>JACCIC010000257.1:0-694994 GCA_018907035.1 Sycobia sp. Sy_11 | reverse complement strand
CAAAAGCAGTTATCGTAATAGTAATTTTAATGGTAATTAATATCGTTTATAATTATAGTAAAAATAGTAATAATAATATTAATGATAGTAAGAGCAAACTATCAGCGAATAGCGCAGAAATATTATTGAGTAAACTAATTAGAAAAGTAATATTAAACATAATCATAATAATAATAATAAAAATAGTGAAATTAATAATAATGATTAGTGTATAACACCGCATAATTATGTTTATACTAGTAGTAACAATTAGTAATCTTTACAATGTTAATAATAATATCGCAGATATTAATTGGAATAATAATAACAATAGCAATATTAATAATCGCATTTCTATATATTAGAACGGTAATGTTAGTAAGAATAGGAATATTAGTGCTTGTAATAATAATAATAATAATAAAAATGTGTAAATAACAATTTGAATAATTTATCAATATTAAAAATTAAGAGTAATATTAATCACAACAATAAGTATAATTTCGAAGTTAGTAATAATAATATCAACCGTGCTTATTTAATACGAATATTTGTACATTTTCATTATATTAACATTTTGGAAAAATTGAAATGCATGTTCAGAAATAATATTATTTCTGTACGTCGATTGCTTCGAGAAATTTTACTTTCTATTCGAAGCCAAAATTTCAGACGCATTTCAGTTGCTCAAGCCTCTTGGGATATTGGTATATTAGGCTGTTACTCGGGTTTCGCATTTCGTATACAAAGAAAAGGGGGAAGGGTCGTAAACTGCGCATTAGCGCGCCTTCGCTTCGTTCCGAATTTTCCAGAGGGGCGGGAAAGTACAAGTGGTGCGGGAATAGAGACAATACTTCAGCCAGCGCTGGCCGCGGCAGGCTATGGCTAGGCTGCATTATTATGGCCACATCTGGTCCGATTTTATTACTAGAAAGCGCGCGCTGCGCAGGCATTTGGCATCGAGGTCCGCAGAGTTTATATATACAAATATAAACGTATTTATTCTCACTACTCCGAGAATATCTACGAACTTTGCCTTACCTTTGTATATATATATATATATATATATATATATATATATATTTATTTATATATATATATATATATATTTTTATATATATATTGTCGTGAAGGCGATGTTGCCAAACGCTTGTCTCCTTTGCTTTCTCTATTCCTACTCACTTTCCCGGGTCTGGAATTCATCGAAAACTCGACGGGTAGGTATGCCGAGGCAATTCGACCGATCCCTCCTTGTCCTTGAACGGATATATACATATATATACACCTACATACGTATACATATTTATATATATATATATATATATATATATATATATATATATACGTACATATATCCATATATATATATATATATATTCGGCGTAATCGCTGGACGCAACACCCACAACCTTAAATGGTTGGTTGGGGATTGAAATGAACCCAATCAACCATCACGCTGAGTTCCTTTGGTAAAAGTATCGGCTTCCGTTTCTTCAGGTCGCCTCGGTATTTTCCCGTTATAGATGTCACTCTTGGTGGATCATCGTTGTTTTCTTGAAGTAATATAGCTGGCTGTGTCAGTCGAATTCATCTCTGGTCTTCTTCCCTTTTTAAACTTGCATGTTATAATATATTTTTAGGTTTACAAGTACGCAGTTAAAAACTAGGTGAGAACGTGAAAAAAAAGAAGTACAAAACTAATTATAATGTTCCCTAACATATACATGGTCTTCTTCATAAATGCTTGTATAGCTTAACAATGAATCGCAAGTGGTTTCAATAAGTACGTATCAAATCAAGTTAGCATCGAATATTTAAATCTATCAGACGGATTGTTACATAATATGCTCTTTATTATATAATGTTAAGTAACGCAAAATGTTTGACATATTGACGCTCTAGTTTAGTAATCCGTTTTTTTTGTATTTTGTGTGTTTTTCGATTTTTTTTTGTTTGTTTTTTTTTTGATGAATATGTACAGATATGCATATATACATATATACATATATATACTCATATATCTACATACTCTTTAGTTAGATTGCCAGATATGCGTATACTCGGGGTTATTGCTTAGTTTTAATGTTTCTCGCGTCGTTATCAATATAGGATATCCGTAGTCTGTTCGCGTGAACAAATTTTCCGCCCTTTTTATACTGAATTTTTATGTTATTTTTCCCGATGATTTCTAATACATGAAACGGACCGGAATACTGGTTCGATAGTTTCGCGGGTTTCGGGCTACTCAGTAAGAAAACATAATCGCCTACTCTAAATTTTACTTCTTTCGCATGTCGGTCATATAATAGTATTGATTTCTCTTTCGACTGGATAAGGTTATCGTATACTAATCTCTTTATCCCAGTTAACCTAACCACTAATTCCTTAACGTAACCCTGGTATGTTGGGATCAGATCCGCTTCACGTAGTGGATCGTTGGAGGGGAGCCTAGCTAATCTGCCGAAGACTACTTCAAACGGCGTATGCTTCGTACTCTCTTGTACACACGTATTATAATTCAGCATCGCTATTTCTACCCATTCGTCCCATTCGGAGTCTTTCTCTGTATATTGTATCAAAAATTCTCCTAACGCGTGATGGGACCGTTCTAAAGACCCGTTAGATTGAGGGTGGAAAGCCGTTGTCCTGACCTTTTTAATTCTGAATCTCTTTGCAACCCGTTGCATGAGGCTACTTAAAAAATTTCTACCTTGATCCGTAAGTATTACTTTCGGAGCTCCATAGGTGCAAATACACCTCTTTATAAATGCATCGGCAATTGTTGATGCTACCGCGTTGGGCAGCGGGACAGCTATACAATACTTGGATAATTGATCCTGCATTGTTAGGATATATTCGTTTCCGCTTCTTGTTTTAGGTAATGGACCCACTATATCGAGGGCTATTTTCTCAAATGTAGTACCTGGAGTGTCAGTAATTACCATGGGTTGCCTTGTTTTAACACTTACAAGTTTCTTCAATTGGTAGTCTATGCATTGCTGGACGCGCCTTTGTACATCTGCCTTTAAATTATCCCAATAATAATCCTGTCTAATACGGTTGTACGTTTTCGAAACTCCTCTATGACCACCGACAGGTGAGTTATGATACTCGTAGAATATCTCATCACGGCGATCAGGTGGGACAAATTTTAAACTCCCTTTACAAATTATTATCTTTATATCTGTATCTTACATTCGTTTAAGAATATACTCATAACCTCGCGCCATTCTAACCCTTCTATGTCTGGCGAGTGAGCTATACTGAATTCCTCAATTTTCTTTTCTAAACTAAATGCTCTTAATTCTTTACATACTTTCTGAATGTTTTCCTTTATTCTCGATAATGACTCGGGCTTATCGCCTCTGATACTTAGGGCAATTAGAAATTTGCGATTGCTTCGTTTATATGAGCTTATTCTAGTTTCCTCTATGTATTGCCGCTGCGGAATTTTATTTAATTCGGCGAGCTTCCGTGCTGCTACATCGCAAGGTTCACCTTTATTATTGACGAAATAGACAATATGATCACTACGAAACTGAATCAATTCTTTGGTTTCCACGAAGTTATTTTTGTCCCTCTTTGGATTTGTCCTCCTATCGTCAGCCGTGCTTTCTTTAACATTATCGTTTTCGTGACCTGAACGGTTACTCCGATCCGTTGTTACTGAGCTTTCGCTGCTAGAGGTATCCGAATCATTACTACTTTGATTACTATTATTTTCGGATGTTAGAGGAAGTAATTTCTGTTTAGGTTTTCTACCTTTCCGTTTGGGCCTTTGCGGTACATATGATGATTCGCTGCCTGATTCGCTAGTAGATTCACTACCTGTCTGCAAAGTATTTGTTACATTATTTTGCTGCGTGTTCACTAATCTGGGAGATTTACTCTTGATAACATCGTTTTCTTTGATCGTGAATTTCTGTAATTCGCGGTCGTCCTCGTCGTCTACGAATACGTGTGTGATCATTATTAGTCCCTATCTCTATCTGTTGCAGATTCGGGGCATCTATATTCTCCTGTCTAGAAATAGAAGTTCCTTGCATTTTTTCGTTGCGTTCTTTGGTTTGTTTCCTAGTTTTACGTCGTTGCGGACGCACATTTTTCGTTAAAATCTTCCTATTTGGTTCTTTGGTAATGCCCTCAACTCCCGACTTAGAAAAATTAGTACGACTTCTCTCGTCTTTGTTTAAACATGAAAAATCTTCTTCCGAAAAATTAAAATTATACGGCATCTTATTCGCGCAATTCTTAGTGCTATCAACTCCCGACTTAGAAAAATTAGCACGATTTCTTTCATCTTTACTTAAACTTGGAAAACCTTTAACTCTTGAAAAATTAGAAACGTTCTGCGTATTATCCTCGCCATTTTCTCTTCGGACTTTAGATCTGGTAACTCGGTGATTTGGGACAGCACTTCTAATTTTTAACTTAGCATTCTTCGTACGTGCCTTCGGAACTTTGGGAGGCTCAACACAATGAGAATCCGGATTTTCAGGACTCGTCACCGGTTTATCAAGATTAAGTTGCCTTTTTCTTTGCCCTCGAGTGACTACGTTTACATTCTCAACAGGGTTACGTGACAACGCATCAGCGTGTACATTCGTCTTTCCTGGGTTGTAAACGACTTTATAGTCGTATTCTGAGAGCTTAAACCTCCACTTTATCACACGCGTGTTCAAATCAGCTGTTTTGAACCACACGAGCGGTTGGTGGTCAGTCACGAGGGTAAACGTACGTCCGAATACGTACGGCCTAAAGGTCTGCACGGAATGAAGCATAGCAAGTGCTTCTTTCTCGTATACCTCATAGCGCAACTGGGGTCCGCGCAGAACTCGCGACGTATAGGCGATCGGTTGATCCCTACCGAGTTTTCCTTGTGATAGGATGCCCCCAATTGCATAACCCGACGCGTCCGTCGTGATAATGAATGGTTGATCCATATCAGGGAATCGCAACACAGGCGCTGTGCATAGAGCGCTTTTTAGGCATGCAAACGCATTTTCCGCGTTTTCTCCCCAGACAAAAGGTTCATTGCTTTGCAGAAGCTTGGTGAGGGGTTTAGAAATTTTGGTAAAGTCCTTAATAAATCTACGGTAGTATCCGGCTAAACCCAAAAATTGTCGAACATTTTTAACGTGCTTAGGACGCGGGAATCGCTCTACCGCTTCTAGGTTCTTTGGGTCGGGTGTTAACCCGTCTTCGCTAAGAACGTGTCCTAAATATGCTACTTTTCGTTGTAGAATTTTGCACTTTCCGGGTTCGAGCTTCCAGTTCGTTTTACGTAATCTTTCCATTACTTCATTGAACAATTTTTCGTGTTCTTCCAAAGTTTTGGCATAGATTACTATGTCGTCCATATAGACAAACACGCCCTTGCCAATAAGGCCCTCGAGCGTAAAGTTCATCGCGCGCTGATATTCCACGCCTGCGTTCTTCAAACCGAATGGCATGCGAACGAATTCAAATTGCCCGTCAGGTGTTGAAAAAGCAGTTTTATGCATGTCTTCCGGACTCATCGGTATTTGATGGAATCCGGAGACGCAATCCATGACAGTGTAGTATTTAGCAGCACCAACGGTGTCGAGTATTTCAACAATATTAGGTAGCGGGTATGCCATTGCTACTGTTTTCTCGTTTAGGGGACGGAAATCTACTACAACTCGCCAACGTGGTTTATTATCAGTTAATTGCTTTTTTGGTACGACCCAAAGCGCTGACGAATAGCTACTTCTAGAGTGTCTGATTACGCCCTTCTGCAGTAATTCATTCACTTGTCGGTTCACCTCGTCTTTCAGAGCATGCGGCAATCTGTATTGACGCGTGCTCACCGGAATATCGTCGGTCGTGGGGGTCCTATGAGCTACAACATTAGTTGTAGTAAGTTCATCACCCTCGAGATAAAACCGATCCGGGTTATTTTTCAACAATTTCACGGCTTGCTGGTATTCTTTCTTTTGCAGCTTATTAATTTCCGTAAGTCCGATTAACTTGGTTAGTCGGTCTGAAGATACAGGTATATCATCGTACCGTTCAGATGCCAAAAAAAGATTTTTATAATCTCCTTTATTCCAGTCGAACTCTTGGAGATTAGTATTGTCGAATCGCATTAGGGATTTAAGATTCTCGAACTCCCAGTTTTGCATTGTATCAGTTTCTGATTCCTCATTGTTATACATTAGTACTTCTTCGTCGCGTAGAAACTCTAATTCTGTTCTTTTATTCTCGATCGTAATGGTTTTTTCTCCAAAGTCAATAACTGCTTTAGCGCTGTACAAAAAATCAGATCCTAGTATCGCATCGTATGGTATGGCGCTGTTATTCGGTATTACTGTTATTGATGATTCTACGCCTAATATATTAAGGGGAGCGGCACCGAGTGTAGGCATTAGTAATCCATCAATCCCCTTTAAATAAGTCTCGTTTGTTGTGTCAACAATTTCCAATGATGATAATACTTTTGCTTTAATGACGCTAGCTTCACAACCGGTGTCAATTAAAATCAGTGTTCCTTCGTAGTTTAGAAATAGAAATTTATTGTGGTTTCCGGCAAAGTTAGTGTTAAGTATCCTTGGGGATTGTTCAGAACTATTTTTACCTCCCAACGGCAGTTCGTGTTCTCCGATCTTCAATGTATTTTTTTGAAATCTGCTATGGATCTTTGCTGCACTAAGAAGCTTATTCCTAATATTCCATCATACGGGAGTTTAAAACTTTCCTCTACGATGTGAAATCTTATTAATTCTCCGAACCCTTTTATACAGGCGGTTCCCAGGGATTTAATTACGTTGTCGGTTATTCCCTTTAGATTTACTATGTCAGTTGTGTTTATTTCTATGCCGAAGGGTAGGTTCCCGTGTTTTAGTATATTACCGTTTGATCCTGAGTCCACCAAAAATGAGAGTTTTCTGCTCCCAAACTTTAGATTTACGTGGGGCAGAAAGTCACTTTTTACAATGGTTGCAATTCTGAGGCTTCCTCCTCCATTCTCGCTATATTGGTTGAGCGCATGGGGGCGAGCGGTGCCGTTGGCTGCGCTCTGGACATGGAGGCACCGTTCGAGTTTTCCGCTCGCATTTTTTCGTTGTATATCCTTTTTCTGCACTCGTTAATGTCATGCCCCGTATTTTTGCAATACGCACAACTTTTCGGAGTAGGGCAAGATGCAGCCATATGTCCTGGACGGTTGCACTTTCTACAAACCGGACGGTAAGGTGTATTGTTGCGTTGTTCAGCCCCGGTTATAATATTCAACGGACACGTCGCTGATCTATGTCCGGGCTCGCTACACCGAAAACATCTTTCAATAGGTTTGCAGTACTTTGCCGTATGGCCAATCAAATTGCAAAGTTGGCAAATCATGCGGTTGCGACACGTATTTGCTGTATGTCCAGGTTTATCGCATAATTGGCATGTCTCAATGGACGCTTTATTCGCCATTCGTTCTCTGCAATTAAAGGTATTATGTCCGGATCGTCTACACCGTGTGCAGGTTTCAATTTGCTGCTGAGCAGGGGGTTCCTCGAGTTGACATATATATGCCCTTTTGCGGTCTTCTCTTCCCCGAACTGCGAGTTTGCGACTAAGATCTCTTAATAAACTTCGCTCGTCAAGGTCTCTTTCTTCTTGTATCGCTTTATTAACGATAGCATTAAGATCTGTCACCGTTGTTCCGATACTTCTATCGATTTCTTTCCTCAGGCCTTTGCGAAAGCAAGTAATTACTGTCGCTTCAGCTTCGCGGCGCATCGCTTCCGTCACAGCTCCTACATGAGCTCTCTCTGCTTCTAGATGTCGACGGCCAAGGTCTTTTATTCGATTAGCGAATGAGATAACGTTTTCGTCATCCCGTTGGAACTCCATTCCTAATTCACCGATCAGTTGTTGTATAGTTCGAGGAGGTGCGTATATCGTCTCTAAGTAATCTTTTAAAGCCCTAACGGTTGCAAACGTTTGCCCACGAATCGCCTGTCTCGCCTCCCCGGTTCTACGTGACCGTAACAATTTGACGAAGCTTGATTCGCTGGTCGCATCTATAATTTCCAAGGCTTCGTCGCAGCCTTCGAAAAACTCGCTTAAGGTAATATTGCGCCCATCAAATACGGGCACTACCTTAAGCGCGTCTTTCAACGGAACAGCCTGAGTAGGCATTGTTACGTGGGCTTGTTTGTTGTCTGAAATATATATCGTGAGGTTTTCAGATACCTCTTTTTGCTTGCTATCGGCTGATTTTGCCGTTTGCGCGATCGGTTCTATGAAAGAGTCTTCCAAAACGTCAATCGTTCCTTATAACATTCGCGGTGGAGGTTTTATTTCTCCATCCCTCGGGATCTCTTTAGTTGGAGAAAAAGGGTCGACGTTGTCGATATCGTCTAGGCAGAATTTATTCTTATCTGCCCGACTTCTAGTGACACGCTGCTCAGACATGCGTCCTAGTGTCAAATTTTCACGTTAAAATCGGTATTAAAGGCATAAAGAACAATTAAATTAGTAACTTATTAGTTAAAAATGTTGTAAAATTGAACGAGGTAAATTCCGATGACTATACCGCTTAACTCACCTACTTGCGTATATATAAATAAAACAAATTGGGAGTGTCTCTTCTCTACTCAATCCTCAAGATTTAATTGTCTAACGGCTTCTTCCAACAACTCTATGTCTACCTCGTTGACGGTTTGCTTCCGGTTTAACTCGCTAAATGCGCGCCCGGTTATCGCCCAGGTTTTTTCCAACCAAGCCTTTACTTCTTGGTTTTCCTTTTCTAACCCCTCTATACGCTCCTCCGCACTTGTTATTCTTTGTAATAGGAAATTTGTATTTCCGTGCGTCTCCGCACAGGCCTCTTGGAGCTCCTCTATATAGGTACGATTATTCCGTGATAACGTTCCGACCGTGCAGAGAGCCCTATGATGAGAGCTTACTCGCTCCTCTATTGTACGAAGTCTTTCTTCGTTCGGTAAGGAATAATCTCTATTCAGTCCTACCATTTGGACCGGGGATTTTCCCGGTTGGGGAAAAAGATAAAAAAAGGTTATTAAGGAGACGGCAAAAAAACCAGAAAATATTGAAATTATTAATGGAAAAATTGAAAATAATTAGAAGGAAAATAATCAAAAACAGAAAATATTGAAACTGGAATATATATAAAAAAAATTTTTAAAAAATTAGTGAATTGAATATTAAAAAGGGAATCAAAAAAAAATAATTATAGGGAAAGTAAAAAAACAGAAAATATTGGAATTAATTATTAAAATAAAGAAAAGGGAAAATATTGAAATTAAAAATTATTAAATAAGGAAAGCAGGATATATTGAACTAAACAAAAATTAAAAACGGTTAAATGAATTAATAAGAAATTTACAGATAAAATTGAAAAAACGAAAGTAAAAAAAAAGGAATATTGGAAGAGAAATTATCAAAAAGGTCTTAAAAATTATTAAAGTAAATTATTAAAGTTAAATAAACATTTATAAATAAAATCGCCAAATAATAAAGAAAAAAACAGGGAATATTGAAATTAAGGTTATGAAATTAACAATTATTAAGTTAATTATAAATAAAAAAAAATGGAAAATGTTGAAATTAAACTTATTAAATAAAGAAAATAAGTAAAAACAGAAAATATAAAAAAAAAGGTTAAAAATTATTAAATTAATTAATAAAAAAAACTTATAAAAATGAAAAATAAAAAGTAAAAAAGGGAATATTGAAATAAAAATTACTTAAACAGCCTTAAAAAATTATTAAATGAATTATTAAAGTTAAGGAAAAATATAAAAATGAAAGGAAAATAATGAAAAGGCAGAAAATAATAAAAAAAATATGATAAAAAGAGTTATTAAATTAATTATTAAAATAATGAAACGGAAAATATCGAAACTAAAAATTATTAAATTAATTAATAAAAAATAAGCTAAAAAAAAATAGAAAGTAAAAAGTGGATATTAAAAATAAAAATTATTTAAAAGGCCAAAAAAAAATTATTAAATGAATTATTAAAGTTAATATAAAAATTTATATTATAATAAAAAGGTCTTAATAACAAAAACGAATTATTAAATTAATTATTAACACTAAACAAATTTGTAACTAAAAATAATAAAAAAAAACAGGAAATATCGAAATTATAAAAATATTTAAGAAGTTCTTAATTATAAGAAACGAGATAAAACAAATTATTAAATTTGTTAATAACAATTTATAAGTAAAAATTGAAAAATAGTTATTTAATAAAAAAAACAGAAAATTATAAAAATATTTAAAAGCCTTACAAATTATTGAATTAATTATTAAAATTAAAATAAAAAAAAAACAGGAACGATTGAATATTTTAAAAAGTCTAAAAAAAAATATTAATATTAAAGATTTATAAATAAATAAAGAAAGTAGTAATAAAAACGGAAAATATTGAAATTTAAACAAAAGGTTGGTACTTAACGGAAAAGTAAAAAGTTTATAGACTATGTTTGTTAATAAATAAAAAATTCAAAATGAGGAATGCAGGATATGAGGAAAGATAATTCCAACCCAGTATTATTATCAGTAGTGTTTTCTTTATTGGTACCGGTTATTACACATACACACACACATATATATATTCGGACACAATCTGTTATTATATATATGCCCTGTATGGAGCCTCCCGGCGTAGCACGCCGAAAAGATGGCGTGCCTACTTCTCTAGGCACGGCGGAGGAGGGGCGGCCCTGCTTCTCTGGGCACAGCGGAGGAGGGGCGGCCCTGCTAGGCGCGGCGCAGTGGAGGGGGCGGGCCCTATTAGGCGCAGCGCAGTGGAGGGGGCGGCCCTGCTAGGCGCGGCGCAGTGGAGGGGGCGGGTCACTGACCCCGGTCTCTCTCGGCCAGTCGTGTGAGCGCGTGGGCGGTTCACTGACCTCCACTGGAGGGCAGGATCACTCGGCACGGCGGAGGGAGGGCGGACCTTCGCTCTCTCTCTCTCTCTCTCTCTCTGCACGCGCCACTCGGATGAGCCCGCAGGCGGGGTCGACGTCCTTCGTCAGAGGGCCGAATCACTCGGCGCGGTGGAGGGAGGACGGACCTTCGCTTTCTCTCTCTCTCTACCGCTATTCGGGCCAGTCACGTGGGCGAGCGGGTGAGTTATTACTCTTCGGTCTCGCTGTCCGGACCGAAGAATAATAGCTTTCGGGCGGCAATTTTCCCCCGCCTCCTCTCGTTGTCGTGGGCGGGTGCGTCAACGACAGCGTTGGGGAGAGCAGCAATGCCTTCACTTTCTCCTGCGTCCTGCTCTCCTGGTATCGCCGCGTCCGTTTCTCGTCGCTTTTTTGCCGCCTTGCGGAGCTCGCGGTCGCTGGGACCCCGGGGTGTCCGCGGGCAACCTGCCGCGTTCAACGGTATCACCGTGCCGAACGGTGATATCGCGGATGGCTCGACAGGAGAGCGGGTGGGGGTTTTTACCCCTTCCTCTATTATACTGGCGACCGATGGGCTGGGCGGCTCGGCAACTGCGGGTGCCGGCGGCAGCGGCGGCAGTGTGGCGACGGGTGAGGCGGCGGCCTCAGCGGTGGCCGTGGATGGGCGAGTCCCGCGCTCGCCAATTAACTCCGCTAAGGGCGGCAAAGGTATTTTCGGGCGCTTGATTAAAGCCAGCGGCTTATACGCCCGTGGCTTGTACACTTGCGGCGTATACACCTGCGGTGTATACGCCCGCGGCTTATCTACTTGCGGTGTATACGCCCGCGGCTTATCCACTTGCGGTGTATACGCCCGCGGCTTATCCACTTGCGGTGTATACGCCCGCGGCTTATCCACTTGCGGTGTATACGCTCGCGGCTTATCCACTTGCTCCACGAACTTTAGGGTCTCTAGCTCGGCTATTACCCGCTCGACCGGGCCCTGGGCTCTGAGACCCCGAATATAACGGTCGTGGAGGGGGTGGTATAACCGCCACACGGTTGCCTCGAGGTCGCGAGCTGGATCAAAACAACAACGACAAATAAAAATGGGCACCGAAACTGAACGAAAATTTATCTCTAAAAATAAACGCGTGCCGCGTGCAACGATAATTATCGCGAGCTATTCTATTACGATCCCGGCTGAGCCCCCAATTTTTTTTGTGACGTCCAGCCGAAGTTGGTGCCACACGGTTAATCCTAACGGCGATTTACTGCCGTTAGTTACCGCCGGTTGCCCCCTTGTTTTTTGGCCACGCTTTAACGTTGAAGCCAGGGATACGCGGGGCGGATCGCGAGATCAATCTTCGCGGCGCGTTCGCGTAATTCCGCCGGTCGTGAGGGCCACACTCGAGGCAGCTCCAACATGATCGGTTGAATATTAGAGCGGCGACGGATCTAATATCCTCTAGGAGATAGTAGGGGCGCGAGCTTCCTCGGCCTCCAGTCCACCTCACTAGCTATCCGCGCTTAACTCTAGCGGAGGCTGCAAAGTCTAGCGGTAATTTCCTTGCCTGCAGAGACTAGCGTCCCCTGACCCAAAGTCTAGCACGTGCTTCGCGGAATTAAAAAGGGAAAGTAAAATATAACTCTAAAGTGAATATTTAAGCGACTTACTTTTATTTCGAGGAATTTAGCAAAGTATGAACCGAGCAGAGTAAACGCGGCCGGCAATCTGCTTTCCGCAGTTTTCAGGGCCCGTATTTATAGTCCGAGCCCTGCGCCGCCGAAATTTTCTCCGCTGGAAATTACATCGTAGTGGGGGAGATAAGGGACGTTTTTTCTACATAGAGAAAGTCGTCCGTTCATCTCTTACAATTATGATTATTATTTCTGTATTTTAGAACTGCGTATAACTAAGCTATATTTAAAACGTATTCTTATATATATAAAATAATCCATAAGTTAATGATACATTGGTATGACTTAATAATAATAATAATTAATAACGATAATAGTAATAAAAATTGAATCGATGCATTAACAAAAGCAGTTATCGTAATAGTAATTTTAATGGTAATTAATATCGTTTATAATTATAGTAAAAATAGTAATAATAATATTAATGATAGTAAGAGCAAACAATCAGCGAATAGCGCAGAAATATTATTGAGTAAACTAATTAGAAATGTAATATTAAACATCATCATAATAATAATAATAAAAATAGTGAAATTAATAATAATGATTAGTGTATAACACCGCATAATTATGGTTTATACTAGTAGTAACAATTAGTAATCTTTACAATGTTAATAATAATATCGCAGATATTAATTGGAATAATAATAACAATAGCAATATTAATAATCGCATTTCTATATATTAGAACGGTAATGTTAGTAAGAATAGGAATATTAGTGCTTGTAATAATAATAATAATAATAGTGTAAATAACAATTTGAATAATTTATCAATATTAAAAATTAAGAGTAATATTAATCACAACAATAAGTATAATTTCGAAGTTAGTAATAATAATATCAACCGTGCTTATTAATACGAATATTTGTACATTTTCATTATATTAACATTTTGGAAAAATTGAAATGCATGTTCAGAAATAATATTATTTCTGTACGTCGATTGCTTCGAGAAATTTTACTTTCTATTCGAAGCCAAAATTTCAGACGTATTTCAGTTGCTCAAGCCTCTTGGGATATTGGTATATTAGGCTGTTACTCGGGTTTCGCATTTCGTATACAAAGAAAAGGGGGAAGGGTCGTAAACTGCGCATTAGCGCGCCTTCGCTTCGTTCCGAATTTTCCAGAGGGGCGGGAAAGTACAAGTGGTGCGGGAATAGAGACAATACTTCAGCCAGCGCTGGCCGCGGCAGGCTATGGCTAGGCTGCATTACTATGGCCACATCTGGTCCGATTTTATTACTAGAAAGCGCGCGCTGCGCAGGCATTTGGCATCGAGGTCCGCAGAATTTATATATACAAATATAAACGTATTTATTCTCACTACTCCGAGAATATCTACGAACTTTGCCTTACCTTTGTACATATATATATATATATATATATATATATATATATATATATATATTTATTTATTTATATATATATATATATATTTATTTATATATATATATATATTTTTATATATATATTGTCGTGAAGGCGATATTGCCAAACGCTTGTCTCCTTTGCTTTCTCTATTCCTACTCACTTTCCCGGTCCTGGAATTCATCGAAAACTCGACGGGTAGGCATGCCGAGGCAATTCGACCGATCCCTCCTTGTCCTTGAACGGATATATACATATATATACACCTACATACGTATACATATATATATCTATATATATATATATATATATATATATATATATATATATATATATTCGGCGTAATCGCTGGACGCAACAAGATTAATTCTTTCAGAAAAATAATTGAATTAAAAATCAACTTTATTATAAATCGACACTGATATATTGTAAATGAAGAAATTGATATATTATTTTATATTCAATCTATAATAAGGTTGTATCTAATATATTTATTAGAAATAAAATTATGTAATTTTTATTTGGCTAATTTAAATTTACCAGAATGAAAATAATACATTCAGTGCACTGACCAAATATAATACTATGCGCACAAAAGCATCGTGCGATGCGAGTGAAGCATAGCATATAAAACGAAAATAACTGGCTGTCTATCTCTCTCTCTCTCTCTCTCTCTCTCTCTCTCTCTCTCTCTTCTAGCATTTTATTTATATATTCTAACTTAAACTTATGAACTATTTTTTCAATTGGAATAGTTAAAAAGTGTTTTTTTAAAAACTTAATTGAATTGTCTGCATCATAATTATGATTATAATATTATACCTTGTATATATTGCGAACCTTTATCTAGTCCCTAAACATTATGTCTAAACACAGTATTTTCAAAATCGCAATAATTAACACATCGTCGGGATTTCATAAAAGAAGTTTTAGGCAATTTTATATTTTACCCATAAATACATACAACAAAGTTTTCAAGGCAATAATAACGCTAAGAAAAATTTAAATGAATTTTTGCCTACTCACTCTAGCAAAAGAGAGAGGAACATATTTTTAAATAGATAGGAAGTATTCTCCAAGCCGATTTGGCTGCTGACTTGCGAATGACCGATGGTGTTCTAAGCGATATATTTCATACATTGCATTATCCTCCTTTTCTGTGTTCAACACCATTGCTATGGGAAATTAATTAGAAAATTAACAATTGTGAACAAGCACTAAGAAGTATGGTTTAGTATTTAAAGAAAAAAATAGTTTGCTTTTATTTTAGGATCGAATTTACATTGAGGTATTACATATAGATTTTAGGCTAAATTAATAGCCATCAAGGTCTTGCGATAATCAAGCTGTATTTGCGATACAGCCTAATACGCGCAAAATTTTAACTCGAAATAATTAAAGTTTCCAAAATTAAAATAATTGGGCAATACTCCCGATTAGCGGTCAAACGCGCAATCTTCAAGACAATATGACTGCGTGTATTAAATATACCTGCCTCGCGAACATAGGACAAGGGAGAACAGAGGGGAACTCACATGCGTCGCGAGGAGGCAGCCAGTGTGGAAAAGACGTCCCGCAGTCCCCGCGCCTACGAACTCGGGACGCAGTAAAAACATCCGTCGCCGCATTTCTAAATACCTCATTTTTATTAACTAATACAAAAGTCTCACTTTTGGCACTTCATTATTATTTAATATACAGCACGCTAATCAAAGAATACATGCAAGTAAGTGTTATGACAATACACGAATAATTAAACGTGTGCAAACGTCCTAAAGGACAAAAGTTATAATTAATTATTGTTAAAATAATTATAATTGCTATGCGCAATTATAATATATAAATATTATTATTATGATTAAATATTCAGAGTCGGAAACAATTGAATACTAAATTAATTATTATTTGACTCTTATTATAACTTGTTATAATAACTGTTATCGTTTATTATTAAGATAATTATTATTAATATAATTATTATTATTTTTTAATAATAATTATTATTATCTTTAATTTGTATTAATTAAATTAATTTGTTATAGTAATAATTATTATCATAGGTATTATAATGACTAAATATCATTTAAATACGAGCGAATTAAATGAAGAAAAATAGTACCAGAATTATTATAATATAATTTATATTATAGAACACGAGCGTCGCCGAGGACGTAAATGTCAACTTAATGATTATTATAACTGGTTGCGCGACGCTCTGTTAAAGACCAGCGGCCTCACCAAAAATCTCTCGTGCACCTTAGTAAGGCTTGATCCTGGTGTTAAAGATCAGCGGCCTTACTATCCTCCAAAGAGACTCGATTCTGGGTGCGCGGCTCTCTGGTAAAGCCCAGCGGTCTCACTTCTAGCCCCGAACAAAGTCCTGATCCTGGGTGTTTCAGCTCCGTCGTGTTTTCAGTGCTTGTGAAAAGAACCTGATGGCGGGTTCAGCGACCAGGGGCCGAAGCGGATGGAATCGGAGTCATGAAGTAGCAAGTACCGAACAACGATCAGATAACTCGCTATAGACTAGTAGGCTACGTTCGTCCCCCAAACTCCCTTCAAACCCAGTAAAAGTTATATAAATATATAGTGCGCCACATTAGTAAATTAAGTGCATTTAAATTTAAGGTGTAAATATTGTATAGAATAAGCAGCGTGCGAAAAATAGTGTAATAAGGTATAGTATAAGGTTTTAACATAAAATTCTGTCTTACCTGTTCCAGATCAGAGGGCTCGAAGCCACAAAGATTTTTCTTATAGATTACTTTTGTAATATTTTTCTTTGTAGATATGTTTTATAATAATATATTTCTCTTATTTTTTTATATCTGAACATAATTGAGCAAAACGTGATTTTTTTCTGATCTTGTCTAAATTCACTTTCCTTTCAAAACGATCCTGGCGCTACTACGTAAGCTATCCCGAGGGGAAAAGGGGAATGTTACATGGCGCTCGAACAGGGACTACCGTTAAAAAATTAGTTTTTATTTATTTTATTGTTAATAATAATTTTAAAAAAATGATCTTGTTAAAAAATTCCGTTTTTTCTTGATTATTTATATATACTTAGTTGTGTTATTTATAAAAATTTTGTTTATTAAAATTTGTAAAATATTACAAATGAATTAATATAGAGATTTTTAATTGATTCATATTAATAATCGATTTTTATTAACTAATCTAATTGTTGATTGATTTATACTGATAATTTATTTTATTAACCCAATTATTCATTAATTAATTAATATAAATAGAATATATTAATTTATTTTTTGTACGCCGAATAAAAATAAATTAATTAAAAATGTCCAGACCACAAGTGTCATGGGTCTGTAAATTGAACAAGGCAGAAATAGAGAGCGAATTAGAGTTATACAGAGTAAGTACTGAGGGTGCTACTATTATATTGAGACAACGTTTAGTTGCTTTTGTGCACGCTTATCCCGAATTATTTAAAGACAAACCCGTTGATAAGGAAGATTATAATGAAGAGCTCGACCGAACGAAAGATATAGAAGAGATGGAAAATGAATCCAATGGCTGCAACAACAACTCCAACATCAGTGAATAAATATAGCCAGCTCTAGCCCGATTTTAAACAACAGATCTAAAAATACCGCTCCTGTATCGGTTATTTTGCAAACGACTCCTGCACAACATACGGCAAAAGTGACGGACCACATGAGAAAATGGGGAGGTTATTTCGAAGGTAATAACTTATACTCATTTTTGGAAAGAGCGACCGAATTGCAACGTGCATATCGTCTCTCAGACGATCAAATCATTGGAGGTTTTTCTGAGTTGCTTAGATGAAATGCTCAGCTTTGTCATAGAAATTACACCACAGGTTTACATACGTTACCAGAACTGGAAGAAGCTCTTCTAAAATTTTATCTGTCTCCCAGTGAACTGTGGCACATTAACAGACAAATACATAATAAAAGGCAGGAATCAGGTGAGACTATATGTAAATTTGCTCACTCAATCATCACGTTAATGCGAAGGCGAGGAGGCTTCACGGATGAACAACAAACAGAAACTATGTTTTACAATATGAAAGCTGAATATCGTCTCCATTTTCGCCGTGACAGTGTTAAAAATACGACCGATATAATCCAGCAAGTGGAAGAACTATTAGAAACGAAGAAGCAAATAGAGAAAGAAGAAAATATATCGAAAGTAAATAAAACAAGTAATTATAAATATAACAACGGACTGGAAAATCCGAAATATGCATCGAAAAGTATGTTAGCTACGATCTATGAAAGGCAACAATACTTTTGGAGATGCAAAGAAAACGGGTATGCCAGATTTAAATATCCAAATAGGTCAATCATTTCCTGTTCATATTGTGGGAAAGACAATATCTACACTAGACATCTAGACATCAATATCTAAGATCCACGGGCCGCGCAAACACGAATCCAGCTAGGCCCGAGCAATAAAGCAAGAAAAAGACAATAGAATCTTTAAAACAATTGAATTGTACTTCTGTCGACTGCCCATATACAAATTAATAAATATTTTTTATTGGTCTTACAGTCCAATCAATTTCAACCAAAAATAAAATAAAATAAAAATAAAAATAAAAATAAAATAAAAATAAAAACTAAAAAATAAAAAATAAAAATAACAATAAAAAATAAAAAATAAGAAATACAAATAATAAATAATAAAAATAAAAAATAAAAATTAAAAATAAAAATTAAATTAAAAATTAAATTAAAATGATAATGACAGTCAGACTGTCCTTGTTTATATTCACCCCCGTAGACTAATCTGAAAATAAAATATTAGCTGAAAAAATTCTTTGTTAGTAAAGTGCAGTCTGACTGTCCCCAACACCCTTACCTAATTGAAGACTTGTCCAACGTTTCGAGCTCGCTACGGCTCCTCATCAGGGACTAATCTAAACCTTATATTCTAATCTATATATACTCATCCCCACCACCAAATTTCGTAAATTAAATATAAATTCCCCCTCTACACAAATTGTCCAAAACCAATCAATTTAATAAGGAATGATAAACACTGTCCAATCTACCAGACTCTAACATTAAATTCACATTATTTCGATTCTTGGAAATGTGAATACTTTCAAGACTCTCCCGTTTATACTTATTATTAATACCATATTCCAAAATATCCACATTCACAAAATCAAAAGAATGTAAAAACTTTAAACAATGCTCTTTTAAACCAGAAGTAATATGTGAGCTACGTAAACTATATTTATGCTCATAAATTCTCTTTTTTAAATATCTACCTGTTTGTCCAATATAGTATTTATCACAATCCATGCAATTAATCTTGTAAACAACTCCTGATTTTAAGCATAAATCATCCTTATCTTTGCAATTATTAAACAATCTACTTAAATTATTGCGATTTTTAAAGAAAATTTGAATGTTATATTTCCGAAAATTTCTTTTTATTCTTTCAGATAATCCTCGAACATATGGTAAGACAATAATTTTGCCTCCGTTAAAATCAATTCCTGCACTATGTCTATTTTCGGTATTATAAATTTCAAACAATCTCTCAGCAATCAATCTATTAATAAATTGAATTGGATAGCCATTATTAATAAAAGTCTCTCTTACTATCTGTAAATTATTTTGTCTAAAATCTTTATGTGACAATTTAATTGCTCTGTCAATGACACCCCTCAATGCCCCAATTTTGTTTCCGAATTGGTGGTGTGAATTAAAATCTAAAAACCTACCTGACCAAGTAGGCTTTCTGTACCAATTAAGTTTTACCTTATTATTACTACATCTAATCACATTAACGTCCAAAAAACTTAACTGACTATTTACTTCAACCTCCCTTGTAAATTTAATTCTGTCATGTACAGAATTGAAAACATCCACCATTTCATCCACAAAAACTTCTGGAACAATTGTAAAGATATCATCAACATATCTCTTAAATATCATTGGTTCAAAAAGCAATTTTGACAAGGCTATACTTTCCAACTTTTCCATAACTAAATTAGCTATAACCGGTGACAAAGGCGACCCCATTGGACATCCGTATTTTTGTTCATAAAATTTATTATCAAATGAAAAAATTGTGTTATTAAAAACCAAATTAATTGCTTTAATAAATTCATTCATTGTCAATTTTGTATGCAAATTAATTTCATTCCACTTTTCCTGTATAATATCATTTAACAACTCTAAAGGTACATTTGTAAACAAAGATACTACATCCAATGAAATCATCTTGTAGTTTTTCGGAATAACAATATCTTTCATTTCATTGTAAAAACACCAACTATCCTTAATGTAAGAACTAGTTCTTCCAACTATCTTAACCAATATATTAGACAAAAATCTAGCAATATTATAAGTTGGGAAACCTATGGAAGATATTATTATTCTAAATGTCAGATTTTCTTTATGAATCTTGGGAAGCCCATAACATTTTGCCACAGTTCCATTTTCACATTTTAAATACTTATATGTAGTATCATTTATATATTCATTTCTTTTCCAATTATTTAATAACTCTTTCAAATTATTTTGTAGCTTAATGATATGTGGATTACCAATCTTCAAATAAGTACTATCATCATTTAATATATTATTTATACAATTTATGTAATCAATTTTATTGGAAGCTACAGTTACATTACCTTTGTCGGCCTTTTGGAAGATTATATTAGGGTTATTTTTCAAAAAATTCTTCGCGGTAATCAAATCATGTATAAAATTACTATTTAAAAAATTATCAAATTTATTTTCTCTTTTAAAATTACTAATGACATTAACCAAAGATGCCCTACATTCCTTTTTTACTTCATCATTTAAACCAAAAAGATTACTTTCAACCTCCGCGATGATTTCTTTGATCGGGAGATTACTTTTACAATATAATATTCCATGTTTGGCACCTTTAGACATGATGTTTATTACTTCATTTGGTATCTCCTTGTCAGTTAGATTCTTAAACCAATTTTTATTGTTTGCATTGTTAAATTGATAGCTTTGAAATTGTTTTTTATTTCTTAAACATTCAAATTTCCTTTTTAGTGTTTGTCTATTAATATATTTTGTCTTAATAAAATGTTTGTTTTGACCAAGAAAAAATTCATGTAATTCATTTCTTTCTATATTTTGATATAAATAATGTTTAATCTTTAATAAATATCTATTTAAGGAATGAATCTGAATATGTAAATCTCTAATTTCTAAATTAAGTAATTTATTTTTGAAAAAGAAAATATTTTTCTTTAGATCATAACAAACATTATTACTATAAACCTGCAAAAAATATTCATCATGAAATCTATTATTAATGTGTACCGGAAATATATTTGATTTCTTGCATCTAATAAGGAATGTAAGTTTTTCTTTAAGAATTACAACTTTTAAATTCATTTTAATCCATTTTGAACAATAATCTTTAATAGTACTACCATATTTACAATAAATTTCTCTAAAATAAATCATGACATACCCCTTAATTTAAGTTAAATAGACCTTCTATTTTAAAACAATTGAATTGTACTTCTGTCGACTGCCCATATACAAATTAATAAATATTTTTTTATTGGTCTTACAGTCCAATCAATTTCAACCAAAAATAAAATAAAATAAAAATAAAAATAAAAATAAAATAAAAATAAAAACTAAAAAATAAAAAATAAAAATAACAATAAAAAATAAAAAATAAGAAATACAAATAATAAATAATAAAAATAAAAAATAAAAATTAAAAATAAAAATTAAATTAAAAATTAAATTAAAATGATAATGACAGTCAGACTGTCCTTGTTTATATTCACCCCCGTAGACTAATCTGAAAATAAAATATTAGCTGAAAAAATTCTTTGTTAGTAAAGTGCAGTCTGACTGTCCCCAACACCCTTACCTAATTGAAGACTTGTCCAACGTTTCGAGCTCGCTACGGCTCCTCATCAGGGACTAATCTAAACCTTATATTCTAATCTATATATACTCATCCCCACCACCAAATTTCGTAAATTAAATATAAATTCCCCCTCTACACAAATTGTCCAAAACCAATCAATTTAATAAGGAATGATAAACACTGTCCAATCTACCAGACTCTAACATTAAATTCACATTATTTCGATTCTTGGAAATGTGAATACTTTCAAGACTCTCCCGTTTATACTTATTATTAATACCATATTCCAAAATATCCACATTCACAAAATCAAAAGAATGTAAAAACTTTAAACAATGCTCTTTTAAACCAGAAGTAATATGTGAGCTACGTAAACTATATTTATGCTCATAAATTCTCTTTTTTAAATATCTACCTGTTTGTCCAATATAGTATTTATCACAATCCATGCAATTAATCTTGTAAACAACTCCTGATTTTAAGCATAAATCATCCTTATCTTTGCAATTATTAAACAATCTACTTAAATTATTGCGATTTTTAAAGAAAATTTGAATGTTATATTTCCGAAAATTTCTTTTTATTCTTTCAGATAATCCTCGAACATATGGTAAGACAATAATTTTGCCTCCGTTAAAATCAATTCCTGCACTATGTCTATTTTCGGTATTATAAATTTCAAACAATCTCTCAGCAATCAATCTATTAATAAATTGAATTGGATAGCCATTATTAATAAAAGTCTCTCTTACTATCTGTAAATTATTTTGTCTAAAATCTTTATGTGACAATTTAATTGCTCTGTCAATGACACCCCTCAATTGGTACAGAAAGCCTACTTGGTCAGGTAGGTTTTTAGATTTTAATTCACACCACCAATTCGGAAACAAAATTGGGGCATTGAGGGGTGTCATTGACAGAGCAATTAAATTGTCACATAAAGATTTTAGACAAAATAATTTACAGATAGTAAGAGAGACTTTTATTAATAATGGCTATCCAATTCAATTTATTAATAGATTGATTGCTGAGAGATTGTTTGAAATTTATAATACCGAAAATAGACATAGTGCAGGAATTGATTTTAACGGAGGCAAAATTATTGTCTTACCATATGTTCGAGGATTATCTGAAAGAATAAAAAGAAATTTTCGGAAATATAACATTCAAATTTTCTTTAAAAATCGCAATAATTTAAGTAGATTGTTTAATAATTGCAAAGATAAGGATGATTTATGCTTAAAATCAGGAGTTGTTTACAAGATTAATTACATGGATTGTGATAAATACTATATTGGACAAACAGGTAGATATTTAAAAAAGAGAATTTATGAGCATAAATATAGTTTACGTAGCTCACATATTACTTCTGGTTTAAAAGAGCATTGTTTAAAGTTTTTACATTCTTTTGATTTTGTGAATGTGGATATTTTGGAATATGGTATTAATAATAAGTATAAACGGGAGAGTCTTGAAAGTATTCACATTTCCAAGAATCGAAATAATGTGAATTTAATGTTAGAGTCTGGTAGATTGGACAGTGTTTATCATTCCTTATTAAATTGATTGGTTTTGGACAATTTGTGTAGAGGGGGAATTTATATTTAATTTACGAAATTTGGTGGTGGGGATGAGTATATATAGATTAGAATATAAGGTTTAGATTAGTCCCTGATGAGGAGCCGTAGCGAGCTCGAAACGTTGGACAAGTCTTCAATTAGGTAAGGGTGTTGGGGACAGTCAGACTGCACTTTACTAACAAAGAATTTTTTCAGCTAATATTTTATTTTCAGATTAGTCTACGGGGGTGAATATAAACAAGGACAGTCTGACTGTCATTATCATTTTAATTTAATTTTTAATTTAATTTTTATTTTTAATTTTTATTTTTTATTTTTATTATTTATTATTTGTATTTCTTATTTTTTATTTTTTATTGTTATTTTTATTTTTTATTTTTTAGTTTTTATTTTTATTTTATTTTTATTTTTATTTTTATTTTATTTTATTTTTGGTTGAAATTGATTGGACTGTAAGACCAATAAAAAATATTTATTAATTTGTATATGGGCAGTCGACAGAAGTACAATTCAATTGTTTTAAAATAGAAGGTCTATTTAACTTAAATTAAGGGGTATGTCATGATTTATTTTAGAGAAATTTATTGTAAATATGGTAGTACTATTAAAGATTATTGTTCAAAATGGATTAAAATGAATTTAAAAGTTGTAATTCTTAAAGAAAAACTTACATTCCTTATTAGATGCAAGAAATCAAATATATTTCCGGTACACATTAATAATAGATTTCATGATGAATATTTTTTGCAGGTTTATAGTAATAATGTTTGTTATGATCTAAAGAAAAATATTTTCTTTTTCAAAAATAAATTACTTAATTTAGAAATTAGAGATTTACATATTCAGATTCATTCCTTAAATAGATATTTATTAAAGATTAAACATTATTTATATCAAAATATAGAAAGAAATGAATTACATGAATTTTTTCTTGGTCAAAACAAACATTTTATTAAGACAAAATATATTAATAGACAAACACTAAAAAGGAAATTTGAATGTTTAAGAAATAAAAAACAATTTCAAAGCTATCAATTTAACAATGCAAACAATAAAAATTGGTTTAAGAATCTAACTGACAAGGAGATACCAAATGAAGTAATAAACATCATGTCTAAAGGTGCCAAACATGGAATATTATATTGTAAAAGTAATCTCCCGATCAAAGAAATCATCGCGGAGGTTGAAAGTAATCTTTTTGGTTTAAATGATGAAGTAAAAAAGGAATGTAGGGCATCTTTGGTTAATGTCATTAGTAATTTTAAAAGAGAAAATAAATTTGATAATTTTTTAAATAGTAATTTTATACATGATTTGATTACCGCGAAGAATTTTTTGAAAAATAACCCTAATATAATCTTCCAAAAGGCCGACAAAGGTAATGTAACTGTAGCTTCCAATAAAATTGATTACATAAATTGTATAAATAATATATTAAATGATGATAGTACTTATTTGAAGATTGGTAATCCACATATCATTAAGCTACAAAATAATTTGAAAGAGTTATTAAATAATTGGAAAAGAAATGAATATATAAATGATACTACATATAAGTATTTAAAATGTGAAAATGGAACTGTGGCAAAATGTTATGGGCTTCCCAAGATTCATAAAGAAAATCTGACATTTAGAATAATAATATCTTCCATAGGTTTCCCAACTTATAATATTGCTAGATTTTTGTCTAATATATTGGTTAAGATAGTTGGAAGAACTAGTTCTTACATTAAGGATAGTTGGTGTTTTTACAATGAAATGAAAGATATTGTTATTCCGAAAAAGTACAAGATGATTTCATTGGATGTAGTATCTTTGTTTACAAATGTACCTTTAGAGTTGTTAAATGATATTATACAGGAAAAGTGGAATGAAATTAATTTGCATACAAAATTGACAATGAATGAATTTATTAAAGCAATTAATTTGGTTTTTAATAACACAATTTTTTCATTTGATAATAAATTTTATGAACAAAAATACGGATGTCCAATGGGGTCGCCTTTGTCACCGGTTATAGCTAATTTAGTTATGGAAAAGTTGGAAAGTATAGCCTTGTCAAAATTGCTTTTTGAACCAATGATATTTAAGAGATATGTTGATGATATCTTTACAATTGTTCCAGAAGTTTTTGTGGATGAAATGGTGGATGTTTTCAATTCTGTACATGACAGAATTAAATTTACAAGGGAGGTTGAAGTAAATAGTCAGTTAAGTTTTTTGGACGTTAATGTGATTAGATGTAGTAATAATAAGGTAAAACTTAATTGGTACAGAAAGCCTACTTGGTCAGGTAGGTTTTTAGATTTTAATTCACACCACCAATTCGGAAACAAAATTGGGGCATTGAGGGGTGTCATTGACAGAGCAATTAAATTGTCACATAAAGATTTTAGACAAAATAATTTACAGATAGTAAGAGAGACTTTTATTAATAATGGCTATCCAATTCAATTTATTAATAGATTGATTGCTGAGAGATTGTTTGAAATTTATAATACCGAAAATAGACATAGTGCAGGAATTGATTTTAACGGAGGCAAAATTATTGTCTTACCATATGTTCGAGGATTATCTGAAAGAATAAAAAGAAATTTTCGGAAATATAACATTCAAATTTTCTTTAAAAATCGCAATAATTTAAGTAGATTGTTTAATAATTGCAAAGATAAGGATGATTTATGCTTAAAATCAGGAGTTGTTTACAAGATTAATTGCATGGATTGTGATAAATACTATATTGGACAAACAGGTAGATATTTAAAAAAGAGAATTTATGAGCATAAATATAGTTTACGTAGCTCACATATTACTTCTGGTTTAAAAGAGCATTGTTTAAAGTTTTTACATTCTTTTGATTTTGTGAATGTGGATATTTTGGAATATGGTATTAATAATAAGTATAAACGGGAGAGTCTTGAAAGTATTCACATTTCCAAGAATCGAAATAATGTGAATTTAATGTTAGAGTCTGGTAGATTGGACAGTGTTTATCATTCCTTATTAAATTGATTGGTTTTGGACAATTTGTGTAGAGGGGGAATTTATATTTAATTTACGAAATTTGGTGGTGGGGATGAGTATATATAGATTAGAATATAAGGTTTAGATTAGTCCCTGATGAGGAGCCGTAGCGAGCTCGAAACGTTGGACAAGTCTTCAATTAGGTAAGGGTGTTGGGGACAGTCAGACTGCACTTTACTAACAAAGAATTTTTTCAGCTAATATTTTATTTTCAGATTAGTCTACGGGGGTGAATATAAACAAGGACAGTCTGACTGTCATTATCATTTTAATTTAATTTTTATTTTTAATTTTTATTTTTTATTTTTATTATTTATTATTTGTATTTCTTATTTTTTATTTTTTATTGTTATTTTTATTTTTTATTTTTTAGTTTTTATTTTTATTTTATTTTTATTTTTATTTTTATTTTATTTTATTTTTGGTTGAAATTGATTGGACTGTAAGACCAATAAAAAATATTTATTAATAGAATCTTTGTTACAGTTATGATAGGATATTTTGACGTAACAGCAGCACTTGACACTGGATTCGTAAGTTCCTATGTAAGTGACAACTTAGAAAAAATATGTTATGGATTCAGTTAGTATCACGAGCCAAGCAATCGTATTACTGTTATGGCCAATGGCACCGAAATGGCACTAGGAAATGTTGTCACAGGGTATATTTATGTACAAGGCATCTGTAAAAAACAAAGTTTTCTAGTGATGAAAGACCTTAATCATCCTATTTTGTTAGGAATGGATGCTCTCCTGAATTCAAATATAAAATTACAATTAAATGGACAAGAAATACTCCAGAAAGAACGAATTTAGACATATCAAGTGTGTACAATAGAAGGGCCCAGGGGATGGAAAAACCTAACAAAGCAGGAAGAAAAACAACTGAAAACCATTATAAACGACGAAATGAATAAGTTTGATAATATGGAAGGGTTAACTCCGTTAATAAACCATGAAATAGTGTTAGAAAAGAAAATTCCGATTAAACAAACATATCGGCTTCGAAATCCAGTATTGTCAGTTATTGTCAAAAAAAGATGGCAAAGCACGTTTTTGTGTGGATTTCCGAAAAGTGAATCAGGTAACTAAAAATGATGCCTATCCACTACTGCAGACAAACGCAACGCTAGATAAATTACGAGGGGCCAGGTATTTATCTATTATAGCTTTAAGAAATGGATATTGGCAAGTAGTCTTAAAATCTGAAAGCCGTCCAATAACGCGTTTACAGTACCAGGGAAAGGATTGTTCGAATTTAACATTATGCCAGTCGGACTACATTCAGCCCCAGCGACGTTTCAACGTCGATTGCGTTATCACGCTAGAATTAGCACCACATGCTTTCGCTTATCTGAATGATATTGTAATAGTGTCAAAAACCTATACAAAACATATCAAACTATTACAAGCAATATTCCTCCGATTACGAGCCGCATGTCTAAAACTAAATGTGGATAAATGTGAATTTGTTTGTTCCAGTTTAAAGTATCTTGGACACATAATTGATAAAAATGGCCTCCGAACCGATCCAGACAAGGTTGTCGCCGTATTGAATCTTTCTCCGCCAAGAAACAGTAAAAAAATACAGCGATTCATGGGCTTAATTTCGTGATATCGACAGTTTTTGAAAGATATATCGAATGTCGCAACTCCCTTGCATAGACTCACCAGAAAGAATGCCAAATGGAACTGGGGCGAAATCGAACAAGAGGCATCTAAAAAAATTAAACAACTGCTTACGAATGCATCAGTACTTGCTTGTCCCGACTGGAATAGACCATTTACTCTGCAAACCGATGCAAGTAAAGACGGTTTAGGGGCTGCTCTAACGCACATGTGTGACGAAACCGAGTGAGTGATTGCATTCGCCAGTAGGAGCCTATCTGCTCCAGAAAATAATTAATCAGCCACCGAATTAGAATGTCTTGGTATAAAATAGGACATTTGGAAGTTCTGCCATTATTTAGAAGGTTATCATTTTATATTCTTGACAGATGACCAATCACTAAAGTGGCTCAAACAAATAGAAAGCCCGTGCGGACGTCTAGCATGTTGGGCCCTTGAGCTGAGTCAGTAAGAGATAAAATACAGACCAGGGACCGATAACTTGCTGGCAGGTACTTTATCTAGACAACCGTTGCAAGTAGTTACAAGTAAGTTAAAAAGCGAAGACTGGTACGAAAGATGTTTTAAGAATGTCCAAAATGAACCAGAAAAATTCCCTGATTTTTGTATTACAAACCGACAATTGTATAAACATATTCTACATACGTTAGACTTTAACGACAGGGCAGAAAACCAACAATGGAAAGTGTGTGTCCCGGAAAAAGATCAGAAACGTATACTGAAAGAAGTTCATGATAATCCGCTTGCAGGACATGTGGGAGTCGTCAAAACCTTGTCCCGAAAAGCTAAAAACTATTATTGGCCATGAAAGTTACGGCAAACTGTTGTATATATAAGAAACTGTATAAATTGTCAAAAGTTTAAGGTACAAAAACAAAGTCCTGCAGGTATCTTGCATGCAACTGCCGTCGATCAACCATGGGAGGCAGTGCCTGTCAATTTGGTAGGTCCACTCCCAAGATCTGCAAAACTCAATATTTGGTTATTAGTAATGCAAGATAAATTTACCGAATGAGTGGAACTACAAGTACTATGAAAAGCTACCGGAAAAGCTGTTGCCCATGTAGTCAACGAGAAAATAAATCTAAGGTTTGGTTATCCAAAAACTATAGTATCGGATAATGGACGACAATTTCTATCAAAGGAGTTTACCGAAATGTTAACAAAAACAGGTATACAACACCGGAAAACTCCACCGTATACTTCCCAGTGTAATCCAGTGGAAAGGGAAAACCAAGTAATCAAGACGAATCAAAGAAATTGGAACGATCATTTAACGGAAATTGCATTTGCTTACAACATGGCTCAGAGTGAAGCAATCAAATATACGCCAGCCAGCATATTTAAATTTTGGCAGAGAATTGCGTCCTCCGGGTTCTCTAGTACACAAGAAAGGATTAGATGCCAAACCGCCAAGTCAGAACCGTATACAACAATTACCCGATGCCTTAGAATTTGTCAGAGGTTAAATTCTAAACAATGCCGAGTTTGGAAAACCACGATTGGCGAAAAAATATTTAAACGGACACATGAATTGTCCAGTAAAATGGATGCCTTTAACGCGAAATTGGCGTCAAAATTTGAAGGACCGTTCACAATACATAAACAAATATCACCGACTATCTTTGACGTAATAGAGAACCACAAAAGGACAATACAACACATTCATATTAAAGATATGAAGAAGAATATAAAGGAAGAAAATTCCAAGGTAGAAAGTAGTAATTATGCAACACACAAGCGAGCAGGATCTCTGCCAGCGAATGTTAGAACTTGTGTGAAAATCCAGTGCTGTGGACGAACATTCTACGAGTTTATAAACACTGGTTTGCTCATGTCTACAGTTTCAAGTGAAATAGGCCGGATACTCTAGGCACGGGGTGGTGAAGTAATACATGGAGCATACGACCTCCAATTAAATTGAGCTCCCCTGTATTTAGAAACAGCACCAAAAATATCAACCAGGCACACAATAAAAATAGATTTTAAATTCAAGGATAAAATGTTTGAAGAAAGTTTCGCCGTAGTAGATGAGCAGCCGGTAGATATAATTTTTCACATGGTAACCATCTTAAGAATAGGCTATCGTATTCTACTACACGCACGATCACCAGCAGCACGAGAAAGACGTACAGAAAAAAGAAAGAAAAGAAGACGTTCCATTCGAAGTGTATTAAATAGGACGAATGACGAGGGCATGAACAGTCTTTGCGATTCTAAAGTGATGAGCGACGACGAAGAAAAGTAAGAAAGTAAATAGTACCCTCAAAGACATCCGTCTCAATAATAATTAAAATAAATAATTGAAGTTAATCAAAATTACCGATAGCATATGTTAAGTTCATCGACCTTACTGTCCTTAGAAGGAGAAATATACACAATCTCCCTAAATAATCAAAGCAAGGTCAAGGGTACTTGAGAGATACTAAGTACATATAATATTAAGCGAAATCAGTATTATTGTAACCGTGTAATCGAAGAGTTATATAAAAATGTTCTGCGATGCTTTGGCCGCTGAAGCCGAATATAATAATATTATACGTCGGCCGACGCGAAATAGCCTCGTGACGAGTACGGGAAAAATGAGAATAAAAAGTATCGAAACCCTGGCGGGATTTCGAGTAGTGTTAAGAAAAGGGGCCCGATGCGCCCGTTAACATCGTACTCGCCCCTGAAGGGCCTGCTGCCGAGCTCGCACTGCCTGTCATCGAGCCTGCACCGCCTGCCACTGAGTCCCCTTACCTGACATCGACAACGGAGCGACTTTTCAATCGCCGCCATCCCTGCCTGATGTAGTGGTGCTAGAAGAAAAAAAGGCAGTAGGCCTGACAGTGAGGCCTGTCCCCGAATATATGCCTGGCGACAATAAGCACCCCACGGATACCCAGCCGTGGATGGTGTATCGCCATGATAAGAAGGCAACATTATACTTCAGATTGGGCCGCAACGCAGCACAGGCAGAACGTCGGCGGCAGACGCTTTAAGATGCGGATGGATGCCGAAACGGGATAAATTAAATGCGTGTCGTCCTATGCCACAAAATGAAGTAAGAAAAAAATAATATAAATTCCGTACAAAATTGTGCTTTCGTTTTATTATGATCGCGTAAATGATAAATTCTGATGATCGCATAAAATTATAAGTATAGATTTAAATTACTATAAATAGCATTAATTATAAGTATAAAATTTTCGCTCCGTAAACGAGGGGGAACTGCGACGATCAGGCTGTATCCCGATACAGCCTAATACGCGCAAAATTTTAATTCAAAATAATTAAAGTTTCCAAAATTAAAATAATCGGGTAATGCTCCCGATTAGCGGTCAAACGCGCAATCTTCAAAACAATAGGATTGCGTGTATTAAATATACCTGCCTCGCGAACGTAGGACAAGGGAGAACAGAGGGGAACTCACGTGCGTCGTGAGAGAGCCGCAGCCGCGCGGCAGCCAGCGTGGAAAAGATGTCCCGCGCTCGCCGCGCCAATGAACTCAGGAGGCAGTAAAGACATCCGTCGCCGCATTTCTAAATTAAATAATGTAAAAGTCTCACTTTTGACACTTTATATATTATTGAATATACAGCACGCTAATCAAGGAATACGTGCAAGTAAGCATTATGAGAAATACGAATAATTAAACGTGTACGAACGTCCTAAAGGACAAAAGATAGAATTAATTATTATTAAAATAATCGTGATTGCTATGCGCAATTATAATATATAAATATTATTATGATGATTAAATATTCAGAGTCGGAAAGAATTGAATACTAAATTAATTATTATTTGACTCTTATTATAACTTGTTATAATAACTGTTATCGTTTATTATTAAGATAATTATTATTAATATAATTATTATTATTTTTTAATAATAATTATTATTATTGTAATAAATAAATACACGAGAGGACTAAATTACACCGAAATGATTATAAGAATACGTACACCGTCAAGGGCAAATTTGCAAATTAACCTTATAATTAATATAATTTGAATGCGATTATTATTATTTTTGGGCCGCTTGATACGAAATTAGTCGCACTGTGACGTACACCCGATAGACTAATTTTTCGTGTATAAAATTGCGAGTTTTCTGCCCACAAAGCAGTTCTCTCGGCGAGAAGGCCGAAAGAAATTTCCTAGAGCTTCCTGACTCTAGAGCTCTAGTAATCCTACCCGTCAGAAAATCCTGAATAGTAGAGTCGCGATCCTGGTTGCGCGGTGCTTCATTAAAGACCAACGGCTTCACTAAAACTTCTCTCTTTTTCCTGGTGAAACTTGATCCTGGGTGCGCGGCGCTCCGTTAAAGACCAGCGGTCTTACTATCTCTCAAAGAGAATTGATCCTGGGTGCGCGGCTCTCCGTTAAAGCCCAGCGGTCTCACTCCTAGCCCCGAACAAAGTCCTGATTCTGGGTGCACGAGCTCGGTCATGTTTTCACTGCTTGTGAAAAGAACCTCGTGGCGGATTGAACGACCAGGGGCCGAGACGGGTTGAATCGGAGCCACGAAGTAGCAAGTACCGAGCAACGATCAGATAACTCGCTATAGACCAGCAAGCTACGTTTGTCCCCCAAACTCTCTCTAGCTCCAGTAAATGTTATATAAATATATAGAGTGTGCGATATTAGTAAATTAAGTGCATTTAAATTTAATGTGTAAATATTGTATAAAATAAGCTGCGTGCGAAAAATAGTGTAATAAGGAATAGTATAACGTTTTAACATAAAATTCTGTCTTGTCTGTTACAGATCGGAGGGCTCGATTCCAGAAAGACTTTTCTTATTTATGACTTTTGTAATATTTTTCTTTGTATATATTTTTATTATAATATATTTCTCTTAATTTTTTTATGTCTGAACATTATTGAGTAAAACCTGATTTTTTTCTGATCTTATTTAAATTCCCTTTCGTTTTAAGCCGATCGTGGCGCTACCGCGTAAACTATCCCGAGGGGAAAAGGGAAACGTTATAGTCTAATTGTAAGAAAAAATCAATTTAAAATCAAAATATTAATTTAAATAACTAATATTCAATTAAATTATATACTAGTTAAATTAATTTTGTTAATGATGATAGATTTCATGTGACTTGTAACGACGTGCCAAAAAGTTGAGTATTTAAAAATACATTTAAATAGAGCGCGACGGAAGGGGAACTGACCTAACCTTATAGCCGCTGGTAATCATCATAACATTGTTCTTTTAAGGGCTGATGGGAAAGAAGAGAAGGTATGAAAAAAAGGTGGCGCTTGAAGCGTTGTTATTCTAATTTGGGTTTCTTATGTTGCCTGTCGTGGAGGATACACCCTTCTCATGACCTCTGCGGGCTGCAGCGTAAATCGTGTAGCGGTTGGTGGATGATTTTGTTTCTGTACCTTGGTACGATGGACCAAAGATTAGGTATATATGTGATGTGGCATGACACCGAGTGCCATACAATTCTTCTCTGTATACATCGTCATTCGATATGTAATCAAGGTAACCTGGTAGGAACAAAGTAGTAAATTTAATTATTGTTTATTATTTACTTGCGTATATATGTTTATTTCGGTTTTCTCCTGTTACTTTGTTTTTTCCTTTTTTTAGAAAAGAAAAAAGGAGAGACATCGTGAATTGTGTTACAGATAAATGTATCCGGCGATCGTCACAAATTAAAACAAAATAAAATGTTAAAACGGTCCATGATTATAAACTTTTGTGCATTTTGTAAACTGGCAATAGGAAATCTATACTAGTGCCTCCTAATGTTAATACGTAAATATTGCATTTACTCACCGAACGTTCCATTGGATGATGTTACTAACCAAATTCTTGTCAAGAAGTATGTAATATTAGGAGGCGAATTTAATTTCCAACCTTCACGTTTAGATAGCGATATAAGTAGTATGAAAACTCAGATGTCTCGCATCTAGTACTTATTTTTTTAATTTTGCTATTTCAAATAAAATTCAGTTATTAGGCGCCATCATTTGTCTAAACATTATAATTTTTTGATCAGTGGAAAATGAATCGTGATAAATCGTTTTTTCGACATGTCCTTTTGCATTATTTTGATTTGAAAAAAGTGTACCAGAAACTTATCGATTGCTTAAAGAATATTATGGCGAACAAGCTCTATTGCTTATAACATGTAAAGAGTGGTTTCGGCGGTTTAGAAGTGGAGATACTGATGTTAATGACAAAGAATGTACTAGACAACCGAAAAAGTTTGAAGGTATATATCATACGCAGAAAGAGTTCACTAATAAGTTAGGAGTTAGTGACAGAGCAGTTGGCAAATGTTTAATGCGATGGGAAAGATTCATAAACAAGGAAAATGGATACGACACGATTTTACCGAAAATGTCATTATGAATCGATACCATATCATCCTTTTTTGCTTGCCAATTAAAATAGAAGAGTTTTTTGTGGCGTATTGTGATTGGTATTGAAAACTGGATCTACTATGACAATTCTAAGCGCAAACAGTAATGGGTGGTCCTAGGCCAATCTTCTACATCGACACCAAAACAGAACATCCACGGTCAAAAGGTATTGCTGTGCATTTGAAAGAACCAACATGATGTGCTGTACTACCAGCTGCTAAAACAGAATGAAACCGTCACTTCCCAGGTATATAAATGCTATCTGAATGATTTAACAGAAATCGATCGAACATACATCATCAATCTCGAGAAATAGGTCAAAAGTCATTCTCTTGCATTTCAACGTAGACCACATGTTGCAAAAGCCATCAAAAACACTCTATTCGTGCTTGAATGGGAAGTATTGTCGCATCCTGCCTACTCGTCAGACATAGAATCATTCGATGGCGATCTATTCAGATCGATGCAGCACAACCTCGTTGATACACACTTCCGACATGTTCAGGAAGTGCCAGAATTTGTGGATGATTGGATCGCCTCAAAAACGCCATCGTTCTTTCACCACGAAATCGATATATTGCCGGAACGATGGAAAAATGTAGAAAATTACGGAAAATATTTTGGTTAAGCTAACGTGTATCCATTTTTCATCATAAATGTCCTTTTTCCGTTACAAAAATTCAGAAACTAAGTTCGCCTCCTAATATATATTTTCATGCACATTTATTTTCATAATGATGTCTATAAGTCTTAAAGCTATATAAATTGTACGGATATAAAGATTGACCTCGGACAATCTTGATGATGAATATCTACTGTTAGAATATATATGATATCAAAGAAACACATTCTGTACATTATACTTGCACACCATTATGATAACTGCATTTTAGATTTAAAATTTTAGTGTAACAATAAAAAAAAAATTAATCTTCAGGAAAAAGATGATTTTTCAATATCTAGAAAATAAGTAAAAGCATATAAGATTATAAATACTATGATGCTGATTCAAAAAAGGCTGAATAATAAATGATGATGACGATTATATGAATATGTATAAATGAACATATAAAATCTCGTGAAACGATTATAAAGAACAGAAAAAGATAATTTCCTTCTGAATATAATTCTTGAATTAAAGAATAGCTACAACGTTTCGATATCACAAAATAAGTTTTGGTTAATTTGGAAAAGCAACTAAAAAATATTTCTAAAACAAAATTTCTTAACTAAAAATATTTAAGAATATAATATTATTCATTTTTTCTCAGATTTAATTTTTGATTTGCAGAAATGTTCTTTTTTAAATTAAATATTTCCATTTTCTGTTAATAACATTATAGTAAACCGTGGATTTTATTTAAATAATATATATAATATAATATTTAACAAGCAAATAAAGATAATTGATATAATATAATATTTAACAAGCAAATAAAGCTTTTTTATTATAAATGTTAGTGTTATACTGTTATACTTATACCGGGTACAGCAGTATGAAGTGCGCGTGAAGATGAAATGTCTTCATCGGAAACATGTATTGTGAACGAGCATTTTTTTGTTTGATTGCTCTGACAGCTGTCAGGCATATTGACTATTGGTTATACAAGTAAATTTCCAGCGCTTTTTTTCAACATTTGAGGTTTTACTATGAAAAAATGGCTACATATCGTGGTCTCATATTCTGGTCGTTTTTCCTGTAATGCTCGCATTAAATGAATATGTTGGGTTCGATACAATGGTTCTTTGATTCTTTTGATCTAACCATATGCAAAGCATAAACTTATTAACTTGAATATTTTGTTTTGGGATTGATTGTGCAGACCCGTCGGGCTTCGTATACGGTATTCTACGTTTAGAGCTATAATAAAGCCATTTTTCATCACCAGTGACAATACGATGCAAAAAAATTTATACCATTGGAGTAATATTTCGGACATGCAAAACCCCGTTCGACATTTCTCGGCTTCAATTCATACAACACCCAATTTTCAACCTTTTGAATGAATCCCAATGCCTTTAGGCCCAGGGAAACGACTTGTTGTGTAATGCTCAATGATGTAATTTCTTCTTGAATCTGAGACGGATCCTATTCAAGTAAAGCGTCTAATTCCTCTTCTTCAAAATCTCGTGCGGATCATTCGTTGTCTTCAACTTCTTGGAGTTAATGTAATAGCTATCTATGATTTTAAAAAATGTTTATTAGTTTGATTATTTTCATTCTATCCAGCTTAATACAGAATATTAAAAAAGGCTCAATAAAAAAAATTAATTTAAATTTGATATATTTTCTTAAAAATGCAAGCAAATATTATTCGACTATTGAAGTTTAAAATAATAATTATTTATACTGTCTAGGAACAATTCACAGCCATGAGGGATTTATATATGAAGAATGGACAGGGTTTTGTACTCGTGTACTCGATAACGGCTCAGTCGACATTCAACGACTTACATGATCTCAGAGAACAGATCCTTAGAGTAAAAGATACAGATGATGTGCCAATGGTTCTCGTTGGCAATAAATGTGATCTCGAAGACGAGAGGGTAGTGGGAAAAGATCAAGGCGTTAATCTTGCTCGGCAATACAACTGTGCATTCATGGAAACATCAGCCAAAGCAAAAATTAATGTTTACGATGTAAGTGAACTTATTATTATCCTCTTTCAGGTGTCAACAATTACTACGATTTTGACTGTCATTAACATTTATATGAACGAGATTTAAGTTGGTACATATGTCTCTCACGAAACTAATATAAAAGTATTTATTAATAATCAGATATCGATTATAGATATTAGTTGAAATAAGAATGTATTATAGTTGATCGGAAACCATTCCTCAAACTTTGATACTTTTTTAATAAAACGGAAATACTCAGTATAAAATTTTAGAAAAGGGGGGGCGTATTTTGAAAGTTGTACTCATTTTAATTTAACACAGGCTCCTATAGGAAATCGGAAAGTTTTAATATTTTCTCAATTTATTTTAACAAAAAGATGCAGTTCTATTGGTCTAGATTCTTTTACAATTTTGCCACAAATAAATAAATATCGTAAGACTAAATGTTTCTTTTAATATGGAACCTTCATGAGATATTATTTAGAATATAGAGTAAAAAGTAAAACAAAAAAATAATGTATTTAATAAAAAATATGAAAAGGCAGCATCGTTGTACAATGTATAGTGTTATCTTGTGTCATTTGAGAACGCACAGTCGGTCGAGTAGTGGTTGACGGCGATAATAGATAAGCACGGTGTTCAAAAAGGATAAAATTAGTCCATTAAAATGCAAGCAGTATTACCATATTGGGGAGGATAAGGCCATGTGGTCACAATTTATGCTTGCATTTTATCGAAAAAGTTTTATTATTATTAAAGATAAATACATGATACTAGATAAATACATGAAATTTATACAAAATTGTTACGCTTATTATTTAAAAAAAATATTTTCTCAATTTTCATATTTTTTATTTATAAATCTTTAAATTTTCACTTTAGATTGCTTCTGAGTACAATCGTACCTATATCAGACATCTTCATGAGTTTCAAAATAATAAAAACTTTACAAATTACAGTTTTCTTTAGAAATGTTCTAAGATCGGGTAATTATTAAATAATAATGTATTTCTTCTTTGAATTTGTACTAATAGTAACTTAAAATATAAAACAAATTCAAGTGTAATAGGTAAAAAACATATATTTCACATTAACATTTGATAATAATGCCGATTATTTGACAAAGCATACTTGCCTTGTCTTATTACTTTTAACAAAAAATATTTTTTTTCAAGTTTTCATAAATTTCAATGAGCAGAAAATGTAAAAATTATTGTAAAAATGAAATCATTACTAATAATGAAATTAGAATACTTTACTTATTTTGTTTTATCATTCCACTACTTCGTATATTATTAATATAAAGCAACACGATTAGACAAATATCAAATACCGTTAATCATTTATTACATGTTCCAATGACAAAAATTATTTGAATAATCTCTCTATAATAATAATAATGAATAAAAATTATCTGAATAGTATTTTGATAATCTGAAAATATAATGAAAATGAAAATTTACCTGATACAGATAAATGTGATATACAAAAAGGAACTCACAAGAAACTGCAATTGATTCGGTGCAAGTGCATCTAGTTAAAATAATAACGAGATGGAAAATTCTCAGCCTACTCGCGTTTTACAACGTAGGAATAAAATAAAACGGCTGAGAAAATGTGACAATATAAAATTATGACCCTGATTGGGTACTTTCGCGAAAATTGATGAGCCAGTAAACTATACGAAAGTAATCTTAGGGCCTAAAGCGAAAAAATCGAAGGTAGTTACGGACTACGAAATTAATTTATTCATCAAAAATTATTCACGGAATCTTGTGAACGAAAAAATAGTGTCCAATTCGACTGGAACACGCTGGATTTTTAAGAAAAAGGGGAAACCTGATGGAACAATACATAGATTTCAAGCTAGACTTGTGGCAAAGGGTTGTTCGCAATGAAACGCTATAGGCTACAATGAAACTTTCGTTCAAGTAGTAAAATTTCATTCCATAAGACTTATTTTAGTCTTGGATTCTACTAAAAATATGTTATTATCTTACCAGATGAATCCATTCAAATGTATCAACTAGAAGGTTAGCAAAATGAATCTGATAATGTATTGAGTGTACAAGTAAGTTTCCAGAGTGTTTCAAAAGATACGTCGCTGGTGTGAGCTACTGTTTGAGCGTTTTCGGACGCGTTCGATTTTCTTTCTCTCTCTATTTATGTTTTTCCGCGCGACTGTTCTCGCGCAGTCGTTGATTTTAGAGAAATAAAATTATATATTGTATTATAATATACCACATAATTCTACTTCTTTTGCAACGATTTATTATTAACTAATTAATAATAAAGATTTATATTGTTAATCAATTGCGCGAGCTTATGGCTCATCGCAAGTGGATCCCAGGTAAAATGTCAGACGTCAAGTTTTTCAAGTTTATTTTTTTAGGTTGTGACATGAATGTTGACCTGAACATTTCCAAAAACATTTTACATAATAATAATTTAGTATCCACTATTGCGGATACATGTGTTTTGTATAAATTAAAAAAGAAGAAAATGTTAATCGTTGCAATATAAATTAACGATGGACTATTAGCAACAACTGAAAAAAACTGAGATAAATTATTCCTCAAAAGAGAAAAAATATTTTTACGGTTTAATATGTGGCTTGCTAATCCAGTGACCATACCTATGAATAACATCAAGATCCAAATATATGAAACATGAAACTATAGAAAACGTCCCATATCAAGAGGCGGTGGCATCTCTAATGCATTTTGCTATAAACACTGAGCCTGATATAGCCTTCGTTGTAAGCTCCTTTAGTTAATTTTTAGAATTTGGATAAAATATATTGGACTGGCAGCAGGAAGAATCTTTAAATATTTCAAACGATCCGAAAATTAAAGTCTATATTATCCCTCAAAAAATAAAGTATAACTAGTATAAGATAACGTTGCTGACTATGCTAATGATATCTGGATGCGTAGATCAAATATGGATATTCTTCTGGACCGAATCAATGCCTGCGATGTGCTGTTAAAACGGAACGAACTGGATCCATTTTTGAATCGGATGGTGGCTGGCGACGAAAAATGGATCACATACGACAATATCAAGCGAAAACGGTCGTGGTCCAAGGCCGGTGGATCATCCCAAACAGTGGCCAAGCTAGAAGTTGCCGTCTAGAGGCAAACAGATATCAAACAAAACGGCGCATATTTGAAGTAAATCCGACCACTGTAATACTTTTTATAAAGCATTGAATGAAGAGCAAAAAAGGGGAAGGGAGATATTTGACAACCTAATATTTCTAAATTATATATTTGCACTTTATTAAATGAACACCTACAAAATATGACAGCTAAGATAGCACCTGTTTTAAAAGGAAGCTGAGATAATATCGTTTTGAGGCTCACATTGAGATAATAGTATCTTTGTATAGAAAAGCAATAATATGAAGATATTTAAAAATAAATTTTGAAATTAAAATATAACTAATTTAAAGTTATTGATGTATTATCTTATAATTAGAATGAAACAAACTACTGTTTGTGGAGATCTTTTAAAAGTCTCTTCTATTATTATCTTTAATACAAATAAAAATTAATCTTATTCATTTTGATAAAGGAAGCAGTAGTAGCCTAAGATATAAGCAATAGAATGATTTTCCTTAAAGCTGTCGTTACTAGCTCATAAACTCACCTGTAAAGTATTAGTGAGTGTGCTTACGCGCTCTACTCCGATTTTTACTCCTACTGGAATCTTGTTACCTTTTTTTACTCTTCATAAGTTTGGATGTTGAAATTGTGATAAACATATTTATAACTTGCCTTTAATACGCTTCTTTGATATAGAAAACTATGATTTATTGATTGTATTACTAATGTATAATTAATTGTATAACTAAATATTATTATTATTTTCAATTGTACTTATGTTAACGGTTGCTAATTAAATTAATAAATTAAATAATACTGTTATTATTAGTAGGTCTTACGTTCTTTATACAATAATATACTATGATAATATAATGACAGTCAGACTGTGTTTGTTTATATTTGCTCCCGTAGAATCTGAACAAAAATTAAATAAAAATTAATTTTATTCCTTGTTGATTAGTTAATTTAATCCTTGAAAAATTCTACGTCAGATTATACGGGAGTAATTGTAAACATCTGACTGTTATTATATTATTGTAGTATATTATTAAATAAATACTGGAAGACCGATAAAAATAGTTATTAATTTAATTGACAACAGTCGACATACTGTTTCCGCAATGATTTTTTCTATAAAGTCTACTAGATAATCATTATCAATGAATACTTCTAAAAAAATTTAAGTTACCTTTTCTGAAGTCTGAGGTTTGAGGCTGAGTCTCGGGCGAAGTTTAAATCTGAAAAAGTGGTCTAAAGCGTTAAAAAAAGTGAAGAAAATAGTGTTGGTGATCATCGAATTAACGTAAGAGAAGTTGCTGATGATATCGACGTCTCGTTTGATTTGTACCAAGTAATTTTAACGGTTTTGGGCATGAAACGTAAGTCAACAATGTTTTTTCCGAAATTGCTAAATTTTGACAAAAAGAAATATCGTAAGCATCGTTCAAGAACTGTTAAATGATGACAACAATGATTCAAAACGATCATAAAAGGTGATGAAACGTTGGTATATATTTTAATTGCGCTTTTGTTGACTGCTTATATACATATTAATAAATATTTTCATTGGTCTTACAGTCCAATTAAATAAATCGAAAATAATACATAATAATATCAATATATATTTATATTAATATTAATACATCGATATAAAAAATAATAAAAATTAAAAATTAAAATTAAAAATTATAATGATAGTCAGACTGTCCTTGTATAAAATTACCCCCGTAAATTAATCTAAAAATAAAAATATTAGCTGAGAAAATTTTTATGTTAGTAAAGTGCAATCTGACTGTTCCCACCACTCTTACCTAATTGAAGACGTACTCCAACGTTTCGAGCTCACTAGGGCTCCTCATCATTATAATTTTTAATTTTTATTTTTATTATTTTTTGTATTGATGTATTAATATTGATATAAATATATATTGATATTATTACGTATTATTTTCGATTTATTTAATTTGACTGTAAGACCAATGAAAATATTTATTAACGTTGATATATAGTTATAACATCGAAACGAAGGCTCAATCATCCCAGTGTCTGCATTATAAATCACCAAAATAAAAAAAAGGAGATCTTACCTTTCGCGTTCGGAATCTCGAGTTTCATAAGAATGGGCTACTGATGAAGGGTATTAAATAAAAATACAAAATTTTGGGCAATGTGGGGAATTTCCTTTATGGACCCTAGAGAAAAAGCCTTACAGCATAAAAAATCCTTGAAACGTATTAATTGTGTATGTGTGAATGTGAATGTTTTAATATATGAAACGGTTTGATGACTCCTAGCCAACGTGAATGCGATACCGTGTGCAGTTACGCGAGCTTGTCGACCGTTACCGCTGTGCCGGGAGCACTAGATATTAATAGTAATAATTGAATGAAAATACTGAACTACAACAGTACTTCGTTCCGAGAACAAAGAACGTCGCGAGCCTTTGTCGAATAGATATAAAGGCATGCGTCTCCGAAGGCTTAATTGTCGAAACTAAAACAACCACGTTGCAGTGGGCTACTCAGCTAGTCTTATCGTTCTATCTCCTCCCCACGTCATCCAAACAAAAATGCGTGGCCAGCGCGCGCGTTAAGGCCTGCGATAGATTGCTGTGGCTCAGGCTCTCCATGTTCTTTGCTTCTGCACATCTGTAATTTGGGTATTTGTATTCACCCTGATCGAAAAAGTAAACATAGGCGGTCAAAGCCAACTGCCGTTTGAGTGTCTCTCACGTAATTATGCTTACAGCAGTATATTCAATATTGAATTTTCTATACTATGAAAATATACTAAAATTTGTAATTAATTTTTATATAATAAAATATAAAATATATGTACATTTTTATACAATATAATATTTAATATAATATTGACGGCTCCTATTTATACCATTACAATTTGAAAAACTTTTAAAAATGCCAATTCAAATGTGCGTGCAATATAGTGCCAATTGTAACCCGAAATTCATATAATGCATTTTAAATAATGAATTTCATCCAAAGCTTCACTAAAAATTGCGTTTAATATAATTTTATCTCAATAATGAGTTTCATCAAATGCTGTTTTAATTGTAGTTATTAAGAATCTGAAGCGATAAACCATAAAATTTTTAAAGCTTGCATGTAATGTAAGCATTATTCAAAGTTTGAATATGCGTCGATATAGTTAAACTAATGCTTCTAAATTAAAGTAAACTATAAAAAATATTAAAAATAAATTGATTTAAATAAGAAAATGGATTCATCGATGTTCCCTTGAAATATTCGTTACGCTCTGGGCTATATGAAGAAGTTTCTAAACTCTTCCTAATGACACAAAGCAAATTTCAATCGAATTGTCATGCTTGGCTTATTAGCTTTGTTAATGCTGGGAGCGAATGATGGAGATTCGTGAACGCCGCATGCGTTGACTATCATATATACTTATTATGAGTTAGCATATAGTTATTATGGCTTAGTATATTATTATACTAAGCCAGTATTCTACTTTAAAGCCTCGAAAAAAACGCTATTTTTGTGAAATTTTTCTGAGAATGCTATTGAAGATATGGATGTAGGATTTGAGACGCTCTTGAAGTACATAAAAATTTTTTTTATTTATTTTATACATTTTTTATACATGTAAAGTATGGTCAAAGCCGACACCTCAAAAAGTAGGTAACGTTGTCGTGGTCGTAAAATCTTGCCGACAAATGATCTGAAATAAAAAATCAAATAGTTGTATGTTCAGTATGACTCCAGAAACCGATCTAACTAGAATATTTTATGTACGTGCAAAATCAACAAAATGGCGGCTAAAATACGAAAGAAAAACAAATTACTTTTTTTCCGTCTTTTTTGCAATAAAAATATAGTTAGGAAATTTTAGGTTGATTGTAGTTAAGACGGTTGATACAAACATATAGAATATGTGTTCAAAATTTCATAAGGATCAGTTCAATAGTTTTTTAGTTTTCACGACCACGATACTTGATAACGCTGTTTTGTGAAAAACGCGTTTAAAGTTTTTGTAAGTGAAAGATCGTAGAAAAAATTATCTTACGCTCAATCAGCTATGCCTGGGCCATACAATATGCCTTCAACTTGTTCCAGGCGAGTATTTTCATCTAATTTAGCCTGCTTTTTTTGAGTTCTGCTCTCCTTAGAAACTTCAGTCGAGCGGCGGTTCTCTCGAACGATGCGCTGTTGGTCGCGCATATTGGCGAACTGCATGGTGGTTTGGCCGATTTTCAGGCCCATAATTTCCATTATTTTCAAAAGTGGGCTGAATCCTTCATTAAAAATGCAGGCAGCAGTGAGGCATGAAATTTAAACAATTTTTTTTCATTATAGATATGCTTCGGTGCCATAGCCCAAACTGTTGAGTTGAAACACTCATTGTTATTTTCAGCAATTCCGTTTTTGTTAGATCTTCGTAAATTGGTTTCAGCACCTCTTGTAGTCACTAGCAAGAGCAGAACAATGTTCATAATTTTTCAAACCGTTGTTTGCTTCCGCCTTCTTATACTTGCACCAGCTGTCTGAACAGTACGATGCTGTGATTTGGAGTCTGTTGAGATTTTGTGGTAATAGCCGGCCTAGATTTCGTATCGCATGCCTTCTACTGAATTTGAATTCCTTTCAATTGCAGGACTGTAGTTTTTAGATAACTCTTTCATTAATTTGATACTTAGATCAACAGTCTTTACTTTTTTAATGACGACTTTTGGTTTCTTCTCAACTTTCTTCGAAATACAGAAGCAAAATTATAAAAGGAAGGTGATATTGAGAAGCAAAGGTATATATTTTGATGAGAATATATATAGGTGTAATGATTTGCAATACGGGAACAGCTGCTGCAGCGAACAAGGTCAGATAGATGGCTTATCCGGCGCGCGCGCTGCGTGGGTCGGAATAGAGAGCTCAGGTAAGTGAGTTCGAAAGGTGAAAAAGTATAGTTAGACTACTTGAATCTTTCTAAAATTTTGAGCTAACATTCTTGAATATATTTACTTTCGAAAAATGTAAAAAAAAAACATTTTTTTTCAAAGTTGTAAAGTAAAATACTGCCTTAAGCTTTCTCTACAGTCGTAGTCCTGTGTTCTATACGAGGCGTGTATATATATATATATATATATATATATATATATATATATATATATAATATGCATACATGCATACTATATATTCCTTCTTGCAGGTAAATGATGCAGATGAGTAGCCTTAGAAGGAAGTTAGACAGAGAGAGAGAGAGAGAGAGAGAGAGAGAGAGAGAGAGAGAGAGAGAGAGAGAGAGAGAGAGAGACGTATTTTTCCGCCTGTTGCCGTACCACAGTCCTTGTTGCTTTCACCGGTGTTTATTTCATAAGGTTCATCTCCTTTTCTCGGGTTTCTTGGCCTCGAAACTGTGTGTGTTTACACTGATTCTGTCTTTCGGGCGAAATTTCAGTGGAACATTCTTCCACTATGACCTGCACGTCAACCGTTACCTATATGACGCAAGAGATCCCGGCCACCTTCTACAAGGCGAACCATCGTATCTCCAATGGAAGCAGCCGTCGCCAGTATGTTGTTTGGCCGTAGGCATGCTCCCTGTATCGACCAAATACAAAGACAAAATATATATAAATACAAAGATTATAAATAATGCGGCACTCTTTTAGCTTCTCATGGTTTCAATATAAATTTAACGATCCAATTCATTTTGTATCAATAATATAAATTTTTCCTTAAAACACACACACATTATATGTTTCAAAATAAATTCAGTGGTTTGCAAAATATTGTGATTTAACTGGCGCTGCGGACAAAATACTGAGAAGCTATCGAAGTGAGATCTTCCAACCTCATGAAGAAAATCAACAATAAGGAAGTAGTTTGTGTTACAACTTCCATAATCGCAGCTAACTACAAAATATACGATTTTCAAATCGAGAATCACCTACAGGCAGAAGGTTATCCGGAATAATCAAGGAGCAAACAGAGAGTCTTTGTAAATCCTGACTTTCATTCAACTTAAAATTTACGATTGTTCGAAACAAAACTTTACTTTTCAAAAGTCTATAATTAATTAATAAAATTAATAAAATAAAACTCGCGAGGATTCTAAGTAAATATTAATTATAAAACTCAGATGTTGAGTACTAGAAAATTCAAGGTTGCGACGGCCAAAAATATACGGCCGCGTAAATAATTGTAAAATACAATTATTTAAACATGCACGAACAGCATACCTACACCACCGGTAATCGGAAGGAGCCTGATTAATGGGACGGATGGAATGACAGCTTGTAGTCAAGTGCTTTGATTGTATCCTAAATAGGTTTTGCTTCGTGTGCAGGTTTCTTTATTAGGAAACTCATAAGATATAACACCACTCTGGTTTCATCAAACATGCAGCATTTTCTTCCCGGTTGAAAAAAATGGTTGAAACCATTTTTTACATGTTGTTTCTGATATCAAATCATAACTTTCAAGTACAAAATGCGACATTTTTAAGACAATGAAAAAATATAATGTTGTGTGTTCAATGACTTTATGTATACTAAATATGCTTGACAGTTGTCCGGGACATTTGGTACATATTTAGGCTAAATCTACCGAATGCAAAAAATAGCTTTAATATCTTAAATATTTGATATACTTACGTCATAGGTATAAATCTCGACATACAATATATTTTTATTAGAGGTACAGAAAAAATTCATAACTTTTTGCTTTTAAATCATGCTCGCAATTAATGCAGTCTTCTCATTATCTAAAAGAAAGTTTTAGTTTAAGTGAGATATTTTGATTGTATCTCTTTTATTCAACTGAAATTATTGAATACTGGGAAATGTATATATAAATTTATTTCGCTAATCAATTTGTTATTATATTTTCAAATAAAAATTTGATTTTAAGTTAATTTAATATCGAACTCTTTAAATCATAATATTCTCTATCTGATGATGCAACAAAGATGTCCCCGAACAGAGGTGGCCGATGCCACTTACTTTTTATGATAAGGAAATTAAATTCCAAAACTTCAAATTTTTCTTTATTACTCTTATATTATTCTTATTTTATGACTTATATTATGCTGATATTGCTATTTCTCTCAACTAATTTTTCTTTTAGATTTTCTACGACTTGGTGCGGCAAATTAACAGAAAGTCACCAGAAAAGAAAATGAAGCAAAAAAAAAAATCACTATGTATAGTACTCTAATGTAGTATCGGTATATACCGCGTATTTTCGACGTTCATGAAATAAATTTCAAAAGAAAAAAGGGAAAATGTTATGAAAGTTCAAGAAAACAGTGCTAAATGGATATGAAAAAGAAAAGGAAATCTAATGTACCAGTACTTGGTAGATAATTCATTAAATTAAATGAAAAACAATGGAAAAACACTTGTTATAATAAGAATGCAGTATATACTAGTTAGAAATAAACTACATAGGCAAAATAGAAATAACAGAATTTTAAATCAGCATGCTCATAAAAAAGGAAGCGATAAGACAATTGCACAATAAGTCCAGAAAATTGGTCAAATGAATAAAAACATCCGCAGTGATATGAATCATAGAAATAAGAATATAACACCAAAAAAGGGGGTGAGCAAGTTCGGAAAAACTTACGAACACTTGTATATATGAACTTCGATCCCACAATAGAGTATCTCAATGTCATTCATGCACAAAATATAAAGGGAAAAATTAACAACTGGAGGGATAGAGAATTTTCAAGCACTATAGCTATGTGCAAAGTTTAACATTATTTTCAAAATAATCTTAATCTATTTTTTAAATAATTTTTGTGATAATGGTAATGATGAATATAAATATGAAAATTAGCATGGTACTCATCGTCATTATTATTATTATTATTATTATTATTATTATTATATTATTTAGCAACGGAAAAGAAATATTAATTTTAGTAAGCATAGCTAAAGTAACCAGATAAATATATTTTGCAAGTTTCAGAATGAATAAAACATTAAATACTAATACAGCTGATATTGAAAAAAATTAACGAGGTTAATGACGATAATAATGAATTTTAATCTGACTGAATGTAAATGGCATGAATAACAAAACAAAATGGTTGGAAGAAACCAGGGTAACAAACGCAACTGAAAGTGTTGGGATTGATACATACCCTGAATATGAGGCCGTCAAATAGTTGCGCTTTGATCTGCGAGCATCGCATATACATTTATTATATAATATAACAAATATATATAAACGACACGTACTATGAAAAAAAAATTATCATTATCAAGGCGTCAAAATATTCATAGGATATAAACCATTTCTTTTATAATAATATACGTTTTATATATTTCTCTTTATTAAAAACAAATAATAAAATATCACTAAATGTTAACATGAAGTAAAACAAATTCTATTGATCTAAATATTGTTCCTGTAATCTTCTACTTTTTCCTTAACCTTTTCAAATAAAAATTATTTCTTATTGATATTTTAAGAAACTTTGAGATTTATTTTTTACCAAAGAAGATATAATATAGAAAAAAAATTACAAATAAATAATATTTTACATTTAATAATATTTTTTAAGAGAAGAAAATTACAAGTGTTAGATAAATCGAAAGTAATTGATTAAAATGCTTAATTTACGAATATACTTCTTTAAGTATTTAATAATTATTTCCAACTAATTTTTTTTGTTATGTATAAGTATAATTATATTGGATCGGTAACAATATATGTATTCGAATTTAATAATTAATTTGGAATTAATTTATTAAGAACATAATTAATCAACCTTTAAAGTTTTGAATTACTCTACAATATACTATATATTCTTTTTTAATATCTTTCATGTATTGATAATTTTGCTTTACTTTATTATATATATATATATATATATATATATATATATATATATATATATATGGGTCATCTGATAAATATCTAGCCTCACCGCCAGATGGTGCCACTATTGCACCAGAAATATACTACAGTCCAGTATCTTCCTGTAAACGGTTACAGACGAAATTATAACCGAAGCGTAGTTATAGTTTATTTTTGAGACTGTGTGAAGGCAAGTGAAAGCAAAGGTGGGTGCCGCCTTTTCTGACTGCAGAGAACAAGCACATCCGTTTGACTGGTTCAGAGCAGTGTTTGGAGCTCTTTAATCGCAATCCAAAAAAAATTTTTGCCTCGATGAAAAGTGACCGTCAAGGAAAGTGGATTCATTACTACACTCCAGAAACCAAGGAACAGTCAAAACAGTGGACCTTACCCGGTGAACGGGCTTTGAAGGTGAAGATGTTCCCATCAGCCGGAAAGGTGATGACCACTGTTTTCTGGAATTTTCAACCTGTTATTTTTCTTGAGTATCTGGAGAAGGGCAAAACTGTCACAGGACAGTACTACGCCGAACTATTGAGCCGATTTGACATCGTGTTAAAAGAAAAGCGGCTCCATTTGTCTAAAAAGAAACTTTTTTTAAAAAACTTCTAAAAAGAAACTGCTTTTCCGCGATGATAATGCACCGTCTCGCACTTATACACTCGCTACGGCCAAATTGATCGAATTATGCTATGAGCTGCTGCCCGATTCATCATATTCTCCAGATTTGGCTCCGTGCGATTTTTTTATTTCGGAGCATAAAAAATTCGTTCGCCGGGAAAAGACTTCACTCCAATAACGAAATAATGGCCACCACGGGAGCCTATTTTGCAGACCAAGAGAAAACATTTTTTTCAACCGGGTTAAAAAAATTAGAACAACGTTCACCCAAGTGTATTCAACTAAAAAGAGAATACATTGAAAAATAAATTTTATTTTTTGTAAAATTTTAGTGTTTTCTTTTATAGGCTAGGTACTTATTAAATATATATATATTATATATATATATATATATATATATTTAAAATTACTTTCTAGGATAAAATAAAATAAGGCAAGTGTGGTGTATTCGAATTCCTTATCATTTAAAACTTCTCTTGAATGTAACACATTTATCAATATAATCAATGTATTGTATTTATTGATATAAATCAAATGTTTTCTTAATTAGACTTCTAAGTCAATTACAAATTAAATGCGATGCTTAAAAAATAACTTATAGTTTTAGTTTTTGTAAATATTGCTAACTTTAACGAAAGAAAGTATTTAAATCAATTTTTACATAGTTAAGTATATATAAGTATTTATGAGTACCAATTCGTGTTAGTTTCGAAATGATTATTAATTATTATTCAATAAAACAATTGCTTATTAATAATGTGGCCGTACTCACTTATTTGTAATGTGGAAATACGGTACTATGAAAATATAATTTAAAAATTATTTTGACATATATTTGCGGGCCCGTTTTTGAAAAGCTTTTTGGTAAATAAGGGAATTGTAGATGCTAAATTATTTCTTTTTTCACAAAATAGCTGCCCATATAAAATTACGCTGCGGTCCTGTTTACTCTGTAAAATATTGGACTGTTTTACATGAGTCATTTGAAAACCGTTTGAAATCAGTTTAAATCGCTTGCAATAACCGAAATCATTTATGAAGACAATTATTTGAAATCATATTAAAATTAGTTTTCAGTCTCAATTAATTTTGTACCTTCTATCAAATCACTAGTAGAATCTTGTAAAAGAGCATAGTGACCTTAGAAGTAATAGTTTACATTAAGTACAAGATACTGAAATACCAAAATTTAAGAAAAATAATGTAAATTTATTACCTGACAAAAAATTAATTTATGAAAAAAATTGTAAGGAAATATATGTTAAAAACTGATGTATATTTAAAAATCATGATGAGAACAAACATTACTGAAGTCATCTTTTTGGTTTCGTTATTTAACTTTTATATTTTGTTGTTATATAATATAGTCCGGTAAAGTCGTCGACAGACATCTGCACATCGTGTTCTACCGTCTGGACACGAAAGTCCCTGTAGAAGTCGTCGTCACATACTGGACATCTGTTTTTATCGTTTGAACACAGCATTATGATCTATAGTAGCCGAGTGTATTACAAACATAGCGTTTTCAAGATGGCCGCGAAAACGTTGAAGATGATGAACGACCCAGACGACAGAGATGAAGTTTCTCATATTCGTGTATTAGAATCAACTCCTACTTCTTTACTCTTGAGAGTTTCCCGAATGATATTGGTGTTCACTAAATCGTAGGTAGTTGGTGGACGTCACATTTCTTTTCACAAAGTAATATAATTATCTCCTTTCGGGACAGCTATCTGTCCACTGACCGAGTTACTTAAAGGTCCAGAATGCCTACCAAGCGGCCTACGGTATCTATAGCAAGGCTGTTGGCGAGAACTCTTTGGTGATCAATAGTTCTATACAGAGCAATGCGACCAACATCTGTTGTGATATCTTGGTGACAGGCTACACGTGTAGGATCTGAGCTGTACGAGGGTGGATTGATAAGTTTCCGGCCTTACCAAGAAAGACAACGTTTTTAAGAATTTTTTTTATTTCTCAATATAATCTCCAAGGCCGATACATTTCTTATAGCGGTGTTCTAGTCTTGTAATGCCATCTCTATAGACTGATTCGTCAAGCTCCTCAAAATACCCATTTACAGCTTCGATTACTTCTTCATTGTCCGCAAATCTCTTCTTTTTTTTTTTTTAAAGGCGCCATTTTTTTAAGGTTAGGAAACAGATAATAGTCACTCGGGGCTAGGTATGGAGAGTAGGGAGGGTGCGGCATCAATTCAAATTTCAGATTGTTGATTTTAGCCATCGCAACCATTGACATGTGCGCTGATGCGTTATCGTGATGATACAAGATTTTTTTCTTCGCCAAATGGGGTCGTTTAATTTTCACTTCGTAGCTCAAACGTTGCAGTCTGCGTAGTATATTGACCAGTGATAGTTTTACCCTGTTCAAGGTAATTAATGTATATAATACCTCTTGCATCCCAAAAAACAGTAGCCATAACCTTGTTCGTCCAAAAAATTGTTTTTGCCTTCTTGGGAGTTGGTTCTCCAGGTCCAATCCACTGTTTAGACTGTTGTTTGGTTTCAGGAGTGTAGTTTCGTCAAGGGTTACAACGCCAAATTTGCGGTAGAAATGTTCCCTGTCACAGTGTGTTCAGTGTCTTTTCTACTACTTTTTCCATCTTTCTGGCAATATGGCGATGTCATGGTGAAAGATCGATGGCGTCTTCGAGGCAATCCAATCATCCACAAATTCTGGCACTTCTTGAACATGCCGAAAGTGCGTATCAACGAGTTCGTGCTGCATCGATCTGAATAGGTGATAATCGGAAGGCGCTATGTTTGGCGAGTACGTTGGGTGCGGCAACACTTCGCATGCGTCCTTCAACAGGGTGACGGCCTTGGCAACATGTGGCCGAGCGTTGTTATGCAAGAGAATGACTTTGGAACTTATACAGCGATTGCTGATGCATGTTCGATTGATTTCTGTTCAAAATCATTCAGTTGGCGTTTATATGCCTCGGCAGTAACAGTTTCATTGGGTTTAGCAGTTCGTAGTACAGCACACCCTGTTGGTCCTTTCAAATGCACAGCAATACCTTTTGACCGTGGATATTCTGTTTTGGTGTCGATGTAGAAGATTGGGTTCAAAAGTTGTAGACGTGTAAACCTGGAGTTCACTAACGTCGAAATTCGCGCTATTTTAAAGTTTTCCTTAGTCAAAGGCAAATCCGCTAGAGAAACGTTCCGGGACATTAATGGTGTTTTGGGGGACGGCACGCTATCACTTCGAACCGCAGAGGAAGGTTTTCGACGATTCAGAGCCGGTAAAAGCAACATCATGGATGAGCCAGCCGGCGGAAGACCTGTGACGACGAATACCGATCAAACCATAGAATTTATCGAGTCAGGCCCGCATGTATAATCTCGTAACATCGCCCAGGAGATGAGAGTTAGTCAATAAACTATTTTAAACCATCTGCAGAAGGCTGGATATAAAAAAGCTTGATGTTTGGGTGCCGCATGATTTGACGTAAAAAAACCTTCTGGCCCGAATCAAGGTCTGCTACGTGCTGCTGAAAAGGAACGAACTCGACCCATTTTTGAAGCGGATGGTGACTGGTGACGAAAAATGGATCACATACGAAAATATCAAGCGAAAACGGTCGTAGTCCAAGGCCGGTGGATCGTCCCAAATCGCCGGGGATTGACGGCCAGGAAGGTTTTGCTGTGTGTTTGTGGGATTGGAAGGGAAACATCCACTATGAGCTGCTCCCATATGGTCAGACGCTTAATTCTACCATCTACGGTGAACAACTGAACCGCTTGAAGCAGACTATCGATCAGAAGCGTTCACAATTGGCCAACAGGAAGAGTGTAGTGTTTCACCAGGACAACGCCAGACCGCACACTTCGTGGATGACTGATCAGAAGTTTGGATGGGAGGTTCTATCACATCCACCATATAGCCCGGACATAGCGCCAAGTAATTACCACCTGTTCCTGTACATGTCGAACGTTCTTGGTGGTGTAAAGTTGGACTCAAAAAAGACTTGTGAAAAGTGGCTTTCCGAATTCTTCGCTAATAAGGGGAGGGGTTTCTACGAGAGGGATATTATGAAATTGCCGTCTACATGGAATCAGATTATCGAACAAAACGGCGCATATTTGAAGTAAATATGCTTTTTATAAAACATTGAATGAAGAGTAAAAAAGCGGAAGGGAGATATTTGAAATAACCTAATATAAATGAAATACTAAAATTAAAATTTTTTGCACATGTCACCAGATTCATTAAAGGAAAACTAGCATTTGAAAACGTGAATTTTGATTCTTTTTAATATCTATTTATGGCAACTTTTTAACAGAATATGTCCATTGAACCATACAGAAATATCAAAGTGTAGAAATGCGAATAATAAAAAAAATATTCATATGCATTCACCAGATTAATATAAAAGAAAATTTAATTTATATCCAGAAAAGCGCATTATTTCAAATAGATTCTGTTGAACCACTACTGTACTATCAATTCATATTGTAATTCGAGAGGTAGAAATACGTAATTTTTTCAGAACATCGGATACTACAGATAAGTTCAATTCCATTATTTGAACGTATTTTAGTTAGATATTTAAATAAAAATTGATAAGCACACTGTAGAAAGCACAATCTTCATTAATACGGGCGCTTGTAGCGGATATAGGTTCTATCTACGTTCTGCAAATCGATATCTTTTAGAAATATGTAAGAAGGTTTTATTAAATTGCTGTAAATTATATACATAGCAAAATGTTTTTAAATAAACAGCAAATAACTTTTACTATATTCTAGACTGGTCAATAGCATGGCATTTAACCAACTCTATCCGTATAATCATAGACCAAAAAAAATAAAGGTCTATAAATTTAAATGTTGATGAAAAATGTTGTCTATAAAATTTAGATATGCTAGGGCTATCAAAGTGAAGAATTGTTCGAAATAGCTGCTCAAAAAGAAGAATTACTCAAAATGGCTCAAAATGGGTTTTAGAGTTATAATATTAACTTACTGTTCTAATGAGATTTAAAAAATAAAATGTTTTTCCGACATATTGATAAGAATTTTCAAAAAAAACATTTTTGACGAAATTACTCTTTGACGAAAGGTCTCTTATCATTTGGAAAGAAATATTTTTTATTTGAAAAATAAACTAATCAATTTAGAAATCAGATCTAACAAGTTTGAAATTAATCAATTTTTAACATGTTTATTAAAGACAAAAAAATATTAAAATGCATTTTAGAAAATGATGATTTAAAAGTATTCTTTCTAGGTCATGAGAGACTCTTTAATAAAATAAAATACTAAAAAAGAAAAAAACAATTTGAATATTTGAAAAATGTAAAACATTCAAGCAAACAATACTTACAATAATAATAAAAATGGTTTAAACAGTTATCAAATATGACCAAGCTAAAAGAAGTTGTCACTGCCCTTTCAAAAGGTACAAAATTTAGAATATCTTATTCAAATAAAAATTTCGCTATTAAAAAAATCATTGCAACTGCAAAATATTAGGAGGCGAAGGTAGTTTCCGACCTTTACATTTAAATGGCGATAAAAGTAGTACGAAAAGTCAAATGCGTCTGATATAGTACTGATATTTAAGTTTTGACATTTACCAATAAAATTCAGTTAACAGCCGCCATCATTTCTGTAAACATTATAATTTTTTGATTAGTGAAAAATGAATCGTGATAAATCGTTTTTTCGATATGTCCTTTGTAGGTATTTTCATATACTATTATATAATACTATTTTGATTTGAAAAAAAAGTTTAATAGAAACTTATCGGTTGCTTCAAGAATGTTAGGAAACTAAGTTCGCCTCTTAATAGTATTGGGTGTACAAGTTAGTTTCTAGTTTTTTCCCAAACTGTTAGGTTTTATTATGGAGAAATGCTTACATATCCTTTATGCATTATTAAGTATCATCGATTAGAAGCTATAACTTTTTCCCATTTTTCTGGCACTTTATGAATTTTGAACCAAAAAAATTTCTCGTTTTTCAAGCCCAAGAACGTATCGGCCATTTTCTGATTCTTTCTACTGAACTGAAGCGTATTCCCGTATGAGTATTCTGGATTTAACGAAACAAGTGGTAATCAGATGGTGCAAGATTGGAATGTAAGGCAGGTAAGCAGAATTTCCCATTCACTATTCTCCAAATAGTTTTTGACCAAAGTCCCAACATTATCGTGATAAAAATTTATATATTCATGTCTAGTCTCGTATTTTGATGGTTTTTCCTGTAATTCTCACTTAAACTGAATAAGTTATGTTTGATACAATGATTCATTGATGGTTTGACCACTTGGAAGCAATTCGTAGTATACGACACCCTTTTGATCCCAGGATACACAGAGCATGACCTTATTTGCGTGAATATTTCGTTTCGGCTTCAAATGGGTGAACTCGCCGGGCTTTGTATATGATTTTCTTCATTTATGTTTATCATAATAAATCCATTTATTATCACCAATGACAATACGAAGCAGAAATGATTTATTTTTATACCGCTCCAGCAACATTTTGTGTATGCAAAATCGTTATTCGCCGTTTCTCGACTTGAATTCATACAGTAACCAATTTCCAAACTTTTAAATGAATTCCAATGCTTTTAGACGCAGAGAAACCGTTTGTTGCGTGATGCCCAATGATACCGCAAGTTCTTCTTGAATCTGACATAGGTTCGCATCCGGCAAGGCATCTAATTCCTCGGCTTGAAATCTTTTCGGCTTTGCGGAGCAATCCTTGTCTTCTACTTCAAAAGCAGCATTTTTGCATCATTTGAACCACTTTGGTACGTCGATTCACTAATACATTTCACCCCATAAGTTTTACAAAGCAAACGGTAGGTATCAGCTGCACTTTTCCTCACACTAAAGAATAAAAGTGGAGATTCCCGGAAATGACGTTTATTTAGTTGGAAACTTGCCATGATTTTACTCGATGAAATAAACGACACCGAATAAAATCTTCAATATAATGCTGCAAAGTTGTTGATACAGACATAGATACAAAATCTACAAATATAACACATTTCTGTCTGGGATCCACTGGTGACGCCATCTTTTGCCAAGCACTGAAAACGTTCACGTAATATATATACATAATACTATTAGGAGTGTGAATAAGTCTTTTCCGTTTTTTGTAAGAGATGGCGCCACCAATACTGTGCGAGTATTCAATGATTACATATGTCATAATCAAAGCTTATTCATATGTCAACAATTCCATACTAACACATTAGTTAAATTTTTTTCGCATCATAAATTTTTGATATCGTGAAAATGTCGAAATTTGAGCCGAGTCGACGTCATTTGCGGGAAGTTTCACTTTATTGGTTCAATTTGAAGAAATCTGCTGCCGAGACGCATCGATTGCTTCAGGAGGCTTATGGAGAAGGTTGTGTCATTGATTCAAGTGCTCGCGGATGGTTTCGACGCTTCAAAAGCGGTGATTTCGACGTGGAAGACAAGGAGCGTTCCGAGCGGCCGCAAATCTTTGAAGATCGAGAATTGGCGACTTTGCTTGATGAAGATTCTTGTCAAACGCAAGAAGAACTTGCTGAAGCATTGGGAGTTGACCGAACAACCATTTCCAAGCGTTTGAAAGCCATGGGAATGATCCAAAAGCAAGGAAATTGGGTGCCGTATGAACTGAAGCTGAGAGACGTCGAACGGCGTTTTTTCACTTGCGAACAGCTGCTTCAGCGACATAAAAGAAAGGGTTTTCTGCATCGTATCGTGACTGGCGATGAAAAGTGGATACGTTACGATAATCCGAAGCGAAGAAAATCATGGGGACTACCCGGCCATGCATCATCATCGACGGCCAAGCCAAATATTCATGGCGCCAAGCTCATGCTCTGTATATGGTGGGACCAGCTAGGTGTGGTTTACTATGAGCTTCTGAAACCGAATGAAAGGATCACAAGCGAGGTCTATCGACGACAATTGATGCGTTTGAGCCGCGCACTGCGAGAAAAACGGCCACAATACTCCGACAGGCACGACAAAGTTATTTTGCAACATGACAATGCTCGCCCACATGTTGCACCGCCGGTGAAAACATACTTAGAAACGCTCAAATGGGAAGTCCTACCCCACCCGCCGTATAGTCCAGACGTTGCTCCGTCTGATTACCATCTCTTCAGATCGATGACGCATGGCCTGGCTGACCAGCACTTCCGTTCCTACGAGGAAGCCAAAAAATGGGTGGATGACTGGATAGAGGCCAAACCGGTCGAATTTTTTCGCAACGGGATTTGTATGTTGCCAGAAAGATGGGAAAAAGTTGTAGCTAGCGATGGCCAATACTTTCAATAATTCATTTGTAACCATTTTTTCACAATAAAGACTCAAAATTTGAAAAAAAAACGGGAAAGACTTATTCACATACCTGATATATTTTGTATTTTTCCTAATCTACACTCTTATTCTATCTTATTCTACGCTTGGTATATTGATATTTCTATTACTATTTGATTTTACCTATGCTATTATTTCCTATCTCTAACTTTTTCTAAATATATTAAGTGACGGATTAGTTTCTAACTAATCTATGTTACTACCTACTTTATATTAACACCGGTAGCGGTGTTCTTCAGCTTATTGTTTCAAGGGCAGCGTGGGTGGACAATAGCCAGGCTGAATGGGTTTCTTCATAAAGAAGCGATTCGAGACCGGCAAGTAATTTTATTTATAAAATAGTCATATTTGCTCACTTAAATGGATTTTTATGGTGATGGTCTTGGCCCTTCGACGCTGAGCCATCGCAAGACTTGTTAGTATGGGGGGAAGTAGACTTGAACATTAGGTATCGCGTTTATCCCATAGCATAATTTTATATTTACGTCGCGATTGGATCCATTGCCCTTTCGAATAGTATTGTTCAGTATTCGCTGAATCACATGGGGATGTTTTCGGGGTTTTTCTATATTCGCGGAAGGGGGTCACGAGGATCCGATCGCGTCAACTTGGTAGAGGTGACTCTATCAATACTGGTACGCGAATCAGGCTATTTTTACTCTTGGGGCTTATGTAGATGATGGGGTGCATATATTGATTAAGGTACACGGTTGCTACAGGCATGATAATCATTACCGACTGAGTGGATTTGCTTAGACTGTCACCGACCTCGTGTATCGTTCGATTGACTGGATGTCTTGGTTGGCTCTTCAGCTCTAGCATACGTATTTTCTTCTATTATCGATTCCTGGACTCCTGGCGCGACGTCTGTGCCCTCTTCCATTGCGCTGCGCTGTCGTTCTCTCCCTCCCAAGACGCACTGCACTGAAGAAATTGCTGTTCCGTGTATGTGGGCAGGTGGAGTAACGAAACTAGATGCAACACTATTTGTAACAATAGTATTGCCTTTTGTATGAAATTTGTATGAGTCATTTGTATCTTGTGAGGTATTTGTTGCTGATATTTGGCGGCTTTGCTAGTGCGGTTGCTACCTACACTTAGTAGCCGCATTGTACGCAGTGATGGGTGCGGCTTCTTACGAGGTATGAAGTTGGGAGATAATGTAATGTCCAAATCCATCAGGGACAGTATAATCGATGCATCCGTGGCGGAATTAGTTAGTATCGCCATTGGCCTGTGCACAGAACTCATCTTGGCTAATATTTTAAATGGATTAATTTCCATTCTATAGTCTAGCGATATGCGTCTTGGTTGGTATGGATGTGTAGGGACCATTATTGTTCCAGATGTCCTCGTCACCAGAGGCTAATTGTTTATTTTTATATTTTGTAGGGATAATAATTTTTCCTGGTTGCTTCCAGTCGTGAGTATCCGCTCTTTTTGGGCTCCCTTTGAGTTTTCCATCTGCTCACCTTCTGTGTTGCGACGGAGCGCATGAAGGCGTAACCATCGCTGCGATATAAACACGCATGACCGTCCTCCTGTGTACTCATGTATATTATCGGCTCAGCCTTTTCCTTAGTAGGCTGCCTTCTGGGAAGTGGCCTCGGTGGAATTTAAGACCTGGTAGATTTGGGAGGAAACTTACGGGTCTTATCTGACGTCCCGAAGTGTAGGGAACAGTGTCACAAGGATTTCTGTGGACCATTATTTTCTGATGGGATGCATAGACCGAATCCGTCTTAGAGAAAGCCTCGCTGTCAGAAGTGTATTCCACAGCAATCTTGTCCCCTAGGTCCTCGTAATTCTGCGTAAACGGATTGTAAATCAGATCCGTTTCCTTCGAATTTTTCGTCTAAAGATATCGCAGTTTATGGTCGTCGTCGACGATCGCTCATAATGAGGTCGTCGTTGAGTGATGCAGTCCTTGATCTCTTCCTGCTCTTTTCTCATATTCGTTACCTCCACTGGAATCGTCGTCGACTGTACGAGAAGTTTGAGAGGTGTCAGGAGGGTGCTATCTTTTGCTGTCTGAGATATCCGTTCTTGTCCTCCTTCTGTCGCTTATGTCCTATAACTCGTACACTACTGGAAAAATTATATGACATGTTTATACGACATGGGGCTATACTACTGCGTACAAATATGAGTAAGACATTTCAATGAAAACTTCCGGGGTTTATCGATTCGGACAAATGTTTTTAGTTTTATGTTAGTAGTATTGTTAGACTTAACTGCCAAATTTCACATAATGATATTAATTTGTCATATAGTTACGCTTGTGTTTTGCGAACAATGAATAGTTGACTGTTCGGTTTGTATAATGTCTGAAATCATTCAGCAAAGAAATAGCATTAAATTTTGTGCGGGAAATGAAATATCGACCGCCGAAACGTTCAGAATGTTGCAGGTGGCTTTTGGTGAGAAACCAATCTCAAGAGCAAGTGTTTTTGATTGGCACAATCAAAATAATTGGTTCTATAAAATCGCCGATTGACTACTAGAGCGCTTGCTAATATTATTGGAACTATGTATTAGTCAATGACATTTTGAAAGACATTTTAGGCCTGAAAAGAGTGAAATCTCGATGGGTGTGACAAACATTCAATTGTATGGATAAACAGCGTCGCATGGGGATCTGTGAAACTATGCTTTCAGACTAGCAGGACAAGATGGTACATATAATGATTATGGATGAGACTTGTGTTTACGCTTACGATCCAGTAACAACCGATAAATTGAGTGAATAGCGTGCCAAAGGAGTACGGAGATCGGAAAACTCACGCCAAAATCGCTCCAAAATCAAGGTTATCCTTACTGTTTTCTTCAATTATCCTGGTGTGGTGCATTATCAATTCCTTCCAACCGGCCACAATGTTAACACGGAATATTATTTGATTGTTTGCGTCTTTAAAAGAATTCGTCTCAAAAAGCTAAATATATGGAAAGACAACTCTTGGTTTTTGCACCACGATACTGCACCAGCTCACACGGAATTGATTTTGTGTAAACATTTCGCCAAAAATGTTAACGGTTTTGATTCGATTGAAGGAATAAAACCAAATCGAAGAAAGAACTGATGAATGCCGGAATAGAACTATAAAAAATGTTTTGAAAATTGGAAAAAGCATTGCCATAGTTGCATCGTATTCAAGGGTGATTATTTTGAGGGGATTAATTAGATTTAGAAAAATAAATAATAATTTCAAAAGTTTTAAATGAAGTCTTACTAATTTTTATAGACAGTAGTAAATTAAGACGCTAACTTGGCCGAAAATTTGTCAGGTGATAGGACGTGGTTTTTTGACAGACCATGTCGTCAATCTTAAAAGTTTTCTGCCTTCTGTTCTTATTGTAGTAATGCGCTTGCTTTTTGTTAGCAACGCACAAGAATTGTAGTTCGAACAGGTATAGATCCCAGTCCCCATATTCCTCCTTGATGGAAATCGAAATCATTGATTTAAATGTTCGTTTCACCCGTTTTATGGAGTTTTCTTGCACGTGATAGAGTGCTAGCAACTACTGCACGATTCCCAATTCGTTGAGTCTTTCCTTGACTATTTTGTTGGCGGCCGGATTAGCATTATCTGTGATTAAATATTTCGGGTATCCACATTTGAAAATGACCACTTCTTCGAATGATTCTAGACAATGCTTGATATAGTTGAACATATATCTATTAACACTCTCGCCCAGTAGTAGCTATGGGCTATTTGATACAAAAAAAATTTGATACCGAAGTGTTTTCCTGTCGATATATTAGAGTAAACGCTGGGGCGATGTTTATAAAGCAGTTCGTTTTCTATGCGCCAATCTGTGTATATTTTTTGGATATTTTCGTATGCTTTGCAGAGTTTTTGAGTACTATTTATATGGCTATACAATAGTAACGGGTGCGGCAGGTCAGTATGGTCAGTGGTGGCGAGCGTGATAATGCATCAGATTCTTTATCCAGTGTACCTTTACGATGGATTCTTTCCATGTTTTATGCCTATTTTGCGATTTTCCATAGTCTTCCCGTGGGGTTTTTAAGTGTATGCAGCCATTTTAAGCTTCTGTGATCCGTGATTATAGTAAATCTTTCTCCAGCAGGTACACACAGAATGTTTCTACAGTACATATTACTGACAATAATTTTTTTTCGGTATGTGTATCGTGTAACGTGTTCCGCTTGAGTTAATGTCGTGCTTGCATAAACAATAGAGAGTTCTTCATTTTCTTCTTCATGTTCTGACCCAGTACAGCACCAAGAGCGTAATTGCTCGCGTCTGTCTACAGCATGTATAGTTTGTTCTGCGTTGGTCGTACTAGCATTGGTGCTTGTGTCAAGAATATCCTAATTTTGTTGAAAGCTTATTCCTGCGCTGTATCCCAATACCATTTTAGGTTTTTTTAGTAGCTTTGTAAGCGATTTCTGTTAGCAATTTTACAAAGCGTGCATATCATTTAACCATTAAGGAATGCTCTTAACTGTTTGAGGTTGGTCGGCACGAGATAGTTTGTTACGGGCATGATTTTGTCTGGACCTGTGCGCAGTCTTTGCCCACAATATACCCAAGATATTTTACTTTCTGACAGCAAATTTTTCTCTATTAATCTGAAGGCTAACCTCATTAAGGCGTTTGAGCATCACTATTAGTTGCTGAGTATGCTTCGCCAAAGGTTTTTATGGTGATAGTAATATCGTAGATGTAGACAAAAACGTTGGGCCGCCATTAAGGCCCAAAGATGAGGTCGACACGTTTTTGAAAGCTTGTCTCGGCATCGATAAACCCGTAAGGGAGTCGAATATATTATAAGAGTTCTTTTTGCAAAACTGCAAAGGCGGTAATCTTTTTGCTGCTCTCATGCAAGATACATCTGGTTTAAGTCTATTTTAGACAGATACCGTATGTCTTTCAGATTAATGAGTAAGACGTCCGTATCTGGCAGCGGGTATGCACCTTTTCTCGTCACATGATTAACCGCTCTGTAGTCAATGAAAAAACTGATTTTCTGTTCCTTTTCGTTATGGCATCAGTATTGTTTTATAGATCCATAAAACTTTCTGCGATTCAAGCCCCCAGCCCGTGCCAATAGCCGACGTACACTGCATCAGTATGTTGATGATCTTTTTACTCTGCATTCGCAGATATTGTCCCCACGATAGTTTTTTATCTAGGTATACAGCTAGATATTTAACTCCTTCCATATACGGTTACCTTGCCCGCGGAAGTTGACGCACGATTTTATTTTGCTCTTGTATTTCCTAGTAAACGCTACAACCTCGGTCTTCTTTGGATTGATCCCCAGGGATCTCTCTTGACACCAGTCATTGACCTTTACCAGAACCTCCTGAAGAATTTCAAGTAATATCTCTTCGTACTTGCCCCTAACAAGTATTGCCAAATCATCTGCGTATGCGACTGCGAAGACTCTTTCCTCTTCAAGCATAAGCAGTAAACGATCAGCTACAAGATTCCACAGGAGAGGTGAAAGTACCCCTCCTTGCGGACATCCTTTGAAATGTGTTTGACCACTGAGTGAAGAGCTGTCTCAGTAGACTTGCCCGTCGTGTAGGCATGTTGCCTACTTGAGATTGGGCTATTAATCAATACTGTTTGCCTTATATGTAAATCTACTAGCCTCTACATTGTTTTTAGCATGAATGACGTCACACAAATCGGTCTGAAGTCTTTCACCGACGAGTAACTACCTCTCTCAGGTTCGGGAATGAAAGAAACACGAGATGTCTTCCATACCTCTGGTATATACCCAGTTGCGATACTACCTCTAAAAATTCCCGTAAAAAGTTTTAAAATATTTTCACACCCGACCTGTAACATCTTAAGGAAGATACTATTAGGTCTTGGTGTCTTGTACGGTTCAAAGGAGTTAATCGCCCATTTTATCTTCTCCCGGGTCACAATTTGAACAGCCGTTTTCAAATCTGCACCCACCAAGCGCTCCGTCATGGTGTGGTGTGTTTCATTTTTGCAATTCCTGATGCAGTCAGAGAAGTTAGCCTTCAGAAGAAGTTCAAGCGTGCCCTCTGCTGTATTTACATAACTACCTGCTGCGTCTCGTAGATTTTGCAGTCGATAGTTATTATCCTTTGTTAGGATTTTACATCAGATGATGTAAAGTCCTGAGCAGAAATAACTCCATGCTTCTCTTTTAGCAATATTTAGTTCTCTTTTGAAATCGCCCATCGCTTTCTTATACATAGACCATCCCTCAGAGTTTTTCCTCTTCTTTGCCTTGCGTACCCTTTTTTCATGAGGAGAGATGCTGCCCCTGCGTACGTACCTTCCTTGCGTCTTTTGAACGGTTTCTTAAGCTCTGTAGACCCAAGGCTGGCTGAGGGTCCCCTTTTTCCCTAATCAGTGGCTGGAGCAGCCGAGGCCGACGCAATCAGTACGGTTCGTGCCCGTCTCTTTTCTACCTGCCTCCGACTTCTCCCCGCCCCCGATCTAGAAACATGTAGACTCTCCTCCATAGCTTTCTGCTTTAATAGTTTCCTTCTCTGTGCTGCACTTAGGTTCCGATTCAGGCCCGCGCCTTCATGTGCACTTGTGTCGCCCTGTTCAGTGGCCGGAACAGGTCTCAGTGCCTCCGAGATGGTTTCTGTCGGTAACAAACCCCTACTTTCTTCCACCTCGTGCTCCCCTACTTCCATCTCGGTGTTTACAAATTTATTCATTCTGTTCCCACGAGTATTGCGGATATATAGACAACCTGGCATGGGCCGCACTACCGTGTAAGGCCTGAAATACGACGGGATTCGGCCTGGTTTCCCGAAGGAACCGTTTGCGACACAATCACCTTTGTGCCATTCATCTTTCAGCACGGTATCTAACACTTTGGATTAGGGGCGAATTAGCAGACCGAGAATCACCGTTTCTCAGTCGCAGGCTGCTTCTTAGTTACTGGAGGAGCTTTACTCTTTTCCCTGATTATCACATCCATACACATAACATCCATACTCTCACAACCATTCTCAGGATATCCGTTTATAGGGATCCTCCCATCAGGTAGTTCGGAGAGCCCGTTTATAGGGATCCGAATTCCCGATCCAAATACTCTTGAGCCAGGGAAGGATGCGGGACTCTCAGTGTTGTACAATTCTAAAAAGGATCTAGTACATCCACCAAGCGCTCTTTCTTGTTCCCCCGGCTTAAGCCCTCTCACCCCGTCACGGTCATGCAGCCCCTAGAGAGAGATGCTCCATACATGCCACAAAATTTTTTTTGAAAGTAACAAAATTATAGGAAGGGAGTGGAATTTCTCAAGCCTGTAAAGTTCAGTAAGTTTGTAATCACCACCAAAATCATGGAAATAAATTTCAATACATTTTGATAAAAATGAACAAATTTAGTCTAAATAACTTAGTGGCAATTTTTTTACCAACGAGGATAAGCAGAGTATATGGAACTGTTTCGACGATCATATAATTGAAAAATATCTGGCTAAAATACAAGCAACAAAAAAAAGATAGATGTGACAATTTACTATTTACTACAATAACCATAATACTTTATCATTTTGAGGAGTCCTCACTGATAAAAAAAAAAGAAAAAGCAAACATAGCCTATATGTGTAATATATTGCACTATAAACATTGAAGAATTTTAAAAGAGACAAAAACAATGGAAGGAATTGGAATTTTTCAGAAGTGGAAGTTGTATAGTACCACCACAATGGTGGAAATTCGTTTCAAGGAAACTGATTAAAAATTAGCAATTTTTAGTAATAAAGAGTAAACCAAACTATTGGTCGATAAAGCATACTCAACCACTTATTTGCAAAATATTTTGGCACGTATGACATTGTTCATAGGTATCGAACAGCAGGAGAGAATATAAAATACACAAGATTTTTCAAATCAATAATAATTATTAATAATAATAATAATAATAATAATAATAATAATAATAATAATAATAATAATAAGGAACACCACCTAGGCATATAGAGGTATTGTGAGAGAGAAAGATGATTAACATGCAGGAATACTGAAAATTTACAAAACTATTAAATGTACAAGTCATAGATAAATAATTAAATAATAATAATAATAATAATTAATAATCAAAATTATTTATAATAATCAAAATTTTTTTTCTAAATGTGAAATTTTTCTTTCAAAATGTGATACAAATAACACAATATAGATGCACACCAATAGAAGTGAAACGAATGCAACATTTAATTCAAATAAATCAAAATACAATAATAATATCAACAACCAAGATACTGTTATACTGAATGTAAATGGATAATATAGAAGATTATGATATAAAAGAATATAACAACTGAATACCTCGCATAATTGATTACTTAATGCCATCCAATTATTTACTTATAAACACTAGTATTATGATGCAATTATTGACATGCAACAATACAATAAATTAAACAACAATAAATAAAAATTTGTTTCTTATTTTTTTAAAGAAGAATTTTTGAAACTAAAAATTCCTTTTAATTTTTATTATACGAATAATCAAGAAAACAATAATAATAACTTTTTTATTTTTATTTACAAGTACTTTCTTTTTTTTCTCTAGTAGCACAGACAGTGATATACTACACAGATGAACAATTAAACTGAAGATGTACATATTATAGTAACTCCGTGTAAATAATAAATTCAAGATATTTTAAACAAACAATAACATTTTAAATAATCAATTAATAAATAAATAATCAGAACATTTTACTCAAGACTAGTAGTAAGCAGAATACATTGTAATTTCACAGTATTTTATAATAATCCCATTAAATAACAATTTCCTTTCTTCTTACATTAAACCTAATCTGAGATAATTTTTGGGAAACAAAAATTAACTTTGGTTTTAAAGTTCCTCGCGAAAAATTGAATAAAAGTTTCAAAAATTTTTTTTACAACAACGAACATCGAGTGTTTATAGTATTTATTAAACTTATTACCGAATTCGTTTTTTTCAGAATATCCAGACCAAGATTTTTTTTCTTCTTATTTAATTACTAATGGCGCTGTTGATTCTCTTTTTTACAATAATTTTTACAATAACTTTTTACAATAACACCTTTTTTACAATAACACCAAATTTTTTACAATAACTTTAGACGTCAAGCGTATAAATACAACACACGCTAACTAAGCGCGCTGAAGTAGAATAAAGCAAATAAATTAGCTTTATTCAACTCAGCCATTTTTACTAATTAATAATAAGTTCGAAATAAACTAACTGAATTATTTTAACTATAGTAAATAATAAAAGTATAAATCATAAATTAGCGAAAATGAACCGACCACAAGCATCAAAAAAATGATTAACGACGAGGAATACAGGCTAAATAGCCTTTTCGCAACAATGCATAAAGATGCTTTCGCTCTGTGAAATAAAACGACGACATCTACAATTAGATGAGAATCATATAATAATGAGAGATAGGCTGATCCGTTTTGAAATAAGGCGCCTTTTTGGACCAGAAGCCGCCGGCTGGGATGTCGATAAGGATAATATCCCCGAAATTGAACACCCTGATCTCACTGAGATTTCAGAAGCACTAAGCTCAACAGGACTTGAACAAAACCGCGACAAAGCTGAAGCGGTGGCAGAAAACAAACTACATCAGGAGCTCAAGACGAAAGACTGCAGAACAGAACAACACCGTACTAATAATACGGTGCTTACATGGCCTACACCTCCGAATAATGCCCCCATCCCTGGATACGTCATGGGACCATGGCCATCACCACCAGCACACAGCACGGATATAGGAGGAAACAACGGTATTCCCTCAATAGTTGCAAACCCCTGGCAATATCTACCAGGCGCATAGCCATACCTGCAACCGGCGTTTTTTCAGCACTATATCGCTACGCCGCATCCAGGAGAGATAAATACGACACAAGTATAGGATAATCTACATCATCAAAAACCACCACAAATGATAGATCAAACACCCGATCAACAGACAACACCTACCTAAAAGAAACAAGAGCAAGTCAACTGCTCAGGCAGTGGAAGGTTCAGTTCTCAGGAGCTCCACGTGAAAACGTAGAGGAGTTTATTGACAGACTTGAAGAGACAGTCGAAATCCTAGATATCCCAGAGACGGAGATACTAAAATTAGTACCGGGAATACTGTGTGGATCGGCAAGGATATGGGCAAGGCCCATCTATAAAATATGGAGAAATCTGCAAGACTTCAAAACAGCCCTCCGCGGACGATTTGGGCCAATAGACTATGCGCTGCGACTCGAAGAAGAACTAAGGGATAGAACACAAGGGTTGAAAGAACCCATCGGCTCCTGCCTTCGATGTATGAGAGTGCTGATCCACAAAATGTCACCAGAATTTCCTATCGCATTACAACTCGATAGGATTTATAGGAATCTCTATCCCGAATACATCGACAAAATCAATAGCAGTGACTTCAAATGGATCGATGAAGTACAATTAATTGGACAACAACTCGAATTAAAAAAGGAATTGAAAAATCGATACAAAGAACCTCCACCTGTCGAGACCTATATATTCGTCAGCACAACAGCGTGTTCGCCATCTGAAAGAGCCAGCAGATGCTCTAGACTAGGAGTTTTCGATAGTGATGAATGTAAAATTTCAAAAAAACAAGTGACAATAATAGAACGAACAAAACGAGCGAAGAAACAGACAGCCGAGAAAGACGGAAAGAATCACGTCGGAACTACAGTCCGTCACCACCATACTCACGAGACGCTTCGCCCCGGAGGAGTAAACGAAACACGAGTCGGCACCGAAGCCCTTCACCAACACCATTCAATAGAGTCCATTCCCCATCATCCAGTCGTAATAGTCGCTACTCGACGAAAAAGCAATCAAGAAACCCTTCCCCCAACATCACCTGTTGAAGCCCCTCTCGAAACCAAACACCACCCAGACGCCACGACAATCGAGACCTGTACTCACGATCGCCAACACCGGATCGATACAGACCAACATACAATAGACGAGCATCGCCAAACGGAAACGAGCGATATGACGATCGTGCGTGGCATAAAAACAAGGAATGCAATGACACACAGAAACCAACAGCAAGAAACGAACCACGACGGGATAACGATAGACCCTGCTAGACCTGCCAGTAGGTAGGCCATTGGGCAGATCAATGTCCCGATAGAAGACGTTTTTACTGCTACAATTATGGAGAAAAAGACATCATGACACGAGACTGTCTACGCTGCGGCCCCTACAAACGCCAGGGAAATGCATAAGGGGACAAGAAAATAGAGTCAACCTTGACACCCCTTACGAGAGGACTCCATTAACGGGGACAAATTTCCGCGAAAAGCTAACGACGTAAACGACACCTGCCGGAACAACACAACACGGGACGAAGAAAATCGTTTCTTCCTAAGTATTGAACTAATGGGGAAAATATTCCCAGCTCTCGTCGATCCCGGAGCAAGAAGATCATTTGTGGGTTCGGGCCTAGAGAGACAATTAAGATGAGTAATAAGAGCATCCGTCTCATATATGGAACTGCCAGACGGAAAGCTCTACGCGAATGACGGAGGCGAATGATAGTGGTAATATCACTAAAAATCGATGGCAAATTCATGAAAGCAAACTTGAAAGTCTCCAAGGCACTGACATACTAAATGATCCTCGGCATTTGCCTTTCAATAGTACCGAAATGAAAAAAAAGTCCCCGATAACGAAGGAGACTATGGTGGCAGTAACCGGCGCTAAAATACCAACTGTTTACGTCCACGTTCGTGTGCTGGGGTAACGGATCCCTTATCTTTAGTGATTGAAGCGTGAATGGGGGATGCGGCTAAAATATAGCAATGATCTCTCAGGATAGGATCACACAAGCTTTTGGCCTAATGGGCTTGGTGCACCCGGGAGTTACCGATGCTGGGAAATTGGCGCTTGCTTCCTAATTACGGCGAAGCCGTTACAAGTGGGTCAGTGACTACCGACAGTCAAATCGTTTTAACGTTCTGCTTTCATGGGCCGGGGGCTTCGCTTTATCGCCCGGCCGAGAGAAGGAACTACTCTATAAGAACCCCCCTAATCCTAAATAGTATAGCAGTTGCGATAGGGGATGCATGGTTCTAGGGTAGAAAATGGGAGCCACTACAACTGCCAGTGAAATTTACATCGGCCGTAATCAAAATTCATTGTCCACCGAACGGGATGCTAATACCTCAGTAGATGACGTAAGACATTATGAATAAACTTAAAAAGAGAGTAGAGGAGGAGAAAGATAAGGAGAAAGACAGGGAGAATAGGAGGCCTAAAGACAAGACCAAGACTGCAGAGAGGAATCCAACTAAAACAGATGCAAGTAAACTAAGAGTCGGCAAAACGCCATTAATAAGGCTCACTAAAACTTGTAACTCCAAGGACGCCATCCAGGTTGCAGGAAAATTAAGGCCTCTGACTGAAAGGAAAGCCGGAGAGATATATGAGAGCCCCTCCTCAGGGCAGAATCAGGAAAGCTGTTCTCAAAAACAACAGAAAATGACCAGCAAAACTCACGAAGTAATCACTAGTGCAGCACAACTTCCTAAAGACAGTCCACCCAAAAACTCTACCATGGACTGCTTAGAAGTCCCAGCACATAGTGCTCATATGAGCTCTATGAAAAGATAAAAGCAGTCCTCAAAACATCGGAGGAGGGAGGGGCTACTGAGGAAGGAGGGGCTAAAGAGCCTCAAGGAGTTAATGGTGGTCATTTCTGAAATGGCCATCAAATGTGCTCGGGCGGAGGCTAACTCGGAGGCCTTGCACAAGCTAGCAGCAAAACAAACAGTGAAGGGGCCACAGACCTATGCAGCTGTGGTCTCCAATGACACTAACAAACAAAATAAGCTGGTCGCCGCGAAGGCTCAGATTGCTGAAGCCACGATAAGACCACCGCCCAAGGTGGTCTTATTAAAGCCTAGGGATGTGGAAAAGATCTCCACAACAGGAAGGGCAAAGGCAGTCTTGCAAAAGACTTTCAACCCTAGACAATCAAAGGTCCAGATCAAGAATCTGAAGGAGACAAGGAAGGGTCTCCTAGTAGAAACAGCAACTGAAGCGGGGTTGGAAAAAATGAAAGACTCAAAAAGTATAATGGAACTTTTTGGAATAGAGGCCCTGATGTGCCTAAGGACATGTCACCAGATGAGGTGAGCTCGGCAGTTTTTGAGCAAAACGAGGGACTGGCCTCTACAACTGAAGAATTCTCCGAGTTCTTAAAACCCCGCTTCAAAACGGGCAAGAGGAGCGACGCAGTAAATAACTGGGTGGTGGAAGTTACCCCAAACATTCAGGGCAAACTCCTACAGAAAAAGAGGATTTATATAGAGTGGTTATCTTGGCGCGTGCAAGATTACCTAAGAGTCACCAGATGTTACAAGTGTCAAGGCTACGGGCACGTAGCCAAGCACTGTAAAAGTGAACAATGCTGCACCCACTGCAGTCAGGGGGGATATGGCAGCAAAGAATGTAAAAACAAAGGCGCCAAAATGCGTCAACTGTAAAAAGGCGAAAAGGGCGCATAACCATGGCTCAATGGACACTAAGTGTCCAGAATATAAAGCTGCCATGGAAAGACTAGATAACTCAACGACTATAGCCAGTAACGTACGGAATAATCGAAATGGAACTGTCCTGCGTTTAGCACAGTTAAATGCCAGAAAAGCACGCAGGGTCACTCCAAAAATAAGATCCAAATGTGTGGAAAGTGGAGTAGACATCCTGCTTCTCCAGGAGCCATACCCGCGTAGTGGCCAAATAGAGCGATTTCGACTGCGCACGAGGATGGTATATGTGGACGGGCAAATCCCTTGGACGACTATAGCAGTCCTCAACCCCGAGGTGACCATGCTAAAACTAACGCACTTAATAAATACACACTTCGCTGTAGCGGAGGTTAGGTTGCGCTCTTTAACGATGTATATGGTCAGTGAATACTTCCAGCTGAGCCACGAAATAGAGGTACACCCTACACACTTGAGTAAGGTGCTGCATGCACTTCGAGGGAGGATGGTGCTATTTATGTTTCCAAATACCGGTGCTAATCGGCGTCGAAGATCTATAATGTATTTGTAAGCAAACCACATTACTGTATTATTACATTACATTCATTACAGTACACAATTATTGTATCAATCGGTCGAGACCAGTATTTTAACCCGAATCACCAAGTTATTAGTCCTTCGCTCTAGCGATTGAGCTATCATAGGTCTCTGCATATAACACTAATCATAATAAATATAATATAAAGTACAAGGGCATACAGTATTAATATTAGAAATCTAATAAAATATTCATTGATTTAAGTTATACATATATATATATATATATATATATATATATATATATATATGCATATATATGAATATGTGAGTATGTGCATATCTATAATATGATACGGATATCATAAAATTATGAAATATATTCCTGGCACATCTCCCAATATATTGGGCAAGTATATTAGAATAAAACTCCCACATGTATTCCTATCAAGTACATCAAGATTTTTGTACACTTACACCCATCTCTTAGCCCTCCATTTATAATAGAATCTACATAGCTTTTCTATTGCTATCGATTAGCCGATTGCTGATAAAGTAATCAACTATACCCTATTAAAATTTAAACATTATACCGCTCAATATTCTTATTATTAGTATTTATTTTTATATCTAAAATAATTTGATAACGTTCTATAATAAATATATATTTTGTCACAACAATTGATTATGTATACGAGGTTTATGTAGGTTATTTCCATAAAGAATTTGTTCAGAGTACTCATATTTATTTATATTTTTAGCTAAAAATGTATATAGTTACAAACTTCAAAGTTATTTATCAATAAAGTCACATTTATACAGATTTCGCTAAATAATTTTCGGCTAAATAAAAAATCAGTTCCAGGTGTAAAAATTGATGAGAAAATGAACTCGGTTATTTGTAAATGATCTTATTCCTTTATTGAGCTGTACTTCCATTAAAACTATTTATTTATTCTTATTTTTTATAGTTTTAGATATATTTGTATAAATTGTACAAGCTGTTATTTATAGGGATGCATATAAAATGTACTTAACCATTGATTTCAATGATACGTTGTTTTAAAACGTTATTGCGTTATATTATATTGTCAAATATCTCCCTTCCGCTTTTTTGTCTTCTAAATTTCGCGGCTATCATCACTTGAAAGGTCTTGAAATAACGTACAAAACGACGGTATGCATGATTAGTTTGGATATTGAGACCAAAAGTTATAAACGTGTAGGCATGGAGTCAACTAATGCCGAAATTCGCGTTATTTTAAAATTTTTCTTCGTCAAAGGCAAATCCGTTAAAGAAACGTTCCGTGAGATTAATGGTGTTTTGGGGATGGCACGCTATTATTTCAAATCGCAGAGGAATGGTATCGACGATTCAGAGCCGGTGACAACGACACCATGGATAAGCCAGCCGGTGGAAGGCCTGTGAGGACGAATGCCGATCAAATCATGGAACTTATCGAGTTAGACCGGCATGTGGTATCTCGTGACATCGCCCAGGAGATGAGAGTTAGTCACCAAATCATTTGAAACCATCTGCAGAAGGCTGGATACAAAAAAAGTTTGAAGTTTGGGTGCTGTATGATTTGACGCAAAAAAGACCGAATCAACGCCTGCGATGTGCTGCTGAAACGGAACGAACTTGACCCATTTTTGAAGCGGATGGTGATTGGCGACGAAAAATGGATCACATACTACAATAGCAAGCGAAAACGATCGCGGTCCAAGGCCGGTGGACCATCCCAAATAGTGGCCAAGCCGGGATTGACGGCCAGGAAGGTTTTGCTGTGTGTTTGGTGGGATTCGAAGGGAATCATCCACTATGAGATGCTCCTATATGGCCAGACGCTTAATTCTACCATCTACTGTGAACAACTGGATCGCTTGAAGCAGGCTATCGAACAGAAGCGTCCACAATTGGCCAACAGGAAGGATGTAGTGTTCCACCAGAACAACGCCAGACCACACATTTGGTTGTTGACTCGTCAGAAGCTACGGGAGTTCGGGTACGAGGTTTTATCGCATCCACCATATAGCCCGAACATAGCGCCAAGGGATTACTACCTGTTCCCGTCCATGTTGAACGCCCTTGATGGTGTAAAGTTGGGCTCAAAAGAGGATTGTGAAAAGTGGCTGTCCGAGTTCTTCGCAAATACGGAGAGGGGTATTAAGAAGTTGCCGTCTAGATGAAAACAGATTATTGAACAAAACGGCGCATATTTGGTATAAATACGACCACTGTAACACTTTTTATAAAGCATTGAATGAAGAGCAAAAAACGGAAGGGAGATATTTGACAACCTAATATAACTTATTTTTTGTTAATTAAACGCACCAGCACACACGTCAATCGTTGCGATGGCTAAAATCAATGATCTGAAGTTTGAATTGATGCCACACCCTCCCTACTCGCCAGTCCTAGCCCCGAATGACTATTATTTATTTCCTAACCTCAAAAAGTGGCTTGGTGGTAAGAGATTTGCGGACAATGAAGAAGTAATCAAAGCTGTAAATGAGTATTTTATCAATCCACCCTCAGAAACTTACCAATCCACCCTCGTATATTAAAAATATAAATTTTTATAAAGTAGGTGTAAAGATGTATGTAAAGTTCTTACTATGCTAACAATACATCAAACGCGTCTGATTATTTTACATTTGTTAAAAGTTACTTTTTTTCAAGATGTTATATTACAGACATATTTTTTAAGCGAAGTAAGAAAAGTGCACAGGTTATCTGCACATTCGTTTCGTAGATCTGGACGGCAATTTAATTAATTTGAAAGGAGAGGAAAACACTTTTCGTTTTTATATCAAACTTGTCTAATGGGGATGATTTATAATTCGGTCATGCATGTAAGTGAGCCATAATGGCATTCACCCACCAGCTGACGAAAGAAACTGAAATCGTTAAGTCAGTATATTACACAGATCCTGAAAACTTCAGCTCTATAAAAATTTCTGCAAAACAAACATTTGTATAATTTTCTGCTGTTTTCTAAAAAATGAACGAAATTCATGAAATTCAATCAGGTGTCGTCTTCAATGAGTTTATTGCTCATTATGAATTTCACATACATCAACCATATGCATTTCTAAACTTTAATAATAACGATTAAATTCGTATTTAATTGAACATGAAAATGTCTATTCCCAATACGTAGTTCTATCCGTATCTATGAAAAGTTTGAAAGGTCTGATGGAATGGCACTAACTAAAACCAGCTTTGCTAACAGTGATACTTGTCATCTATTTGAAGAAATTCACTATGAAATAAATGTTGCAGAGACAGACAAAAGTAGAAATATAGGATTGAGTAGTGTCATGAGAGGACGGATTTTCATTCAATACTAATGAGACTTTTATGCTCGAGAATACAGGCTGGTTTGGTAATGATTAAAGAACTAAAACTTTGATTTTCTAAATTACATATTTATATAAAATTCATATAAGTAACATTACAAAATATGAAGAATATAAGCCATTGTATCTACTAAACTAAAATCTATTATCTAAATTTTTTTGAAAGTCAATTCAATCTCAAGGTGTTATCATTATTCAAAAATGTTCGAACATCTTTTGCTACCGAACATCAATAAGCATATTTGAACAGTGAAAATGTTGAACTTGAAATCATTTGGATAAACCTTGTTTTGTGATTCTTGGCTTCCAGACAAAGAAAAAAATGGAAAAGCTGCAAACGCCAGTCGCTTTGACCATAGTGATATTATTAACGCGAGACTCTTTTTAAATTCACAATATTATGTACATAATAATCTAAAATTGACATACCGCAAAATAAATAAGCACTAATCTATCATATTTATACCAATTTTCAGAAATCATAATATGCAAGAAATCCTGACACAATCCTTACAAAGTCGCAGTTCATTGAGAAGGAATTACTCATATATAGTCATTTACTTCTCTCATAAATAGTCATTTACTTCTCTCCACAAAATAAATCTGTAAAGAGCCCTCTAGTAGATATTCGTTTAGAATTTGAGGCTACAAATAATGTTCACCCAATACTACAGCTTATTGCTTGGTTTTTCAAAATCATATTATTCAATATAATGCCGTTAGTGATGGTGTGAAAAAGGTTAGATAAAAATATTAGATTTACATTATTTAATAAAACATGGATCACGCTTTAGATATGAATGGATTCAAACAAATAAGATGTGTTTAAATTTTGATGAAAACAGCATTCATCTCTCTCAGTTACGATGGTGAGCCTGTGGTTTTTCTATTGAAACACCGTTTTTCATGAAAAAAACTCTCTGCCAAAGTACGTGCAAACAATGAATAGCTTAAATATAATTGTCTTGGAATATCATGGAAGACAGATGAACTTCAATACAACACAATACAATTGGAAGCTTTTTACGTGATATTTTTTTTTATGCAAACAGAAATTTTGCCTTAGATCAATTACGTAAATGGTGACCACGATTTAAATTTCCTGTTCACAATATCCAACAATTGGAAAAAAAAATTCGTGGCTTTTGAGTCACGATAATGCACCTGTTAATTTATCGTTGTTTATGAACGATTTTTTGGTCAAAGCCAACACCATAGCATGTCTCAGCCTTCATATTCACCAAATATGCCAACCAGTAATTTTTTCTTTTCCCAAAATTGAAAATAGCCATGAAAGGACTTTTCAACGGTTGAGGAGATAAAAATGACTCTGAAAGAACTTAAGGCTATACCAAAAAATGATTCTTAGAAGTGCTTCGATGATTGGAAAAGCGTTGGCACAAGTATATTATATTTGAGGGGAGCTACTTTGAAGGGACCCAACATAAGTATTGATTAATAAATAAATATTTTTTAAAAAAACCAAAATATCATCTTCTTATTTAAACACACCTCGTATATACAAGGTGTCTCATTTTAATGTATCACCCGGTTTAGATATGTAATTTAGCGAAAAATGGTTCAGACAATAGTTATAAGACTTGAAGCGGGCCATCTAAAAACGGCCTTGTCCTTGACCTTTGAAATGCATTTTCATGGCCAAATCAATGTCAAATATCACATATTTTTTATGTCATATTCGGATTCGATGATAGAAATACGTATCTTTTTTTAAACATGTTGTACATGCTTAAAAATTTGATTTTTCGCTAGAAGACACTGTTCAGTGTTGACCTTTATTTATTCACAATCAGTCTAAATTCAGTCAGTTGAATCAAGCCAGGTCAATTTTAAGCTTCAATCAGAATCAAATTTTGAGTTTCAATCAGATGAAAATGTCACGTTGCAGTCAGTAAACTGATTTATTTTTCAGCTCAAATTAAGTCTTTCTATAGAAATCGTGGTTTGAAGTCTTTCTATAGAATCGTGGTTTCACCTATCCAGCACGAAATCCGTTTTAACATCAGATGATAAAGAATAGGCAGAGGTACTGATCTATGTTGTTAAAATAAAATACGACATATTCTTTGATGTTATTTATTTTTTTTTACTAGTTTGTCGGGACTCGTAAAAACGATAAATTGCGTCAATTGCAGCTATACTATATATTACGTTCAATGTCAAACTATATCGCGGAATTTTAGAAACTCCCGACGTGTTAAGTCAAGACGATATCGGTTATTGGATCGATCTAGCTGATGTGTGTATAAAGGAAGTGAGTGAACAAAATTGAAGAATTTAATTTTTCTCTAGGATAAAGGTAAAAGTGTTCACTGATTTTCTTAACATTTCGTATATATATGCTAGGCTTCGTTGACACCTGAAGCATGGAGAAAGCCTAAACTCTGAGCACACAGAAGTTAAAGTGAAATTCCCAAATGTTTAATTGGCATTTAAAAATAAATAAGGTCAGGTAGTAAATTCGAAGTAGACATTCTCAGCTTCTTAAGTCATACAAAAAAGGTCTTTGAAAATAAGGTAAAAGCGTGCTTAGAAGAGTACAATGCAATAAATATAAATTCCAATTTTAAACCTCAGTTTTCTGTACAGAAAAATAACGAACATATGACGGATTTTGATTTAAATTTTAAATTTTTTGCCGACTGAATGAGCTACGGTTTACCTATCAACTGATCTACAGAAATTATGTGAGGAACATGATAACGAGTCTCTTCTTACACATCTGGAAATGTTTCAGGTAAAGGTTTCAAGTTGAACTTTAAACATTCTAATTAGTTTACGATTAACATGAAAAAATTTGCACTACACAAGGGCAAATAATACATACCTCTGCAAGGTACATAATATCGGAAAAATATGTGTGAATTTTTGGAATAGTGATAATCAGGGTTTCAAATCGTTTTAGTTTCAGCATGACATATGATGTGTCACATCACATCTTACACAATGGAGAAATATGTAAATCTCCTCCTCATTCAAGATTATTACATTGATGAATACGAAACGAAAATATTCATGATTATATGCTAGTTTTTCGAAATAGCATTAGGTATGGATTAAAAGTTTATCCAGACTTCGTTTTTCAAAAATTACATTTAAATAAATCTCATGTTAATTCATTTCAATGTGAAAGGTGTCTACAAATTTTTTATGGTGAAGAACGACGGGAAAACCACGAATATTATTGTAAAAATACCGAAACAATTTGCATTACATTCTCGAATTTGAACAATATAAAAAGAGCGAGAAAGTTTCTTTTATAATTTATATGTTGAATGTTTATTACAATTCACCCAAAATGAAATTTTCAGATTCATGAAGAATACAGCATATGCTATTATTTCAAATGCAGTTATGATAACAAATTATTATCTAACAAATCATACAGACAGAAAAGTATAGTCAAGAACACACCTGCACAATGGTTTCTTCGTAAACTAAAATTCATTATAGAGCACATAGATCAACTCTATAAGACACCAAAACTAATGAAAAACAAAGTTTCGATGGTCCTCTGATTAAATCAAAAAAAGCCGTATCAAAAAGATCAACTTCCAGTATGAGATTACTGTCACCTTGTAGGGCGGTAATTATTTTATAATTGAATTCAATTTGCCGTTTGAAAGGAAAGAAATTTTTTTTTCTTTATGCAGTTTCAGAAGAGCAGCTCATAATTCATGTAATTTGAATTATATGCTCGAGGTTCATTCCCGCGAGTTTCTTTAATACACCATACGAAAGAAAAATATATTTCAATTACAAAGCTTATGGATAACTGCGATATATGTTTTAGATTTATACATTAGTAGCGATTTTTATCAATATCTTTAGAAAAATGGACATCATATCTGAAAAACCTACCTGTAGCTTCAACAAAATTTGAATCAGATGGATTTTCAAACGAAAATGTTCATTTTCGTAGACAAAAAGATATATTTCCATACGATTTTGTTCATGAATTACACAAATTACCATTTACAAAATTGGTAGACAAAAATGAATTTTCTGATAAATTCACGGATTCATATAATTCTGCTGAAGACTATACTACTGTGTACAAATATAAGTAAGACTTTTCAATTCAAACTTCCCGAGTTTGTCAATTTGGACAAATGTTTTAATTTTTAAGTTAGTAGTACGTCAGAGTTATCTGTGCCAAATTTCACGCAATTATCTTCATTTGTCATATAGTTACGTTTGTGTTTTGTGCACAAAGAAAAGTTGTTTCTTCGGTTTTGATAATTCTGAAATTATTCAGCAAAGAAGCAGCATTAAATTTTGTACGCGAAATGAAATATCAGCTGCCGAAATTTTCAGAATGTTACAGAAAGTCTTTGGTGAGAAGTCAATGTCAAGAGCAAGTGTTTTGGATTGGCATAAATTGTTCAAAGAAGGTTGGGTACGTGTTAAAGACGAACCACATCAAAGATGACCAAGAAGTGATAGGCTACAACATCGACAACATCAGAGAATTGGTTACGATCCAGTAACAACCGATTAATCGAGTGAATAACGTGCCAAAGGAGAGCGGAGACAGGAAAAGTCACTTCAAAATTGCTTCAAAATCAAGGTTATGCTCATGCTTTCTTCGTGGTGTCGTGCATTATGAATTCCTTCCAATCTGCCAAACGGTTAACAAAGAATATTAGTTGAGTGTTATTCGTCGTTTGCGTGAAGCTATTCGTCTCAAAAGGCTATATTTATGTTAAGACAACTCTTGGTTTTTGTATCACGATAATGTACCAGCGCACACTGCATTGATTTTACCTGAACATTTCACCTAAAATTCAACCAATATCATTCCGTAACCACCGTACTCGGCTGGTTTAGTACCGTATGAGTTTTGGCTGCTCAGCAAACTCAACAGACCACTTCGAGGATACAGTTTTAATTCGATTATAGAAATAAAAGCCTAATCGAAGAAGGGACTGATGGCCATTCCGGAATACGAGTATAAAAAATGTTTTGAAAATTGGAAAAAGCATTGGCATAGTTGCATCGGATCCGGAGGTGATAATTGTGATGGGAGGAATTAGATTTAGAAAAATAAATAAAGATTTCACAAGTTATAAATAAAGTCTTACTCATAGTAAGACTTACACAGTAGTATAAGTACACAGTAGTAAGTCTTCTGTTCAAGTATGCGATAAATACAATATAAGAACTGTAGGAGAATATTTCCACATACACAGTGTGTCCCAAAAGTTTTAAATCTGTGAGTGCAAAAGGCGCAATAAATGTATAAAATATTTTCAACAAACTGTTTATTAAAATAGTCTCCAATAAACGTAATACACAAATTCGCATAGTCTCTTCATGCCTTATAAAAACTCTTTTGGAATACTTTGGAATTTTCTTGTCAGTTTCTTGTATCTAGTTTATCGATGCAAAACGATTCCGTTCCAATTGCATTTTTAATTTTGGAAACAGGAAGTAGTCAGGAGGACTTCAATCAAGCGAGTCTGGTGCGTGACAAAACTATTTTTTAGCCAAAAATTGAGTGTTAGTTGCCGTGGTATGTACTGTTTGCTATTCAGTTCAAAAAATATAAATGTGAGAACTAAAAAGTCTGCATATGGATTCTGCATATATAGACTTATGTATGCGTTCTGGACCTACTGAAGTCACTGGTTTATGATTTCCACTGCTCTTATATGAAAAAAAACAAATTTCTGAAAAAGATATTCATACATTTTATACTTCTGAAAATGCTAAAAATAATCAATATGGTATACCTAGACTTAATAAAATAACTACCCGCATTAATGAAGGATGAATGTAATGGACATATTATGTTCGAATTTATGATTTATGGAGCAAAAATAAGTTTACAGTCTTTGTCAAAAGTTGGCGTCACCAGTGTATCGCGGACAGAACTGTCAGACCTCATGTGTTATATTTGTAGGTGGTGCATTTGTTAATAACTTTGCAGCATTATTTTGGAGCATTCGTTACGGTGTCGTTAATTTTATCAAAGAAAATCATGGCAAGTTTCCAGTCAAATAAACGTCATCTGCGGGAAGCGCTGTTGCTATTCTTTAATATAAGGAAAAATGTAGTGATTCTCATCGTTTGCTTTCGGAAACTTATGGGCAGGATGTATTGGCGAATCTACATACCGCGACTGGTTGAAATAGTTCACAAGTGATGATTTTGAAGTTGAAGACAAGAATCGTTCCGGAAAGCCGAAAATTTTTGAAGACGAGGAATTAGATGCTTTGCTGAATGAAGATCTGTTGCAGATTCAAGAAGATCTTGCTGCATCATTAGGCAGCACGCAAGAAACCATTTCCCTGCACTTAAAAGAATTGATATTCATTCAAAAGCTGAGAAAATGATGACATTTTAGTGTCCGAAATATCTGAAACTAAATATTCTCGTACATAAGGTCATTCTCGGCTTATCATGGGATCAAAACTGTATGGATTGTATAAATACAAAATTGTATTATAATTATAAATATAAATATAAAATATAAAATTGTATCGTATCCAGCTGATTTGTTTAAAGCAAGCATTACAGGAAAAACAGCCTGAATCTGAGACCAAGCTTGAGTCCGTCATTTTTAATCACGATAAAGTTCGACCGCGTGTTGCGGCTTCGATCAAAAACTATTTAGAGGATAGGGGTTGGGAAATTCGGGCTCACCCGCCTTACAGTCCAGACTTGGTACCATTTTAACACCACTCGTTTTGATCAATGCAGAACGCTCATACGCGAATATTCTTCAGGTCAGTAGAGCGAGTCAAAAATTTGTTCGATACGTTCTTGGGCAGAAAAGACGAGAAATTTTTTTAATCCGGAATTCATCAATTCGAATATAGGAAAAAGTCATATCTTTCGATGGACGATACATTGAATAAAGGATATGAAATCACGATTGAAGATGATGTGATAAATAAGACAATGGAGGAATGGAATGTTGAAGAAATCTTGGAAATGCTGGAGCAGATAATTATAATAGAAGGGGAAGGAACTAAAGTGCGTAATGAGTCATATGAAAAGGACGATGATAATAAAGGTTTGAAAAAATCGAACGATTCTACCTTCTCAAGAGAAACTAAAACATAATAAATTGTCAGGGTAAGTTAATTAATTGACAAATAATTAAGAAATATATATATATATATATATATATATATATATATATATATTGTGACTAGTCACGAGGCCCCTGCACCGACTTATTCAGGTGAACGCGACACGCGTACCATGCTCCATACAAGAAACATTAAGCCATGGTTTGTGCTCGAGCCAATGATGAAGGGATACACCGAAGCCTTTTGAATAAGGAAAAAGTCAAAATAACTAATGTTTAATGATACTTAATCGCAATTTTGGTTATAAAATCCGATCATTTATAAGAAGAAGTAGAAGAATGCAGCCGTTGTTTTTTTTTCTGGTAGGCATATGTCTTCAAATATAATAAATAATATAAAAAATAATATGAATCATATAATCAATAGAGAAGAATATTCAGCTATATTGGATGTGTAAGCCCAGCTAGCAATTTTAAAGATTTTTTTTCTTTATTGTTTTTATATTTTTCAATATTTTAATGATTTTTCTTTATTTTTCTTGTGACAAGTGTGAATATGATTTCACGATATTTTTAATTTATATTATTATTTAAAATTTGATAATCGATATTATTTTTTTTTTTGAGTCAGATGGAATCGTTGTAAAGGGATTCCGAAGTTCGAGCGCTATGTTTGAAAAGAGAAGCATAATACGTAGTTTTTTAAAACTACAATTTATCCACTCATATTAATAATTTGCTATATTAATATATCTTGTAAAGAAAAATTTATGCAATTTTTTTACAATTTATTATTATTATGAACGTCTAATTAGTTTTCATTTTTATAATTACCATTATATAATTCATTTTTATAATTATTCGGGTTCAAAATTATATTTGGAGGGATCCACCCGACGCATTCTGATTACCGTTGTCTGCCGCCGAAAGAAAAAGAATGGGAAATAAAAATCGGTGTCAATAAGAGAAAAGAAAACAGGAGTGCAGAATAGAGAATTAGTGTGAATAAGGGCCCGAGTGAAGAGGTGGAAGCAAGAGAAAGGGAGAGGGACACGAAAGAGAGGAAAGGACGAAGAGTCGAATGAAGAAAGAGAGAGCAGAGAAGCGAGAAAACGAAGAAACGAAGCGAAAGAATGAAGTGAAAGAAAGGAGTGAGAGTGATAAGGCTGTGAAAGAAAGGAATGAGAGTAGAGGCAGTGAAAGAGAGAAGGAGAAAGAGTGAAGAGGCGACAGGAAAAAAAGAGAAATGAGAGAAAGGAAGAAACGGAAAAGAATGGAGAGAAACAGAAAAAGTGAGAAAGAGTGAGAGAGAGAGAGAGAGAGAGAGAGAAGGTAAAGAAGAAACCGAGCAAGGAAGAAGAAATGAAGTAACGACAGAGCGACGAGGGCAAGGGCGACGACTTCGTGCCCAGACACCGGACCGGCGATGTATCGCCATCACCTTCCACCGACGGGCTCTCGGAGCCATCACCATATTCCGACGATCGAAGAAGTAGACGTGTGTCACGCATAGAGCGTGGCAACCGCGCAGAATTTATTCCTCCTGGGTGGGGGCCACGGTCGGGTCGGCGACGACGGTACTTGGATCGTATATCGAAAACAAATAAAAAGAATTTTGATGCTATTGTTATTTTTGTATTAAATAAAGAGAGAGAAAAAATTATAAGTGAATAGACTCGTCATATTACTCATTTCGCCCATGTGTACAATTTTGTGTTTGTTTTCTCAATTCTTAGACCGCCTGAGCTCCCCAGTGATGTTGGATAGGTAAGTGACGTGAAAATTAAAATTAATTATATTATATTATATCATTCGCGGAATCGTAATGCCTATACTGTTCATTTATTTATTTCTTTTTGGTATAAAGAAGGGATCTAGCCACTCCAAACAAATTTGCTGGGAGCGAGTTCCTGTTGAGGAAGAAAAGTACAGAATTGAAGAAAAATCATTAGTATATAATGATTAATCTGAAACTGGTCAACACTAGATATGATGCAAAAATTGTAGCAGAACATGGTGACAGTTGTTAAACATGTTTACCATAAAAGATATGGTCTACTATATAAAAGAAAAAAGAATTTTTCATAAATCTTGAGAATGCGGCAAATAAATGACGTTGATTTTTATTTTATCAGGTAAAAAGTGTTTTAAATTTAATACATGTACTATTTTCTTGAGAAGAAGATAGTACTCATGAATGATTGATAATAATTACATAAATAAATAGTATATATAATAATAAAATGTAAAAACAGTATATATAATAATAGTCAACAGTGAAAATAATTATTATATAATAAAAACCAAAATATTTAAACTTAAAAAGTATTTTATATGTAAAAATATATATTACTATAAATAATTTACCGTAATTTACCTCTCATCGCTCCAAAAGCTACTTCAAAGCAAGGTCCGCTCCAAAAACGTGATCGTTCGGTGATTATTTTATACAATATATATAATGTAACGAGCACCGATATATACATGGGTGGTGTTAGTTCGCGAAGTAGAGAGGGACAGAAGACAGCTTATAGTCTCTCTCTAACTTCAATAAATATGAGGTAGTAGGGGGAAAATGAAGACGGTATTGCTCTAATTGTAAAGAGAGATATAGCATTTTTGTTCGATTTCGCTCTTTTGTCACTCCAGTTACTATCTTCTTCTTTCTATAAAAAAATTTAATTGTCATTTGCGAATTGGTACTGTGGCTGTTGGCTCATCGTGGTGAATTCATAATTATTACGACAGTTTTTCCCGATTTATAAAAGAGATCTATCGGTGAGATTTTTCGCCAGACAGCAACTGAAGATAAACAGACTCGCAAAGTGTTTGGTTTTATCTAGAAATAAGTCGCCGTTTATTTTTTCTTAGTTTGATCCAACGCGGAAATCAATTATACAAACTGGCTAGTTGTTATATCAACATCTAACTACTGTAATAGAATTCGATATTAATTGCGTTTAGAATTTAGTTTCAAATTTTATAAAGGTATTACTTCGAATAATTTAATTGTACTTATGTCAACTGCCCGTATACAAATTAATAAATATTTTTTTATTGGTCTTACAGTCCAACCAATTCATTCTAAAAATGAAAATAAATAAATAAAAATAAAATTAAAATTAAAAATAAAAATTAAATTAAAAATTAAATTAAAATTATAATGACAGTCAGACTGTCCTTGTTTACATTCACCCCCGTAGACTAATCTGAAAATAAAATTTTAGCTGAAAAAATTCTTTATTATTAAAGTGCAGTCTGACTGTCTCCAACACTCTTATCTAATTGAAGACTTGTCCAACGTTTCGAGCTCGCTACGGCTCCTCATCAGGGACCCCATCAGTCTCTGTCATTATAAGACTGTCATTATGACAGTCTGACTGTCATTACAATTTTAATTTAATTTTTAATTTAATTTGTATTTTTAATTTTTATTTTATTTTTATTTATTTATTTTTATTTTTATTTTTTATTTTTATTTTTAGATTGAATTGATTGGACTGTAAGACCAATAAAAAAAAAATTTATTAATTGCTATTACTTCGAGTTGCACTTGCTTGTGTATGTGAGCGTTGGTTCGAGCGGAAGCCACACATACACAAGCTAATCTATATTGAATAGCGTGTGTGCATTGGCGCTACTGCACACGTTGTTAATGCACACAAGCAAACTTAATCAAAGAGTTATATATATATAGTGTTGCCATATACGTTCATAATGTATTTCGAATGAAAAATAATTCGTATTTTATTCATTCGTGGAAATTTTTGTATGACTTATAATAGTAAAATAAAACTTTGATTCAGTCGAGCGAATAAGAGATAGCGGGTGCACAAATAGTTATAAAATAAGGTTAGTAAATTCATAAAACTAGTAAATTAAAAATAATTCTTTTTTCTTAATAATAAATAATTATATATTGTTTTTTTATAAACCTTTGATTGATTGAAAATAACTATTAACCAAATAATTTCCCATTTCCTTACCTAAAATATAATAATAAAATTATAAATATTTTGAAGTGATTTTTGGACCCTGCCGCCTCCGCGGTACCATTGGTATAAAAATTGTATTTTTATAAATAAATTAACAATAAAATATTTAATTAAACCAAATCGAAATTTTTATAAAATCAATTGCCAAGGGTAAAACTGAGGGCCGTGCAGAAAGAATAAATTCTTACTAAGAAAATAATAAAATATTCATAAATATATAGAAATATTCATAATTAATAATATTTATAAGAAATTTATAATTATTTATAAATTAAAAAATAATTTATTCATTGCTTCCGGCCAAGGTAAGTCAATCCTTGGCGACGGTAAGTATTTAAATTATTATTTTCTATATTAATAATAACAGGATTAGGTAAATTAGAAGAGATACACCAAGATCGTATTTAGTACCTTGGTAACCTAGAACCCTGTTACAATACATACGACTTCTATAGATAAAATTGTACTTTCCAGTTTGAGAGGTAGCAAAAAATGTCCAAGTGTCTCGAGAGTACGGAGAATATCATCTTCAGCCGACAGAATATGTCCCGGGACAACTGCTACAGAGAGTCTTGTGTTGGGGAGGTAGAATACGATGTCCAGGTATCCAGGGACGAGTTCTACTGGGAGTTTGGGTGTTCTCGAAATATCTAGACATTATTTACTTTTAATTGAATACGATAGTCGCCGTAGAAGTCATCCGCAGAAAGCTAAACATCGTTTTCTACCGATTAAATACAATACTCCCATAGAAGTTGGTCAGAAACACCTGGACATGGCATTCTGTCGTCCTAACATGAAATTCCCTGTAGAAATCGTCTTGAGGTACCGGGATATCGTACACGCTAATACAACATTTCTCCATAGACCCCGTATTTAAAATGTATGTTATATGAATATATATATATATATATATATATACATAAGTATACATAGTTTAAGGTTCTTGGTAAAGAATTATTACCTAATATTAGGAGTGTGAATAAGTCTTTCCCGTTTTTTGTAAGAGATGGCGCTACCAATACTGTGCGAGTATTCAATGGTTACATATGTCATAATCAAAGCTTATTCATATGTCAACAATTCCATACTAACACATTAGTTAAAATTTTTTCGCATCATAAATTTTTGATATCGTGAAAATGTCGAAATTTGAGCCGAGTCGACGTCATTTGCGGGAAGTTTCACTTTATTGGTTCAATTTGAAGAAATCTGCTGCCGAGACGCATCGATTGCTTCAGGAGGCTTATGGAGAAGGTTGTGTCGATGATTCAAGTGCTCGCGGATGGTTTCGACGCTTCAAAAGCGGTAATTTCGACGTGGAAGACAAGGAGCGTTCCGGGCGGCCGCAAATCTTTGAAGATCGAGAATTGGCGACTTTGCTTGATGAAGATTCTTGTCAAACGCAAGAAGAACTTGCTGAAGCATTGGGAGTTGACCGAACAACCATTTCCAAGCGTTTGAAAGCCATGGGAATGATCCAAAAGCAAGGAAATTGGGTGCCGTACGAACTGAAGCTGAGAGACGTCCAACGGCGTTTTTTCACTTGCGAACAGCTGCTTCAGCGACATAAAAGAAAGGATTTTCTGGATCGTATCGTGACTGGCGATGAAAAGTGGATACGTTACGATAATCCGAAGCGAAAAAAATCATGGGGACTACCCGGCCATGCATCATCATCGACGGCCAAGCCAAATATTCATGGCGCCAAGCTCATGTTCTGTATATGGTGGGACCAGCTAGGTGTGGTTTACTATGAGCTTCTGAAACCGAATGAAAGGATCACAGGCGAGGTCTATCGACGACAATTGATGCGTTTGAGCCGCGCACTGCGAGAAAAACGGCCACAATACTCCGACAGGCACGACAAAGTTATTTTGCAACATGACAATGCTCGTCCACATGTTGCACCGCCGGTAAAAAGATACTCAGAAACGCTCAAATGGGAAGTCCTACCCCACCCGCCGTATAGTCCAGACGTTGCTCCGTCTGATTACCATCTCTTCAGATCGATGACGCATGGCCTGGCTGACCAGCACTTCCATTCCTACGAGGAAGCCAAAAAATGGGTGGATGACTGGATAGAGGCCAAACCGGTCGAATTTTTTCGCAACGGGATTCGTATGTTGCCAGAAAGATGGGAAAAAGTTGTAGCTAGCGATGGCCAATACTTTCAATAATTCATTTGTAACCATTTTTGCACAATAAAGGCTCAAAATTTGAAAAAAAACGGGAAAGACTTATTCACATACCGGATAATATATACTAAATATAACACTATTTTGCCATCATTTCATTTATTCAAACTAAAAAAAACATAGCCTATGTCACTTCTGATGTTAATATAACGTATAAAAACAAAAGCATAATTTGTCGTCACAAATTATGTTCAGTATAACTTGGCATACCAAACCATTTTATAAAAGAAGACAGAGAGAGAAAGAGAGAGAGAGAGAGAGAGAGAGAGAGAGAGAGACAGAAAGAGAGAGAGAGAGAGAGAGAGAGACAGAAAGAGAGAGAGAGAGAGAGAGAGAGAGATAGACAGAAAGAGAGAGAGAGAGAGAGAGAGAGACAGACAGAAAGAGAGATTTTCGCACATAAGAGAAAATAAAATTTACAAAAATCAAAGGATATACATAAGGTGTAATAGTAGTGTCAGATTAAGCTGCATAACAATAAGGATAATATCGACTAACTCACACCGTCTTTAAGATACGAATCCCAAAGTTGAATATAGCCATTCAACTAAGCTGGCCTAGTATTAAAGTGGACTATTTTCAGTTGACGTTCGTGATGCAAGACGCTGCTTATTGACCGCTTGTGAAACTGACTGTTAAGACCGTTTACTTAATTTATTGATGAAAGTAACATGGTTTTCAATAAAAAATAATGTCTATGTCCTTCCGAAGATAATATAGAATCTATATGTTAAATTTCAGAGCAATCGGTTCAGTGGTTTTTTTGTTTATGACGTACAAACAAAAACACGCTTTGTCTATATAAATTAGTATGATATATGCATGGTAGACGAGTGCAAGTATAACTTATTAAACAATATTATCTTATGAATTGTAGAAAATAATCAAACTAATGTTCAAAGAATTAAATAATATTTATTAGCAATAACTTTTTAAATGACCAAATAATTAGAAAGAATATACTAATCTATGTGTAAAACTTTGCTTCCACTGTTTTTTTCGAATTTCGAGGCTTTATTGTAAAAAACTGGTTATACATTTATAATTCAAAGTATCTATTCTCCTATATTTGAGGCAGCACACGAATTCCGCTTTGAAAAAACTGGTCATCTTTGTAGCGATCCACGAATCGATTCAATTTTTTATTTCTTCATAAGACCGAAAGTGCTGGTCAACCAAGCCGTATACCATTGATCAAAACAAGTGATAGTCTAAGGGAGCATCGTCTGGAGAATCCGACGGGTGGGGTAGAACTTCTATAGTAAAGTATGGCTTGACCACTTTCACAACATGGGGTCGAGCATTGTTATACTGTAAAATAACTTTTTGATATCTATTGTTGTATTGCGGCCATTTGTCTCTCAATGCTCGGCGCAAACGCATTAATTGCGTTCGATAATGATCACCTATGATTATCTCAGTCGGTTTTAACAACTCATCGTACACTAAACCCAGCTGGTCCAACCAAATACAGAGCATGACCTGAAACCGTGAATATTCGGTTTGGTCATTGACGTGGAAGCATGACCGGAATATCGCCACGATTTTGTGCGCTTGGGATTATCGTAATGAACCTATTTTTCGTCTCCGGTCACAATGCGATGCAAAAATGCCTTCCGTCTTTGCCTTGCAAGCAGTTGTTCACAAACAAACAAACGTCGTTCAACATCTATCGGCTTCAACTCGTACAGCATCCAATTTCATTGCTTTTGTATTAGGAGTGTGAATAAGTCTTTCCCGTTTTTTGTAAGAGATGGCGCTACCAATACTGTGCGAGTATTCAATGGTTACATATGTCATAATCAAAGCTTATTCATATGTCAACAATTCCATACTAACACATTAGTTAAAATTTTTTCGCATCATAAATTTTTGATATCGTGAAAATGTCGAAATTTGAGCCGAGTCGACGTCATTTGCGGGAAGTTTCACTTTATTGGTTCAATTTGAAGAAATCTGCTGCCGAGACGCATCGATTGCTTCAGGAGGCTTATGGAGAAGGTTGTGTCGATGATTCAAGTGCTCGCGGATGGTTTCGACGCTTCAAAAGCGGTGATTTCGACGTGGAAGACAAGGAGCGTTCCGGGCGGCCGCAAATCTTTGAAGATCGAGAATTGGCGACTTTGCTTGATGAAGATTCTTGTCAAACGCAAGAAGAACTTGCTGAAGCATTGGGAGTTGACCGAACAACCATTTCCAAGCGTTTGAAAGCCATGGGAATGATCCAAAAGCAAGGAAATTGGGTGCCGTACGAACTGAAGCTGAGAGAAGTCGAACGGCGTTTTTTCACTTGCGAACAGCTGCTTCAGCGACATAAAAGAAAGGGTTTTCTGCATCGTATCGTGACTGGCGATGAAAAGTGGATACGTTACGATAATCCGAAGCGAAGAAAATCATGGGGACTACCCGGCCATGCATCATCATCGACGGCCAAGCCAAATATTCATGGCGCCAAGTTCATGCTCTGTATATGGTGGGACCAGCTAGGTGTGGTTTACTATGAGCTTCTGAAACCGAATGAAAGGATCACAGGCGAGGTCTATCGACGACAATTGATGCGTTTGAGCCGCGCACTGCGAGAAAAACGGCCACAATACTCCGACAGGCACGACAAAGTTATTTTGCAACATGACAATGCTCGCCCACATGTTGCACCGCCGGTGAAAACATACTTAGAAACGCTCAAATGGGAAGTCCTACCCCACCCGCCGTATAGTCCAGACGTTGCTCCGTCTGATTACCATCTCTTCAGGTCGATGACGCATGGCCTGGCTGACCAGCACTTCCATTCCTACGAGGAAGCCAAAAAATGGGTGGATGACTGGATAGAGGCCAAACCGGTCGAATTTTTTCGCAACGGGATTCGTATGTTGCCAGAAAGATGGGAAAAAGTTGTAGCTAGCGATGGCCAATACTTTCAATAATTCATTTGTAACCATTTTTTCACAATAAAGGCTCAAAATTTGAAAAAAACGGGAAAGACTTATTCACATACCTGATATTATTCCCATGAATTTCAGGAATTTTGAAATGGATTCTTGCGTAACTCCCAATAATCTTTTCAAGTCTTGTTGCGTTTAACACGAGTCTTGATCAATAATGCCTGCAAGTATGCATCTTCGAAAACCTTCTCTCTTCCACCGCCATGCTTCGATGTGAAAATTACTTATTTAAACAAAAAATTCAAATCACCCGCAAATGAACAAAATTCATATTTCGACGACGTTATGTTTATAAATACCTAATCTTATTGTATGTCATCTACGATTTATTTACTTCGACTACCATTTACCGCTACAGCCATCTATTGGAAAATGGCGAAAGGAAAGTTGTACTATTTACTAAGAATAATATTGTACTAATAATAATACCCAATAATATTAATAATAATAATAATTTTTGCAAGCCGGAGTCGGCAGGCATGCACCGAGGAAACCTCCTCTCCCTGGCTCAACACCCCACCGCGGCAACCACCGTCAGGCATTACTTCGAGGAGGGGACCAGAGTGTTCGCCTTTGGGCGCCACCAGATCCCAATCATAATGATAATAATAATAATAATAGTAAATTAATAAATTATAAAAATCTTGTAAATAAAAAAGTAACTAGATAAGAATTCATAATACATCAATATACGTAACTCATGTACATGAACCAACCACTTCCGTACACGCGTAGGTAGATATATATAGTCGATTCATTGACATAAATCTGAAAGAAACAAGGGCGAACGTAAAATCATCACAGCTTCTGCCATCAAAAATCATAAGATGGAAGAAGCTGTGCAAGCATGTCAGGATAATCTCAAAAGTCTGTTTTAATAAATAAGGATCATAGACCATAAGGAGGAGAAGAGGCATGAACGTATTTGATTGCGTTTAGCCCAGACGTAAACCATGAAGTCATCAATGAAAAGAGGCAGCCGATGAAAACGATTCCGAACAACGATACGTTATTTCTGCTAATCCTGTTAAATACCAGCGTAATCACTCTCGATAGTACGCAAAAAAGCCATCGGCGCCTATCAGAATCAAGAGCTAGCCACCAAGACAGCTATCATTAGCTATCAAAAGATTTTAACCCGTTTAAAATAACGGTCAAAGCTGTCGCGTGTATCGAATAGCCCATACAACAATCACAGGTGAGGACAGAAGATTCAGGCACGAAGAAGTTAACAAAACCATCATTAACGCTCTTATCAATTATACCAACTCCCACAAAACTTCACTTCCTTCCAAATGATCGCATCTATCGATCCTTCAATTATCAATACCCTTGCCTCTACAAATCAACAAAGCACTGAAACAAGATGGTTACCGGAATTGCGGTCCAGAGGGGCATCACTACTCTGTCTACCCACGTCCACGAAACATCAAATTCTACTACACTTGTTGCAGATCGACTAGAGACGTGCATACTTGTATATTCTATCCAGATCCATCCATCCTTGTCGGTGCGTCTTGGGAGGAGTTAGATTAGATCACAGTCGTCTAGAAGGCGGACAAGGGCGAGGTGTCAGTGTCAAACAGTGTGGCAGAGGACAAAAAGGCGCAGCCCAGAGTCGAACAACCTCCTGCAGAACAAACCGTAATCGCGTAGAATACTGTCATGGTACAGGAGGCTGCAGGTATCTTCGGCCACAATAAGCAACAACACGATTCGCGTCCACCGTACCAAGAACCCCAAACATCGACACTTTTGCACGAATGACGCATGGCATACCATTCGAAAATCACAGATATCAAATTGTAAGGTATCATAGAATTCTAATACGGGATAATCGAAATACACAACGCTCGAATCAGTAGCGTAAATCTCCCGATGACGCAGTGATAGCGGGAGAAGAAAAAACTCCATTGAAAGAAGCGAATATTGGCTCTTGAAATAGTAAGCTACTAGCCTCATGCAACAATGCTGCTTTAAATGCAATCAACTGATGAACCACCATGAATAGTATGATCACAAAATTAATAAAAGCAATATTCTATGTTAGTAAAGGACAACCTGACTGCCCCCACCACCTTAAATTTAGAATCACCTTGGTGTCCGACGTTTCGAACCGCTATGATTCATCCTCAGGAACTAAACTGGAAAAAACTAAACTGCACTAAGGTAAAATATTCATTAATTTAATTCAGAACAGTCAACATAAATACAATGTTTAATTATTACCTTATTTATTTATGTAATTATTAAGCATATATGTACGTCAGTTTATTTGTTTGATAAATAATTGTTTTTTAAACATAAAATAAATTTATGTTTTGAATTATTATTTAAGACGTACATGTATTTTATTTAACACTACTTCCGCCTTGGCAAACTACAAATAAACATTGTTCAGTTACGATATTCATAAGAATCACGAAAAATTCTTCGTCCTTTAATATTGTTGACGATATCTTTTATGGTAAAAATATTTGAAAACTATCATCAAGATCTTCTAGAATTTTCGCACCATATCTAGTGTTGATTAACATAAAAGCAGTAACTATGTACTCATGATTTTTCTGCAATACTGTACATTTCTTTCTCGACAAGGTACACTTTCAGAAATTATATTAAGTGTGACTAGATCAATTCTATATCATAGAAAGAAATAAATAAATTAAAATTATATATATAATTATTTTTTTGTACAAAATATAAGCTTGTATATTAACTTGAAAGTTAGTTATGTCGTCCTTTCTTTCCAGGAGGTAAATAGTTTGATTCGACTTAAACAACAATTAGAATCATTTCTTCATCATCATCGGTCTGTTTATATATCTTATTCCACTTTAATTCTTTTCCTTTCTATTGAACTTGTCCCCTACAGAATTTTTAAGATTTCCTCAGAATTCCATTCATCCATTATTTCAACTAGTGCATAATATTTAATGGTGATTGGTTCACTTTCATTGCCTACTGCCTCCTCTCGTGTCACTCTATTTTCACTGATTTCGTTATGCGCCCTCTCTTGTTTCGCATCCACGTCCACACACTTTATTTGAGATTCATTGAGGATTTCACTTTTTATGTCTCTTTCATCAGCATCTACCCCTATTACAACTGTTCTTTTATTGATCTCTCAGTATGTTTTCGTTATCTCCATATCTACCTCTTTTTGTTGTTTTGCTTCATCAAATATTTTACTCTCTATTTCAAATGTAACTTGTGCCATCTGCTATTCTATAATTGTATAGTCTCTCCATGGTAAAGAATTTGTACTATTTAATAATAAGAATATTTTATCGTCGTAAGGACTTTTTTCTGTTTTTTAAATATATACTATATATAATTTAGAATGAATGTTATACTGCTCACGATGAATAAAGACGAGGTCTTCAAGACATTTTGGAAATTCTTCAAATGTAATTATATACTTTGCAACATTCGATTTTATTCCTTTAGCTTGTTTCTGCACTTTTCCCTTCATCCACTTGAATTCTATACATTTTACTTCGCAAATCCATAAATTCCGTCATAATTATCCATTACATGCATAATGTAATGGATAATTATGTTAAGTTAGTTAAGTTAGTTATTATTAATTCAGTTAAGTTCCTGAGGATGAACTGTAACGGTTCGAAACGTCAAACAAGAAATTGATCCTAAATTTAAGATGGTGGGGTCAGTCAGGTTGTCCTTTACTAACATAGAAAAAGTACTTTTATTATTTTTTATTTTTATTTTACTTATTATTTTATTTTTATTTTTATTTTATTATTAATTTTATTTTATTTTTATTTTTAATTTTCTGATATAATTTATTGTAGTAATACGTTTTATTTCAGATTCTACGGACATAATCATCAACAAGGACAGTCTGACTGTTATCATTTTAACTAATATATGAGATTATAAAGACTGTAAGACCGATAAAAGTATTTATTAATTTACTTCAATACAGTCGACATAAGTACAATTTTTAATTTTAATCCATTACATTCATTCTTCATTAATTGGAGTACTTTTTATTTGATCAGGATTGCTATACTGATTATTTTTTGTATAATCATATGTATCAAATCGGTGAAAATCTTTTTTTATGAATTTATATATATCAATGTGTGTCTCTTCGTATATCCAACTGTTAGTATCATTGTATAAAAGTTTTTTTTCTTCCACTTTGTTTTCTATGTAAGAGTTGTGAATATCATTAATTATTATCTTTGATAAGTCCAAGATGTAAAACCCAACGTGAATAGGCTTTTTAATTGTGCCATTTGTCTTTTGAGCTTAATAGCAACCTAATTTTTATTCAAGATTGAACAGCTATGAAAATTTAGTAAAGCTATGCTTCTGCTCTATATTGACTTGTAAAATTATACTCTAATCATACATCTATGCAAGATCCTTCTTACTCGATACATTTTTCAGAAACCGCATTAATAAAAGTTGGTAAAATTTTTTCTAACTCATTTTGTGTCTATTGACTAGTCTTTCACTTTTCTGTATTCAACTCTATAAATGGTTTAAATCAATATTTCGGAGCTCAAAATTCTCTATACCTTTTTTAGCCGAAGGCCATTATCCAATACCAACTTAACTGCTCGGTAATGAATTACGTACCTTTTCTTATTGTTCAAAGTTGTCAGGCCTTCTCTAGGGGCTGCATGACCGTGACGGGGTGAGAGGGCTTCAGCCGGGGAAGCAAGAAGGAGCGTTTGCTGGATGTACTAGATCCTTTTTTTTGGATCTGTACAACACTGAGAGTTTCGCATCCTTCCCAGGCTCACGAGTACTTGGATCGGAAATATAGATCCCTAATCGGGCTCTCCGAACTACCCGATGGAAGGATACCTATAAACGGGCTATCCTGAGAATAGTTGCGAGAGTGTATATGGATGTGAGCGTCAGGGAAGAGGGTAAGCTCCTCGGGTAACCAAGAAGCAGCCTGCGGCTGAGAAAATGGCGACTCGCGGTCTGATAATTCGTCCCTAATCCAAAGTGTTAGATACCGTGCTGAAGGATGAATGGCACAAAGGTGATTGTATCGCAAACGGTTCCTTCGGGAAACCAGGCTGAATCCCGTCGTATTGCAGGCCTTACTTGCTGGTTCGGCTCGTGCCGGGTAGACTTTATATTATCCGCAATACTCATGGGAACAGAATCAATAAATCTGTAACTACCGAGATGGAAGTAGGAGGAGCACGAGATGGAAGAAAGTCGGGTTTTGCTATGGATGTGAAAGTATTTTAAAATTCATTACGAGAATTTTTAGAGGCAGTATCGCAACTGGGTATATACCAAAGACATGGAAGATATCTCGTGTTTCTTTCATTCCCGAACCTGGGAGAGGTAGTTACTCGTCGATGAAAGACTTCAGACCGATTTGTCTGACGTCATTCATGCTAAAACCGATGGAGAGGGTAGTAGATTTACATGTAAGGCAAACAGTGTTGATCAATAGCCCAATCTCAAGTAGGCAACATGCCTACACGACGGGCAAGTCCACTGAGACAGCTCTTCACTCAGTGGTCAAACACATTTCAAAGGATGTCCGCAAGGAGGGGTACTTTCACCTTGGAGCTCGAAGGAACCTGTAATAGGAGCCTTCGAATATATATAGAAGGTGCTTTCAATAGCAGCACTAGGATTGCCATTGACTAGATGTAACATAGTGTTTTAGGCAGAAATGGCTGCCACTGAAACCTGTGCAAGTGGCTTAATGCAGAGGGGAATTAAGAGCAGATGCATAAAAATATGCAAAAACAGCATGGCTACGCTGAAGTCCCTCGATCAACCCTGCACTACGTCACTACTGGTCAAAGAGGCTAAAATTGCTCTAGACAATTTGGCCAGGGTAAATAAGGTCTGTGGAACATGGATACCGAAATAATCGGCCCGTAAGGGAATCATGAAAGCAGACATTATGGCAAAACAAGGATGATCATCGGAGTGACGTCGGGGAAGGGATGCCGCTGTACCGTACCAAGAGGGATGCACTGAGATAAAAAGAAGCCTTAAGATAGTAAAATTAACAACGTGGAAAAACTCACGTAGATACAGATGGTCTAAAGATCTTCTTGACAGTAAGATCTGCGGATGGGCTCAAAGGAGCATCAAACTAAATAAACGTGAAGCAAAGTTAATCCTGGAACTTACAACAGGACACAGCAACTTACGGTGTTATACACACAAGATCAGAGGACACAGTAACCTCTGCAGATGATGTGGGAAGGAGGGGAAAACTCCGAGGCATTTATTCTGCACGTGCTCTAATTTAACGGAATGTTGTTTAAAGTGGCTGGGAGAAGATAATCTCGATTACGAGAGTTTTTCCAAGGTGGATGCACTCAGTCTTCTGGCTTATTGCAGAGAACTGAATGTGACGGAAACCATGGAAGATTAATCAGGGGAAAAGGAATACAATGGCGGTAGCTAAGTGTTCCTGAGCATCTAGTTGCACCCTGATATGGTTAGTGGAGCCGGCTCCAGCGGGAGTCTTAGCTTGCGAGAACCACTCGCCGTCGAACAATTGTGAGTATACCATGCTCTTTACAAGGAAACTATTCTTCATGAATTTCTTCTTGATACTATAAATCTACTGGTATCCATATAGCCAGTATCTGAATCTGTTGAAGCACTGAAGAATTTTGACTTGGATTAGTAGTCAATCCCTTTAAAGATTCAAGTTGGAAAATATATTCATAAAAAAGAAGAATAATTTAATTATATTTACTATTCCATTAAAATAATTATTAAAAAATATTTTAAAAATTATTGTACAAAATTTTTTTAATATATGCAGTAAAAAAATTTTCTATATGTATTAAAAGTTTTTACTCCATGTGCGTTATCTTCTAGGTTTGACAGAAAAATTTCATCTTAATCTATTTCTTTTCAATGCATATTAATGATTTGCTGATAAAATCAATAATGTAACTATCAACTAAATATTACAATTTAAAAAAATTTATATTCAGAAAAACATATTCATAAAAAAACTACTTCTATTTCCATAATACTGAATAGATAATTTTTCTGAACTGTAAATTGGGTGAGTTAGAACATTCCATCAACTATTCTCCAAATATTATAGTTTTTGAGTGAAACCGCAACATATGGCCGTGCCTGATCATGATGACAAACGAAGGACGTATGCCTGATTTCATCAAGTGTTCATTTTTGGTTTTGAATGTAACGGATCAAGAAATAAATTTGTATGCTTATATAGATTTTACAGAATTGGTTTGTTTAGTAAACTATTCAAATATTCCCTGTTCTGGCGCCATGTAATGTTCCTTATCCTCCTCGGATAGTATGCGCGGTATTAGTCCAAGTTTTTTTGAGAGGGGAGGATGTATTCAGCTACGGGCAACGAATCGGGTGAAATACTTTTAGCTTTACATAGTGTATTTTTTTAACACAAATAAAAATAATAGTTTATTGAAACAAAATAAATTCCTTTATACACATATCATCTGATATTACGTTATGTTTCTGTAACAGAATAAAATATAACGGTAAATAATTAAATAAAAATAAATATGAAACAGAAATTATAATAAACTTGATATAAGTATATATCTTAATACAAAATGCGCGCTATTTACCGCTGGAAAACCCGATGTTATTTTCCACGCCGAGAATGTATACGCAACGGGGTGATTTTAGAAGGATATATTATAATAAAAAAGTATAATTCATTCTGCTGTTCTTTTGAGGAGCACCTCGCAACCAGAATCAAGAATTAAGAAAAGATTTATAGGAAAAGAGAACTGCTGGTTTTTTGAGAAGCGCCTCACGACCATGATTACAATCTCTTTCGGGGTAGGAAAATTATTAGTCGTTTGTCTTTTGATTAGAACCTCGAAACAGCATATATATCAGTGTATTATTTATTAATGAATTTCGAAATTCATAAAAATGTATTTTACAAATAAATATTATTCACGCGTGGATTGTTAACAAAGAATTATCTTCAATCATTGGTGTTGTAGGTGAAGGATATTCTGCTTTTTATTCTCATAATTCACTATTCTTAAAAAAAAAGAGAGGTATAACTGACCAAGTACATTTCAAGAAATTTTATATGTGAGTAAATCAAATATTTAACTTATATTCAAGACTAAGTTATGTACATAGCTAGTGTTAAGGGTGAGAATAGTCTTGATACTCGAAATCTTTTTAGTAAAAAAATTGTAGTATTTATCTAGTACAGATCTATCAAGTACTCCAATTCTCTTTGGATATGTTTGATAGTATTGATAATATTGTATTACTTGAGAACAAAATGAAAAAGGCTATTAATGAAATCAATACTTTCTCCATCCCAGGCAATGGTGCCATTCATTCGCTGTTCATTGTTCAAAGTGCAAGTTCTTTACACGAATGTATTAAAGTGGTGACCGAAATAATATAACAAATTATTGGTCCAACTGTAAACCAAGTGCCTTTTCCAAATTCGTTAATAAATTAGTTTTTAATCATTTGTCTACTCATGTTCATAAGTTTATTATTAATATTTCAATGAATATATATATATATATATATATATATATATATATATATATATATATAGCTATATATACTAACAAAAATAATGGCACATCAATTCATGAAATCATATGTCAACTATTTACATTAAATAATTCTTTGAAAAATGAATATCGATGCAAATGTGCATTGAAAATTGTCAATACCTTTTTGTATTAATTTTAACATAAGTTGGACGAATTGATAGTTTTTTAAGAAATTCCATTCCTTTAAAATGTATGAAAGTAGCTTCTACCACATGAACTTCAAATTTATGAATTTGTTTTGCGTCCTATATATGAATAATAATATATAGAAGCGTTCATCCAATTCTATGTTTTAGAGATAAAACTTTTTATAATTTCTGAAATCAATAATAACCTTTTGCTTTAAATTGTTAATTAAAAAATGGAAATTCATGCAGATGTGTTCTAAAATTTGTCAATATCTTTGGCATTAAAAATGATAGAAGGTGAAAAATTCAAAATTTTTTCAAAAATGTCCATCCTTTAACATTTACGAAAGTAGCTTCTATCATAAGTATGTATAATGAATGAACTATTTTGCTGTCTATATATAAACAACAATACATAAACAGCAAGGCATATTTCATGCCTTAGAGTTCAAAATATACTCCAATACCTGAAATCAAATATGACTTTTTACTTTAAATTATTCATTCAAGAATTTTCATTTTAATTCAAAAAATTACACATGTGCAATAAAAATTATTAAGAAATTTTGGAGTATTTGTAATATAATTTGCACGAGTTTTCAGTTTTTGATCAACTTAAATTCCTTCAGATTTACAAAAATGGCCTCTCATACAAGAACATGAAGTTGAGGGACTTTTTTTGTACATTTTATGTATGCAGTATAGTAAATCAACGACGGAAATAATTAAACTAGATATGTGAATGAATTATTTCGATTAATATGTGTATATATTTATCAATATCGTATCTACAACTGTCAAAACGCAGAAAGGAAACAACATTTCTGAGCTAACTATGTCTCATTAGAACATTATAAAGAAAAGGTACAATAAACGTTTATAATATCAAACAAAATCCAACTAGCTTTTTTTCCAAGCACATCTACCAATTTAATGCGCATAACGTGGATAAAATAAATTCTCTCTATACGAAAATCGCCGCACACTTCTGCCGGCACGGTATACCACAGCAATGGCCGCTTCCGCCGCACACCACCACGTGGCCAAGATGGCGTCGCCACGTAGCGACGAATTTAATTCTCTCTTTCAGACCGACCAAGCCCCACATTGAGCACCATTTTGTGATGCGATAAATTGTTGCGGAAACAAATTAAATTTCAGTTTAATCTTACCCTTTCGCACACAAATATTTAATTTTATTCGTCATTTACTTACCCTATTTGAACTCTCTGAGGGGACTCTGCCGGCCGAAAAAGGAACAAACACACCAGGAATGTGATTTAAGACACAGAGGAAGGGAGACACAAAACATAAAAAACGAGTTCATTATGTACGTACCACGTACTTTATTTAACTAAATAACTAACATTATATACGGTAACTAATATTCTATAACTTACTAAAATCTCTTTCGCGCCCGACACGACTCGGTCACCGCGAACACCGACCCGATCGCTCGCCGGGAGGAAAATAAACGAAACAAACTGGACACCGTGCGGCGTGCACCCACCTCTGATACGCAGCTGAAGGGACGACAATGACAAGTCCGTGGATGGAAGAACGGGCGCGAGTGCACCGTTGCTCTGCGTCCGCAGAGGCGTCGTCGTCTTCCTCTCACCCTTCTTCTTCTTTATCTCTCTGCCCTATGTCCAGAGGGATGCTGCCGCCTCTCTACTGTGCTCAACTGTCTCCTTCTGCTTGCTTCTTACGTTATTTCTCCTTCACTCTCTATCTTTATTGCCTTTGACTCTTTTTCTCTTTCTCGCTCTCTCGTTCTTAATTTTGTTAGCTACTGATTATTTCGTTGAGTTCATTAAGACAGAGCAACTTTATGATAAAAAAAAACTTTCATATATCAGTATCATAAATAAATTTGTATTAACTTATTTCTAAAATAATATCAGTCAATTCATAAAAAAATTAATTTGTTGCGTGTTAATTTCAGAAAGTCTTAAATGAAATGTTAACAATTAATTTTTCCCATAACAATTAATTACTTTTATCTTATGTTTTGTTAGCTCGTCAGCTGATCACCAGTCGTCGGACGAGCAAAACGAGTATGGGCACGCGCGATAAGGTAAGGGAACAGGAGACGGAGCCCTGCATATGGCGCAGCGGTGCGCGTATAAACGCCATAATGTTGTTCGCTTGGCGGATAGCGTGCGCGTCGGACTTATCTGGACAAGTCGGCCCTGTAACTCATCATATATATATATATATATATATATATATATATATATATTGCGCCATTCTATTGTAAAATTATTATAAATTTTGTATTATTTGGAATAAGCCGTAAATTTAATCAATAAATGAGTAAATAAATTATCTTTATTATCGCAAATTCACCTATAATATTTCTGAATACATACAAAATATGTAGTTAATTTGAAAGAGGAGAACAAGCCTTTTATGAGAATTTTCAATTAGATTAATAACAATGAGAAGATAAGAAATTTAATTATGAATGAGTATTATGAAGCACACTGGCCTAAAAGTTTGTACTTTTCATTAAAGTATTTGAGATAAGGAGATAGAAAGAGTTAAATTATTTATTGTAATGAAAATTCATGCAAGTACATGAAAAAATTGTTAATATATTTTGCATTAAATGTATTGTAAATTACATAAAATTTCAGTTTCTTATGAATTTTAATTCTTTATATTTACGAAAGTAGCTTCAAAAATTAATATGAAGTTTTTAAACTTTTTTAACAGGATATATGTTAAAACTTAGAATACGCGCAAATTTTTTTTTTTTTTTTTTTTTTTTTTATGTTATTTAACGTCGCTCTATGTATGCTTCCAAATATTGGTGCTAATCAGCGACGGAGGTCTACGATGTGTTTGTAAACAAAGCACATATAAATTATTACAGCGGTGCTTGTGTCAATCGGCCGAGACCGGGATTTGAACTCGGATCACCAAGTTACTAGTCCTTCGCTCTAGCGATCGAGCCATTTACGAAAGGCGCAAATTTACCGAAACCTTCTTTAAAATTTATTTTACAAAAATATTGTACTATTTAAAAAGTTGGCAATTAAATGCAACTATTCATATGTCTATTGCACCAGATTACATATAATTAGGTTATATTAAATCAAATTTGATATATATTTGTATGCAATTTTCAACGTAGTTGTATTTTTATTATAATATAACTTAAATTCATCTAAATATAGATGGAATATATTATAACATTTTTATATATTAATATTTCGACGTTACACGTAGATATTTTGAGCCACGAAAACGCTAATGTCGCGCTATGGCCAGAACTGAACTATGTAACTCCTGTCAAAGATTCCAGAGACTTTTCCCATGCGTAAAGCCAGCGTCATTTTATCTTATTCTCTCTACCCTCCATAATTGTACCTTTGAATTATGTTACTTACTCACATTTGCAATATTGCAATACAACACCATCATGACCTGAGTTGCAAGTTCAACAAATATTTCGCTTCACTGGCAAGGTTATTATCATGAGAGTTTCCGCACTCGCACGTACCGTTATCGTAAATGTCTTTTGTTTTTTTTGTTAGTATAATTAATAGGTTAATAATGAATCATTGGAATAATAAACTTATAACCTTATCATTTAAAACATCTAGTGCTTTAGTCAAAACTGTTTTGTAAAAAATTTTAAATGAAGAGGTGTCCAAATACTTGTCCTAAAGTTAAATATCAACAAGAGCTATTAGGTAGTATAGAATAATATAAAAACAATTATTTTATTACTTTGATATGAATTTGTTCAGATTGTAAATTATTAAAAATTTATAATAAATGCAATCATTATTTTGATTTTGTATAAAAATGTTCAAAGTGTATTTTGAAAGCATAATTTTTTTACTATATTATAATTTTTTTTAGTTCATAAAGAAATAAGAAATGAGTTTAATAGAAGAACTAGTATACACGAGCCTACTTCACAAACCATTTACACAGATGCATCAGTTCAAAGTAAGGAAATAGATTCTACAGTTAGCAATAAAATTAATAAATAAAAATACAAAGATTTTCAAAATAACAGCTATGAATAATTATAAATATAGGTTTGAATATTATTTTTGCCTCATTATTTACAACAAATTTAATGCGGCGATAAAACAACCTGTTTGATGTCTGATCTTGCAAATATATAATTATCTAAATCTTATTATACTCAAAATTCTGTATAGCTTACTCATTCTAAAAAAGATAACATTAAAAATTACGAGCTCTTTCGATATTTTATTTCAAATCTCACATTATTGCTCATATTTCTAATTATTTTTTTAATTGTTTCTATAATACTTACGACTGTTTTATATTATCTGATTAATCAGTTATTTTCGTTTCTCTTTTCAAATCTTAAGCATATGTAATTTAGGAATTTATGAATTCTAACATTTACAATCTTTATCTGACTCGGCAAAAAAATAATCAATTTTTATTCTATTAATATAAATCAAATTAAAATACGTGTTATTCTACTTAAGAAAGTTTATATTACCTTCGTTTTGCTTACTTATACTCTATACTCTTTTACGCTAAAATTGTAGTTTTTAACCTCAAAATAATTTTTTTTATATTTTTAAATTTAAATCTGCATTAATAAAAAGTTTTATAACGATGGACCCAACTCGACGAATTCATCTGCTTTGAATTAAATCAATGTGAAGATTATTTACAAGCCTCATAAAAAAATAATTAAAAGTTAAAAATTGATTTTCTAATTGAGGTACGTAGTAAACTCAGATATATTTAAAATAAACTAGGGATTATTAATTATGAATATTCGATCGATGGGTGTTCCAGAAATAATATGTGGCAATATGATATGAATTGCTAAGTGATGATCTATTATACCGAACGATAACTTGTGAAGATGGACTATCCCTGACCACACATGATTTAGTGTAGGAGTCAAATAAATTTATCATGTATTTGATCTGCCAATGGCCGACAGCGTAAATAGGAAATATTGAACAAGTTATTACATGACTTTCAACTTGATATCATTTGAATTTAAAGGGTTATATAATCACCTTTATTTACATTTAAAGTATATGTAATTCCTTAGTTAACTAAAATTTCTTTCTACCCATGCACGCAGGCATGTATAAATGTTCGAACGTAGCAAAGAGAGAAAGAGAGAGAGGGAAAGAGAGAGAGAGAGAGAGAGAGAGAGAGAGAGAAGCGCGTAGCGATTTAGATATGAGTGGGACATTTTAGTTTACAGTACATGATGACGATATTTCCATATTTTAGTTGGCAAGCAATTCAAATTTCTACTGTTTCTTAGTCTCCTTCTGAAGCAAAATAATTGGCGTGTATATGCAGACATGCAATATATACTAACAAATACAATCAAGTACATAGTTAGAAGATTGGGTTGTCTTGAATAGAATGATTTTACAGTTTGGAAAGATTGTTTTTCACTTTTCTCATAAAAGATTGAGAGGAGTGAGTTTTTTTATCATCCATTCAAAAATTTCCTAGGCTTGAATTTGAAGAAAAAATATTGTAAATAATCCAGAAGACAGAAAGTATCGTAAAGTATCATATCATTAAATATGCACAATTAATCGCGAAACACTTTGAAGAGGCTGGCATGCTTATCATGCCGAAGACCATTCAAAAACTGAATACAAGAATTTGGTAATACTCTAAGCCTATTTTTAGTATATACGGAGGCATTCAGAATAGCGATTAAGTAGTACTTTTTTGTAAATTTTCAGAACTATAATTGCTATAGAATGGTAAGCTATATGTAGACAGATTTGTTGAATTTTCTTGTAATTTGATGAAACTTAAAGTATTGATACGACAGCTGAATCTAAAACTACAGTGAGATCAATCACGACATTCAAAAAAGGAAAGCAAATCGAGAAACCCAGACTGACACTTAAGCTGACATTACCACTTTTAACTTTTTTTTTGCGGGGCCTGAATATTATGTTTTAGCTTTTCTGCATTAATTCTGTGAGTTAAAGTTCACCCAATCTGAATGCGGTCGCCTCATGTAGACAATCATATAGAACCTGAACATAAATTTATAGTTCAATTGCATATAAGAGAAGATGTAAATCATTAGTATATAAGAAAAAAGAAATGGTTTCTGGGTTGATGCTTGTGGAACGCCAAGTTTGTTCTCGATTTAGTGTAACATCTGTTGCAAATTCATAACTAATTAATGCCTAATTAATAAAAATAAGAAATAACTAATCTTAATGCAACTTATGAAAAAAAGGACGTGTGGTATCAAGAATCTTACAAAGATCGAACAAAAGTAGTATAACAACATAAGTCCTATAAAAATCAGTTCTAATATTCTATATTCATTTTATAATATCAGTTCTCATTTCCAATGGAACACTGAATATTACTACTGTGAAATTCGCCTATTATTATCCATTAAATAAATAAATTATTTCCTTATTATAACAAATAATACAAGTCTATATTAGAGAAATTTCGATAAGCACTAACGTTCCTTCAAAGACTGCACTTACAGCGTATCAGCGAAATAAATATAATGATTATCTATCACAGGAACTGCCTCAAATAAATTTATTTCACAAACTATTAATAATAATTCAATATTACACGATACATATTCACTTTAGTCTCGCTCTTACAGAGCATTCGCAAAAGTATAAGGCAACGCCCGAGACAGCTTAGCATTTAATATCAACAAACTTTGAAATAAATAACAAACTGTAAATCAGCAAAATACCATATAAGGATTGTAAACTGCGATGGACACGTTTCTGTTTGTAACCGAATAATGTACCAACCTAGGAAACAAAATTTAGAATAAGATATGAAAGATTATATTAAATTAATAGCTATACCATTAATAAATATTTTTTCATTGGTTTTACAGTCCAATCAAATCAATCGAAAACAATACGTAATAATATCAATACATATCTACATTAACATTAATATATCAATAGACAAAAATAATAAAAATAAAAATTAAATTAAAAATTATAATGCCAGTCAGACTGTCCTTGTATACAGTCACCCCCATAGACTAATCTGAAAATAAAATATTAGATGAAAAAATTTTTGTTAGTAAAGTGCAATCTGACTGTCCCCAACACCCTTACCTAATTGAAGATACAGTCCAACGTTTCGAGCTCGCTACGGCTCCTCATCAGGGACTAAACTAAACTTTATATTCTAATCTATATATACCTTATCCCCACTACCAAATTTAGTAAATTAAATCTAAATTCCCCCTTTACACAAGTGTTTTAGAAAATGTTGTCGCCCGTATGATGAAACCTTATTATAATAAAGGTCACATAGGTATTCCTCTCCAATATTGACAGAATTTCTATACGAGAAAGATATATGTTTGTGTGGTACAATTAAAGAAAACAGAAAAGGATTTCCTTCCTAGGATATGAAATTGCAAAAACGAACAGTTCAAGTTGAGCACAATTTGATTTGAATGGCCTTGAAGTGACAAGATAAAAAAGAAGTGTACATGATATCATTTGTGCACGAATCGGGATTTACAAATACCGAAAAAAGAGATTACAAGATTGGTTAGTATAGACTGAAACTAACTTGCTTAGTTAATTATAACAAGAATACAGAAAGAGTAGATTAAGTCGATCAAACATTATCTTTAACCGTAAGACTCAGAAAGACAATGGAATGGTACAAAAAAATCATTTTCCATTTTCCTGATATGGCTCTTGTAAATTCCTATACTTTATACAATGGGATAATCCCGAAAATAAATTAACTTTTCCAGATTTTAGACTAATGATTATTTTGAAGATCCTCTATTTAGAAAAAGAGAAATGTATAAGTTCCCGGACATCTGCAATGCACCTTAGAGGAACGCATTTACCTGTAGCAATAGAAAAATAAAATGAGGTACTTTATGTCATATGCAGAAAAAGAGAGCAGACTCTAAATATCAATGCAACACCTGTTCTGTAACATTATGTATAACTCTATTCTTTTATAATTATTGCATTAAAAGTGACCGTGAATAGAATAATCAGCAAGCTTCTATTGGACTAATTCTTGTTTCATACAGATGAGAAAAAAGAAGAAAAAAAAGAAAAATACTCGCACACACATACACGCGCGCGTGCGTGCGCACACGCATGCCGCGTCCACGTCGTTGATTCTGGGTAGTACTGAGAGTAGTCTTTGAAATAAGGATTTACCATATTTTGTTCACCAAAAAGTTTTAATTTTTTAATTTTGACTTCAGAATCGTTATCAGCGGCCCAAGAAACCTATTTTATGCGTATAAGATAGTTTTATTATGAAATTAATTATGAAATTTAATTATAAAAAATTTAACATGGGCATTACCGTCTCTGATCGGCATGATGCACGTATGCGTCATGGTCCAACTCGCAAACATTTAGTCTCAGTTTGGGTTAAAATTGGAGACCTATGATCACTTTTTCTTACAAACAATACGCATTGAAAATATCTATAATACTGGTACTCTAAAAATTAAACATTTATAGACATCTTCCCGGATGTCTCACTACTAAGGAAAAACGGTGTATACATTGATTAAAAAAAACACCTTACTCTTTTTTTAAAAAATAATTTTTTCCAATTATTTTTAGAGAAATATGTTCTTTACAAAATATGTAGTAAATTTTTGCTAAATATTTGTGTATTGCTAAATATTATATTTTTATATTAATAAATATTTTTATCCTACTTACAGTCTTTCTAATATAATATATTAGCTAAAATAAAGTACGAAAAAAGAAATAAACTGAAAAGTAAATGTGAACATTTAAAAAATTAAAACACTCTTAAATAAATAATACTCATATCTTAATAAATAATCTCAATATCTTATTCAAATAACAAATTCCCTATTAAAGAAATCATAGCTACCGTAGAAAATAGTATTGTTAGTTGCAATAACGATATGAAAAAACAATGTAGAACCTCATTAGTGAAGGTTAATAATAATTTTAGAAAAGAAAATAGATTTCAAAATGATATTAATAGTAACATCATACATGAATACAAAACAGCCAAGAATTTCTTAGAAGAGAACACAAATATTATATTCCATCATGCAGATAAAAGAAATGTAACAGTAGCATCTGACAAGAAAGAATATATTAATACAATTACAATAATGTTAGAGGATAACATCACTTACAAGAAAATTGAGAATCCTCATATTAATAGGCTACAAAATAAATTGAAAGAATTAGTAAAAGAATGGAAAAATAAATGTTACATTAATGAAATTACTTTTAAACACTTAAAATACGAAAATGGAACAATAGCCAAATTTTATGGGGTTCCCAAAATTCACAAAGAGCAATTGACCTATAGAATAATAATATCATCAATTAATTTTGCAACATATAATATTGCAAGATCTTTATCAAATATCTTAGTTAAAATCGTTGGAAAAACCAACTCTTATGTTAAAGATAGTTTTAAATGAGCTTTTAAAGGAGTTTTTATGAAGCAGTTAAAGATATTAATATTCCGAATAATTATAAGATGATTTCATTGGATGTAGTATCTTTGTTTACAAATATACCATTAGATTTATTTAAAGAAATTATAGAAGAAAAATGTTCAGAAATTAACATACACACAAAATAAATTTAGTTTTCAATAACACAGTTTTATCTTTTCAAAATAATTTTTATGAACAAAAATATGGCTGTCCAATGGTATCACTTTTGTCACTGGTGATTGCTAATTTGGTAATGGAAATATTAGAAAATATTGCATTAAGTAAGTTAAATTTTGAATCAATTATCTATAAAAGATATGTTGATGACATCTTTACAATTGTACCAGAAAGGTGTGTAGACGAAATGGTGGATGTTTTTCATTCCATCCATGATAGAATTAAATATATACAAAGGAATTAGAATCAGATAATAAATTAAGTTTTTTGGACGCTGATGTTATTAGAGTTAGTAATAACAGAATAAAATTAAATTGGTACAGAAAACCTACATGGTCAGGTAGGTTGTTAAATTTTTACTCACATCATCTATTCGGAAACAAGATAGGTACTGTAAAGGGAATCATCGACAGAGCAATCAAATTATCACACAAAGATTTTAGAAAAGATAATTTAAAATTAATTAAAGAGGTATTCGTTAACAATGATTATCCAATAGACTTTATAGATAAAATGATTGCAGAGAGAGTTTATAATAGCACTAGAGAACGGAATATGAAAAAAAGGGATAATAATAATAAAATCGTGGTATTGCCATATGTAAGAGAATTATCCGAAAGAATTAGAAGTGCATTTAAAAAGCATAATATTCAACTTATTCAATTCAATAATATTCAATTTAATAATTGTAAATATAAGGTTGATAAATGTTTGAAAACAGGAGTGTTATATAAAATAAATTGTAAAGATTGTGACAAATATTATACTGGATAAACGGAAAGATACCTAAAACAAAGAATATATGAACATCAATATAGCTTACGAAGCATGTATGGTACATGAAAACGTAAATATTTTGCAACAAGGTATTAAGAATAAATATAAAAGAAAACTCTTGAAAATATTCATATTTTGAAGAATCCCAATAATGTAAATTTAATGTTAGAGTCGAGTAAATTGGACAACACTTATATTTCTTATTCAAATAAAATTTGGATTTCGCATTTCAGAAAAAAAAGAAAAAAGGGGGTTCTATAAATGTTATACTAATAAATTTAGAGAGGAGATGGGAGATATAAGGTAGTATGCTGGGTTTTTCAATTTAGTTTAGTTCCTGAGGATGAACCGTAGCGGTTCGAAACATCGGAACGAAGGTAATTTAAGGGGATGGGGACAGTGAGGTTGTTCTTTATTAACATAGAATGTTACTTTTATTATATTTTTTCGGATATTTTGGGCATGGGATGTGTATTAGCGAAATTAATTCCAAAACTGCTTAATTTTGATCAAAAGAACCGTTGCATAATCATAGCTCAGGAGATGTTGATTGAATTCAATAATGATGCTGATTTTCTCAGAAGAGTTATAACTGATGATGAAGCGTGGATATATGGATATGATGTCGAAACTAAAGCCCAATCATTCAAATGGGAGAGCTCGGAAGAGCCAAGATCAAAGAAAGCACACCAAGTTCGTTCAAATGTCAAACTTTTGCTCACTGTCTTCTTTGATAACCGTGGCGTAGTACATTAGGAATTCTTACCACTAAGTCGTACGATCAATAAAAAGTCTTACCTTCAAGTTATGCACCGTTTGCGAGAGAGGATACGGAAAAACGTTTGGGACTTTGCAAAAACAATTCGGGGCTTTTGCTTTACGATAATGCACCTGCTCATTCATCTTTGATCGTGAGAGATTTTTTGGCCAAAACCAACACCAGAGTCATACCTTAGTATCCATATTCAACAGATTTGGCATCCAGTGATTTTTTCTTTTCCCAAAACTGAAAGAAACCCATGAAAGTACATCGACTTTCCATGATTGAGAAGATAAAAACTGCATCTCTGAAAGAACTCAAGGCTATAGCAAAAAATGATTATCAGAAGGGCTTCAATGTTTGGAAAAAGCGTTTGTACAAGTGTATTATATCTGATGGGGGTTACTTTGAAGGGGATAACATTAAGAAATAAATATTTTTTGAGAAAACCAAAAGGGACATTATTATTTGAACACAGCTTGTAGAATTTAGCTTATTTTTATTATTTTTATTATTTTTAATTCTTAATCTAATTTAATTTTATTTTTAGTAGTAATTTCTATTTCAGATTCATGGGGGGTGGTCATAAACAAGGACAGTCTGAATATCATTATTTTAATATAATATATTATAGTACAAAGACTGTAACGCCAATAAAAATATGTATAAATTTTAAACAAATAATAATAAAAATACTTAACCATCTGTAAAACCTTTTTAGCTTTATTAGCTGTATTAGTGAAACATATAAATTATTAACTATATAACAATTTTCTATTATATTTTAATTCTAGACTAATGTTACTACTATATATAACTATTATGCTTATAGTTATTTGAAAATAATTAAAATTGTTTAAACAAATAGACTCATCTCAATTTTATAGTATCCAACCATAATCATTATAAAATTTAATCATGAGTACAGTTTATTAAGTATGAAAAATGTTCTTTGCGACGATTACAATGGAAATTAATAATTATATGAAATACAAGCTTAACATGTATAATAAAAAGCATTATAAAAAGTTGTAAAAAATTTTTTATCTACATAAAAGGGAGCGCATTCTCATACATCGCCCATTTTATCCTCAAACAAAGTCGCAAAATTGATCTAAGCTATGTTCTCCGCGTATTTTAAAATCTGCAGAGCTTATGAAAAGTTATTTTTCTAGACAGGAACATCTAAGAGTCAGACATAGCAAGAGGTAAACCTAATGAGTAAACGGAATAGTGGCAAGAGTTGTAACAAACTGCATACTTGTTGCATTATACAAATTTTTTGAAACATACTAGTAAGCTTTTTATCCCATAATCAAACAGACTGAAAATTTATTGAATATGTACGAATTATGTGTGATTCATATACTCGTATTCATAAAGGAAGAAATACATTTCTTAAAAACTGCGAGTAATAATTTCAAAAGGAGAAAAAAAAACAAAAATCTCTACATCTTCAAATTCTTCAGTTCATTATTCATGAAACATATTTTTACAATTTGAAAATTATCATTATTGTTGCAACATTGAATCTCACATAATACTATTATTGTATCCAAAATCTACCAAATCTTGCAATTCATTATTATTGATAATCAGTACATTGATTATTAAATTCAAGATAATTTCTGTAAAGGATACCCGAGGACCTGCCACAAACGGTCTTAACTGTTAGGCCAATCTACTGAGGAAACCTAAATTGGTAAAATTCCTTAAATAGACCTTATTAATTGTGGGTATCACAACATACGAGGTGTGATAAAAAAATAAGGTGAATTTTTATTTTTTCAAAAAATATTTATTTATTCATCAATATTTATGTTGTCTCCTTCAAAGTAATTCCCCTCAGATATACTATACTTGTGCCAGCGTTTAGCCACTCTTTAAAGTATCTCCTATAAGTAATTGCCTTGAGTAAAGCCTTGAGTTCTTCTAGCGATGCGGTCTTTATCTCCTCAATCGTAGTAAAATGCCGTTCTTTCATCGCCCTTTTCAATTTTATAAGCAGGCAAAAATCGCAGAAGCTAAATTTGGTAAATATGTTGGCTAAGGCATGATTGCGGTATTTTTATTGGTTAAAATCTTATGAATAAGCAGTGACATGTGACTTGGTCCATTATCATAGTACAATGACCATGCCTAGTTTTTTTCACAAATCAAGACGTTTTTTCCTTTGCTTTACACGAATAGTACATACCTTGAAGGTAATACTCCTTATTAACTGTACAATTTTGTGGTAAGAACTCCTGGTTATACCATGTTAATCTAAAAAAAAAGCCTTAGTTTCGACGTCATTCGTCCACATTTCATGACTGTTACGACCTTTGTCAACCAATATGAGTCTTCGTTGGTGTTATTGAACAACTTCTGAGTGATGCTTATGGAATATTTTCTTTCGTCAGAATTTAGCATTTCGGAACAAAAGTAGCTGACACACGTCTCATTCCCAAGACCTCCGATAAGATTTGTTGGCACGATACAAACAAGATGTCCGTTTCATCACTAACTTTTCTTATAGTAGTATATTGATTTTCCAACACTATTTTCTTCACTTCTTGAACGTTTTCGTCAGTTGTTGACGGGTTATGGAGGGAATATTTAGGAATGCGCTGAACAGGCACAAATTCGAATTTTTATGCTACATAACTGAAACTGTGAACGTATGTTCGGAATAAGTATACAAACATAAAATAAAGAAAGATCAAAGATCAAACGTACGCAGTTCTAGAAATTTGAAAATTCACCTTACTTTTTGATCCACCTCGTATGTAAGCAAACAGCGAGAAATCCAGAAGGGTCTTGAGCTATCGATCCTTTTTATCGGCCAAATTTTCGAAAGCAAGCAAGATACTTAAGCGAGTCTGTTACGGCGACGATATAATTACAGGTGCAAAAACAGTATGACATGCAATGAATAAATATGCGATGAATTAATTTAACTTTCCCGTATCAGAAGATTACACTAAGAAAATAGAATTATCATAGTTCACCATAGTCATTCAGTGAATTATATCCAGATGTAGATTTACTTGCTAATGATATAGCAGAAACAACCACATTAGATATACATTGTGATAGAATAAAGTATAATATTAATTATAGTAATATAGAAAATTTTAATCATGTTGTAACTACAAGAACTATTTTAGCTAGCATAGCGAAATTGTATAAGCCAATCAGATCATAACTTACGTGAAACTGATTATGCAAGGATTGTGTCAAAGTAATGTAGGATAGTACAATCCTACAGCTTACGATATACTCTGTACGAATATGAGTAAGACTTTTCAATTCAAACTTCCCGCGTTTAGCGATTCGAACAAATGTTTTTACACTTAAGTTGGAAGCATTGTCCGATTTATATGTACCAAACTTCACGCCATTTTCTTCATTTGTCATATAGTTACGCTTGTGTTTTGTGAATTAAGAAAAGTTATCTCTTAGGTTTTTATAATGTGTAAAATTATTCAACAAAAAAGTGGCCTTAAATTTTCTGTGCAAAATGAATTTTGGTGAGAAGTCAATGGTAACAAATATTTTTGACTGGCACAAATTGTTCAAAGAAGGTCGAGAACACGTTGAAAACGTTCAAAGACGACCAAGATTATTTACTAATGGGCTACATGTTGACAAAGAATTGGTATTAAAATCAAAGAATTGGTTCTGCAAAATCGTCGATTGACTACTAGAGCGCTTGCTGATATTGTTGGAATTTTAAATGCGTTAGTCAACACCATTTTTAAAGACATTTTGTGCCTGAAAAGAGTAAAATCTCGATTGGTGTCAAAACGCTGTATTGATTTTACGTGAACATTTCGCCAAAAATTCAACCAATAACGTTCCACATCTACCGTACTCGCTTGATTTAGCACCCCGTTTATTATGAAAACATGGTTACATATTCAATGTTGCATCCATCGGAAGCTATAACTTTTTCCGATTTTTCTGATAATTTATAACTGGAAGACCAAACAAATTTCTCGTCTTTCAAGACCAACATGATATATAGCCAATTTTTGATTCCCTCGACTGAACTAAAGTGTATTCCTGTAAGTGCGTTTGGCATTGATGAAAACAAGTGGTAATCAGATGGTACCAAGTCTGGATTGTAAGGCGGGTGAGGCAGAATTTCCCTTCTACTATTCTTCAAATAGTTTTTGACCGAGACCGCAATTTCATACAACGGTCATTTGATGGTTTCACTATTGGGAAGCAGTTTGTAATATGTGACACCCTTTTGATTCCACCATATGTAGAACATGACCTTATTCACGTGAATAACTCGTTTCGGCGTCGATTGAGCGAGTTCGCTGGGCTTTGTTTACGAGTTTCTGCGTTTAAGATTATTATAATAAATACAGTTTTCATCACCAGTGACAATACGATGCCAAAGTGATTAATTTTTAGACCAGTGCAGTAATATTTCAGACATGTAAGAATAAAGCCAATTCAAGTGAGAACCGACGCGAATGCGCAGCGCGTCCGAAGCCTTGTTCGTCAAGACCGGCGATTAACGATTCGAATGCTGGCTTTAAACCGAAGATTTTACGATGAAAATGCTGCACGTGAAGATGGTACTGAAGAACCGTTCAGATGATCAGGTTGAATATTCTGATCAGATTGAATAGAATCTGGTACAATTTTTAATTCTATTGAAAAAAAGATAAAAATAAGCAACATTAGCAATAATAATAACGTCTTGGAAAAAGAAGAAATAAACAAATCATTGGATGTAGTAAACTAACCAAAATGAATGAACTTATATCTAATCGAGATAAACGAGGTGCGTGGCACTCCGGAAAGTCACATCCGAGAAGGACGAAAAAATAATAAATAAAAAAAATGGAAAATGAATAAAATATCAATGAAAGTAATTGTATCCAAGCCCTACTCACATCGCTCAAGCACTTCGTGCGGCGAATTTCTGATACTGGCCTGACTATCTGGTAGCAAAGGAAATCCGGACACTCAGAAATGCGGTGTCTTCGCGTTCTTGTCGATCGCGATGGTTTTCGATCTGATCCAGATAAGATTGCACCGATCTTAATTTACACCACACCTAAGAACCTGAAACAGCTCTGTAGGTTTCTACGTCTCGTCCCCTATTTCCGCAAGCTGTTGGAGAAATTTACTGTTCATTGAACCTTTCGCCAGACGGATAAAGAACAACGTCAAGTATCATTGCGCAGAAGAGCAGATGCAAGTTTGGAGACAAATCCGAGCGCTAGTTGCATCTGAACCTCTCCTCTTTCGGTCGTCGTTTGGACAGCGACTCGGAACTTGGCGTCGTACTCACAGAAACAATTGATGGCGTGAAGCGCGTGCTAACCTATGCGAATCGTACTATAACTGCGGCGAAACATAATTATTCGGTCACTGAACGTCACTGCCTCGCCGTGTTATAGGTTGTACGTTATAACAATCACAGTAGTCTGCGTTGGCTGCATTCATTGCTTCACTCCACGGGCAGACTCACCCGTTGGGCTTTGAAACTACAGGGATATGATTTTGAAGTCATCCGTTGGAAAGGTACATTGAATTACGACACTCTCACTCGTTTCTACGGGAACAAGCCGCAAGATGCCTGATATTTGCGCTTTCGTAAGAAAAGTATGAGCGATCCAACTAACCATGCATAATAAAAATTTATAGCGCAACGATCCGTCCTGCAATCGTCCCGATTCGGCCATCAAAGATCTAGTAGATGACAAGAATGTGTTGAAGCTAGTCCTACCCAAAACAGATCGGCGTACCGGTCTTCGTAAAGGTCATGAGAAGCCCACAGTCAGCCACATCAGTCGCTATAAGACGTATGACTGTATTGCACATCAATCTTGATATCCCGCGTTCATAGGCTCTATCTCCAGTTATAGACTATCTATGTTTTGTATGTCATAATATGTATATATTGGTGTATTTATATTCGTATCGATTTTATTATAAGTCGTCGATGATACAATCCGATGAAATGGTGAGTAAGAGAGAGAACGGAAAAGGGGAAGGGGGATTGACACTGAACGCGAGCAGTGACTTATATGCGCGCGGAGAGAGTATCGCACTTGTCGTAGAGAGATACCGCTGAAATTTTCACTATGCACCGATACGATTGCCATCGTACAACGGTCCGGCTCTCCACGTTCGGGCCCCCTGTGTACTCGCATGTGTTTGCTCATTATACCATGCGGACCCGGGATTGATGGCCAGGAAGGTTTTGCTGTGTGTTTGGTGAGATTTGAAGTGAATCATCCACTATGAGCTGCTCTTATATGGCCAGATGCTTAATTCCGCCATCTACTGTGAATAACTGAACCGCTTGAAGAAAGCTGTTGACCAGAAGCCTCAACAATTGGCTAACAGGAAGTGTGTAGTGTTCCACCAGGACAACGCCAGACCGCACACTTTGTTGATGACTCGTCAGAAGCTACGGGAGTTCGGGTATGAGGTTTTATCGCATCTACCATATAGCGCGAACATAGCGCCAAGGGATTACTACCTGTTCCTGTCCATGTCGAACGCCCTTGATGGTGTAAAGTTGGACTCAAAAGAGGCTTGTCAAAAGTGGCTGTCCGAGTTCTTCGCAAATACGGAGAGGGGTTTCTACGAGAGGGATATTAAGAAGTTGCCGTCTAGATGAAAACAGATTATTGAACAAAACGGCGCACATTTGATGTAAATCCGACCACTGTAACACTTTTTATAAAGCATTGAATGAAGAGCAAAAAACGGAAGGGAGATATTTGACAAACTAATATATTGATAAGTATTAGTATTCATATAGATGTATATTGATATTTTTATGTATTAATTTTATTTTACTTAATTGAACTGTAAGATCAATAGAAATATTTATTAATTTATCTAAGTATAGTTGACATAAGAACAATTAACAATTAATTATATTATATGTATATATATATATTATAACGCCAAACTCGAGATTATTACTTATGGTATATCGATGTGTGCGTGGGCATTTTCACGCCGCTGCTCATGAACTCCGCTAGAAAAGGGTCAGAGAAAAAGGACATGAATCACGCGGCAGTCTTTACGAGGTTTTGACAATATGAACATTTTTTATTACATGAAACTCTTTTAGATTATTCGGGTAGCACATACACTACGTGCTAGTTGCGGGTTTCGCGACGATATAACAATTATTTCGTAAACACGCTATCACATAATTGCACAGGGACGGGGGACACGGAATGGTACGCTAGATTCTACAACGCAGGGGAACAACGCTACAATATGAAACGATACGCTATACACGGTTCATACACAATATATTACACGAAGCTACAAAAATATAACATTATACTAAGTAATGCGCGCGATATATACTACACGTACATAACCGCTACGATACACGCAGGGATCGCGGGGCACGGGCGCAGCGGTGGGCCAGGAGCCTAGCTACGCACATATATATTATTATAAAGGAAGATATATATAAGGCTACTTGCCGCCGACGAGGATGCTGTCGCTGGCCTCGATGCTTGCTGGTGCTCGCTGGTGCTCGCTGATGCTCGCGGCTCTCGCTTTGTACCAGAGCGACTGGGTGCGCGCTCTCTTTGTCTCTCTCTCTCTCACTTACGCGGATATGTAAGGACGTGGCGGGCTGCGCCGCTATCCCTCGCTTCTACGCGGTTGCTCCCGCGGTTGTGCTTTACCGCTGATGGCATCGCTATGCGCAACGGTACACGGGCGGCAGCATGTTTGCTTCCTCAGCCGTTCGCGCTCTTGGTCCGGGGCTGCAGCAATGATATTACCGTCCGTCTTTCTCGCTCCTCCGGTGTGCACATACGTGAACGACGCGAACTTTACCTTGAAGGCACGTTACCGCGAAGGACGCTACAACGAAGCGGAACGGGCAAAAAGTGCGTCGAACAATGCGAAGGTCGGGAACAAAAGTGATCTTCAATCCAAACCTCGTACCTATCGTTGCGCTTCAAGCGCCCTCGCGGCTCGCGCGTAGAATTTCGCGAACTCGTGCAAACACTCGCGGTTTTACTCGAGCGATCTAACCTACGATCGCCGTTCGGGCGGTTGCAAACTCCTCCTCCCAAACCGCAGAGGGGGCGCGTGATCGCGAAGAGGTTTAAGTGGTGACGGTGCACGAAACGCGATCGTTGCGGATATACATTGGGGAACACAGTAGGGGATAATACATAATTTGACGAAAACACGATAGGGGATAATACATGATTTGGGGAAAAGACGGTAGGGGATAATACATAATTTGGAGAAACATGACGACCATTGGTTTACCCTTCGTATGGGTACAAAAGAGAAACAAAGAAAAGTAATTTACGATAACTGAAAAGAAAAGTATAATTACACCCACTGGTGTGCATTTGGTCGTCCGTCGCTCGTTGTGACTTGATACAATACTATTTATTTTCCTATGGCTACTTTCCTACATCTAATTATAAACTAAGCCCTATTCTAACCTATTGCTAACGCGAAACTTATCCTAGGAAAGAGTACTGAGTAAATTATCATTGCGTGAAAACAAACTATAATTATTATTTATATATAACCTAGCCTAACCATCATCAAAATTCGAACGCTTTATTCTGCGTTATTTTCGCAAGCATTTTGCCTTCTTTCTTGCGTTCAATTCTTCTTCCTCTGTGTGTCATATATTTGCTGGAAAAAAAATTGTCGTTAGTGACGTTCCAATTATTAGGGGTCGGTAGGATGTTGGTGGGGCGAGCAAGTAGCCTAGTTATTCTGGGTACTACTGTGCGCTCGTCTAACTGGTGCTGTTGCTTTCGTCCTCGCCCACCGACGCTGTGCCATCGCCGTATCTCGGCTGAGGGGTCGGTTCTAGTATCTGTTTATTCTCGTTTTTCCAGGTCATCCCTTAACACGATTCGCGTTTACTCCATATATATTGTTCATGGGAATACATGAGTATCGTTTCCGCTCGCGGACGTGGTGGGGGAATCATGGGGATGGCCGTAGGGGAAAAAACGTTAGGGGTACTAATTCTTCTTTAATTGCTCCATCGGGATGCTATTTGTATGCTCCGTTGGTACACCTGATGGGACGCGCCATTTTATATAGTATAGCCCATTTTCTTCAGTACTAGCCATTTGATATGGTACCCACTATATATGCTCTATGCCATGTTATATAAGTCATTTCATATACATTCATTAAGCGCCATTTATAGGCATCCTTTTATATATACATTGAGCGCCATTTGTAGTTAACCTATAATAACCTCCGTTGTATAAACGTTGGGCACCATTTATAACCTTTTGTATATGCGTTGAGCGCCATTTATATGTTGGGCGCCATTTATACGTCATTTTCTGTATTCGTTGAGCGCCATTTCTGCATATCATTTCATATATACACTTTGAGCGCCATTTTATATCTATGCGCCTTTTGTATGATACCAGGTACTGTATCGCGTCTTCTGCGGCAGCGTGGGCACTCAGCAACCGGTGGTCTATTTCTTCAAGTAGACCGTTGCTCCCGGCATTATTATCAGCAGTGGTTGCTAAGCTCCCGCAGCCGCTGCTGCTTGCCTGATAGTTCGCTCCATCATTGGCTGCGTGACCGTCACCTCCTTGTTTACGTGCGCCTTACCTTCTGACACCTCAACCTCTTGCGACACCTGACGTGTCGTCTTCGCTTCACATCTATCGTCCTCCCCCTCCCAAGGCGGAACAGCAGGGGTCGACCGCTGCAAGCAGGACGTGCAATTGCGGATGTCGTTGTTCGCTCTAAGTTACCGCAGTACGTTACTGCTGACTCGCTGTCGCCAATACTATCTGCCCCTGCTGGGTCCATGAAGGACTGCTTTGCCACACTTCCCAAACCTGGAAGCGGCGTTGTGGGGATTGATGGATCAGGCCGTATGAGCGGAAGGAAATTGGGTGGCGGGACGATAACGGAATCCATTAGACCAGGGATCTTGTTGTGGTTCGCGGGAATAACTGCTTCTATAATTTCTGCGTCCACTGAGCTATTTAGGCTAGCCACTGGGTTGGTCTCTGTTGCTTCATTTACCTGTGGTGGTATTGTAAACAGGTTAACTCCCTTATTGACTTCGATGCGATGTTTTTGTTTGTGGGGCGGCATGTCGGTATATGGGCGCGATATTGGGATGGTCTCTTGAGGTGGAGCGAATTGGGGGGTCTCTGCGACTTGAACATTGTCTACCGTCTTTTTGTATTTTGACGGGATTATGCACTTCTCCTTTGTTGTGTCGTGAGCATCTTGTGCGGTCAGGTGGGGTTGTTGCGTCTCCGATTGTTATATCGCGACAGACCGCATGAATGCGCACGGGTCTCCGCGATATAATCTTACATCACCGTGCTGCGGGGTGCTCATGTAGGCGACTTGTGGCGCACTACTAGATGGGTGTAGCTTTTTGGGAGGTGGTCGCCTGGTGAACCTTGGCCCCGGCCTATAGGCCTATAACGGACAGACCGATCGTATTTGGTTATGTGGGGTAAAATCTTTTTGTACCCTAATCTTTGACCGAGACGGTTCTAGTGGTCCGGTTTTGTATGAGGCCATTTCTGAGACATAGTCGTCTTCCTCCGCCTTAGCCGGTTTCATAGTTTTAAGTCTTTGCGGATTGTGGCCGATGATGTTGTCTTCTTCTTTCTCGTCTTCCGTAGTTTTACGCCGTTGCGGACGGTCGTTCTTATTTTGATCTAACTTCACTATCAATTCTTCAGGTGTGGTTGTGGTCGATTTACGTCGTTCCGGACGGGCGCAGACGGTGTTATCATCCACTGCGTTTATCGTAGTTTTACGTCTTTGCGGATGCCCGCACTGTTCTTTCAGTGCCTTCTCCGTCGTTGCGGACGATCGTGCTCTTCGTGAGCTGCCGTAGTTTTATATCGCTGCGGACGCTCGCAGATGATGTTACTCTCTGCGTTGTCGGTATAGGGGTGTGGGTAGTTAGCGAGATCGATATGGGGTTGGGGGTGGGTGGGGTTTTCGGGATCGTCTAGGGTCGGTACGCTCGTATCCAATAGCTCTTGGTCCGGGTCTGCGGCAAGGATATTACCGTGCTTCTTTCTCACTCTTCCGGTGTGCACGCACGTGAACGACGCGAACTTTACCTTGAAGGCACGTTACTGCGGAGGACGCTAAAATGGCGACCTCAAACTTTCACGACTCCAAAAGTGTATCGAACTATGCGAAGGTCGGGGACAAAAGTGATCTTGAATTCGAACCTCATATCAACCGTTGCGCTTCAAGCGCCCTCGCGGCTCGCGTGTACAATTTCGCGAACTCGCGCGAACGCTCGCGGTTTTACCCGAACGGTCTAACCTACGATCGCCGTTCGGGCGGTTACAATATATATATATATATATATATATATATATATATATATATGCATATTTTTATAATTAAATTTAGTAAAGAAAAGAAGGTATCTTATACCTACCTATACATATAAATCTACCTTGTACCTTACCATATACCTTAGTTTCTATATTAATTTTATACAGAACTTTATAAAGTAGAAGTAAATATAGGGATATAATAAATTAGTGTAATGGAATCATATGTTAGAAATTAATATTACATAGTAAAACCTAGGCTACATTATAAGGAAACCTCAGGAAAATCTATAATTTTAATAACGAATATAATGTTAATAAGAATTTAAATAATAATATAAGTGTATGCATATATATAGTATATACTATAATTATCAATAATTATAAAGTAGAAGAAAAAGAAAAAGAAACTAGGAAAGACGTATCAAAAGAATTATAATGATATTTATATACAAATTTATAAAACATTGAAATATTTATAACAAGAATTTCTCACGCACTATTTTTCTACTTTCAATGCATTCTGTGAATTATTAGAACATATATAAACAGTTACGTTGTAAACAACATATTAGATATAGATATTACATTTAATTACATATAAGTTCATTATTGTACTTTAACTATACTTCTAATGAAAGATCTACAACAGTATAAGAGAATATATAATACTACCATTTTGATAAGCACATAATTAATTATACATAAGATGAACATCAATATAATATTTATAAATAGGAAAACTTTTGTATAAATGAATCTTGCGGCGCTATCTGTGTATGAGAGAGAGAGAGAATCTCAAGAATTCATCTCCTACTGAGAGGGATCTTCCCTGAACTGGAACTTACCTCCCACGTACCTCAACCGTGGCCATTGATTGACCTGAAAAATAAAACCAGACACCATTAAAAATTAATAATCAATCATTCATCAAATAAAGAAAAACAAAAATGAAAAGCCCTCTGGAGCCTGCCCAGAAAAGGAGAATCCATGACCTTTAAAATGGGAAGATTTTATCCATCGTAAGCATTCTGACCTACAATGGTACACTCGGAAGTTCAGTCAAAGGTTCAGTAAAGAATTTTGCATCACACACGGTCTCATTGGTCAGATAAAGTATCCTAATTAAAAAGGAAAAGAAAATACAAGAAAATAAGTCTTAGAACATAATTTATTTTTCGTAATTTATCTTTTTGTCTCTCCCCAAATCGAAAGGCTAATAGGAAGTGACTACTACTATGAAAGGAAAATCCAGCATGCCCAATTCATTAAATTCCATAATATTGTTTCTTTTGGATTTTCGTTTTTAAATAAGTAGGAAAACATGGTGACTGGCCGAGCAGGGATTTGATTCGCCTACATTGAAGAAGAATTCCTTAATTGCTTTTTCTTTAATAATGATGAATTTTGAAAATAAATAGCAGAATAATATTTACCGAAGAACATGGATGATTCAAAATAATTAATTCTTTTTTATGAGCCCACACGTGAGTAGTATTTATTTGTAAAATATATTTTTATTATTTTTCAGTAATAGTATTTTAACCTACTCATGTAATATTTAAATACTCATACTTTGTTTATCCACTGCTGATTAATAAATTTATATATGCTGCGGTATTTATAAACGCATGCAAACGATAATCATAGCAGTTAATTTTGACACTAATCTTGAGAGCACGGTGACACAGTTCTTGCTCCTCAAGGTGCTGCATATTGATTTAATCGATGAGCTTCTGGTAGGCCCTTACATTGTTGATTCAGAGAGGTTTATTTTTATTATATACTTCTTTTATATAAATCTTTAATATATGTATCTCCCTTATTAACCTGACTTTATTATCTTTTAGGTCGAAGATAACCGTTGATAATTTCTTATATATGGAAAAAGGTCCATCACACTTTGAGATTAAATGCATCGGCTTTAGCTGATAATTCCTACGTATATTTCAAAACAGCTTCCTATTTAAGGGCCTCATTTCCGCCTTCTTAGTCGCCTCCTCGTCATCATAGTGTTTATATAAAGCTTTTGTACAGTTAGCTACCTACTAGCTCTAAAGTTTCATGAAATCTAGTTATACGATTATCGATAATACTGTTTTCCTGTTGGCCATACTGCTGGAGTCTAGATTCAGATGGTCAAATCTCACGGCCAAAAAATCATATATGTTGTTGTGAAACCTATTCTTTTAGACGTTGCGATATTTTATACAAATTGTAATGAGCTTAGATAATTCTCCTATTTTTAGTACCCTGTTAGCTCGTTCTACGGGAATCTACTCTGGTACATACGGAGTTATTCTTCTACGTTGTATTCCGACTTTTTGAAGCCTAGTGGTGGAGCATAAATAAACTATTTGTCATTGTCATTCTTGGACAGCCAAACTGGAGATGTAGTGACTGTCTTACAATGGTCCCATTAGAATCACAGAGATTATCTTCCAGGACTGTTCGTCAAGAGTTGCAAGTTTCCTGCTGATTTTGGTTTGCCTCGCTCCATGTCCACTTTTCCTTTTTCCTAATGAGACGGTACAGTAATACGGCAAAATTGTAGATATCTATCAGGAATCGTCTATACGAGTATATAAGATCCATAAATCGTTGTTTTTGTTTGCTATTCCGTGGTGATGCTAAATTCGGTGTCTCCTTTTTCTGGTTCAGTTTATAGACTATTTTTATCGAATATATGACCTAAGCATTTTAGACTTGATAGGGCAAAGTAGAATTTGATCGAATTGGGTTTTATTTTTATGGCTTTAAGACGATCAAAGAGTTCTTTTAATTTTTATAGGTGTTCTGAAAAAGTCGATGAAAGTACCAAGATGTTTTCTAGAAATGCAAATGCATATGGTGCTATTTCTTATATAATTACTCTAATAGTCTCTGAAATGTAGCGGATACAGAAAGCAATCTAAATGGTTTAACGTTCAATTTGTAGAAACCTTTCCCTGTCAGTATAAATGCAGGGAGTGGGTGACTTTCAGGCGTTAGTATTACTTGCCACTGGCCATTTTTGAGATCAGTTGTTGACAGGTAACGAGTTCATCTTAATTTATCTAGTATGGCATTTATTTGCGGTGGCGAATATGCATATTTTTTCGTAATTTTATTTACCTTCTGTAGTCAAAGCAACTCGAGGTTTCCCGTAGTTTTTTGTGATTACCACAGTTAAGCTTTATGGACTACTGGAGAATCTGATAACGTTTTCTGAGAACATGTGATCGACTTCTTCATTAATTATATGTTGCATATCCGGATTTCGAGGTTGATACTTTTATTGAATTATCTCTTTTCCTTCAAGGATGATTTCATGCGGTTATAAAAAGAGTTAGACCTTTAACTTGATTGAAGTTCCCCATTTCTGTATTGACAAATTTTTTAAACTTTTTTTCCCTCGTATTTAATTTTAATTGTATCTATAAATTTATCTTCGAAGTTAATTTAATTTTATTTGTATCCTGATTTTCTTCGATGTCCATGTCCTTTTATTATTAAGAATTTTTCTGTATTCTTTCACCCTGCATATATATTGGTCCATGCACATGTTTTTCCAGATTTCTGCACCGTTTTCTGGTAGTGCAACCCATTGTTAGGATCACAATGCCACTCAAACAAGAAGACTTAGTGACATTTACTTCCTTCACTTACATAATTACTCGCGGAACAAGTGTCAAATACTACAGAGACTTTGTAGTTATCAATCGTCACGTTTATAAAATGTCTATTATCTGGTTCTTAGATTAATTGTTGGGTGGAGTTCGGTTCAGTACGAGCCCGAACCGCAACGTATTTACCGTCCAGGAACACTAATTTAGTTTGTATACATTAGCTACATTATTTTTATAATTCAAGACACGATTTTCTTGTTTCTTGGTTTTGAAATTTTTGTCGATAACGTATTTTTCTTATTTCATATTGTTTTTTAGTTTCGAGGTATTCTTTCACACGTTGACTAATGTCGGGTGTGAACTTCACATCATCTCAGTGTATATGCAGACTGTATTCCGCATACATATTATAATACATCGTCTCAGTTTCTTGTTCTTCGGTAAATTCGCCTATTAAAAGCGTAAGCAACGAATGATCGAAAGTCTGAATACTCTATTCCGGTTACTGTATTCAATTGTGTATTTGACGATCAAAATGATGAAGTTCACTAGGAGATAAATAAAAGTTTCTTAAGCCCTTCCTTAAGACGGCTGGTGTGTTATAGTTGGACGGTTATGGAATGGTAAGCTTATGCAATCTATGTAGTTCACGAATGAATTCTAAGAATGAATGTAGTTACTTTGTTGCGAAATGGCTGTTCCATTTTTGTATTTCGTTTACTATCACAGCTGATTCTCGTATTACCGACGTTTTTTGCAGGTAACGAGTATGCTAGGTGGGGTACGAAATGTCGTATTTGACGCAAACTGTGCAGCGACAGAACTAAGCGTAGACATAGCTGTTTTTGATATAGAAGTCGGAATTGTCTAAATTCATCTTCAACTTTTTTAAATCTTGTGTTCGATACATGCCTTTGTTAAAATTCGATTTGTAAAAATTCGATGCATGCCTCTTTCGTCATTAAACTTATCAATATAGCGCTCTGGGTGAGCTCGTTTATGAGTTATAAAGTATTAGGATTGTGAATAAGTCTTTCCCGTTTTTTGTAAGAGATGGCGCCACCAATACTGTGCGAGTATTCAATGGTTACATATGTCATAATCAAAGCTTATTCATATGTCAACAATTCCATACTAACACATTAGTTAAAATTTTTTCGCATCATAAATTTTTGATATCGTGAAAATGTCGAAATTTGAGCCGAGTCGAGGTCATTTGCGGGAAGTTTCACTTTATTGGTTCAATTTGAAGAAATCTGCTGCCGAGACGCATCGATTGCTACAGGAGGCTTATGGAGAAGGTTGTGTCGATGATTCAAGTGTTCGCGGATGTTTTCGACGCTTCAAAAGCGGTGATTTCGACGTGGAAGACAAGGAGCGTTCCGGGCGGCCGCAAATCTTTGAAGATCGAGAATTGGCGACTTTGCTTGATGAAGATTCTTGTCAAACGCAAGAAGAACTTGCTGAAGCATTGGGAGTTGACCGAACAACCATTTCCAAGCGTTTGAAAGCCATGGGAATGATCCAAAAGCAAGGAAATTGGGTGCCGTACGAACTGAAGCTGAGAGACGTCGAACGGCGTTTTTTCACTTGCGAACAGCTGCTTCAGCGACATAAAAGAAAGGGTTTTCTGCATCGTATCGTGACTGGCGATGAAAAGTGGATACGTTACGATAATCCGAAGCGAAGAAAATCATGGGGACTACCCGGCCATGCATCATCATCGACGGCCAAGCCAAATATTCATGGCGCCAAGCTCATGCTCTGTATATGGTGGGACCAGCTAGGTGTGGTTTACTATGAGCTTCTGAAACCGAATGAAAGGATCACAGGCGAGGTCTATCGACGACAATTGATGCGTTTGAGCCGCGCACTGCGAGAAAAACGGCCACAATACTCCGACAGGCACGACAAAGTTATTTTGCAACATGACAATGCTCGCCCACAAGTTGCACCGCCGGTGAAAACATACTTAGAAACGCTCAAATGGGAAGTCCTACCCCACCCGTCGTATAGTCCAGACGTTGCTCCGTCTGATTACCATCTCTTCAGATCGATGACGCATGGCCTGGCTGACCAGCACTTCCATTCCTACGAGGAAGCCAAAAAATGGGTGGATGACTGGATAGAGGCCAAACCGGTCGAATTTTTTCGCAACGGGATTCGTATGTTGCCAGAAAGATGGGAAAAAGTTGTAGCTAGCGATGGCCAATACTTTCAATAATTCATTTGTAACCATTTTTTCACAATAAAGGCTCAAAATTTGAAAAAAAAAAAACGGGAAAGACTTATTCACACACCTGATATTATCGTAAATACGCTTGCGTACCTTCCATCGTTCATTTATTTCTAGGTAATTCTGTTTTTATTTTTTTTGTTAGTTTATATATATATATATATATATATATATATATATATATACTATTTATGTTTATATATATATACATATAAACTACTCTGAGGAGAACCATTTTACAACAATTTTAATTTAGCTAAAAATCATAAAAATAAACTTTATTATTATTGCTTATTATAGTGTATATAATCCTGGAAGAAGAAATAATTTCTCTTGTTATTCCGAAATTGTTTTTCTTTTTCGGCGGCTTTAACTACAATGTTTACACGACTTTTTCGTATCTTTAACTTACTGCTTAAAACAGATATAATTATACAGATTTACAAGGTTTGTTTCAACGTTCCCAGCAAAATTCAATTATTTGATTCAGAATAGTCCCCTTCCAACACAATACAAAGTTGAGCACGTTCGAATAGTGTGCCAAATAATTTCTTCATGTCGTTTATCATAATCATCTTCAAAATGGAGGTCGATGCCTATCGGATATGCTCGACGTCCCTGTAACGCTTTCATCGCCAAATGCAATTTACTGAATAACTAGAAGTCACAAGGTGCCATCTTAGGTGAATACGGTGAGTGATTGAACGTTAGAATGCCATTTGTCATAACAAAATCAGTTACCAATCTTGATAGATGGGAATACGCATTATCATGCAACAAATGCCAGCTGCCACTTTCATGATATTCAGGCCGAATACCACAAAGAGTCAGTCAAGTAAGAGCGTGATTGACTTTACTGACAGCTAATGAAAGATTTCGCTCTAATTTCTTCGCGAGCCAATAAAGGGAAGCTTTGTCCTAGATGCCAAGATTCACTTGTCGTTGATCTTTTGAAAGAGAATAACATTAAACACCATGAGTGCTAATTACGCGTCGCACTTTAAGTCTGTGCTCCTTTACATCTACCCAAAAGTTCCCAAAATATCGCAATCAGCGGCTGCCAAATGTATGATCAAATCGAAGGCATTTGTACAGAAGTGAGTACAACGATATAAAATGGCTGAAAATGTCGATGATTTACCAGAACGTAACTAACCTAGAATCCTACGTTAACACAGCAACCAGGACAAGCAAAATAAATGGCAAAAAGTTTAGATAAAAACTATCTGAATCCATCCTCGTACTCATGGCCTGAAATGGAGCAATACAATAAAGAAGCCTCTGTTCACTGAAGAACGTGTGACAAAGCGACTCGCTTGGTTGCATGAGAATATTGATAGAGATTTTGAAAATGTCATTTTTACTGATTAATGTTCTATATGGGCATGTTGTGTCCTCACTTCTACCAATAGGCTTGTTCAGCGGACCATAAAACACGGAATAAAGGTAAATCTTTGGGGCTTCTTCTGAATGCAGGGATTCGGCACTTTGTACCTCTTTATTGACAACTTCAATGTCTAGAAAATCATAAAAATCTATAAAAAGGCTTTACTGCGATCTGCCAAGCGACGACTCATCAGCAAAAATGAAGATTGGATTCTGCAGGAGAACAGCGATCCTACTCTGGCGTCGTTACATTGAATTGGTCGTCGCAGTTGCCCGATGCAAATCTTATTGAAAATGTAGGGGCATCTATTAAACAGAAACGTGGAAGACGCACACATATTTTGAAGTGTTTGGTTTACTAAATTCGTCGGATCTGAAAATCTCTGTCAGTAGAATATATATCGCCTTCAAATTAGTAGAAAGCATGCTTCGAATATACCAGGCAATTACTGACGGCGGTTGTGACTGAGCATATTATTGGTCGAATTGCACCATAGTTTGTAACATGTACAATATATATATATATATATATATATATATATATATATATATATATATATATAAATATATATATATATATATATATAAAAATATATATATATATATATATATAAATATATATATATATATATATAAATATATATAATTATGAAAGTTTTATAAAAAATTTTTTTATAAATTAACACGACCACGGTCTTATTTGACAGATTGTAACCGTCTTGCCAGATAGAATGAATTTTTGATAGAATTCTTTGTGAATGATGTTCTTGGAATCGTAAAAAGCGATGAGCGTTGTTTTGATTTTCTATTTTGTAAACCGCGATTTTTTCGGTTTTGTCTCATCGGGAGCTTTCCATTCGGCACTTGGACGTTTGGTTTCCGGGTTATATTAAAAGTACCATGTTTCATCAACAGTTACGATACAATAAAGATAGATTTGGTTTCTTTTGACTTGTTTAAAGATGTCTTTAAAAAATGAAAAGCAAAACACTGTTTGGGCCACTCTCATGTAGGTGACATTTGTGTAGAACAAGCCGCGAATAAACCTGTCGAAAGTCCCAATCTCGGTCAAAATTTGATGATTTAATGCTGCTTTAAGGCCACTGGTTAAACACCTATTCAAAAAGTCTGGAAAACTTTATCAGAAACAGACCTTGTATCAAGCAACTTTGATGAGTGTTACTTTGTGGTTAAGTTCAACTCACCTGGGCACTTGATCACTCAACAGGTGACCTGGGTCTCTCCCAACACATCGAATATGCATCATTTTCATTTCAATAATAATGTAATAATTTAAGGATAAAAGAAATATTTTATTTTATTCGAAGAAGATTTTATATATAACTTTATTTTACTGGAATTTACTCGAAAATTAAACCCAGTTGGGCAGCTATACAACAGTTCGATCTAAAAAACTGTTGACGGGTCTTGGCTTGGACCCGAGTTCGGCGGGGGGATTGGTCCCGCGGTAGTGCTGAGCACTGATTCTTCCTGGGGCGACCTGCTTTTCGTCTTACCAGGTGCACGCCACTATGGCAGGCGGCTTCGTTATTATGGAGCTTCACAGGGGTCCGTGCTTGAGTCCTTCGACGGGTTACAATTCGCGTCCTAGGCGGTCTCCCTAATCTATGCCGCGCGTCATCGGCGTTAGGTCGCGCGGTATTGCCCGCAGGACGCTCGTACCGGAATTACAATGAGGCGCGTAGACGAGGCGCCGTACGCTCACCAGTGGTGTTACAGTGCGGTTTCGCTCGCTCGCCTCGACATTACAATCAGACGCATCGCAGTCACGCTCTTCGCCCGAAGGGTCTCCCGTGTCGGAACCGCTATCATTTTCGGGGTCATGATCTCGATTATAGGGCTTCAGGTCGGCGACATGGTGCTTACTAGCATCTCTTCCTGTAGAATCGATCATTCGATAAACATTCGTGCCGAGTTTCTCCATGATGGTAATGGGCACGTCGAATTTTGGGGCAAGCTTGGCGCTGACGCCTTGTATGCCAGACGAGAGGATGCGATTACGTCGCCATACGCGATCACCAATCGCGTAGTGAACATCGCGACGTCTCGCATTATAGTAGCAAGCTTGCTTTTCCTGTGCTTTCTGCGAGTTTTCCGCTGCCTTTAGATGGAGATCAGATATTTTCTCCATGCACTCTTTCCAATGCTGTAGAGCAGCCTCTTCTTGCGCAACCTGTGCGTGCAGCTCCTCCTGGCGACGGTGTGTGCCAGGGGCTGAGGGGTGACGACCCGTGTTAAGGAAGGCCGGACTTACGCCAATGGAGTCTTGTACGGATGTATTGTACGCGAACATGAGCTATGAGACTCCTCAATGAAGGCAATTATCACGATCTTCACAGCCCGAGTGACCATCTCTATCGGATTGGCTTGATAAGGGGGTATCGTTGAATGAATTACTCCATGCTCCAAAAGAAATTTGTCGATAATCCTATAACGAAATTCGGTGCCGTTGTTCGATAAAAATACCTTGGACGTATTAAAACGTAAGAATATGCAATTTCAACTCGCAGCGAAACGTTTGCGCAGTCGCATTTCGTATAGGGATGCATTCTATCCAGTGAATGGATAGATCGATGAAGACGAGTAAGTACTCGTATCTTTGGGTAGATCGTGGAAATAGATCCATTACGTCTCCAGCTACTACTGCCTAAGGGCGATGGCCCATCAGGTCACCTGGTACAATCTGCTGTACCTTACATTATTGGCATACAATGCAGCCACGGTTAAATTGTGTCAGATCTTTGTGCAATGAGGGCCAATAGTATGATCGTGCAATACGGTCATACGTCTTATGGCGTCCGAAATGACCAGCTTTGAGCTCCTCATGACATTTATGAAGAATGGTACGGCGATCTTCTTTAGGCACGACTAACTTCCACGTATCCTGGTCATCTACTAAATCTTCGACGGCAGGATCGGGACGGTAGTAATATAGTTCTTGCCCAACGACTTTCCACCATGCGTGATCGAGCGGATCGCTCACCACTTTCTTACGAAAGCGTAAATACCAGGGATCTTGCACATCGGTGACGTTGAGAGAGGCGGCTTCGCAAGTCGGCTCGTCATCGTACATACGAGAGAGGGCAATCTGGTATGCAATTTAAAATACCTTGCCGGTGGATGACTTTGTAGTCATATCCCTTTAATTTCAAGGCCCAACGGGCGAATCTGCCCGTGGGGTTGCGCAATGAGTGCAGTCACCGAAGGCTGATGTGATCCGTTATCACCTGGAAGTGGTAGCCCTCAACGTACGGCGAAATTTACGCATAACCTATAGCAGGGCCAGGCACTCACGTTCGGTGACCGAGTAATTACGCGCAGCCGCAATCATCGTGCGACTAGCGTAGGAGAGCACGCGCTCCACGCCATCAACTAATTGCGTGAACACGGCGCCTAGTCCCGAGTCACTGGCGTCCATCTGGATGACGAACGTTTCTCCGAACGACGGTCGAGAAAGGACTGGTGCAAATGCGAGGAGCGCACGGATCTGTTCGAAGGCTTGTCGCTGCTCTTCTCCCCAATGATACTTGATGCTCTTCTTGGTTAATCGGGTAAGAGGCTCGCAAGCGTTGCAAAATTCTCCAAGAATTTGCGATACCAGGACGCAAGGCCTAGAAATCTACGGATCTGTTTCAGGTTCTTTGGTGCAGTGTAAGTCAAGATTGGTGCAATCTTATCTGGATCGCGTCGGAAACCATTACGATCCACAAGAACGCCGGGAGAAAACCTTACCTCCAAAAATCCACGAGAAAACATTACCTCTGCGAGTCCGAATTTGCTCCTCTGCCTATTAATGATCAAACCGGCATCGGAAATTCGTCGCAGAATATGTTCGAGCCACCTGAGGTGCTTGTGAAAGCTCTCCGTAGCGATGATCACATCATAGAGGTAGGCGAAGGCCACCGGCTCCATTTCCGGGCCGAACAGCTTGTCGCTTAACTGTTGAAAGGTTGCAGGTCCACTGGCGAGACCATATGGCATACGTGTCCATTTAAATAACCCCATGCCTGGGATCGTGAAGGCAGAGAGGTGTTGCGATTCCTGCCGAAGAGGGACCTGATGGTAGGCGCTGCTGAGGTCTAGTGTGGAGATGAATCGCGCATTTCTCAGTTTCCATAAAATTATGTCCATGTAAGGGAGCGGATACGCGCTAACCTTGGACACGGAATTCAGTTTGTGATAATCCACGCAGAATCGATAGCTCCCGTCGCTCTTGCGAACCATTATGACGGGGCTAGACCACTCGCTGGTTTATCTGCGAATTGCGCCTTGATCAAGCATTTTGCGAACTTGCTTGTTCCCACCATCGTGAATACCGATCGTGTTCGACACTTGTGGCTGAGTCAGTGAAGTCACGGTCGTGACATCTCACGGACCGCAGGGCGAATTGGACATCAATCACTCGCCTTTTTTAGCATTTCCCGAACACTCTGGACAGCTACGTAAGGTATGGCCTGGCCAACTACAACCCCAGCATAAGAACCGCGGATCAGGAACTCCTGTCCGATCTTTGTTCCTGTCGCTGAGAGGCTTGCGCACGAGCTTTTCCCTGAAGGGTGGATTCCTCTCTGATTTAGGCGAGGTCGACGCTCTGGTCTTCCCTGTACGCGGCGATCTCGGGCATGAGTCGCGACTGCTCCTCTTCGTTACAAGAGCAGCAACACCTGGCATCTCTAAATCAGGGGAGGTGGCTCTAAAGCCCGCCTCTTGCAAAACTTCTCGCACTAAAGTTGGAAATCGAGCGGTTTCACGTCCACGGCCGCGATCTTGGCTTCGGGCGCGTCCGAGACTTGTCTGCCGCATGAAAAGCCACTTCGGGCATTATGCACTCCTCGGGTGACGGAGGTGGCTTATAGTTGCGCTCTGCGTCGAGTACGCATTCGGCCTCTCGAGCGAGCTCGATTAGCCGGTTTAGGCTCGTAATCTTCTCCCGTGGAACTAACTTCTGTATCTCCAGAAGTAGATTACGGTAGATAAGAGCGAGCTATTTGTCGTCCGACCTTGGTTCTTCGAACCGATTTAGGATCGTCAACAAACAGAACACGTAGTCACGTGTTGGCTCGCATTTGGCCTGTGTACGCCGCTGTGCTTCGCTAATCAGCTCAGCTTGGAAGCGTCAATCGACGCCGTAGCAGCCCCGGGCTGCGCTCCAGTCTTTCCGGGATAGACGGTACCAATGCAGGGCGACACCGTCGAGGAGCTCCGTCATGGCATTGAGCATATCCTCGTCCGTGAGCGGTGTCAACCTGCGACATTCCGCGATCCTTTGCAGAAATTCTTCTACGCTTTTTCCCTTGGCACCATTGAATCGGATTTTCCAGTAGCGCACGGTATTACCAATGTCGGTGCGCTGGGCCAAGGTGTTTGCTAGCGTTGATCGCGTTGTATTAGCGGGTGAGCTAATCACATCTCGATCCATGTGATGCTCCCCTTCCAGGCCCTTGTTACCGAGGGTGGTAAGGAACCGAGAATGTAGGCTCGCCGGCCAACCTTAAAAATCTATTTTTGTTACAGTTTTCGTCACTTTCCACGTATTGAAGATTTTACATGTCTTGGAAAGTGACACGGTTGCATCGCAGCGTTTTCTGCAGCTGTTGTTGAATTCTAGCCAATGTAGCATGCATTTCATTTTGTCTCTGCTGCAGGTCTTGGACAGTGCGTTTCTGTTGTCGCATCCAAGTTTGTAGCATATTCTGTAGGCTGTGTAATACAGGGCTAATTTCTATATTGTCTTTGGCATCAGCAGACTGAGGCTCGACTGCTACCTCTGACACATGAGATGCGACTTGCGCCTGACGTATAATGTCATTCGTGACACAGGAGTCGAGGGACGTAGCTACGCTCGTTATGGCTGCCTGAATCGGCGATTCATTGGCTGTGCTACATGCGAGCGATTCGTGCCTGTTGATCTCTGTCAAATTAAAATCGATCAGATTTTGCATTTGCTGATCGGCAGCTGTTGTGCTACGTCTTTGGCCTGTGATCGGATTAGCTTCCCGAGCCTGCTGTGTGTCAGCTGATTCATCAACTAGTTCGGCGTATGTCATTTCTATTTTATTTAAAATATATGTTTTCGTTGTGTCGCGCTTTGTCGAGGTTACAATAATTTTTAATAGATTTTTATCTCTGCGCGCGCGTCTTTTTACGGTATCGTCCCCAATCTCGCATTCCACAAAGTCTCCCGGGCTATAATTTCCTGCCAGTCTGCGATGTAGCCTGGCACCCCTTTGAAATGGGGTACCATCATTTTTTAATTCTAATTCCGTTGTAATGATATCTGTCTCCTCCTCGCATAGGCTTTAGAGCCAGTCATGAAAATCGTTCGGAGGTTTTGCCATCATTTTTTTGTTTAATTGACGGGAAACAAAAGAGAGACCAACGAACAAAAAAAACAAAGTGAGAAAAAGAAAACAGAACAGCCAAAAAAATTATTTCTGTTCTTTTTTTATAAAAAAAGCGACAAATTTGACTTTAATTAATTATAATTGATAAATAAATTGTAAAATTAATTAATTAACTAAATTAACAACAAATTTCTCGATAATAGTTCAGCAATTGGAAAACAGCAAAAACAATACAAATTAATTTAACAAACAATTAACCATTTTAAAAAAAAATTTTGAGAGAATTTATTAATTAGTTCATTAATTAATAAATATGAAATTAGTTAATGAATTAAATAATGCTCGTAACTAACTCGTTGAGTGATGCTCATTTGATGGTTGTTACGACCAGATAGAATACACAACAAAAATTTTCGTATGTTTTGTCGTGATAGAAGAAAAGAGACAAGAGAAAAAAAAGAAAACAAAAAAAACAAAAATAAATTGTGATTTAGTTATTATTTGTCGAAATCATTATTTTATTTTAATTAGTTATTAATAATTTATAAAATCTATAGATTTTACTTATTAGTTTATTTACTGATTGCTAAATTATTTAATATTTGTTGTTTTCATTGAGCGAGAAAAATAAAGAACAAAACATATTTGTTTGACAAATAGTAAAACCGACAGTGTCAAGAGACAGTGGACAGCGAGAGCGAAAGCGTAAAAATTATAGGTGACTAACGCAAGAAAAAAAAAAATTTTATGTTCACAGCGAAAGTGCAAAAAAAACTGAAAATAGTTTATTTATCCTATTTCTTTTCTCATGTGAACTTGTATTTTAAAGAAATTTTCTTTTTCAAAATTTTCAAAAATTTTCAAAATTTCCACTTTTGAATCCAAAATTGAAAAAAGGGGTATTTCACACAAAAGAAAATTATTTTGATATTATAATAAATTTTCATTTTTCTATTTTTCAAGAAACACTAAAATACAAAAATACAAAAATACAAAAAAAAGAAAGCAAAAAAGTGAAAACGTAGAAAAAAGTATGAATAAATATTGATTTTATTATTTTTAAAAAAAAAAACAAAAAGTTTTACGTCAGTGTTAGGTACGCCGGTAAGTACACCCATGCGTACCTACAGCATAGAGTCGCGGTAGTCTATGTGTGTGTATACACAGGTCGTCGACTTCACACTATTATGTTTGTCGTGATATGTTCCTTGCGTGAAATATTTATTGTATTAATCGAGAATAAATATTATCGGTATCCACATGTGCATTAATAACTTATATCTATATAAGCATATGTTTACGATGACGAAGTAAATAAAAAACATAATATGACACACTTTATAATATTCTATATATATCTTATATTTTATATATTCATATTAGTCTAGTAGCGCATGTTAGTATTACATTAATAGGTGTGTGTCTTATTTGTATTTATTAATTTTACTTATTAGATTATAATAAATTAATTAGTAAATTTTACTTAAATATAATATCCGACGTTATTATACTATTTGAATCAGATTGATATAAATGTCTATATTAATTCAAGTAATCATATTTTACCTTGAATTAATATAATTATTGCCAAAAGCTGCACCAATATTATAATCCCGTTTTCGGCTGTACTTTAAATTTGTTCTGCTTTTCAGCCGCTTTCGCCGAACTGTTTATGGACTTGATCGTGAATGTTTACATTGCTAGCTCGGAGACGTAAACACTCTCAACGCGCACAGCGTTCGCACTTTTTAATATAAGTATGTTCCACACGAATAACTATATTATATGGAATTTAATTATATTCCGCACACAAATGAGATTTGCAATTATTTTTGCGCATCCGCGTAACTTGCGAATTCTCGCCGGGGCACAAAATATATCGTAAAATATATGATAAAATATACAACAAAATATATAATAAAATATATACGAACATATTTTTTATTACATATTAAACTGTGCAATCCCGAGATCGCGTTGGGCGCAATGGAACGGTGCGCGTGTCCGCATCGATCACGAGGACGGCGGGCACGGCCGTTCCAAACGATGTGCTCGGCTAGGCTTAGCCCCGAATTGTTTCGGAGAGGGAGAGGGGCGGACCGCGAGAGGCGAAGTATTGCATGCAGAATTGCGCGTGAGATAGGGGAACTAAATGATTATAAGAAAGCAGAACAAAAAAAACTGAACGTGGCTTTAATTTACAATATACGTGCAACATATACGCGAAGGTGCGAGGCGCGCAGGCCGAGGGTCGCGGAGGCGACGGCGCGGGTACGTCAGAGAAGAGAGAGAGAGTAACGAGCTGCCACTTACAGTCGGGGTCGATGTTGTTGTGTCGTCCGCTGGCGACAGGAGGCGGCGGCGGTAAACCCTGGACCGATGGCAGCACGTCCTCCTTCGCCGGGGGAGGCGGTGTCACCGCTCGTCGGTGGCCCCGGGTTGGGGCAGTTACTCCGCACAAACGGGAGCCGGATGGCAGGCTCGTTAGTTCGAGCCCTACCGCGATGTCCGCCTAACGGACCCAGCGGGTCTCGGCTCAGCGGATGGCGGCACGTACGAAAGCGACGAAACTCGCAGAGCGGGCACGGAGCACCTCACGAAAAACTGTCTTTTTTGTGTGCTCGCAAGAAAAAGGCTCGATATCACGTCTCACGTCAAGTTCTCTCTAAAGACTCCGCTCTTCCAAAATTTGCGCGCAACCATCTCTCCCCACTCCCCGCTCTCTCTCATTTTTGTACTTGTCTTGGATAGAAAGTAAATTACACAAGATGAAACAGACAATAGTCTCAATTATTATACATTAATTTGATGCTTTATTATACAACTAGAATGAACTGAAGGAAATAAGACAAATTACCTGTCATTCATAATATATTTATCCCCTTATTTATTTAGCCCCTTTCATAAATTACTATACCTTTTGTCTTGCATCTTTTGCATGTGAAAATATAAGGAATAGGAGCTAGATAGGTTTTAAGTAACATGAAATAGTATGTTTTTGATATATACATATCACATGTGTATTTCAGCCATCAAAGCTGAAATGATGAAAGCCAATATAATAATATATACATCAACACTATAAATAAAGTGCATTTTATTAAGATCATTCATTTACACCACACCCAGATATACATAAACATTTCAACAATAATACACATACAGGCGAAAGAAAAGTATCGTCTATTTTTCTGAAGTGCTAATGAAATAATTACTTGAACTAGCAAATAATAACAATACTTAAACATATTGTTCTGTATACAGAAGTAATACATTCTTGCGTATGGCTTCTTATTTAGATTAATAAATATTTTTTTTATTGGTCTTACAGTCCAATCAATTTCAACCAAAAATAAAATAAAATAAAAATAAAAATAAAAATAAAAATAAAATAAAAATAAAAACTAAAAAATAAAAAATAAAAATAACAATAAAAAATAAAAAATAAGAAATACAAATAATAAAAATAAAAAATAAAAATTAAAAATAAAAATTAAATTAAAAATTAAATTAAAATGATAATGACAGTCAGACTGTCCTTGTTTATATTCACCCCCGTAGACTAATCTGAAAATAAAATATTAGCTGAAAAAATTCTTTGTTAGTAAAGTGCAGTCTGACTGTCCCCAACACCCTTACCTAATTGAAGACTTGTCCAACGTTTCGAGCTCGCTACGGCTCCTCATCAGGGACTAATCTAAACCTTATATTCTAATCTATATATACTCATCCCCACCACCAAATTTCGTAAATTAAATATAAATTCCCCCTCTACACAAATTGTCCAAAACCAATCAATTTAGTAAGGAATGATAAACACTGTCCAATCTACCAGACTCTAACATTAAATTCACATTATTTCGATTCTTGGAAATGTGAATACTTTCAAGACTCTCCCGTTTATACTTATTATTAATACCATATTCCAAAATATCCACATTCACAAAATCAAAAGAATGTAAAAACTTTAAACAATGCTCTTTTAAACCAGAAGTAATATGTGAGCTACGTAAACTATATTTATGCTCATAAATTCTCTTTTTTAAATATCTACCTGTTTGTCCAATATAGTATTTATCACAATCCATGCAATTAATCTTGTAAACAACTCCTGATTTTAAGCATAAATCATCCTTATCTTTGCAATTATTAAACAATCTACTTAAATTATTGCGATTTTTAAAGAAAATTTGAATGTTATATTTCCGAAAATTTCTTTTTATTCTTTCAGATAATCCTCGAACATATGGTAAGACAATAATTTTGCCTCCGTTAAAATCAATTCCTGCACTATGTCTATTTTCGGTATTATAAATTTCAAACAATCTCTCAGCAATCAATCTATTAATAAATTGAATTGGATAGCCATTATTAATAAAAGTCTCTCTTACTATCTGTAAATTATTTTGTCTAAAATCTTTATGTGACAATTTAATTGCTCTGTCAATGACACCCCTCAATGCCCCAATTTTGTTTCCGAATTGGTGGTGTGAATTAAAATCTAAAAACCTACCTGACCAAGTAGGCTTTCTGTACCAATTAAGTTTTACCTTATTATTACTACATCTAATCACATTAACGTCCAAAAAACTTAACTGACTATTTACTTCAACCTCCCTTGTAAATTTAATTCTGTCATGTACAGAATTGAAAACATCCACCATTTCATCCACAAAAACTTCTGGAACAATTGTAAAGATATCATCAATATATCTCTTAAATATCATTGGTTCAAAAAGCAATTTTGACAAGGCTATACTTTCCAACTTTTCCATAACTAAATTAGCTATAACCGGTGACAAAGGCGACCCCATTGGACATCCGTATTTTTGTTCATAAAATTTATTATCAAATGAAAAAATTGTGTTATTAAAAACCAAATTAATTGCTTTAATAAATTCATTCATTGTCAATTTTGTATGCAAATTAATTTCATTCCACTTTTCCTGTATAATATCATTTAACAACTCTAAAGGTACATTTGTAAACAAAGATACTACATCCAATGAAATCATCTTGTAGTTTTTCGGAATAACAATATCTTTCATTTCATTGTAAAAACACCAACTATCCTTAATGTAAGAACTAGTTCTTCCAACTATCTTAACCAATATATTAGACAAAAATCTAGCAATATTATAAGTTGGGAAACCTATGGAAGATATTATTATTATAAATGTCAGATTTTCTTTATGAATCTTGGGAAGCCCATAACATTTTGCCACAGTTCCATTTTCACATTTTAAATACTTATATGTAGTATCATTTATATATTCATTTCTTTTCCAATTATTTAATAACTCTTTCAAATTATTTTGTAGCTTAATGATATGTGGATTACCAATCTTCAAATAAGTACTATCATCATTTAATATATTATTTATACAATTTATGTAATCAATTTTATTGGAAGCTACAGTTACATTACCTTTGTCGGCCTTTTGGAAGATTATATTAGGGTTATTTTTCAAAAAATTCTTCGCGGTAATCAAATCATGTATAAAATTACTATTTAAAAAATTATCAAATTTATTTTCTCTTTTAAAATTACTAACGACATTAACCAAAGATGCCCTACATTCCTTTTTTACTTCATCATTTAAACCAAAAAGATTACTTTCAACCTCCGCGATGATTTCTTTGATCGGGAGATTACTTTTACAATATAATATTCCATGTTTGGCACCTTTAGACATGATGTTTATTACTTCATTTGGTATCTCCTTGTCAGTTAGATTCTTAAACCAATTTTTATTGTTTGCATTGTTAAATTGATAGCTTTGAAATTGTTTTTTATTTCTTAAACATTCAAATTTCCTTTTTAGTGTTTGTCTATTAATATATTTTGTCTTAATAAAATGTTTGTTTTGACCAAGAAAAAATTCATGTAATTCATTTCTTTCTATATTTTGATATAAATAATGTTTAATCTTTAATAAATATCTATTTAAGGAATGAATCTGAATATGTAAATCTCTAATTTCTAAATTAAGTAATTTATTTTTGAAAAAGAAAATATTCTTCTTTAGATCATAACAAACATTATTACTATAAACCTGCAAAAAATATTCATCATGAAATCTATTATTAATGTGTACCGGAAATATATTTGATTTCTTGCATCTAATAAGGAATGTAAGTTTTTCTTTAAGAATTACAACTTTTAAATTCATTTTAATCCATTTTGAACAATAATCTTTAATAGTACTACCATATTTACAATAAATTTCTCTAAAATAAATCATGACATACCCCTTAATTTAAGTTAAATAGACCTTCTATTTTAAAACAATTGAATTGTACTTCTGTCAACTGCCCATATACAAATTAATAAATATTTTTTATTGGTCTTACAGTCCAATCAATTTCAACCAAAAATAAAATAAAATAAAAATAAAAATAAAATAAAATAAAATAAAAATAAAAACTAAAAAATAAAAAATAAAAATAACAATAAAAAATAAAAAATAAGAAATACAAATAATAAATAATAAAAATAAAAAATAAAAATTAAAAATAAAAATTAAATTAAAAATTAAATTAAAATGATAATGACAGTCAGACTGTCCTTGTTTATATTCACCCCCGTAGACTAATCTGAAAATAAAATATTAGCTGAAAAAATTCTTTGTTAGTAAAGTGCAGTCTGACTGTCCCCAACACCCTTACCTAATTGAAGACTTGTCCAACGTTTCGAGCTCGCTACGGCTCCTCATCAGGGACTAATCTAAACCTTATATTCTAATCTATATATACTCATCCCCACCACCAAATTTCGTAAATTAAATATAAATTCCCCCTCTACACAATTGTCCAAAACCAATCAATTTAATAAGGAATGATAAACACTGTCCAATCTACCAGACTCTAACATTAAATTCACATTATTTCGATTCTTGGAAATGTGAATACTTTCAAGACTCTCCCGTTTATACTTATTATTAATACCATATTCCAAAATATCCACATTCACAAAATCAAAAGAATGTAAAAACTTTAAACAATGCTCTTTTAAACCAGAAGTAATATGTGAGCTACGTAAACTATATTTATGCTCATAAATTCTCTTTTTTAAATATCTACCTGTTTGTCCAATATAGTATTTATCACAATCCATGCAATTAATCTTGTAAACAACTCCTGGTGAATAATTATGATAAATACTATATGTGATAAATACTATATTGTGATAAATACTATATTGGACAAACAGGTAGATATTTAAAAAAGAGAATTTATGAGCATAAATATAGTTTACGTAGCTCACATATTACTTCTGGTTTAAAAGAGCATTGTTTAAAGTTTTTACATTCTTTTGATTTTGTGAATGTGGATATTTTGGAATATGGTATTAATAATAAGTATAAACGGGAGAGTCTTGAAAGTATTCACATTTCCAAGAATCGAAATAATGTGAATTTAATGTTAGAGTCTGGTAGATTGGACAGTGTTTATCATTCCTTATTAAATTGATTGGTTTTGGACAATTGTGTAGAGGGGGAATTTATATTTAATTTACGAAATTTGGTGGTGGGGATGAGTATATATAGATTAGAATATAAGGTTTAGATTAGTCCCTGATGAGGAGCCGTAGCGAGCTCGAAACGTTGGACAAGTCTTCAATTAGGTAAGGGTGTTGGGGACAGTCAGACTGCACTTTACTAACAAAGAATTTTTTCAGCTAATATTTTATTTTCAGATTAGTCTACGGGGGTGAATATAAACAAAGACAGTCTGACTGTCATTATCATTTGAATTTAATTTTTAATTTAATTTTTATTTTTAATTTTTATTTTTTATTTTTATTATTTATTATTTGTATTTCTTATTTTTTATTTTTTATTGTTATTTTTATTTTTTATTTTTTAGTTTTTATTTTTATTTTATTTTTATTTTTATTTTTATTTTATTTTATTTTTGGTTGAAATTGATTGGACTGTAAGACCAATAAAAAATATTTATTAATTTGTATATGGGCAGTTGACAGAAGTACAATTCAATTGTTTTAAAATAGAAGGTCTATTTAACTTAAATTAAGGGGTATGTCATGATTTATTTTAGAGAAATTTATTGTAAATATGGTAGTACTATTAAAGATTATTGTTCAAATTGAATTAAAATGAATTTAAAAGTTGTAATTCTTAAAGAAAAACTTACATTCCTTATTAGATGCAAGAAATCAAATATATTTCCGGTACACATTAATAATAGATTTCATGATGAATATTTTTTGCAGGTTTATAGTAATAATGTTTGTTATGATCTAAAGAAGAATATTTTCTTTTTCAAAAATAAATTACTTAATTTAGAAATTAGAGATTTACATATTCAGATTCATTCCTTAAATAGATATTTATTAAAGATTAAACATTATTTATATCAAAATATAGAAAGAAATGAATTACATGAATTTTTTCTTGGTCAAAACAAACATTTTATTAAGACAAAATATATTAATAGACAAACACTAAAAAGGAAATTTGAATGTTTAAGAAATAAAAAACAATTTCAAAGCTATCAATTTAACAATGCAAACAATAAAAATTGGTTTAAGAATCTAACTGACAAGGAGATACCAAATGAAGTAATAAACATCATGTCTAAAGGTGCCAAACATGGAATATTATATTGTAAAAGTAATCTCCCGATCAAAGAAATCATCGCGGAGGTTGAAAGTAATCTTTTTGGTTTAAATGATGAAGTAAAAAAGGAATGTAGGGCATCTTTGGTTAATGTCGTTAGTAATTTTAAAAGAGAAAATAAATTTGATAATTTTTTAAATAGTAATTTTATACATGATTTGATTACCGCGAAGAATTTTTTGAAAAATAACCCTAATATAATCTTCCAAAAGGCCGACAAAGGTAATGTAACTGTAGCTTCCAATAAAATTGATTACATAAATTGTATAAATAATATATTAAATGATGATAGTACTTATTTGAAGATTGGTAATCCACATATCATTAAGCTACAAAATAATTTGAAAGAGTTATTAAATAATTGGAAAAGAAATGAATATATAAATGATACTACATATAAGTATTTAAAATGTGAAAATGGAACTGTGGCAAAATGTTATGGGCTTCCCAAGATTCATAAAGAAAATCTGACATTTATAATAATAATATCTTCCATAGGTTTCCCAACTTATAATATTGCTAGATTTTTGTCTAATATATTGGTTAAGATAGTTGGAAGAACTAGTTCTTACATTAAGGATAGTTGGTGTTTTTACAATGAAATGAAAGATATTGTTATTCCGAAAAACTACAAGATGATTTCATTGGATGTAGTATCTTTGTTTACAAATGTACCTTTAGAGTTGTTAAATGATATTATACAGGAAAAGTGGAATGAAATTAATTTGCATACAAAATTGACAATGAATGAATTTATTAAAGCAATTAATTTGGTTTTTAATAACACAATTTTTTCATTTGATAATAAATTTTATGAACAAAAATACGGATGTCCAATGGGGTCGCCTTTGTCACCGGTTATAGCTAATTTAGTTATGGAAAAGTTGGAAAGTATAGCCTTGTCAAAATTGCTTTTTGAACCAATGATATTTAAGAGATATGTTGATGATATCTTTACAATTGTTCCAGAAGTTTTTGTGGATGAAATGGTGGATGTTTTCAATTCTGTACATGACAGAATTAAATTTACAAGGGAGGTTGAAGTAAATAGTCAGTTAAGTTTTTTGGACGTTAATGTGATTAGATGTAGTAATAATAAGGTAAAACTTAATTGGTACAGAAAGCCTACTTGGTCAGGTAGGTTTTTAGATTTTAATTCACACCACCAATTCGGAAACAAAATTGGGGCATTGAGGGGTGTCATTGACAGAGCAATTAAATTGTCACATAAAGATTTTAGACAAAATAATTTACAGATAGTAAGAGAGACTTTTATTAATAATGGCTATCCAATTCAATTTATTAATAGATTGATTGCTGAGAGATTGTTTGAAATTTATAATACCGAAAATAGACATAGTGCAGGAATTGATTTTAACGGAGGCAAAATTATTGTCTTACCATATGTTCGAGGATTATCTGAAAGAATAAAAAGAAATTTTCGGAAATATAACATTCAAATTTTCTTTAAAAATCGCAATAATTTAAGTAGATTGTTTAATAATTGCAAAGATAAGGATGATTTATGCTTAAAATCAGGAGTTGTTTACAAGATTAATTGCATGGATTGTGATAAATACTATATTGGACAAACAGGTAGATATTTAAAAAAGAGAATTTATGAGCATAAATATAGTTTACGTAGCTCACATATTACTTCTGGTTTAAAAGAGCATTGTTTAAAGTTTTTACATTCTTTTGATTTTGTGAATGTGGATATTTTGGAATATGGTATTAATAATAAGTATAAACGGGAGAGTCTTGAAAGTATTCACATTTCCAAGAATCGAAATAATGTGAATTTAATGTTAGAGTCTGGTAGATTGGACAGTGTTTATCATTCCTTATTAAATTGATTGGTTTTGGACAATTTGTGTAGAGGGGGAATTTATATTTAATTTACGAAATTTGGTGGTGGGGATGAGTATATATAGATTAGAATATAAGGTTTAGATTAGTCCCTGATGAGGAGCCGTAGCGAGCTCGAAACGTTGGACAAGTCTTCAATTAGGTAAGGGTGTTGGGGACAGTCAGACTGCACTTTACTAACAAAGAATTTTTTCAGCTAATATTTTATTTTCAGATTAGTCTACGGGGGTGAATATAAACAAGGACAGTCTGACTGTCATTATCATTTTAATTTAATTTTTAATTTAATTTTTATTTTTAATTTTTATTTTTTATTTTTATTATTTATTATTTGTATTTCTTATTTTTTATTTTTTATTGTTATTTTTATTTTTTATTTTTTAGTTTTTATTTTTATTTTATTTTTATTTTTATTTTTATTTTATTTTATTTTTGGTTGAAATTGATTGGACTGTAAGACCAGTAAAAAAGATTTATTAATTTGTATATGGGCAGTCGACAGAAGTACAATTCAATTGTTCTTATTTAGATGTCACATATTTTCTTAATATTACTCAATATGTAAATACTGCTCAATATATAAATAATGCTCAATATATATTGTAACGTTATTCCTATTTCGGCCTGACCACACCTGGATAGTAACCCGCTGCAAGGCTGTAGACTGCCGACAGAATCAATTCCTTACTTTCAATATCCACGAGCCAGATACTGTCACATCAGGATCTAATCGACATTTTCCTTGTGACTCTCGTCTAGCACTCCCTCAAATGGCAGCTAGTTGCAAAGATATGACGATGGTTCGAGGGTACGTGTTCAATGAATACACCGTCTATTTTAGATAATAAGGTTTATTTAGCAACTGTTCGGTAGCCTTTACATTTGGTGGACCTCGTACAAAGCGAATATCCATGCCCTGTCGTCGGGTTCAAGTCTCGAACGCTGTTCGTTCTCGCAGTACTAACCTATGCCTTTATAATCTACTTAACGTCAATTAATAATGGAATTATGGACTGAAGTCTCCTGCAGACAGTATCTAGGACACCCATTTACGAATTAACATTACGACACCCATTTACCCGTAGAGACCGTATAACATCAGTCTCTAGTGCTAGGAAACTGCCCGAGCATTCCTGAATTACTTACTAATCCTAGTGTTAACCTAATATATTGCTATACATACATTTGCTATACATACAAAGTATAGCAATGTTTAGCAAAAATATAGCAAAATCCTCCATTCGCGCTTACGCGAAAAAATCGGACATGTCACGCCGCTTGCTACTCTCATTCCCTATAATTCTCATCCTCTATATCCTCTATAATTTACCGACAACCGATTCGGTTCCCTATATGTAGAAGAGAACAAAATGGTCGCTCGAACTTCGTCTGTTTCCCGTTATTATTCGATAGTCGCCCCTGTTCATTTTCGAAAGAATGGGACGATAGCCTCATGACAAACAAAAAATCCAAAATAGATGAAATCTTCCCCGATAAAGTCGGGCGGAATTTTCTTATTTAGATATCCGAGATTTAGATATAACCAAATACATATGCGATCTAAATATGTGGAACATAGGATACCTAGAATTGTTGAATCTTTCTCGAACAAGAAACAGTAAGGAAATACAGCACTTCATGGGTTTAATTTCATGGTCCCAATAATTTTTTACAGAAGTATCAGAAAAAATGCCAAATGAAAATGGGCTTGAATGGAATGACGGGTATATAATGAAATTAAACTGCTTACTAGCGCATTGATATCAGTTTGTTCAGACTGGAAAAGATTCATTACGCTGCAACCCGATATGAGTAAAGATGATTTGGCCTCACCATCTTCCTCTGAAAGGCCTTTGACTGAACCTGCACTGTCTGTTGTCAAGCTTGCAACAAAAGCACCCGTGTCCACATTACAAGTAACTGAGCCTGTCTTGTTCACTCCACCATCGCCATCCATGATTGAAGTCACCTCGTAAGTAACGGTGGACTTTTATGTAAGAGCCGCCCCCGAGTACCAGCCTGAGGATAAGAAATATCCTAAAGATAAGTTGCTGTAGATGGCTTGGCGCTACGACAAGGTAGGGGTTGTGGCAATAAGGCACAGGAAAAGCGGTGACACACGTTTTGGAAAGCATATAGATGCGGCAACAAGTCGGACAAAATCTGTTTCGTCGTAGGAAAAAAAATAGTAAAAAAGATTAAGTTAAAATATGATGTTAAGTTTTAAACCTCGAAATACGTCTGATAATAGATTTTTCAAACTAATCCGGCCAAAGTATGTATGCAAATATTCGTTAGCGTTGTCTACAAAATAATCAAATGTAATATTAAAATATTGCTTTCATGTATGTCAACGTGAAAATTTCTAAAGAACTTCGTAAATTTTCGCTCCATATTTTCATTCACGAACAATCAAGTGTATGTAAACGTCTTCAAGGACAAAATACTTGATTATTGTTGTAATTATTATTAGTATACTAATTTGTTACAATTATAATTATTTTAATAATCAAATACTATTTATCAACCATTCGAATACGAGTGTCCTCATGGACAAAACCTCGAATAAGCGGAATAATTATAATAATTTAATATGATTATTATTATAATTTATTATTATTTTTGGGCGGATGAATACGTAATTAGTCGAACGGCGGCATAAATACCCAATTCTATAATTTTTCGTATATATAATGACGAGTTTTCCGCCACAATTAGTTGCGTGGTACACCAGTAAACACAAGGGGCCTCACTAAATTATCCTTCCGTATTTCTTCTGATACTTGATCATGATTGTCTTGATTGTCTAGTCCTATATTCAAGACCATCGATCTGATTTCGAACCTTGAACGAGGAAGTGATGCCAGTTATACGATTTCTGTGTTGTTTAGTACTTGTTAGAAAAGAACTTATTAAAATAACCTGTTGAATAATCACGGGCCGAGGTGCGTTTGTTAAAAGATGGTATTACCAATGGATCCATTATACAAGTGGATTCCAGGTAGAAATGCCAGAGATTAGCTATTATATTTGTAGGTTGTGTATCTCTCGACAACATTGCAGCATTATATTTGAGTATTTCTTTCAGTGTCATTTATTTCATCAAACGAAATCATGGTAAGTTTCCAGCCTAATAAACGTTCTTTGCGGGAAGCGCTGCTTCTATTCTATAACATGAGGAAAATATGGCTGATGCCTATCGTTTGCTTTAAGAAACTTATTGGTCAAAATGTATTGGTGAATGGATGTGCCGCGATTAGCTGAAACGGTTCAAAAGTGATGATATTGAAGATCAAGACAAGTATCGCATCGGAAAGCCGAAAAATTTTGAAGTGGATGAACTAGATACTTTGCCGGTGAGGATCCGTGTAAAATTCATGAAGAATTTGCTGCATCATTGAGCGTGACGCAACAAACCATTTTTCTGTACCTAAAAGCATTGGAATGCGTTCAAAAGGTTGGAAACTGGGTACCATACTGAATGAAACCGAGAGTCGTTGAACGACGATTTGGCATGCCCGCACTGTTGCTGCAGATATATAAAAATAAAACTTTTTTTGCATCGATTGTCACTGGTGATGAAAAATAGATTTATTATGATAACCCTACCCCCACCGGGGGTTGTCACATTGTAGTGTGCCCTATGGCTCCTTATGGGGGCTCGTCTGGGGGTCCGGGCGTCTTTGGGTCGAGTATGGTGGTAAAATCGGGTTGATGCGGCAAACTGCCTCTCGGGCTACAAAAGTAATCACCCCAGCGGGACCCTTAAAGAAGACCTGCTTGGACCTCTTCCACAGCTATATTTGAGCCTCGGGGCTCTTGAAAAAGGCTATGCGCATGCCTAGAGGATAAGGACAACCACCCATTTCGTTCGGAAACAGGCGGAATGGGTACTAAATCCAACCCCCAATCCTAAGGTGGAATCCAACGTGTCGAGTCCAACTACGTGAATTGGTCAGAAAATCAAGGCGGACTTAGCTCCAGGCATTAAGCCGGGACTGTTTGTGACCCCTTGACCCCAGGCCAGTGAGGATGGGGATAACAAGTCTCTAGGTAAATAGAGGTTGTGCGGAGCAGCCAGGTAGAATGCTACCAACAGCTCAGGCTCCGCTGCTCAAACCAAGGTGGCGGTTAAGAGGCGACAAGGCTCTGATGAGATCACGCACTTAACCTCTAACGAACTTAAAAAACCTAAAAAGGGGGAAGACAGAGGTACTGTCTGAAAGTCTAACCCTCCGCTCCCCTCAGGGCGAAAGCTGGTGGGTATGGCGATCCTCTCGGACGCTCAAAGGTGAAACGCCCTGACATATGTCCTGGTGCACGAGGATTGTCCGAAGACACCAATCACCTCGGAAACATTTTCTGCGTTTCTCGAGGTGGTGTCGAAGGTGACGTACAATGCACCACCTGGGGGAGCAGTTAGTGGCGGTGGTCAACAATCCGAAGGCGAAGAAGCGGCTAGCCGAAAGACAGGTCACTCTGGACTTACCCTGTCTGGGGCCTAAGCTCAAAATAGGGAGTGTGGAGCTCCTTCAGGCCAGACTAAAGAGGGTACGTGGATACCGGGTCCTCCGTGAGCCCGTTAACTATCTTGGAACGATTGTAGGGGCACATCCCACACCTAAAAACAAAGTCATAAGATATCGTCATAATACAATCAAACATCGTCATAAAACATCGTCATAAGAAAGTCAGATGAACAAGTGGGAAATCGGCATGGAATGCATACAGACCATCTAGAGACGAATATAGATATGCATTAAGGTCGGCCAGAGAGAGAGAAGCTTGAGGATTTGCTGTGAAAGAATCTGCAAGGGAAAAGGGGTGGTCCGCTTGAACAGGATTCTTTCAGAGAATCCTGATGCCATCCTTGGTAGGTTGAAACATCTCGACAGCAGCTATACAACATCGAATGAAGAAAGTTTGAAATATCTCATCTAAGCATACTTTCCTACATTCTGTGATACAGAACAAAAGGAGTGCACAACATTACATGAAGAAGTCTGGTATGATATGTTTGACTCGGCGCTAATCGGGCGCGAGCAAACCAGATTGTTACACTTAACAGAATCAGATGGGCCATCAGCTCGTTTGACCCATTTTCAGCATCGGGACCTGATGGAGTCTATCCGGACTTTTTGCAAAGAGCCGAGGATACCATCGTTGATCCGGTGATAAAAATGGTTAGGAGTATCACTCTGTATCATGTCCCAGCTAGGCGGCTAAGCACAAGATTAAGCTTAGTTACATTCGCTTGACATCCTTTATCCCTAAGACGATAGAAATGATGATTGACAGATTCATTAGGGACAACGCCCTGATCAAGAATCGATTCCATAGGAAGTAACATGTATATTTAATCAACAAGATATGTAACCATGTTTTTATAATAAAGCCTCAGATTTTTGAAAAAACGCTGGAAATTTACTTGCACAACTTATATGCAAAAAACAACTTTTAACAACAGTAAAAATTGGGTCTACAAATCAGTTTCTACCGTTTTTTTTTATAAATAAATAAGAATTTATTGTAAAAGAAAGTACAAGCAATGTCATTCAGAATATTGCCATCACTTTCTACTACATTTGACCATCTTTCAGGCAGCAAATGAATACCGCGTCTAAAAAATTACTCAACTTTTGAGGCGATCCACGAATCGACCGATTTCTTCAATTCCTCGTAAAAAGTGAAGCGATCCTCGGACAGACCATGAGTCATCGACTGAAGTAGGTGCTAGTCTAAAGAAACAGTGTCCCGTGAATACGGCGGGTGGTTTAGAAAATCCCAATTCAGTGCTTCTAACGATTCCTTTACGATTTTTGCAATATGTCGCCGAGCGTTGTCATGCTGAAAAATGCCTTTATCGTGCCTTTTGCCATATTGTGGATGTTTAATCTTCAATGCTCGGTTCAATTGCATCACCTGTTATTGATAAAAATCCCCGGCGACGGTTGGATTGTATTGGAGTAGTTCGTAATAGATTACTCCAAGCTAATCCTACCACATGCACAGCATTAACATCTTGCCATGAATGATTGGCTTAGCCATCGAAGTAGAGGCATGCCCGCGTTTACCCCATGACTTCCTACGCTTTGAGTTGTCGCAGTGCATGCACTTTTCGTCTCTCGTCACGATTCGATGTAGAAATCCTTTGCGATTTTGCCTTTTGAGCAATTGTTCGCAAGCGAATAAGAGACACTCGACATCTCGTAGCTTCAGTTCGTAAAGAACCCAATTTTCTTGCTTTTGGACCATACCCAGGGTTTTAAGATGTTATGAAATAGCTTGCTGAGTCATTCCTAACTTTTGTGCAAGTTCTTCTTACGTTTGGCACGGATCTTCCTCCAGTAAAGCTTCCAATTCTGTGTCACCATACATTTTAGGACTTTGTCCTCCACGTCAATATCATCACTCTTAAATTTTAGGAACTATTCTCGACAACTTGTTTCACTCTAATTAACACCACCATATGCTTCTATAAGTAGCCAAGGTGCTTCAGCTGCTGATTGTTTTAAATGAAAGAAGTAAATTAACAATTCCTACAAATGACGCTTACTTGGGTCAAAACTTGACATCTTAAGACGATGAAAACTAAGTGGTGCTAGCAAAAAGTCAGAGGTATTAAAAGGTTATACGATTTCCAGATGTCAACATATACTATACAACTTTTTAGAGCTGACAATTTCGATGTTATCTTATCGGTGGCGCCATCTTTTCAAAACGGGGAAAAATTATTTGTACACCTAATATTTAGGCGAGTTTGATGTTTTCTTAGCATATTAAGAATTTTAAATACATCTTCTCATATATTTTCGAATGTTCGAAAAATATTAACACAAAAAATATTCTATAATTAACTAAAATCAGTTCAGTGATATAGTCAGATGTCCTACTGATTGTGATAAAGGGAAACATAATAATGTATGATCGCAGATCACTCAAAAGTTTACACCTTATAACTTATATGTATTTTATATAAATGTATATACAATTTTTTTTATATTTTTAATATTCAGTAAATATATAACGCTGGAAAAACAGTTTAGTTCCTGAGGATAAACCGTAGCGGCTTGAAACGTTCAGCACCAAAGGAGAAAATAAGGTGCTGCAATATATATATATATATATATATATATATATATATATATAGTGACAGGGAACGCAAGCACTACGTGCGCTTGCTTTCCCACGTCCCGTTGCTCTCTCTCTAGCCGTAGCCTGTAAATATTTAATTGTATATTTCCATGTATAAATGTTGATCTGTTACAGGCCGACGCACAACTACACCGACGGAGAGGTAAGTGAGAGAGAGCGGGGAATGGGGAGAGACGGCCACGCGCGCGAAGGATGAGATAGAGAGAAAGCCGCGAGCTAAAAACACGCGTCGTAACCGGCCTTCGCTCCACGCACGTTGTTTTCCCCTTGCTGTTAGGGTGCCGTGTCTGATCGCGTACGGGAACACGCCTCGTGCTCCTAGTGTTTCCCCTCGCCACGTACCTCGTCTTCGGGGAGGGTACCTGATCGGACGCGCGTGTTGTGCCACGGTGTTGTGGGTGTGTGCAGTGCACACGCGCCGAGCACGAGTTCGAGCGGACAAATTGTCGTCTGATCCCGTCTCCGCGGAATAACCGCCCCATCCCGGGGCTTCTGGACGCCGACGTCACCGCCGCTCCCGGCGCAGGAAGGCGCTGCTGCCGGACGAGGACGCGCTGCGGGACCAACGAGCTCCGACTCGCTGTAAGTGGCAGCCCCTTTTCTCTCTCTCTCTCTCTCTTCCCGAACTCCTCGCGCGCCGTCGCCTCGGCGACCCTCGGCCTGCGTCCCGCACGCCTCGCATATAGGCGCTGTACGAATCCTTGCTATTAAAGCCGATTTAAATTTTAATTATTTTGATTTTATTATTTCGTGTGTGCTCCATTAGCCGCCCTACCTCACGCGCAATCCTGAACGCGATATTTCGCCCTTCGCGAACCGCCCCTCTCCCTCGCCGGAGTCATTCGGGGCTAAGCCCAGCCGGGCACAGATTTGGAACGTCCGTGCCCGCCGTCCTCGTGCTCGAGGCGGACACGCGCACCATTACATGGCGCCCAACGCGATCTCGGGATCGCACTTGATATAAGAACATATATACATTTAGGCATATTTGATTATATATGCTGTTATATATTGTATTATATATCTTATTGCATATATAGAATTCATAATATATATGTAATAATATATTGTATTATAGTGCCCCGGCGAATATTCGCAAGTGACGCGGATGCGCGACAATAATTTAATAATTTTATTATATCGAAAATTGTAATATTACAGAGTGCGAACGCACAGCACATCGCGAGTGATTACGTTGCGAGTTCGTAGATGTAAACACTCTTGAAGTCGGCCAAGGCCAACGGCAATTCAGCGAAAGCGGCTGAAAAGCAGCACAAATGAAACATAATACCGAATACGGTAATATAATATTTGTGCAGTTTTTCAAGTAAAACTAATTTTAAGTTAAATACACACATATACATTAATTTATATAATACTGATATATATATTAATTGGATATAACTTTAAAATTTAACTTAAATTAAATATGTGAATTCCATCTAAGCTAAACTAAAATTAATCAATAATTAATTTTTAAGACAACGTAATATGAAAATATAACTTATATAAATAGATTTACATTCGCCATTATAATATAATAATAAATTTTCGCCGTTACAGGCATAAGGAACATTTAGTGTAAATTAAATATAATTAAAATTTCTCTTCTTTACACATAGCCTTCTTTATAAATAGCGAAGTCAGCGATCTGTGTATATTCACATACACACACCACCGCGACTCTACGCTGCACATACAGTGTACATGCGACTAACGCAAATTTTTCTTTGCTCTCAATTTAATTTGATCAAAATTGATTGTTCCCTTTATGCTTTTCGCTTTCTGATCTTCATTTTGATATTGTAATATCTTTATTATTTTTGCAGTATAATTTTTTCCCCTTCTTTCAATAAAATTTTTTTTTTTTGAAAAATCGGAAAATATTTAAAAATTTTTTTGGAAAATTTTTTTTTTCTAAAACTAAAAATTAAAAATTTTTTTTTTTTGAAAACTAAAACTAAAATTTTTTATTTTTTTTTTTTTTTGAAAATTGAAAAATAAAATTTTTTTAGAAGTTATAAAAGGACTAAAAATAAACTATATTTTTATTTTTTTGTTTTTTGTGTTTTCTTTTTTTTTTGTATTTTTGTATTTTTTTACATTTCTTGAAAAATACAAAAGTAAAAACTATTACAATTTCAAAAAATTTTCGAGAATTCGAAAACCAAAATAAGAATTTTGGGAAAATTTTTGGTAAATTTTTTTGAAAATTTTTGAAAATTGTTGAATTTTTTTTCTCTTATATTTTCTGGGTTTTTTTTTGCGTCAGTCGCCCCTAATTTTTGCGTTTTCGCCCTCGCACTCCACTATCTCTTGAGATTGTCGGCTTTTAATTATTTGCTTTTAATTATTTAATTAAAAGCTTTGGCTGTAACGTTCTATTTTTCTCACGTTGTAATTTTTTTTTCTTTTTCCGTTTGTTCGTTTGTCTTCTTCTATTTTTCAACTGAAGAAATAAAAGATGGCAAATCCGCCAAACGACTTTAACGACTGGCTTCACAGCCTATGTGAAGAAGAAACAAACATAATTACAACGGAACTAGAATTAAAAAATGAGGGTTCCCCATTTCAAAGGGCTGCCAGGCTATACCGCAGACTGGCAGGAAATTATAGCCCAGGAGACTTTATGGAATGACAGAGTGACAGTGATAGTATAAAAACACGCGCGCGCAGAGATAAAAATTTGTTAAAGATAATCGTCACCTCGACAATGCGCGACGCAACAAAGACTTATATTTTTGATCGAATGGAAGCGACGTACGCCGAACAAGCGGATGAATCAGCTGACATACAGCAGGCTCGGGAAATTCACCTGAGCACAGACCAAAGAAATAACACAGCAGCTGTCGATCACCAAATACAAAATCTGATCGACTTCAATTTAGCTGAGATAAACAGGCATGAACCGCTCGCATGGAGCACTGCCAACGAATCGCCGATTCAGGCAGCCACCACGAGCGTAATTACGCCTCCCGACTCGGGTGTCACGAATGACACCACACGTCGAACCCAAGTCGCATCTCAGGCGACAAATTCAACAGTCGAGCCTCAACCGACTGATCTCGAAAACAATGTAAACCTTCGTCAGGGATTACATGGCCTGCAAAATATGCTGCAAACTTGGATGCAACACCAAAACTGCACTGTCCAAGATTTGCAGCAGCCGCAAAGTGAGATGCATGCTACGTTAGCTAGCATTCAGCAGCAGCTGCAGAAATCGGCGCGACGCGACTGTGTCACTTTCCAAGACACGTACGATCTGCAATACTTGGAAATTGACAAAAACCTCAATAATAATAGGTTTGTAGGATAGATCGGCGAGCCTATATTTTCGGCTCCTTGCCACCCTCGGTACCAAGGGCTTGGAAGGGGGGGACATCACATGGATCGAGATGTGATGAGCTCGTCCGCGAATATAACGCGATCAACGCTGTCAAGCACCTTGGCCCAGCGCACAGATACTGGTAAGACCGTGCGCCAATGGAAAATTAGATTCAATAGTGCCAAGGGAAAAAGCGTAGAAGAATTTCTGCAAAGGATCGCGGAATGTCGCAGGTTGACACCGCTCACGGACGAGGATATGCTCAATGCCATGACGGAGCTCCTCGACGGTGTCGCCCTGCATTGGTACCGTCTATCCCGGAAAGACTGGACCACGTGGCCAGAGTTCTGCCACGCAGCCCGGAGCTGCTACGGCGTCGATCGACGCTTCCAAGCTGAGCTAATCAGCGAAGCGCAGCGGCGTACGCAGGCGAAGCGCGAGCCAACACGTGACTACGTGTTTTGTTTGTTAACGATTCTCAATCGGTTCGAAGAACCATGGTCGGACGACAAACAACTCGCCCTTATCTACCGTAATGTACTCCCGAAGATACAGAAGTTAGTTCGGCGGGAGAAGATTACAAGCGTCAACCGGCTAATCGAGCTTGCTCGAGAGGTCGAATGCGTCCTCGACGCGGAGCGAAATTATAAGCCACCGCCGTCACCCGAGGACTGCATAATGCCCGAAGTGGCCTTCCATGCGGCAGACACGTCTCGAACGCGCCCGAAACCAAGGATCGCGGCCGTGGACGTGAAGCTGCCCAACTTCAAAGCTCTGGTGCGAGAAGTTTTACAAGAGGCTGGCTTTAGAGCCACCTCACCTGATTTAGACGCGCCAGGCGTCGCAGCCCTTATCTCGAAGAGGAGCGGTCGCGACTCACGCCCGAGATCGCCGCGTACAGGAAAAACCAGAGCGTCGACCTCACCTAAGTCGGAGAGGAAGCCCTCCTTCAAAGGAAAGCTGTTGCACGAGCCCCTCAGTGACAAGAACAAAGGTCGGACAGCAGGTCCTGATCCGTGGTTCTTGTGCTGGGGCTGTAGTTGGCCTGGCCACACCTTGCGCAGCTGTCCCGCGTGTTCGGGAAATGCGAAAAAGGGCGAGTAATTGAGGTCCAACTCACCCCTACGCTCCGTGAGACCTCTGAAGATCAGCATGCAGCTGCGAGAACACAGGGTAATGATGATTGCCCCCTCCTGTCTGTAAAGGAGGAGCATCACGACCGTGACTCCGCTGTCTCAGCCACAAGTGTCAACCCCGATCGGTATTCACGATGGTGGGTACAGGTAGGCATAGGCGAGTTTCGCATTCATGCACTGCCTGATGCAGGGGCTGCTCGTACAGCTCTCGGAGCAATCGGCCTGCAGATGGCATCTGCCCTCGGTCGTCTAGTTCGACCCTTTCCTGGATCTGGCGCTCGACTAGCCACGGGAAAAATTGAGCCGATAATAGGCCAGGTGGCCCTTCCCTTTGCCGTAGCAGACGTAGAAATGGAGCTAGACGTCATCATTATTCCAGACTTGGAAAATGACTGTCTGCTCGGTGCAGACTTCTACCGCGCCTTCAATGCGGTCATCCACCCGCGCGACAACACCATGTCGATCGAGGGTACTGCGGATTTCGTTCCGTTACAGCTCTGCACCGTCTCAGTTACCTCGGCGTATTCGCTGGCCTCTATAGGCTTGGCCGATATCGGCAATAGTCAACGTCGAGCTCTCGAGGAACTCCTCGACCGGATGCTGCGTCCGGCTGATCAACCTCTGGGCTGCACGCATCTGACCGACCACGTGATCAATGTCGGCGACGCTAAGCCGATTAAGCAGCGTTATTATCCGGTCTCTCAGAAGATAGAGCTGGAAATGCATGCGCAAGTTCGCAAGATGCTTGATCAGGGCGTAATTCGCAGATCAACCAGCGAATGGTCTAGCCCCGTCGTGATGGTTCGCAAGAACGATGGGAGCTACCGATTCTGTGTGGACTATCGCAAATTGAATTCCGTGTCCAAGGTCAGCGCGTACCCGCTTCCTTACATGGACGTAATCTTACGGAAACTGAGAAATGCGCGATACATCTCCACACTGGACCTCAGCAGCGCCTACCATCAGGTCCCTCTTCGTGAGGAATCGCGATACCTCTCTGCCTTCACGGTTCCAGGCATGGGGTTATTCGAATGGACCCGTATGCCATATGGTGTCGCCGGTGGCCCTGCCACCTTTCAGCAGTTAAGCGACAAGCTGATCGGCCCTCAAATGGAGCCGGTGGCCTTCCCCTACCTCGATGATGTATCATCGCTACGGAGAGCTTTGACGAGCACCACAGGTGGCTCGAACATATCCTGAGACGGATTTCCGATGCCGGCTTGACCATCAATCGGCAGAAGAGTAAATTCGGACTCGCAGAGGTACGGTTCCTCGGCGTCCTCGTGGATCGTGACGGTTTTCGACCCGATTCGGATAAGATTGCACCAATCTTGACTTACGCCGCACCAAAGAACCTGAAGCAGCTCCGTAGATTTTTAGGCCTTGCGTCCTGGTATCGCAAGTTCTTAGAGAACTTCGCAACGCTTGCTGAGCCTCTCACCCGATTAACCAAGACGAACATCAAGTACCATTGGGGAGAAGAGCAACAGCAAGCCTTCGAACAAATCCGGGCGCTCGTCGCATCTGCACCCGTCCTTTCTCGACCGTCGTTTGGAGAAACGTTCGTCATCCAAACGGACGCCAGCGACTCGGGACTAGGCGCCGTGCTCACGCAAGCTGTTGATGGCGAGGAGCGCGTGCTCTCCTACGTTAGTCGCACGATTACTGCGGCTGAGCGTAACTATTCGGTCACCGAACGTGAGTGCCTCGCCGTGCTATCGGTTGTGCGTAAATTCCGCCCGTACGTCGAGGGCTATCACTTCCAGGTGATAACCGATCACAGCAGCCTTCGTTGGCTGCACTCATTGCGCAACCCCACGGGCAGACTCGCCCGTTGGGCCTTGGAATTGCAGGGATACGACTACGAAGTCATCCATCGGAAAGGTATCTTGAATTGCGTACCAGACGCCCTCTCTCGTTTGTACGAAGACGAGCCGACCTGCGAAGTCGCCTCCCTCGGCGTCACCGATGTGCAAGACCCCTGGTATTTGCGCCTTCGTAAGAAAGTGGTGAGCGATCCGACCAACCTCCCATGGTGGAAAGTCGTTGGGTAGCGACTATACTACTACCGTCCCGATCCTGCCGTCGAAGATTTAGTAGATGACCAGGATGCGTGGAAGTTAGTCGTGCCTAAAGAAGATCGTCGTACCGTTCTTCATGAATGTCATGAGGAGCCCATAGCTGGTCATTTCGGACGCCATAAAACGTATGACCGTATTGCACGATCGTACTATTGGCCATCAATGCACAAAGATGTGACACAATTTGTCCGTGACTGCACCGTGTGCCAACAATGTAAGGTACAGCAGGCTGCACCAGCTGGTCTGACGTAATCGCATCCTCTCGTCAGGCATACAGGGCGTCAGCGCCAAGCTGGCCCCAAAATTCAACGGGCCCTTTACCATCACGGAGAAACTCGGCACGAATGTTTATCGACTGATCGACTCTACGGGAAGAGATGCTGGTAAGCATCACGTCGCCGACCTGAAGCCCTACCATCAAGATCACGACCCCGAAGATGATAGCAGTTCCGACACGGAAGAGCCTTCGGGCGAAGAGCGTGACTGCGATGCGTCGAATTGTAATATCGAGGCGAGCGAGCGAATCCGCATTGTAACACCACTGGTGAGCGTACGGCGCCACGACGACGCGCCTCATTGTAATTCCGATACGAGCGTGCGAAGCGATACCCCCGCGGGCAATGCCACGTGGTCTAACACCGATACCGCACCGCGTAGATTAGGGAGACCGCGTAGGACGCGAATCGTAACCCGTCGAAGAACCCAAGCGCGAGCCCCTGCGGAGCCCAATAACAGCGAAACCGCCTGTCATAACGACACGCGCCTGGTAAGGCGAAAAGTAGGTCGCCCCAGGAAGAGCGGACGCTCAACCCCGCCGTGGGACCAATCCTCCTGCCGCACTCGAGCCCAAGCCCGCGCCCGTCAACGGGCCGATTAACTTCCGAACTCGTCGACGGTATGCCGGCGAATCCGGACCTCCAAAAACAACTGCTTCTAGGTATAGTCTACTAGATATAGTATTTGTCGTTCTTAACCGTCCTTCCTCATTCCGGTGATCCCCAGCGGTAGACCGCAGCCATCCCAGTTTCTCATCCTGACACGATGGTCGATCCGAGAGAGAGATGTTGGCTCGAGCTGTCACGCTTCGGCTACCAGCGTCTGGAGGGGGGGGGGCGTGTGACGGGGAACGCAAGCACTACGCGCGCTTGCTTTCCCACGTCCCGTTGCTCTCTCTCTCTAGCCGTAGCCTGTAAATATTTATTTTTATATTTCCATGTATAAATGTTGATCTGTTACAGGCCGACGCACAACTACACCGGCGGAGAGGTAAGTGAGAGAGAGCGGGGAATGGGGAGAGACGGCCACGCGCGCGAAGGATGAGATAGGGAGAAAGCCGCGAGCTAAAAACACGCGTCCTAACCGGCCTTCGCTCCACGCACGTTGTTTTCCCCTTGCTGCTAGGGTGCCGTGTCTGATCGCGTACGGGAACACGCCTCGTGCTCCTAGTGTTTCCCCTCGCCACGTACCACGTCTTCGGGGAGGGTACCTGATCGGACGCGCCTGTTGTGCCACGGTGTTGTGGGTGTGTGCAATGCACACGCGCCGAGCACGAGTTCGAGCGGACGAATTTTCGTCCGACCCCGTCTCCGCGGAATAACTGCCCCATCCCGGGGCTTCTGGACGCCAACGTCACCGCCGCTCCCGGCGAAGGAAGGCGCTGCTGCCGAACGAGGACGCGCTGCGGGACCAACGAGCTCCGACTCGCTGTAAGTGGCAGCCCCTTTTCTCTCTCTCTCTCTCTCTTCCCAAACTCCTCGCGCGCCGTCGCCTCGGCGACCCTCGACCTGCGTCCCGCACGCCTCGCATATAGGCGCTGTACGAATCCTTGCTATTAAAGCCGATTTAAATTTTAATTATTTTGATTTTATTATTTCGTGTGTGCTTCATTAGCCGCCCTACCTCACGCGCAATCCTGAACGCGATATTTCGCCCTTCGCGAACCGCCCCTCTCCCTCACCGGAATCATTCGGGGCTAAGCCCAGCCGGACACAGATTTGGAACGGCCGTGCCCGCCGTCCTTGTGCTCGAGGCGGAGACGCGCACCGTTACAATATATATATATATATATATATATATATATATATATATATTCATATACATAATTTGTTCTTTTTGCATATACATATGAATTTACGAATAAACTATTCTTGTACATTACTATTTTTGTAACTAAAAAGTATTTTTTGGATTTTACTGGACGACGTGCGGTAACGTGAAAGTGTTTCATTTTTTTATATTCTTATTATTAATAAATTATTTATTTATTTTTTTAATATTTAAATAAAAAGTTAAAATTCGTTTAAAAATAAAGCGAAGTGCCAAGCATGCTGCAACGTAACTGTTAAAAGATATTTTACAAATAATACTATTCGAGTGGTTCCCTGAAATTAATAAGAAAAATACAGGTCTGCGGTGTGCGATGACGAGACCGCCTGCTATCTCCATGTCTGTGTACCTTATGCACAGTAACACTTTAGAATACTACTTCGGTTTAAAATGCCCTGCCTCTTCTGAAACACTGATTTCACACATTCAACTTTTTCGAGTTTCGACGAGTATCTGTCGCTTGAAACTTGTGCGAGCATCGAGGGCCTCCTTACTGCAATTTATTTTCTTTGTTTCTATGTATATAGATATGTGTAATAGTGTGAGCATGGAAAGATGTATGGGGAAGCGAGCCGTCGATGTATTTGTTTATGACATTGGCGGACATCGTTTCCGATGATTTATACGGGAAAAAGGAAGAGGGCTTCAGGACAAAATCGAAGCATGCGCGCGCTTCACGAGCTCGTGAAATCACCCGTGGAACGTCGTCACAATTAGTTGTTTTTTTTTGCCTTTTGGAAAATTAATCATCGCTTCTTGATTGCTCTGAGTGAAGAATCGCTGCGTAATGGAGTTATTCAATCTTCTTTACATTCTATTTTTGTAAGTAAAAACAATTTATACAAATAGTTAAATGAAGCTGATGAGACTGAGATATAGTAACAGTGACTTAAAAAAATAGGGTAATTAGAGAGTAGAGAGAAAGAGAAAGAGAGAGAAAGAGAGAGTGAGAGAGAGATAGAGAGAGAGAGAAAGAGAGAGTAAATGAACTATTACAGAGGTGAGTAAAGAGGCGGAAAGATATATATATATATATATAATCAAGTGTAATTCTCTAATTAAAAATTAGCATATTTGATAGAGTATACATATAGTTGTAATTTCATTATTTTGTTTTGATAATATACATAAATGTATGTAAATTAGTAAATAATAAATAGTAATTTTGCTATGCTTACTTTATGTCTCGTTCTATCTTCTATATCATATAAATCCGTTATTAATAATTATTTATTATATAATGTTCTTGAAAGTTATTAAATCGTATGCTCGGATTCTTCGAGGTCGTCCCGCGCTGCAGGGACATAGAAAAACAGATAACCAAGCGTGCGAACTATCACAACAAGGGTAGGTGGAAAGCTCAATCGTCCCGTTACATGGCATTCCTGGTTTGAAATTATTATCTTAGAATAACTATATTTTAAAGAGAAGTGCGAAAAGAGTACAGAGAAATGTGAAAGCAATACTGAGAAGCGTAAAATAAAGTATAGAGAAATGCGAGAAGAGTAAAGAGAAGGGGAACAGAGTAAAGAGATGTGGCAATAGAATAAAGACAAGAGTGAAAAGAATAAGGATGTTGCGCTTCACGCACTTATTGTACGTTATATGCGCGCGTGTTTGTTATTACCGACGTTAAATAATATAACAATAAATGTTCCTCGCGTCTAGATCCTTTATAGTTTTATATAGCTCGCCTTCCGCACCGCTCGAATCCGTTGTAGAGCTGCTCTCTACATCTGGTCGCCTCATGTACAATCCTCTTAAATCTGAAAATTCCCCCGCCATCATTACGCGCGGGAATATGCCCACTGCATACTGTGCACGCACCGTCAGCATATGGACTCACGTGCATATACATAGGCTTTCCAGGTATATAATGCTGATATACGCTCGTAGTAGCTGAACGCCAGGACCTAAAGGTGGAGGAGTGAGTGAAACGCACTCCGAATTTTCTCCCTTTTCTTTTCTCATCTGCCGAGTCAGTCTCGATATATCCTTCGCCCTGCACGGATAGAAGCAGCCACTTTCTTGATTTCGATTTACTCGTCGAACGCACTTGTTTGTACGCGATAATTTTGACCGATGCGATAACGTAACAACTTGTGTTTTACATGTAGTGTGTGTGTGTACGTGTATTCAATTTATCGTTACCTTCGACCTCGTGGGGCCTACAGATAGGGCTATCGACCAGCTATCCGGTCCGTTAGCAGAGGACGAACGTCACTCTGAGGTGTAGGCCAAACCCGCAGCCTCAATTCGGCAACTTGGCGATGTCGCAGTGAGGGCTGTCCCCGTCTCTGAGACATCGAAACTGCGCACGCGTTTCAACCTCGGCCACATCTCCCTACTCTACCATATGTGTGTGTTTTAGTGTGTAGGCTCACGGGGTATAAAGATAAGAGAGCTCTCTCCGTATACAAATGGCCATTTAGAGGGTTTTATGTTTAATCATATTTTATAATACGTGTAGTATGCTAATGTGTGTGGTATGAATACTGTAATTTAAATTATAAAAATGTTCACTTTTTATTAAATACGAATTCGAGTTTAACTTCAATTTGCGACTTTTTTCCTCCATTGAAACATGACGTTTTTTTATGCCATTAGATTCAGGTAGTATTAATTGAATATAATATATCGTTGGTTTTTTATTAAATTTAAATTGTCAGTTTTGTTATTTATACACGCCACACATTTACTCCATTTATGCCTTAATTTATTCGTATTTATTTATTATTTATCTTTCTTTTATTTAATTATTTAGTTTCTTATTATTATTTACCTTCATTTTAATTTATTTGTTTTATTGCATCTTACTTATATACGTCTAGTACACTAGCTTAAGAAATTTCAAAACAAAGGAGTAAAGAGAAAATAAGTTTTTTTTTTAAAACGGTGTTAAATAGAACAAGGTGAGAACAATAGAAAAAAAGAAAATCACTAATTTAAATCGTTTTAATGCAACAAAAGCACGCGATCATCATAAAGTCTTCAAAATCGAAGAGTTTATCAATCTTAAAATGATTTTATATTTAATTTCTAAAGTTACAAAATAAAATTTTATTTAATACGGGAAAGTCGTGAGTTTGAAATTAAAGTTAAGCAAGATCGGGGATCAAAACAATGTCGCGACCGGCAACTTCCACATGGGTGCCGACAGGCGAGAGAGAGAGAGAGAGAGAGAGAGAGAGAGAGAGAGAAAGTGAAGAAAAGAAGAGAAAAATAAATGCGTGACCGAATATACGAAGAGAAAAAAGAAATGTGTGTGCCCAACACACCTATCAAATTTTTCTTAGAGATTTAAGAAAGAAGGAAACTAGCAACAGCACGTTAAGAACTAGCAGGTTTAGAGTGAGTATATATATATACATATACATATACATATATATATATATATATATATATATATATATATATATATATGTCTTGTTGACATATATAGATACCGATACATATCCTGCTATTAGGTGTACAAATTTGCTTTGGCCGTTTTTTTCCGAATTGCGAAGATTCATTATAAACAACTGGTTATACATTTATAATTCAAAGAATTGCGCATCATTGGCCATTACTTTCTTCGGTCTTTCAGGCAGTATACGAATCCCACGTCGAAAAAACTGGTAATCTTTTGAAGCAATTCACAAATAGATTTATTTTTTTACGTCTTCATAACATCGAAAGTGATGGTCAGCCAGATCGTGTACCATTGATCGAATCAAGTGATAGTCTGAGGGAGCAATATCTGGTGAATACGGCGAGTGAGATAAAACATTCCATTTCAACAAATCGAAGAATGTCTTCGAAGATGACTATAAATAAGAACAGTTTGACTGATTATTGAGTCACTATTTTCTGAGTCATTATTTTCGTTAATATAGTATATTATAAAGACTGTACCAAGACCGATAAAAATATTTACTGATTTGCCCAAACTTCAATACCAGCTTCATAATGCAGACGAATTTTTTATGGTGCAATAAATCAATGCTTTCCTTTCTTCTATTGTGGAAATTTCAAATTGAGTCTTATGATCGTGTACTAAAATGGATTTTCCACAATTAGTTTCAAAAATTAATTTTATTGTTTAATGCTTATATAATATTGAAGTAAATAATAATTAAAAAATAAAATACATTAATTGTCTCAAATATTATAAATATAAATAATATTATAAATCAAAAATAGACAATTAAGTAGAAAATAAAGTAAAAGTTGAGGTAGTAAATGTTTGTCAAAAATTTATATGCAAAATAAGAAACAATGTACTGTTGATTTGCTTATATACTAGACACATTGTTAAATAAGTGATAAGAATTATTTAGTGATGGGAAATTCTTCTTATATTTAATATGAATCAACAATATCAAAATTAATAAAAATCTATGATCTGTCATCCAAAGAAATTCAAGTCACATGCTAATGCTCTGCATTTGGTGAGATGAGCTTGGAGTAATCTATTACGAACTACTCCAATACAATCCAACCGTCACCGGGGATTTTTATCAATAACAGCTGATGCAATTGAACCGAGCATTGAAGATTACACATCCACAATATGGTAAAAGGCACGATAAAGTCATTTTTCAGCATGACAACGCTCGGCCACCTGCTGCAAGAATCGTAAAGGAAACGTTAGAAGCACTGAATTGGGATGTCCTACTCCACCCGCCGTATTCACTGGGTATTGCTCCTTCAAACTATCACCTATTCCGGTCGATGATTCATGGTCTGGCTGGGCAGCGCTTCACTTCTTATGAGAAATTGAAGAAATGGGTCGATTCGTGGATCGCCTCAAAAGTTGAGTAATTTTTTAGACGGGGTATTCATTTGCTGCCTGAAAGATGGTCAAAAGTAGTAGAAAGTGATGGCAATATTTTGAATGACATTGCTTGTACCTTTTTTTTACAATAAATTCTTATTTATTTATAAAAAAAACGGTGGAAACTGATTTGTAGACCCAATTTTTACTTTTGTTAAAAGTTGTTTTTTGTATATAGGCTGTGCAAATAAATTTCCAGCGTTTATTCAAAAATCTGAGGCTTTATTATAAAAACATGATTACATATCTTGTTCATTAAATATACATGTTGCTTCCTATGGAATCGATTCTTGATCTGTTTTAAAAAATTGAAAAAATTTAATATCTCAACAGTGCCCATTATTAATAATAAATTAAATAAAATCATAAAATTAGGAAAAGACAAGATAAAAAAATTCGAAACAACTGGAGTAGTAAGTGTAAAACTTAAGTGTAAAAATTGTGATGTAATATATATAGGTGAAACTAAGCGAAAGTTAAAAGATCGTATTAACGAACATAAAAAAAATAACAATTCTGACGCTGTTATTAATATACATTGTAAAGATATTTACACATCTTTACTTGGAATAATGTAAATATATCAGATATTGACAATAATTTTAAAAAACGCACTTTGCCTGAAATGCTTTTTATACAACGTAATATCAAACACACTGTTAATAAAAAAAGAAGATACACTATTTCTTAGCAAAATATATTCAAACATAATCTCATTTTTATAATTTTAGAATATATTTTGACTTTAAATTTTATAATTAGTACTTGATTTGTTATGTTACGTGATCGTTATTGACTTATAAACTTTGACATTGTCAATATTAATATTTTCATCAGTTTCACTTAGAACGTCTTAACATTTGCCTTTAAATTTAATTGTAAGTGTTGATTTATTTATTGTATGGTATTTCTCACTGTTATGTAATTTTGATATGCAATTAATTGAATATTATTTTTATTAAAGCAATTGATGAGGTTGACAATACCTGTCGACGAAATGTTGTGAAATAAAAACACTGATTTTTTTATTAGCTCCAACCTGATCGAAATAATTATATTTATATACATATAAAAAAATAATACTTATAATTATGTAAATCATAATTAATCTAATATTTTCGTCCTTGGGGATGTTTGTGCACGCTTAATTATTTAGGTAATTATAATAAGATTCATTTACACGTATGCTTTTATATATGTGCTGTATATCAAATAATATAAAAGTATCAAAAGCAAGAGTTTTATATTATTTAATTAAAATGGGGTGCTCGAAATACAGTGGCTAGTGCCGTTACTGTACCGAATTACTATTTACCGAGTTCGTTGGTGCGGGTGTATGGGACATCCTTTCCACGCTGGCTGCCGCGTGATCGCGGCTCTTTCGCAAAACGCGTGCGAGTCCCCTGCTGTTCACCCTTGGCTTAAGTTTACGGGACAGGTATATTCAATATTCGCACTTATATTGTTTTGATTATCGCGCGTTCGACCGCTAATCGGGACCATTGCTCGATTATTTTCATTTCGCTTATTATTTTGAAATGAAAGTTTTGTGCGTATTCGGCTGTATCAGCTATACAGCTTGATCGTCGCACACCGAATAAAAGCACCGTCAAAAAACCTCTTAAACAAACTAATGAATCCAGAATATCAAACTATTTAGAGTCGGATCAGACAGTGGATTCAAGTGTTTATAGAACAATATAGCGCACTGTTGCTAAGAGCTGTAGATGCAATTGTTTTTATAATCCACGGGACTTAAAATTTACAAGTGATACATTGGAGCCGGTATCAAACTTAAAAGAAACGTGGAAGGAGAGAGAAAGATTCTTTAAGAGAGAATTAAAAAAATGTAGATAATTATAATATAACAATTGAATTGTACTTCTGTCGACTGCCCATATACAAATTAATAAATATTTTTTTTTTTTTTTTTTTTTTTCCGAGTCCCTGATGAGGAGCCGTAGCGAGCTCGAAACGTTGGACAAGTCTTCAATTAGGTAAGGGTGTTGGGGACAGTCAGACTGCACTTTACTAACAAAGAATTTTTTCAGCTAATATTTTATTTTCAGATTAGTCTACGGGGGTGAATGTAAACAAGGACAGTCTGACTGTCATTATAATTTTAATTTAATTTTTAATTTAATTTTTATTTTTAATTTTTATTTTTTATTTTTATTATTTTTTATTTTTATTTTATTTTATTTTTGGTTGAAATTGATTGGACTGTAAGACCAATAAAAAATATTTATTAATTATAATATAATATGAACAATGTGCAAATAGGCGAAATACGAGTGAATACAGATATTCTGTAGTCAACATACAACCTCTATCAGGAAGCAAAATTAACATTGAAAGAAAACAAAATTTTAATGAATTGGATAATATAAGAGATAATAGAGAGGCCGAACGAGTACAGAGAGATGTGCCTAGTGGTTCTAATAGAGAAAATAATATAGATCGAGAAAGAGGAAACACGTTCCATTATACAGATAGAGGATACGGTTAGACCGGTATGTGGCATCTCGTCAGATCGCCCAGGAGATGAGATTTAGTCAGCAAACCATTTAAGACCATTTTTAGAAGGCTGGACACAAAAAAAAGCTTGATGTTTGGGTGACGTATGATTTGACGCAAAAAAAAATTACTGGACCGAATCAACGTCTGCGATGTGCTGCTGAAACAGAACGAACTCGACCCATTTTTGAAGCGGATAGAGACTGGCGACGAAAAATGGATCATATACGATAATATCAAGCGTAAACGGTCGTGGTCCAAGGACGATGGACCGTCTCAAACCGTGGCCAATCCGAGATGGACTGCCGGGAAGGTATTGCTGCGTGTTTCGTGGGATTGGAAGGGAATCATCCCCTATGAGCTGCTCCCATATGATCAGACCCTTAATTCTACGATCTACTGTGAACAACTGAACCGCTCGAAGCAGGCTATCGACCAGAAGCGTCCACAATTGGCCAACAGGAAGGGTGTAGTGTTCCACCAGAACAACGCCAGACTACATACTTCGTTGATGACTCGTCATAAGTTACGAGAGTTCGAATGGGAGGTTTTATTGCATCCACCATATAGCCCGGACATAGCGCCAAGTGATTACCACCTGTTCCTGTCCATGTCGAATGCCCTTGGTGGTGTAAAGTTGGATTCAAAAGAGGCTTGTGAAAAGTGACTGTCCGAGTTCTTCGCAAATAAGGAGAGGGATTTCTACGAAAGAGGTATTATGAAGTTGCCGTCTAGATGGAAACAGATTATCGAACAAAACGGTGCATATTTGAAGTAAATCCAACCATTTTTTTATAAAGCATTGAATAAAGAGCAAAAAAGCGGAAGGGAGATATTTGATAACCTAATATATATATATATATATATATATATATATATATATATATTATAATGAATTTTCTGATCCAACGTGACCAAAACCGGTCAGTAGACCACTGCAAGGCTCCAGATTGCCGGGGTCTAAACCCCTTTTCCTTGTGAATCCTATTTAGCACTCTCTCAAATTACCTTCGCGAGCTATAAAGATATGAGGAGGGTTCGATAATAATCAAAGAAAACAGTACACAGCAGATTTGACATTTGATAGAACTGGGTGTGCTTTTTTATCTTGGTGATCCATAATGCTCCCACTGAGACGATTGAGACTTAGTTTATACATCATACCTCTATACGTAATGTTCATTACTTGTTATGACCCTTTTGTGCAAATCTGCGCCATGGATGGCATAATTTAACAATTCTATGCGATGCTTACAGGACATTTCTTTATGTCAAAATTTAGCAATTTTGGAATTAGCTTTGCTGATACGCGTCTCATGTCCAAAACCTCCGTTGTAATTGCTTGGCATAAACCAAATGAAATGCCCACATAATGAGCAACATCTCTTATGGTAAGTTAATGATTCTGTAACATTATTTCCTTCATATTTGCATCGTTTCTTTCAATGGTTGACGTGCTGCATACAGTCATATACTATCTAAACTGTAATTTTTTAATTCGTGCAAGTTATTATTATTATTCTAATTCATAACCATTAAATCATCAAGTACTTTAGGATTAATACCGCCTTCAATAAAAGAAGAATTAGATTCTATATTTCAAGAATTGGCTTCATCACATTCAATTTGTAAACAGTGGGTTTCCGAATTTAAGAAAGGTCGTACGAGCAACTTGATGTGCTGTTGAGTCTCATTCGGGATGCTTCATTGAGGTGACAACTTTTGCAATGCTTGAAAAATGTCACCTTCAAAAATTTAAATTCAAATTCGAGGCTGGGATGTACAATAAAAGTCGGGTGGGTACAATAAAAGTTTTATTTTAAATATAAGAATTATAAACATTTCATTCTATGCATTGCCCATCATTAGAGTCCCATTTCGTTTCACCTTTCTGATAGTGTATGAAATTCAGAAAGAACCAATCTATTTTTTGGCTTTTTCCTAAGACTGAAGGCGGTAGTCAGCTAGGTCGTATGCCATTCAACGGAAGATGTAAAAATCGAAAGAGGCTATGTTAAATGATAGCAGATTGTATAAAAACTCCCAGTAGAGCGTTTCATGTATTTTTTTACTGACCCTGTAATATGATGCTGAACGTTGTTGTGAAACAAAATTAGTTGGTCTTGTCTCTACACGTTTAGTAACCGTTTTCTCATTTTTTCGGTTTGATCCCATAATGAAGTTGATACTGATCTCCCGCGATTGTCTAATGGAATTTGAGTTTCTGATAATAACTTACATCATACTGATCTCATCTAATATAGAATAGAAGCTTTGATCTATCAATATTTAATTTTATGATGGTGATGACTGTGTCGAAAAAACGGTTTCTATTTTCTACACTTTGGATTATGATAGAGTATCCACTTTTCGCCACTCACGAAATGGGGCAAAGAAATTTTTCATTTCTACCGTTGAAACAGAAGTTCACGTGTGAAAAAACGATTCTAGGCTGAATCTACTTCTGTATTAATAAATATGTTCAATTACTTATCAAGTTTATATTATAAGATCACAACTAGGCAGTAACATATATATAATTTTTTTTCGGCATTTCACAAAAATTCTATTTTGCTTAGTAAATTCTTTTTCAGCTGTTGCAGTCTTTAACTATTCAAATAAAAATACTCCAAGAAAAATACCAAATGTATTTAAATAACCATAATTTAATTGTTGAAAAACAAAACAGTAAACTGAAATACATATAAAATTAAAAAAATATAATATCACAAATAATTGATCTCTACTCTCTCGATTGAGACCTTGACGACTTTTGTAGATCATTTTTTCGCCAGCTGTTTAGTATTTTATAACAACGCGCGAGTAATGTATATCAGGAAAATCGAACAGAGAAACTTAGAGCAACGCTGCGTAATAAACGAAACTCGGTAAAACCGCGACAAAAACTTATTGAAAAGTGTTTAACAAATGTGGTACAACAACAGTGGTATGCTGATTTTAAAAAGGCCGTGAGAGCGTCAAAGAAGAGGCGAGACGCGGAAGGCTAATTCAAGTGCAAACCAACGCGAATGCGCAGCGTATCCGTGCCCTTGTTCATCAAGACCGTTGAATAACCATTCGAATGTTGGCTGACGAGTTGAATATTAACCGGAAAATAGTTAGATTTTAACCGCCATCAAAAAACTGTGTACGAAGATGGCACCGAAGAACCTTTCAGATTAGCAAAAAACTCACGGAATGAACATCGTTCAAGATTGTCTCGATCAGGTTTAAAGTGATCCTACTCTTCTCGATCGAGTTATTACTGGTTCTTTGAATCTGACCCCAAAACTAAACGACAAAGCCAACATTGGCTGTCCCGTGGAGTACCAAGGCCAAAGCAGGCGAGAATGAGCAAGCCCAAAGTGCAAACTATGTTCATTTGCTTTTTCCATAGCAAAGGGGTGGTTCACAAAGTGTTTGTAATACCTAGACAAACCGTATATCAAGTAATCTACCACAATATGCTCGAAAAAGGGTCTCAGAGTCCGTCCAGAGATTGCGAAGACTTGGATTCTGCATCACCAAAATACTTCCTGTCACAGCGCATTCAGTGTCTCTCAGTTTTTGGCGTTTAAAGGCACTGCAACGTTACGACAACCGCCCTATTCACCGGACATGTCACCCTGCTACTTTTTGCTTTTCACGCATTTGAAAAAATTCGTCAAAGGTCTACATTTTGACTGAGTTGAATACATCTCCCTTTAAAATTTGTTACAAATATTGAAAAACTTGCTGGAATAAGTGTCAATATGCGGAAAAGGACTACATTAAATGGTATCGCAGCGATGTACTTTATTTTTAAATATACTCGATTTTTTAGTTTTGTCTCACTACTTAATTTTCTGACCACGTAGATCCAAATATTCTTAGCGCTATTAACTTTCATTATAGATTACAGTCTTTTACAATTTTTTTATTGATAGCTGTTTCTCAAGTTTCATTAAAAAACAAATATTGTATCATTAATAGAAAACTATTAGATCTACAAATAAGTTTTTGCTGTTTTGAAAAGATGGCGCCACCGATAAAATAAAATCGAAATTGTCAGCTGTAAAAAGTCGTATAGTACTTTTTGGTAGCATCACTTAGTGTCCATCGTGTTAAAATGTCGAGTATTGAGCCAAGTAAGCGTCATTTATGGAAATTGTTAATTTACTTCCTTCATTTAAAGCAATCTGCAGCTGAAAGTTGTTGTGCGTGGTTCCAAAAATTTAAAAGTGGTGATTTGGACGTGGAGGACAAAACACGCAGTAGAAGGCTCAATGTGCATGGTGACACAGAATTGGAAACTTTACTGGAAGAAGATCGGTGCCAAACGCAAGAAGAACTTGTATAAGAGTTAGGAGTGACTCAGCACACTATTTCACAACGTCTCAAAACCCTGGATATGATATGATGATAGTTAATAAGAACAATTAGAGTTTAATGAAATACCGTAAAACACCAATGTTTATAGATACTTCTGCCTAGCTATGAGCTTAGAATAAAATAATATGAGTTAAACAGGTAAGTATATATATATTCATCAATGCAGAAGTATGTTCAATTTATCGGTAGAAAATCTTAATTTCATTAAGATCTTTTTAAGATTTATTTTAATGATTCATGTATAATTAATGCATTTTCCAACTCCCAACCAACTCCCAGCGTTGTTTCTGAATAAATTCTTTTTTAAAATGTTATTCTACGTCACTCTATTTATACTTCCAAATACCGGTGTTAATCGTCGACGGAAGTCTACGATGTGTCTGTAAACAAAGCACATGTAAAGAATTACAGCGGTGCTTGTGTCAATTGGCCGAGACCGTGATTTGAGCTCGGCTCAGCAAGTTACTAGGCATTCGCTCTAACGATTAAGCGATACTAAAACCTCTAACAAATTCTTTAATAGGATAATGTGTTGAATTCGCTCCCTCCGTATTTGTATTTAAAGATATTTAAACTGATCAACATTTTATTAATTATGTCACATGTTTTACATCCAAATTGATAATAATTATGTACTTTTTTGCTTCAATAGGTGATTCTACATATAAGATGCACACTTCTACCACAGATCCTGAAACTGAACTTGGGTAAAAAGAAAATAAATATGAATAATATTTCTTACTTTCTATATTTTTCTCTTAACGCAGTATAACACGTACAAATGACCGTACTTCTACGTGTTTTTCCGAAATTTGTATGTGTAAACACTACTTTCGGAAATGGATAAATAGAGAGAAAAATAATAACGACTGAGAGAGAGAGAGAGAGAAAGAGAGAGAGAGAGAGAGAGAGGAGATATTTTGGGTGTAGTCCGCGAAAATTAGAAGAATATTATTAATATGAAAATAAAACGGCGCGTACGTGTAATAACTTACTCCAAGAATTTACATACATAGAGCAATAATTTTATTATTTATTATAAAATAAAATGTTATAATTTATTATAAAATTTCATATCCCTGCTATATTTAGCGTCTAGACAAATATAATTGACGGAGTTGGAAGATCCAGGGAATAATATAAGTTTGTTGACCCACCAAGGAGGATCCTACGGTGCAAAAGGCTTAATTAAAAATTAACCTAATACGTCGAGGTATTCTCCACCAATCTGTTAACGGGGACTTCCGAGCAAACATATTAATAATTTTCTCAGGACATACCCCTGAAACACTTTAAGTACCCCGTTACAACAATTATATTAGCTTCAACTTATATTTTTATATATAGTTATATAATATGCTAATTCTTTAGATAAATCTTTAAAATGTTTAAATACAATAATATTAGTTTTTTAAAAAGTAGGATTTACTACTTATAAACACCGGACTGTGTTTTAACTGCATAAAAACAAGCATAATGGATTTATTTATGATTTCAAATTCTCTTTTCAGTTTCTAATATTTTCTGACAGTCATAGACATGCCATGCATTTGGGAAGATATTGCCATCAAATTTAGAAGGAATATAGTATTTATGCATTAAAAAGTTTTTATCTCTATATTCATTTGCCTCAAATAATTTATATTGAAACACGTTTAAGTAGTTATGTTATATTACCTTATAATATTTTATAATACTTTATAACAACTAAGAACGATCAAAATATTTATCAATTTAGCAAAATAAAGTAAACAATTGTCTTATTTTTAAAACGTACAAAATAAATGCTTTAAAATAAATCTGTGCGCACGTTTAAAATAATTTTTGAGTTTTTTCTTAAACCTTCAAAGATCAATTTTTGTGTTACATTTGGAATAGGTATCAATATGTTTTTATAGGTCTTTCATGTCGTCGATTATGATTTCGGTACCAGTTTTTATAAAATCAAAATTACTTATCTAATATTAAATTAAAATTTAAAATCGTAATTTTTAAAAAATGAACTTGGAAAAAGACATAGGAAAGGAATTATTATATACTCCATATTATTGTTTTCTAAATCCCAAAATGGAGAGCTTTTCTAAAGCACAAAATAGATGTAAATTTATTAAGTAGACTTAGAAAAATCAAAAGTTTCGGTGACAAAATATGTTCTCCATTCTACTGTCGCCGCCTCGACAGAAAACCTTCAAACGGACTTTACATAAAATTGATAGTTCATTCTTAAGTTATTGCTACTGAGGTAACTAGTCACGTTCTTATTGGAAACTCCTTAATGGCATTGGTAGAGAAAGATTAACACAATATGCATATTACCTACTTAAGTAACTTACATACAATTACGTAACTAGTTCTTGAATGCTTATCTTTTTTTCGGTTGATTAGATTTTCTTCTATTTTTTTTATTTATTGTCGATTATTAGGATGTGTTTGAAGAGCAAAAACATACCGGGGCTGTTAAATAGAGTTTGGAGTGAATAATTCGTAACTCGGTTCTTTATGAACTCTTAAAATGTAAGATATATTCTAAATAAAAATGATTACAAACAACAAAGAAAACAAAACAATTAATCAACAATCGGCACCCCCCTGTATATTTTCTGAAACGTGTAATGAAAGGAAAAATAAGTTATTATTTCACGCGCTTCTTGTCTACTATACGTATATATTCCGCTAAGATTCCGCACGGTCTTTATCTGTATTCTATCACTTCCTATTATTTTATACTTACTTATATTTATTCGTACGGCTCGGTTTGTCCCTTATACGAAACCGAGGTTCGAAGTGATACTTTCTTGTTTTTATATGACTCTAAGAAGCGGCTTAGTTAGTAATATTAACAATCGAAATTTCGATAAGAATAAATAAGCTTGTTGTTAGAAAAATTCTTACATAAATCAAATACATTACTCTGTAAAGTCATCTATTGACATGACACGCATTTTCGATGGTTTTACTGCTATAAATTCTGTCAGACTATTATAATAATTTAATTCAGAGAAAAAACGTGTCTTTTTAAAAGTCTGAAGTGCTCGTTCTTCTTCTAAGCTAATAATTTTACTTTTTCTTACGAGTAAACTTGTCTTTCCGTTGCCTCATAGAAGAGTTCTCACTGAAAAATGAAAAAGATCGGTCGGTCGCAGAGTATCGATTCGAGGAAGGTATCCTTCCTCGATGACTACCGCGCTCCTGACAAAAATTAGTACACTTTTTGTTCTGACCTGACGTATCAAATGTATAGATACTAGTTCATACTAAATGTAAAAAAATTGTAACATTATAAATACAAAAAATCCCCGTCATAATTGTGACCCGTCAGTAGGTCGGTGCGCGTCCATTCTACTGTTATGGGAAAAGACGCACCCGCGTGTTTATCATATCACCCATATCCCCATTCTTTAAAAATTAGAAACACATGAAGTAATGTGCATAATGTTAAAACTTTGTATATTCAGATTCTGTTTGATCGTCAATTCTATCACATCGTGTCGTTTGTACATATCGATTATATCGATTACCATTTATAATAAAATAAAGTATACGATTGATTTATTTATCAAATATTGTGCTTCACGCTTTCTTTTGCTCTGAAACTATACAATTTAACTAACCATTTGCGTTTAATGTACGCATGTGAAGCGCAGTATATTTGAAAATTATTTTCCATATTTTTATTAAATAGCTTACTGGCGCAAACACGTTTATATATTATAACAGTACGTTAACAATTTTTTGGATTCGTTAAAATTAAAATTTATTTAAATTAATATTAGTCCTAATGTAAATTTAATTTATTATCTTATTGCTTAATTTAGTACGCAATTTAATACTTACTTAATTACATTCTTGTATTTTTTACTGTGTCTTAACGCGTGTGTATTTCTTTACTTACTTTTCTCGTTTCGTCGGTTTTATCTATTTATATCGATATAAAATTAATTCATAGGCTTATTATTTGTAACTAGTAATTTGAATAATTGATTTCTTTGTTTTTTCGTTGTCGTAATTCATGTTACATAGTGCTGTATATATAACACATTGCATGCTAGAGCAGAAATAGGTTGACATGAATTTGTTATGCTAAAAATACAATTGCTAAGAATACGTAATTGAAATATGTTTGTCTTAGAAGGTTTTCTATTCTGATGTATATGATTTAATGGATAAAAACAGATTTTTAACTAAGTATTTAGATTTAAAATAATAGTTTAGACTGTACGTATGAAATATACGTCATGGATGACAACTGAACCGAGCATTGAAGATTAAACGTGCACAATATACCAAAAGGAACGATAAAGTCATTTTTCAGCATGACAATGCTCGGCCATGTTGCAAGAATCGTAAAGGAAACGTTAGAAGCACTGAATTAGGATGTCCTACCTCACCTACCATGTTCACCAGACATTGCTCCTTCAGACTACCACTTATTCTGGTCGATGACTCATGGTCTGGCTGAACAGCACTTCACTTCTTACGAGGAATTAACAAAATGGGTTGACTCGTGGATCGCCTCAAAAGACAAGCTTTTTTTTAGTCGTGGTATCCACTTGCTGTCCGAAACATGGTCAAAAGTAGTAGAAGGTGATGCGCAATATTTTGAATGACATTATTTGTACCTTTTTTTGCAATAAATGCTTATTTCTTTATGAAAAAACGACGAAAACTTATTTTTTATACTCAATAGTATCGTTAGATATCTATCAATATAACTACAGCATCACATTAGTAAGTTTCTGTTTGCAACAAAAGTGAATTCTCGATTGAAAATTGCCATTTTTGAAAAAAATTGTCTTCATTTGCAGGAAGTGTTGATTTTCTGCTTTCATATAAAGAAAACTGCTCTTCATGCAGGCTCTCAAGAGTTTACAGTGATTTCATGCTGAGGACCGGCATGGTGGCGGAAGAGATAAAGTGTTCGATGATTTCGAACTAGAAGCATTACTTGGTGAGGACTCGTGCCAAATCCAAGAAGAATGAACAGAATCATTGGAAGTCACTCTGCAGATAAGTTCGAAACATCTAAAAGCTATGATCATGATTCAGAAGCAAGAAAATTGACTTCCGTATACATGGAAAGCGAGAAATGTTGAACAGCGTTTTCTTTTCTTGTCAACAGTTGAATTTTTTTTGAAAGACGGAATTGAAAGAAATTTTTAAATCTCATCGTAACCGGCGATGAAAAATGGGTTTAATAAGATAATCCCAACGTAGAAAATCTCTCCATTTATTGGAAAGAGTTCGGGTTGTTGTATTATAGTTTGTTGAAACCGAGTGAAAACATTACAGGGAATCGGTATCGAATGCAATTCATGCGCTCGAGCGAAGCATTGAAGAAGAAACGAACACAATACCAACAGTGACATGATCAATTTATGCTGTAGTATATGAATAAATAATACTTCGCCACATGTCGCCAAACCTGTCAAGCCGTTTTCTAGCCATCAGCAATGTACTCCATAGACATTACTTATTTCGACTACCGTGGTTCCGATTGATGGTACATATCCTAGATTACCAGCATTTCGACTTTTATGATGAAAACTTTTGGTGATGGGATCCGATCATTTCCCCAAAAACGGTGTAAATAATAGTGATGTTGTAGGATAGAACTTTAAAACATAAAACAGTAATAACTTTTTAAGAATAAAACCTCAAATTTCGGAAAAACTGCATAATCAAAGTTACACAGCTTATAACATATTCACTTTCAATATCCAAAAGAGGAATATTTTTTATCATATGAATTCATTAACAGTTTTTGCATTTTAAGCAGTTAGTAATATTTTTTTAAGTTTTCTTATCAGTTGAAAGCTAAATAAAAATGAAAAGCATAAATTAAGTTTACACATTAATTTTGATCTTTTATAAATAGTGTCAAATACTTTATATCATGATCCAACTTCGTAGCTTTCAAAATTAAGTCAAAGCAAACTTGAGTGTAAAAGGTATTTAGACAAAGAATCTAAATATCTCTAATATAGTAATGTAGATTCTGTAGTTATCGCTTGATTTCGGTTACTATTTAGATAGGTATATTTACCACAGGAATTTAAAAGTAATGAAAATCGGGCTGTAGTCAGAAAAGAAGATGGAATAGTCACTATTCGACTAGGTATGCATGTCTTTTGAGTTAGTATATGAAGTTCTGTCGCTGTGATTGTATCAGTTCATTCGTTGGAATATTTATATATACGCTTTCCCATTTCAAAGAAAATGTGATGGCTGATTGTCAAGAACAACGTGCGGCTGTGAAATTTTGTTCCATATTGGAAGAAGCTGTCGCGGAAACGATTTTAATGTTTACGTTTTTTGATGGGTATGATACGCTCAGTAAAACTAGAGTCTACAAGTGGTTTTCAACTTTTTAAATTGGAGAAAGGTCGATTTGGTAGAACCCCGTTCAAAACACTCTACAACGTCTAGAAATTATGAAAATTTTGACAAAATCAATGGTCTCGTTTGAAGACCGTCCGCGAATCATTGATCAACTCATTGGAATAAACGGAGTCTTATGGATTTCAGTTCAGTGGAGTTTATTTGAAGATTTGCAGTCAAAGCTGTTCTCTGACGTCTCACAGGCCAAAAAAGAGAGCGCCCACAGTGCTATAGCCGTCAAACAGTTTTTGTACAAAAACTGTATGAATCAATCGACCATTGCTTACCTAGAATGTCCCAATAAATGAATTTAAAAAATGTATTGAACAATGAAAACATCGTTTGCTGAAATGTGTTATGGTCAAGCATTTTGAGTTTTTTTTGGTACTCCCTTGTATGAGTGATTTTTGTACGTTTTTTTCTAAATAGATAGTCATAAAGAAACACATTTATAAGAGAGTATTATTGAATTCCTAAATGAACACGGTATTGATATGGCAAATTATTGTATTCAATCATATGAAAATGCTAAAAATATGCAGGCGCAGAGAATGGCAAGCAGAGTTGATATTAACAAATTGACTTTTTACTTCCATATTGTGGGGATTTTCTAAATTTAGTAAGGGAGTGTAATATCGACGAGTATACTGACGCAGTTTCATTTTTCTTTTATTAAAATGTTTCTTTAATCCAATGTTTCGAATTTATCACATACTCGTGGTCAGTATTATTCATTATCATATAATCATTCAGTAGAGATACCATTAAAGATTACATCTTTAATTATGAACAGATTTTTAAGTCCGAACAAAATATCTCAAGACAGCTAGCAAAAGGCAGACGGTCAATAAAAAGCTAAAGGTTTATTGAAAGAAAATACAAAACCGGAGAATTCTTTCATGGCTATCTTACAGAATCACGCATTACATAAATTTAACGTTATTAGTCAATAGACAGAAAAATGGTATCAATTTTGTTTCGAACAACGCATTGCTATCAGCGCTTTAGTGGGTAGCGCATATCTGACACACTCGATGCGCGTGAACATATTTGCGAAATGTAAATAAATTATCAATTAATATTATAACTCTTCACGTGAATTTTATTCGCGTATCATTAATCGTAAAATTATATTATATTATGCCTACAATTTTAATGACGTTTTGTTTTTTTTTCTGGTTCGCAGAAAAATTAAAAGCAGCCGACCATCAAGATGCCAAATAAAAACAATGGCTATTGTTAATTTTTATTATTACTAATAATTAGGCGACGTGAATTTGTTACAATTTTTGTTTAACTTTTATTTTGGAAAAATTATACTTTATTATTTTTTCAAATAAACCAACAGGAAAAGATGTTTTCAAGTGATATAAAATTATTTTCTTGATTTTATAGCATGCGAAATGAACAATAGATGTTTTCTTAAATTGGACTACAAAATCTTTTGTACACTGTGGCGAAATTTATACAAGCAATGAACACAAGCTTAAATTTAAACAATTTATATTATATAAGCGAACTTGCAAATCTGTTGAGTGCCCGAAAGAACAGATGTTTTGGTATTTGCGAAAAGAATCTGGCGGCATACTAAGCGACTATGGGCCAAGGTATGTTGAGTCGGAGCCATAAATCAGCAAACACCCAAGTACAAATTATGTACAATTCATACGTATAAAATATGTAGAAGATGTTACAACTTCATACATAAAAAATAACTTTAACATAGGTTGTTGCCAGTTTAGAATTAGATTATCTTTTTTTATCTTTTATTATCTTTGATTCTAAATTATAAAGTAATATAAATATCAAAAGTATCCTAATTTATAGACGATAAAGACTGTTTGGTACCATTGCGTATAATTCGACTCATATTACGAATAAATCATTAACATATTCATTATTTTTGCATTAATAATTAATTTGTAATGCCGAAACAGATACGAACACGCGTAATTCAACTGATATGTTTTCTGATGTGTTAACTAATTTAGTTAAAGTATTAGTTGCCGTTGAAATCTTCTCAGCCGTCAAACATTCGTTTGTTTTCTGCTTCTTCGAAAATGACAAATTTCTAGGCCAACGTATAAGACAATAAGCTATAATAGCAACCAACATCGAAGGATGAAAATCGCATAAACTATTCTTCACAATCTTGACGATCTAGATTAATCAATGGTTGACCGACAAATTTTTAAATTTGTTAGAATTTCAGATAACTGGATGGGCTACAAAGATTTATCCTGAGTCAACCCCACAGGTCCTGACCGAGTTCCAACTTTGTCAAACAGACAACTTTAAGTAGAGCCACCTTAGATTTACAGATGAGTAACTGTGTTGTGTATCTGGCACTTGAAACAATCACAAAAACTGCAGCTGCGAAATCAGCCTAAAAGAATTACAAAATCCATGCAAATTCCAAGATGAGAGAATTGCTGATATTTACGCAACGTCAAATTCGAAGCTTCTCCAATTAAGTAAGCTGTTATCTGTAAAGGATCCACTCCTTCTGATACTTTACATTCACAAACATTTAATTAGTATTTTCGCACGAATAATAACTGGAGACACACTATCCACAAGATCGACGAGTTTAAATAATTCTGAAAATATAGTACGCTTTGTAGTTGCTAGTGTTGCTAAAAGCAATTTTATTTGAAAACGAAAAGACTGATCAAAAAGTTCTGTAACCGGCATCTTAATATAGGTAACCATCTTGATAACCTTGTGATGCAATACGCTCTACTTCTTTCAAAGTATCAGTCGCAACTAAAGAGACGTCCGCGTACCTTGGCTACGATTAAATGTAAATCCTATTCGTTGAGTTGTGCAAAAAATCGCGAATCCTTCCAAGCAAAATGGAAGACTAATTGCACAACAATTAATTGCAACCGATGGATGGTGTTTGAAGGTCCAGACACGATTCTGTCACTTGGCATCCACGCTTAGAGACACGCTTCACGCCTAAGGTTAAAAAATTATGTGCCGTTGTTTACGTGTTATTATCGGCATCTGCATTATCGACTAAGCCAGTGAAAAAACAGACGACAATGCCACTGGACCAGTATGTGGAGATTGAACTTGACGTTTTGCTAACAAAATCTCACCATAAACAGGTGCGCTAAGAATGCGATTCACAGTTCTTGGATACCCAAAGTGCTGATCAGCTACTTCTAATCCGTTGATGTGAGCATTTCAACGCTAATGCACGCTTAATTTTCTTTCACAGGATGTTGGAGAGTAACCCAATTTTGTGGTTACAGATTATTATAGTAAATAATATTATAATTTATGGTTATTAAAATATATCATAAATAATCTATTTGACATTTTCAGCAAATAGACAGTAACTAGGCTGGTTTTATATATAAATGGAAATTATTATGAATATTATCTAATCTTCAAATGTACTTTTATCGACTGCTTATATAAATATTTTTTCATTGGTGTCACAGTCCAATCTAATCATTCGAAAACAATACGTAACAATATCAATACATATCTACATTAATATTAATACATCAATACACAAGAATAATAAAAATAAAAATAAAAATTAAATTAAAAATTATAGTGACAGTCAGACTGTCCTTTATACAGTCACTCCCATAGACTAATTTGAAAATAAAGTATTAGCTGAAAAAATTTTATTAGTAAAGTGCAATCTGATGGTTCCCAACACCCTTACCTAATTGAAGATCCAGTCCAACGTTTCGAGCTCCCTACGGCTCCTCATCAAGGACTAAACTAAATCTTATATTCTAATTTATATATACCTTATTCCTTCTGGGCTTTCAGTGCATCGGTCGATAACTCCGCTCCATATAACACGGTGGATTCGGCTTCTCTTATGAGCAGATGCCGCTTGCAGGGTGCAGAATCACTAACGTTGATCTTCACCCTACTAAGTTGCACTATCACTTAGGTTCTTATTTAATTGGGTCCCAGAAGGTCAACTTGGAATCAATCGTCACCCCTAAGTACATTACGGCTGCTTTGGTATTCACTATTATGTCCTCAACCTGCATAAGGCGTACCTTTGAAATACGCTTCTTAGTCAGAAGCACGATCTCTGATTTCGTCGCTGTCAGTTCTAAACTATTGCTCTCCATCCATCTCTCCATGCGGCACATTACTTGATTGAGTCGCATCTATGCAGCGTCATAATCCTAAGCAATGATGAAATATGAAATGTTTTACATGTCGGCCCCAAGCAAAGGACTCTGAGTCATCCCAGCAGTAACCCTCTTTCTCCTCCGGCCATTACATGTCTCAAAAACCAGGAAGCGGTCCCTGAGGTATTCACCTAATATCCAAAGTATATAGGGCGGCAGCCGGAAATCTCGCTCCAGGACTCGTAGAACATTCGCCCATCCCATAGAGTTTCATTCCGAATTTCAAGCATCTACAGGAGGCATACAGATTGGGAGTAGTTAATATCCTCTCTTCTATATTTATCTTCTCAAGAATTTCACCTTGCTCGTCTCACTCGAAATCCATACCCTCTGTCGGCCATACTACTGGCAGTAGTCACGGCCTCAAGAAGGCGTGACTTCAATAATCTCTCCAGCAAATTAATAAATATTTTTATCCGTCGTATGGTCATTATAGTATAATATATTATAATAAAATAATGACAGACAGATTGTCCTTATTTATGATCATCCCCGAACAAGTTGAAATAGAACTTATTACTAAAAATAAATTAGATTAACAATTTAAAATTAAAAATAATAAAAATGTAAATAATAGTAAAATAAAATAAAAATAAAAAATATAATGAATTATATGTTAGCAAAGGATAACCTAACTGCTCTCACCACCTTAAATTTAAATTCTCCTTTGGTGTTCGACGATTCAAACCGCTATGGTTTATTTGGAGAATTTCTAAATGGAGCATTTCTCTTTGTTTGGCCTTGCAACATTCCAAGTGGGAGGTGTTCGCTAATTGCATCTAGTAAAACGTAGCTATATGGAATGAGATGTACTGGTGATTGCTGGCTGTCTATTCTTCGAAAACCTGCCAATCCTTGATTCGCTAGGCCGGGTGTTCCATCGCAAAGGTCACATCTGGTGTGGTTTCAATGTAGCCTGGTCTCCTGAACGTGAAAGTTGAGCCAGTGTTTAAGATCACTAGCCCTAGTCTAGGCCACCATGTCTCTTCGACCTCTGCAGTTAGGCCCTCGTATACGTCATTCTAGGGCTCTTGCATTAATCTTACCTGCCATCGCCAGCTTACCTTTCATTCCTCTGACGGTGTCATTCAGGTCATCAAGTACAGCTTGGTAGTTATCTGTGGCTTGGTTTCGGATGAGGTAGCAACTTATATATAAATAAGGCGATTACACGCCACACAAACATAGCCATTTTTAGACCCATGATCCTCAATTTTTGTTACTTATGCGTCGGGAATTCAAATGGCTTCCCCAATTTATTGGCATACCAGCATTTTTCTTCTCAGTTCCGGTAGTACTAGTTGATAATTAGCGTATCAGCTTTAGTATTGTACCAGAACCAGACAAGGAAGTGATCAGCCGTCCTACTTTTGTTCACATTTCCTTGCACTACGCGCATTTGGCTTTCTTCGATAGGACGACGCGAATGATAGTGAAATCGCTGGAAACGGTGACATGCCGGCATCCCTCTAAATCCATTTCGACTGTGCAAAGGAAGCACTAAGGTGTTGCGGGACACACAGACACCTTGTGCCCTCTCTGTCCGCATCGATACCAACAGGCACTACGGTTAGGGTTTTTGCAGCTAAGACCCTGATGGTCATTACCTAGGCATCTGCAGTACCTAGTCACTATTTCGCGATGCGATAATTCACTAGGTTCACTCTTAAATATCGTATTCAGCAGCTGCACGTCAGCAACTTTATCCAAAACTACGATGACAGGATGCAGCTCTAGTGTGTTGATTTGGGTTACCTTGATCTCAAGAGCCGTAGAGACGTACCTCTTCCTCTGTCGCGCAACATTCCAAATCGTTTATCTCTAGACTCTTTCTGGGGTCAGCTACCTGACAGTGCCAGTCTAGATGGTCGCTTTCTTGAGTAAGTATATTCCGGCCTTAGGATTTGGTGTTTCTCAGTTCTAAAATCGTTTCACTCTATTCTGATTTCCAAATCAAGCTTACATCTTCATCTGAGTCTTCAGGTTGAACGTAGTTTCTAATAATTTTCACCACTTCTGCGTAGGACTCCCCTTGCGTTCGCTTGGTGGCGATCACAGCAAGCTCTCTTCTCGTTTTCTTAACTTTCTTTGACTGAATATACTCCGACTGAGATATCCGCCTATTCTCGGGAGAGTGTTCGGTTTGTTCTTTTTTTAAAGTACTTTCTTTGAGGCTTGCTTGATGTTTCCTTGGATGCAATCTTTTTCTTTCTTTATTTTCTCAGAATAGTTGATCCATCTAGAGGACAAATTTCTGCAGTTGGGTGGTGAAGAAACTTTCTGCTGGACGGCTCCCTGCTGTGTTGGCGTGGAGAATAATCTCCTCTTCTTCTTTTTTTCAAGCCTGTGCTTTAAAATGTCAACCACTTCTACCACTTTGCACAGCTCTTTAATTGTTTTCTTGATGTTTGATTGACTTTTAAGGTCCGTCTCTATTCCCCTAATCAGTTGATCAGCTTGGAGTAACTGGGTCATTCTCTGCTGTCCATTGAGACAACGACCTATAGTTTTAACCGTCGCATCAGCCAGTTGGTCTACAGATACGAACGGCGAGCTGGGGATCTCGACTGACTCTACGTAGACAGATGCAGGTGACGCTCGGGAAGCTGCTTTAATTTTTCTGGAAAGCTGCATTAACTTCTTCCATTTCTTCTTTGTTTTGTGTGTTATATATATATATATATATATATATATATATATATTATATTTGTGGTGGTCTACTTTTGCACATATGTCTCATCGACGTGTCTGTTCATTCTCTTCCGGTGGGATTATGATCGCACTTCCTCTCGTATTGAGGTTCGAGAAAGCAAACCCGCGGCCATGAAGTTTTCTGAAAATCCTAGCTGTCGTTTGCCCAGTCGACATAGTAAGTTCCATCCGAGTCCTTTCCGGTCTTTCGTGTTTAAAAACCACCGTAACTCATGAGTCGGGATCATACTGCGGTTGTACGACCGCCTGTTCCGAAGTAAAGATCTTTTCCGTTTTTCAGTAGTTGCCTCCCCGCATTCACTCCGTCTCTTGTCCTCAGCAACCTGTTAATTGTGTAGAATTATTCTTACTAATTCCTCTTAGCAGCATACTAAATTATCAGTGATGCATATATATCCACTCCTACATCTTCATTCAAACTGCTACTTGTTACAGATGCTCATACCGTACCAGGTCGACTAGTTGTGTGATAGGAGAGCCGGGAAGCTCCATTGAGTCGACTGAATCGGTTTCCGTTGAAACTCTAGTATCTGACTTCAATATATTAACTTTTATATTTTTGACTGTTATTTGTGTTTTGTGTACAATATATGTAGTGATCAGGAGATAGAATAGTCAAAGGGTTATCGTATGGCATTCTATATCGTCCCATTATTTAAGCTCCGCTACGACCCGGTGGCTCGTGACTTACAGCAGGGTCCTACCCGTACGCAATACGGCACTACTATAATAAGCGAGATTTAACCGCGATCTACCACTGTGTGGAAAAGTCTTCTATATAGACTAGACGGGGTTTGGGCCTCTTACCGCCGGCGGCCCAGGAATCTCATTTAGTTTTATAACTGCATCCTCCGCTGTGAGAGCGCTCATAGATATGAAATGACCCCCTCACAACTGACCCACCACCTCATCATTGACCTCTGAAATTGAACTGGTCTCTTTTAGACAATTTGAGAAGTGTCCATTTATAGGATCTCTCAGTCTTTCATTATCCATTAGGAAGGTACCCGTTTATAGATTCTCTATCATCACCATGTTAGGAGTCATCCGTTTATATGGTCCACAATACACTTTTAAGTCTAACTAATAACTGATAGAGTATAAATGTGTGAGTGACGAGGGGGTGTATAAACGAATGAATACCACTATTTTCATTCGGAGTTCTTGTCTGCGGTCAGTGATTGATCGCTCTTGCCAGTGCTTAGTTTTCAACTCGCCAGAAGCGGTTTTGCCGCTATCAGCAACCCTGGGATGCGTATGGTAGCTGAATAAGTAACGTTTGAAGAGTTGTAAAAGAAAGAAGCGTAATAAATATTACGACTAAATTTCACCAATGCTTGTGCGAAAGAAGTATGAGGCGAAAATATAATCGAATAGGGAATAGAAGGCGGACGTACTATTCAGCGTCATATTGCGAGCGATAATAGCCGCTGCCACGCCATCCGCATACCCGATCAGCAAGCAGCCTTCCAGCATTTCTAACCGAAGGATCCCGTTATAGGAAATATTCCATAGATCGAGACCCAGGATGCAGCCTTGGACCGCGCCACACGTCAGCTCTTTTCGCTTAGAGCCCTCTGCCGTGTCGTACAGAATGGATCTGTCCTTCAAATAATCTCCAATGATCTGGAATAAGTTCCTAGGTACGTTGAAGTCCTTCTCCTGTGCCCCCAGCGCGTCTGCCCACCTCATCGAGTGAAGGCATTTTTGATGTATCACTAGAAGGCACTAGGGCCGGGAGAAGTGATTCCCCTGGTTCGTAGTTCTGGCCACCTCCACTACCTCCTGAATAGCATCTATGGTGGATCGCGCTCTCCGAAAACCATACTGCCTCGCGGCAAGGTCATCAGTTTTTCAAAGCGCCACTTGCAGGTGGGGTTTCACCAGCTTTTCTAGGAGTTTCCCGGCGGTGATTATCATAAGGATCTGTAAGCCGACGGAACACTATTTGGACCCTTGCCCTTGCTTCACAGCACAAGTCTCGCTTCCTTCCAGCACGAATAAAATATTCCCGCACGAAGGTACAGGTACATGCCAAGCAACAGTTCAGGAAGACTCTGTACCTCCGTTTTCAACACTGGCTTTGATGGCTCGCTTCAAAGCGTTCTTTGCCACTAGATGTTCAGTAATTCTAATAGCGGCATCGATACCGAACGCCATGAAAAGCGTACAAAGGGTGGGTGCATTAAGAATCGCGTGCGCGTATCGTACTGTGTCTGAGAGCGCCGCTTTAGTGATCGTGAGTGACATTCCCATCGATCTGTTCACGACTTAACGACAGTGTATTCATGAGCGGAGCCCGAATTTTGGAAGGGAAGACGCTGCGACTGAAGAACGGATAAAGACGATCGGGAGGTGGCAGAGACGGTGGACCATAGACGAACGAGCACAATGGACGAAAAGGTTAATACCCGAAATCGGTCCGTGACAGGAGAGGCAACATGGAGAGGTGAACTTATATCTTGCCCAGTTTCTTTTCGGGCATCAAGGGATGTAGAATGAAGAGGATTACCTCTCCGGAATCTCAGTACTGCAGATGGACTTGGGACAATGTGGAGCACACGTGCTTTGTGTGCGACCATTGGACCGAGCTACGACTAGGGTTACAGACGAGGATAGGCGAGATCACGCCAGAAAACGTAATAAAACTTATGAAAACGGACGTGGACAGCTGGCGGTTGATCGCAAAATACATTACGAATCTGCTACGGAGCAAAATAGCAGATGGATGTGTGGGTGATGAAAATATGTGAAAGTGAACGCGGTACCGAGTATGCATGAGAACCTGGGATGAAAGGTATGAATGTGAAATTACCACGCAGGGACAACCGCCCAGACTGAACTAATGTGCATAATAGTTCCGGGCTGGTGTCGGTACAACACGGAGATATGTGTTTAGTGCGTAGTGACATGGGATTTGTGTCGAGTCGCACATATTCCGGTGGTCGTTTTCCAGGAATGTTCTTGGAGAATGGTTATGGGAAATGCATAAATAGCATTCACAGACTCCTCAACAAAAAAAAAAAATAATAATAATAAGACTGCTTCATTTTAAATAAGAATTTTTGGAAAAAACTAGATATAAATATATTTTTGAATTAAATTTTTTTATAAATAATTTTTGATAGAATTATAGATTCTAGCTTATCACTTTCCACTGCACTTATTATTGTGTAAAGAAAATTAATGGAAATGCTACAGAATTTTGTTCCAAATAAAAGATTTGTGGAAGTATTTGAGGAAAAACGTGTATTGTTGAAAGAGACGTTATTCTCTCTCTGTTTCTCCCTCTCCCTCTCTCTTTCTGCCTCTCATATATAGGCAGAACTTGTTTTAAGCAATAGGAACATATTTTCTTACACTCTGTCGTCTAGACTAAATGCAAGACGTGAAAGTTTTAGTATAATTTCAATAATTTAAATTTGATCATGATTTAACAGTTTACATTCTGACTCGGGTTGCTACAAACACAATTCTTACAAACACAATCCCTTTTTAATTTCTACTCGATTTCAGCACTCACGTTGGCTCACCGAGGCTCCAACAGCCTTACACTTACATGCCTTTCACATTTTCTTTTAATATAGTACTTTCCTAATAATTTCAGTATATGAGAACTGAATCATTTGATACTTCGAAATTCCAAGAATGTTACAACCTACATTGTTCAAGAATTATATTAGAATTAGATAACTTTTAACAACTATCATTCAAATGGGATGCCGTGGTTGAAATAATAAAAGCACACGGTGATAGATGTCAAAGTGAAAATAAATTTTAGGCGTAAAATATTTAAAAAATATTATTTAAATATATTAATTTTCTCACAAATAATTTAATAAACTTTCAGAGTTTTAGCGACCCTTCGAAACAATAATAACAAGAATTGTAGTCGTAACATTACAAACCATAATGAATGTGAAGAAAATGTACATTTTGCAGGAACAGCGATAGTTAAAAATACTCCTTTAAAAAGTAAGAGATAATAATATTTTTTATATAATTTCTATGTTGAATGATACACACTGATAAAAGTATCAAAGTATTCTATGAAATTTCAATAACCTTAATATAAACAATGTCATGAATATCGATGAAATAGCAATAGAAAATAGCATTTAGAATTGTATAATTAAAATAACTTTTGTATTACTCAACAAATATATTCAATACTACGCTATTTAATACCTCATTGGTTAAATATATAAGTCTGTCTAATAATAAAGTTAATAAACTCTTATTAATTCTAATAATTCTTTTATCATTGACTTATTCATCAAATTTCTTTTTTATTGTATTTAGAAATAGAAAATGAAGAAAGATATTCAAATACAAGTAGCGGTTAGAGTTTACAGGCGGAAAAATATATCGTAGATAGTACACACCATAAGAGTGAAGGAGAGGGACAAATAGACTTAAGTTAGTGTTCATACACTCACCAGTTATTTTAATGTTCAGCGATGACTGACAGTAAATCTCAAACTTTTGCATTATTGGCAAATTTCTCCATACGATGTCGAAGGTCTTAGAAATCTTATCAAAGTAGGACGAATTCAAAGACAAAATAGAGGGTTCATGTGATCTACGCATTTAGAATGCAAGAATCTCGGGATGTCGCTGTAATAGCAAAGACAATTATATTTATTCTGAATGGCGACAACAGGCACTCTCGTGATGCTTGTATCGTGCCAGTTGTGTCACTCATTCCTCTATGTCTCTCTCTCTCTCTCCCTCTGTCTATATCTCTCACACACACACTTACCACCTTTTTACTTATCACCTTCCTTATATATTTATAACATTTCATTAAAAGTATTATTCTTTATTAATATTCTGAAATAATTTTATGCTTACATACCTGCACTCAGAAAAGAATTTGGTTGTAACTCTATAGTTTATAGTATTAACCGGGTTTTAACTTTCCTATTACTTACGTAAAAAATTTTACTCGTAACCAGTGGATGAAACATTGACCTTCTTTAAATAGCAATCATTTGTAATCAATCTGCGAAATCCTTAATTTTGAATTCTTTTCACCTTAAAAATATGTCTACAGAAACGTGCATATTTCTGTAATGTTTAAACATAGTATCTATATTCTAATGAAGTAATAAAATATATGTCATGGTATTTGTTTTTTATAGAGGTTATTTATGACTAGTTTTTCTATAAAATATTTAAATTTTAAGCTAAATATTCTTTATGTCGGAAAATAAAATACATTCACCACCGTTATATGTTATGATAATAATGACAGAACGTTCACCTATTACTCGATCATTAATTAGATTTTCCTGAAGAACTATTTAGAATTATATTCTTTCAAATATCTTATTTAATATGTAATATGTTTAGTTTTATTCTGATATTACATACAGTTTCATTAATTCCTATTTATTATAAAATAGTATAACGTACAGATTATTGAGGCTTCTATTAAACTTACAAGATAGATTCGGAACCTTAAATGAAACTTTTAGAAAATTCCCGAAAGCATGAAATATGTGGAATCAATTACCGATAACTGTTATAAAGCTTCTTTGACGACTTACAGAAAGGTTTAGTAAGCCTTCAGGCATTAACTTTTCAGTAAGCTTTCTAGAATAAAATAGTATATCTACACGGAAAAAATCATCATGATTTCAACAACCTGCAGTCATCATATTCAAACGCGAGTAGTAAAATTAATTAAAGTAGATAATTTATTAAACATTTAAAGGCACATAGGCAAAGAGGACAAAGGTGCACAACTGTATATAATCGCAGGCTGAGACCGTCGCGCTGGCGAGGTGAGTGCGAGTAGGGAAGAGAGGAAGAGAGAGAGAGAGAGAGAGAGAGAGAGAGAGAGAGAGAGAGAGAGAGAGAGAGAGAGAATGCGTGAAGCGACCTGCAGAACTATCGGCGGCTGTCTTTGAAGATATTGCGAAGCTCGCCAGCTAGAAGGTGGCCGGGGTCTCCCGAGGCCATGGGTGTGCAACAAAAGATTACTGCCGGTCTGGACTACGGAAAGTCTATGTCTGGTATACGTAAACTTAGTTGCGTACTACCTTGACGAGAGGCTCACACCGAAAAAGATTGGCGAACAGGCTAATACCAACAACGACATTAAAAAAAACTCCAAATCTATGAGCAAACTTTATCGTAATTAAACTTAAAGTTAAAGTGCTAACTTTAATTTAAAGTGCATTATGGACAACAGTGTTATAATTTCGGTTTAGAATAGTTTGAACCAATTTCTAAATTTTTTAAACTTAATTTTACCTAATGTTTTTGTAAAGACATCGACTTTATTATCTTCAAAATCTATCTTTATAATATAAATTACTCTATTTAAATAGCTCTCATTCACAAAATGAACGTGTGTTGTATTTGGAGTTTTTGATATAGTTACCATATATTGTATAGTTACCTCATAAAAAAATTTTAAAAAATAATAAAAAAATTTTAATTTCTTAAAACATCACTTATCCATTTTAATTCACCTACACATTCAGAGAGTGAAACATATTCTGCTGCTGTAGATGATTTAGTTACACTACTCTGCTTTTTTGATTTTTAAAATACAAAATTGTCATAGATTTTAATAAAACCATTGTTGTAACTAAACATAACCAGTTGTTAATTTACGAACAATGGTGTCACCGGCAGAATCTTCATCAGCAAAGCAATCTAGTTTTGTACATGTACTTTAAGATTCTTAAGGCGTAATAATAATGTGTGGAATTGTAACAATTTTGAAATCTTCTCATGTGTAATAATTTAACTTAACGCTTATGTCTCCTTATGTTGCAGAAATTATATATAATATTGGGTGTACAAATAAGTTTCCGCTGTTTTTTATAAAGAAATAAGAATTTATTGTAAAAAAAGTACAAATAATGTCATTCAAAATATTGCCCATTACTTTCTACTACTTTTGACCATTTTTCAGACAGGAAGTGGATACTCCATCTACAAAATTGCTCGTCTTTTAAGGTGATCCACGAATCGACCTATTTCTTCAATTCCTCGTAAGAAGTGAAGTGCTGCTCAGCCAGACCATGAGTCATCGATCGGAATATGTGGTAGTCTGAAGGAGCAATGTCTGGTGAATCCGGCGGATTTTGCGATGAATGTTTAGCTTGGCCATCGAAGTAGAGGCATGCACGGGCTTATCCTATGACTTTCTACGATTTGGGTTGTCGTAGTGAATCCACTTTTCGTCTCTCGTCACGATTCGATGTAGAAATCCTTTGCGATTTTGCCTTTTGAGCAATAATTCGCAAGCGAATAAGCGACGCTCGACGTCTCTTAGCTTCAGTTCGTCAGCAACGCAATTTCCTTGTTTTTGGACCATCTCAGGATTTTGAGACGTTGTGTTCATACACTCACCAGTTATTTTAATGTTCAGCGATGACTGACAGTAAATCTCAAACTTTTGCATCAATGGCAAATTTCTCCACACAATGTCGAAGGTCTTAGGAATCTTATCAAAGTAGGACGAATTCAAAGCCAAAATGGAGGGTTCATGTGATCTACGTATTTAGAATACAAGAATCTCGGGATGTCGCTGTAATACAAAGACAATTATATTCATTCTGAATGGCGACAACAGGCCCTCTCGTGATGCTTGTATCGTGCCAGTTGTGTCACTCATTCCTCTACGTCTCTCTCTCTCTCTATCTCTCCCTGTGACTATTCTTCACCATACACCTTGGACCTTCCATTGTGTGTTTTGTCCTCCACGTCAAAATCGCCACTTTTGAGTTTTTGGAACCACGCTCAACAACTTCTCTTACTGAAATTGCCATCACCACATGCTTCTATGAGTAGCCGATGTGCTTCAGTTGCAGATTACTTTAAATCAAAGAAGTAAATTAACAATTCCCGCAAATGACGCTTACTTGGCTCAAAACTTGACATCTTAACATGATGAAAACTAAGTAATGCTAGTAAAAAGTCAGTGGTATTCAAAGGCTATACTGTTTCCAGTATATGTCAACATATACTATAGGACTATTTATAGCTGACAATTTCGATGTTATCTTATAGGTGACGCTATCTTTTCGAAGTGGCGGAAACTTATTTGTATACCTAATATATAAAAGAGCATCTATTAGGTTTCTAAATTGTATATTATTCGATGCTGATTGCGTAGGTTCGCATTTAAGGTTTTGCGCGTTTAAGTTTTTACTCCATAGGAGTCTCATTCAAGCGAGCATTTAAAATATTATATTTATCAGCCAATGTTTCTACGAGGTCAGGTAATTAAATAGTGCGATCGATTTTATTTCTCGGCCTGTGGTACCACTGCAAACCTGTATCGTATTTTTAGATCCCTACGCTCTCGATTGAGACCTCAACGACCCTTGTACGATCATTTCGTCAGCAACTATTCAGTGTTTTGTAACAACGCGCGAGTAGTGTATGTCACGAAAATGGAACAGAGAAATTTAGAGCAACGTTGGGCGATAAAATTTTGTGCGAAACTCATCGAAACCGTCACAGAAACTTATGAAAAAGTGCTTAAAGTGCATGGTAATGATGCCGTGAGTCGCTGTCAGGTGTTTCGGTGGCATGCCAATTTTAAAAAAGATCGTGAAAATGTCAAAGAGGATGCGCGGAGCGGAAGGCCAATTCAAGTACGAAACGACGCGAATATACAACGCGTCCATGTCCTTGTTCGTCAAGACTGGTGACAAACCATTTTAATGTTGGCTGACGTATTGAACAGTTAGAAAGTTAGAAAGACTATACCAATGATTTCGCCATCAAAAAGCTGTGCGCGAAGATGGTACCGAAGAACTTTTCAGATGAGCAAAAAGCCCACCAAATGAACATCTCTCAAGATTGAGCAGGTTGACAGTGATCCGTCTCTTCTTGATCGAGTTATTCCAGGTGATGAAAGTTAGTTCTTTCAATATGACCCCGAAACTATTTGACAATGCCAACAGTGGCTATCCCCTGGAGCGCCAAGGCTAAAGAAGGCGAGCATCAGCAAATCCAAAGTGAAAACCATGTTCATTTGCTTCTTTGACAGCAAAGGGGTGTTTCACAAACAGTTTGTACCATCTGGGCAAACCGTAAACCAAGTATTCTATCGCAATGTGCTCGAAAAATTACCAAAAGCGTGCTCAGAGTGCGTCCAGAGATTGCAAAGACTTGGATTCTGCAACACTACAATGCTCCCTGTCACAGAGCGTTTAATTGCTATCAGTTTTTGGCGTCTAAAGGCACCGCTAGGTTACCACATCGGCCCTATTCACCGGACATCTCACCCTGCTACTTTTTCCTCTTCACGCATTTGAAAAAAATCGTCAAAGATCGACATTTTGACTCTGTTGAAGGCATTCAAGAATCGGTGATGAGGGTACTCGGAGAGATTCCACAAGAAATGTTTTAGAATTATTGCGAAAACAGTAAAATCCTCTGGAATAAGTGTATAGATGCGGGAAGGACTACTTTAAATAGGATCGCAGAGATGTACCTTACTTTTTAAATATACTCGATTTTTCTTGCAATACTTAATTCTCTGAGCTTATATATAATATGTTTGATCTAGAGTCATAATATTTTTGTTGCTTTGATATTTAATATTTATATCTAAATAGTTATTTATGTTGTCTAAATATTTCATTTTAAATTTATTGATGAATAATTTTTTTAAATGTTTTAGTTTTTGAAGATTTTCAACAAAATATGCAACAAAATATGAGATCATCTACGAAAACTATAAGATATACTGGATTGATTATCAATATTGATGTAGTATATACAATAATCATATTCACTACGTTTCAAACCCAAATATTGCAAATTTTTGTCCGCAATTCATTCAAAGCCGTGTTCAATCTCTACACTCATTTTGATTCAGCATTATAGTCTATTGGCTGTTCAACTTATACTTCCGAAATGATATCTCCTTTCAGAAATACTACCTCAACATCAATTTGGTGTACATACAAAACATTTTGGACGCTAAATGTCAACAATATCAAAGTTATAGTTTTTGCAACACGTGAATATAAACCATCGATCATTTCAGTTTGCCGATAACCTAGTACTATAATTCGGGCTTTATAAATTCCATTTGCCCTTTTTATGTAGATCTATCTTACCTTAAAACTTTTTTATCTTTGGCCTTTCAACTAATTTATAAATGTCATTTCCTATTATACAATTTATCTGTTTATTCATGCTTTGTTTCCATTTATCTTTTTCAATACTATTTACAGCTTCCGAATAAATTTGAGGAGTATTTACATTTGAGATCAATACAGTTTGCCTATTTATTTGATCTATAAATATCAGTTTGTTTACTCTTTCTTGTTGACCTTCTTGAAGGTGTATTTTTTTGGCTAGTTTCGGTGTTGTATTTTCACCTTCATCATTTTTTTCTTTTATATAGGTATTTGTAGGATTTTCATATTTATGATATTCATTATCATTTCTAATATTTTTTATTTTCATCTCATTTTCTATCATTTTCATCATTAAGGTTATTAGATTGCTTTGAATACTGTTTATCAGTACCACATTCGGTAATTGACTCATGGTTCAAATTTTCATCACTAGAAAGACCAATTAAATTTACTTTTTCATTTACTATGGCTACATGTCTAGTAATTTTTATCTAGTAATCTAGAGATTACTAGTAATCTAGTAATCTTTAGTAATAGTTATTTCATAACCTAGTATTATTCCCCTTTCAACCTTTCTATCCTACTATTTTATTATCCTACTTTCAGGAATTCTTACAAAGACACTACTTCCATACAACTTCAAATTACTAATATTTGATTTTTCTCCTATGATAATTTCATAATTAGTTTTATTTAAATGAGTGTTTGTTATTAATCTATTTCTTATCTACGCAACAGTCTTGACTGCTTCAGGCCAAAATTTTATATTCAATGCAGTATCAGACATTAAACACCTAGCTGTATCCATAATGGACCTATCGTATCCTCCCGTAGTTCCATTTCAATCATGAACATCCGGAGGACATAGATCTAGTAAAATACCCTTTTCTTGTACAAACTTATATAAACTTGTATAAACACTTTTACATGGTATTTCTTTGACGTTATCACATCTTAATTTTTTAATCGTTTTCATATCAAGTACTCCATTACATTTACAAATTCAACCAGGTAGTTATAAAACTCGCTTTTGGCTTTGATAATGTAAACTTGTAATCATTTGACTAAAGTCGTCAATAAAACAAAAAATATTGGGCTTTCAATATGTGGTCTATTTAATCAACCAATTTGTTTTTACATATTAAATTTAAATATTTAAAGTTGAAATGACCTAGGATTTTATGGTATTTTTGTTTTTCTGACATATTACATTGTATTTGTTCGGATGAATATGAACTTTTAGATTCTATATTACTGTACATTCTGTAAATATTACTAGTTTTATAAGCTATAGGAATTAGTTCGTTAGTAAATTTATTATAAATTTTAGCAATATTTCTTTCTGAAAAAATTTTATTTGAAACAGTTATTTTTCCATAATTTAATAAATTTTGATACATATTTTCAACGAAAAATATATTACTAACTTTGTTTAGTTTTTTTGTTGCATTGTTTACTATGAAACAATGCCTGACATAACCTATTTTCGTAGTTTATTACTTTAGAAAGCTACCATCATCCACTCTTACATATTAGGTATAATAATTATAATTAAAAATTGTACTTATGTCGACTGTTCTAAATTAAATTAATAAATATTTTTATCGGTCTTACAGTTTTTATAATATAATATATTAGCTAAAATAATGACCGTTAGACTGTCCTTGTTTATATCACTCCCGTAGAATCTGAAATAAAACTTATTACTACAATAAATTATATTAAAAATTAAAAATAAAATAAAAATAAAATAATAAATAAAATGAAATAAAAATAATAAAAGCAATATTCTATGTTAGTAAAGGCAACCTGACTGCCCCCACCAACTTAAAATTAGAATCACCTTGGTGTCCGACGTTTCGAACCGCTACGTCTCATTCTCAAGAACTCAACTGAGTATAATAATTTACGTTATTTATAAGGCAGTCTGAACAGCCACTATCTAAAATCCATTGAATCTGATTTTTACTGTCATTTGATTCGCAATTAAAATTTTATATATAATTTGTTATTCTGCGTGCGTATTAAACGCACTACATCCATAATGTTCGTTACTGTTCTCTCCGATGTATTGGCCACTATCTTGATTTCGCTGCTCCTGTTGTTGCCAGCTACCACGACTTCGTCCGCGTTGATTCGAGAAATGAGAACTGCTTCGGCCTCTATTCCGAAATCCCCTATGACTGTTATACTGTTGATCACGTATTTGGCCTCGCGCGCCTCCTCAATATGAACTCCTTTCTCTATTGTTTTTTCCGTGTCCTCTCCACATATTTTACGAAATTGGTTCGTTGACATTGTTGTGATTTACATTGCCTTGATATTCATCATTTAAGTATCTGCTGTTTCTTTTCCATTCACATTTGAAAGCAGTTGAGTTTCCAGTTCGATTTTTAGAAATACTTTTGTTATCATTATGTTTATCTTTATATATTTTAATTTTACTTATCACAAAATATATAGTTTGATTTTTCCTTTTTTAATACATTAACAAAATCTCCTATATAACTCAATGAATTTGGTAGAGTTTTCAATATATAGTTGAACTTTTTGTTTTCTGTAATGGTAGCACCGACACCTATCAATTCAATAATTAATTTTTCAACGCACTGAAAAATTAATCTTCATCTTGATAGTCGTTTAACTTACTTTTATCTAAATTGTTTCTTACTGTAATTTGTAGTGCAGATAACTCGCTTGAGTGTAAAGTGTCTAAATTTTTCATTATATCGTATGCAGTCGCTTCTTCGTCTATGAACTCCATTTGTATATTTGATAATACACGGTATATATAATTTATTGCTTTTAAGTCTTTTTCTAACCATGGAGCTTCTGTTTCATTATGACCTCTTGCTCTTTTAGTTACTTTCTCCCTTTTTTATAGTTTAAGAAATGTTAATAATTTTCATCCACATACAGTAATCTTGGCCGTCGAAACAGGTATAGTGATTTTCACATCGACTGCCATTTTATCTTCTTAAAATTTTTCTCTAGTACTGTTAATAAACTATTATAGATTTATTATTTTTCTTGTAGTTTTCGCAAACGTTTTTAGCACTTTACTGACCTCCTTTTTTATTATAGCTTTTTCGTCGTTTTTACTTTTTACTTCATCGTGCACTGTATCACCACGTGTTTGCACTTTTGTCTTTTTTTCTTTCGTAATGAGATTGTAACCACGTACCTCTGCTACCATGTTAGGATGAATGAGATTACACAAATAAAGAACATGAGTTTAAACATGAGTTATTTATAGTGTCTTAATGCATATTTGTTATATAATACTTTACAGTACACTCTTCTATAAGAAGCTATATCTTGTCTCTGTTTCGAGAGCAAACGAGTGGTAATGAAAATATTCAAATTACTCGAAACAATTACGATAAACCGAGCAAGCTACAAAATCACCTCTATTGTTGATAAACGATAAGTGATAATGCTCTAAGCATTAACCTCTAGTTGCTAACATAGAATATAGCTTATTTTTATTATGTTTAATTTTTAATCTAATTTTATTTTATTTTTAGTCATAATTTATATTTCAGATTCTTCTATAAACAAGAACAGTCTGATTTTCACACCATTTTAGTATAATATGTTACAGTCTACAGATTGTAAGACCAATAAAAATATTTATTAGTTCAAGTTAAATGAAATATCTGTTACCAATAAATAAACTAATAATACGGAAACTGTTAATATTGGTTGTATAAATTATCCCTCCTTTTGATATAAATGATTAGAATGACTTATGACACCGCACGATCGATATCAATCGAGATCAGACATTTCATCTATACCTGTGATTCAGGTAGTTTATATTAGTATTTCTTATATGATCACTTGCTGAGATTATCTTGACTATTGGGGCATTTGTATATAGGCAGGTTATAGTCACTCTTTTACTTGGCGAATATCGGAGAGTGGGGGTATCCGAAAAGTTAGTTAGTTTCACTGTTTGTGAGAGAGAAAATTTTAGTTTACATATATACTTTTCTTTTTCTCGATCTTCAGACGCTGAAATATAATTTTAATAAAATATATCTATTGCGTGGTGTAAAATACAATTGCGAAAAATAATGGTCCGCTTGTTACTCAGCGGCTCAATCGTCGTATTTAAATATTTTCAAATATACAGCCTATCGTGGGCAGGATTCTGTTGATCGTGACAGCATTGAAGATATCGGGCCCGCATCTATAACCGAAATGTCACTGAGACGTAAGTTCATTTGATTAAAATTTTATTAAATGATCGATAAATATCAGAAAATAACGGCTAGTTACTAGACGAGTAACTAGTTACCGATAATAATATAATTGATATTATTTCTTTCACGAATTAAACAAATTATAAGGGTCGCGTCTATTTATATTACATATGTGCGTAAACGTTCGTTCGAGCAGAAATCACACGTGGATAAATTAAACTATTCTAATTATCATCGGCACAACTGTGCATGTTGTTCATACGCACCAGCAAACTGAAGCGGATTGCCGCGAAACAATTATTAAACCATTAATAACGGTGTAACGGTTTATAACGGCCACATGCCGGGTGACCAAATAAACCTGATTATTACCTCGCGGTAAATTGATATATTTCTATTGATATTGAAACTTCGCTTCAGGCAATTCAATAGCAAATAGCGGGTGCACACAATAGGTATTGTTTTAATGTCTTAATGTCTTGGCACCTTGTTACAATATATATATATATTAACTCAGATATCTTAATGTCTTGAGTAATATTATTTGAAGTTGTATATTTCATTCATATTAATTGTACTATTTTCTACTATAAATGACATTTACACGGTATCTTGTACTTATGCATATTAATGAAAAAATAGGAAGAATCATTTTCATATTAATAATATAAGAATTGTAAATAAGATTTTTAGAATTTTTAGTTCAATTGGTACAATAAAATACATAAATGTTCTCTAGCCTATGTCATAAATACCGACTTTGTGGTGCTCTAAATATGACTAAAAATATTATTGTTCTTAATGTCAATAAGTTGATTAGAATATCATAGCACTAAATATTTATTATTTTTCTTAAAATAAAGATGGCTGATCTGTGCATATAATTTTCAGAGTTATCAAAAAACGATGAAAAAAATAAAGACAGAGTAATTGGCAAAAACTATCTAACTGAAGAAAACACTTACTTCAAAAATTTTTGTACTTGTTCATTAGATTGCTCTATAATGCAGCTACAAAATGATAAATTTCTTAGGACGACATTCGGATCAATTGCATTTTTCTTAGCAGGCCTAAAGTTATGTTTTGAATTGAATGCCTGGACAATACCAAATATACCATACTAACTATTATTCTTTACTTAAAAAAGGAATGTAAATTATTTTAATATAACTTCTATAATATTTTGTAATAAATTTCATAAGTAAGTTACAAGTTCAAAGTTGTTTTACATTTGACCAAATTTAATAAGAAATTATAAATTATATTGTACTCTGGAACTGATAGTTCAAAGTTGACATATGAGAAAAAACGATGAATTAATAATAAATATTTATTAATACACTTGCAATTAGGATTATTCTTCATATGTACAAAAATAAAATGCATATATTTCACAGACTAGTAGATAAAATAAAATACCTAAAATAAATTCTCTCTCTCGAGGGAAGCATACTTTAAATTATTATTGATCACAAAGGGTTACGTTACAAACAATATATTGCACAGTCCAAAGACTACAAAATGAAATACGGAAGAAAAACTTGACCATAATTAATAATGATACTTCTAGCTGGGAAGGTGCCACCAAATTAACCAAATTCCGCCGATTCCGATCAGATGCAAGATTCATTCTTTCGCCATATATTGGATTTAGAGGATACCTACGTTCACGATATAGTTACTGAGCAATACAAATACTTTGGCTCCGAAAGAGCCTAGAAGTGACTATGGGACAAACCTGAAATTCAAGAAGATATAACAATATCTAGAAGCCTTAGCTGGTGTTATTCTGGTGAAGACGCATCTTCATAAAGCGGTTAATAAGCAGAGGTAATGAGGATTAAGATGTATAAAGGAGTGGGTTCAGTTTGCCTTAAAGCAAACTGAATTTGTAGCCAAAACAGTAGTAAGTAGTTTTGAAGAAACATAAGATGATACAGATCAAAGTATAGAAATAATTTAAAATCCAGAGCCACCAAACATATATATCGATAGCATTAATAATTTCGATAGGAGAAAAAGAAGATAAAACTGTTTCTCACCTTCGGTATCATCATGTGAGGAATCCGTAATAGTACTAATAGGAAAAGCTTTGTGAGAAGCTAGTAACTCTTAAGAAAAAAAATATAAATCTGATGCTCGCAAATAATCACAACAACGCAAAAAATTAGTTGACAATTTTGATTGGTATGTTGAGTCTAATAAGCATGGCGATAAAACAAAAGATTACGAGACTAATAATAGGTGTAAGACAAAGAAGATTAAAAAAAATTAATAATGGCTAAGTATTCTGGATGTTATAGCCTTTATTATGAGAATGATATATAGATTACGTTTTATGGTTGGAGATGATTTTATTACTTAACAGAGAGGGGTAGCATGAGTTCTTAAGTAAGTTCTTCTTGACACTTTTGTTATTTTGCAATTGAAGATAGTTAAAACAGGAATATGCGAAAGCAAAAAAATATGCATTTATCCAAGAGAATAAGTCCTAACCTTTACCAATTCAAGACTGATCGATTCAAGAAGAGTTCGACTGGACAATCAGAGCTTGATACATTAACAGTGACGATCATTCCTTAAAACCTAAGTTTTATTTAAAAAATTTACAGAAAATTGATGGATATGAAGAGAGATCAGATGCACCTTTGATGGTCAGGGTTTCTGGTGTTTAATAATGTTAGCGGTGCAGTTGTTAGAAAAATTCAGAATATTTCACATGCGCAAATAGAAGCTTGTGATTTTTCTACTATTAGAGCATGTAGTTCTTGCAATTGTCGACAGATTTATGGGTGTAATAAAGACATGGTTTTCACTTTCAAATTGCTCATTCTCGCCTTTTTTAGCCTTGGCACTCCAGGGAAAGAACCAACTTTCATCAACAGTAATAACTCGATTGAGAAGAGTAGGATCTTTTTTAAAATCAGCATGCCACCGAAGTACCTGAATACGACTCAGGGAATCACTACCATACACTTTAAGTACTTTTTCATAAGTTTCTGTCACGGTTTCGCCGAGTTGCGCACCAAATTTTATCGCGCACCTTTCCTTTAAATTGCTCTGTTCTATTTTCGTAACATGCACTGCTCGCACGTTGTTACAACAGATTAAACATCTGGTGAAGAAGTGATCGTACAAGGGTCATCAAGGTCTCAATCGAGAGAGTAGGGATTTACTATTACGGTAGCGGAGTTACAGGTTCGCAAAATTACCACAGGTCGAGAAATAAAATCGTTCGTATTACTTAATTGTCTGACTTTGTATTAAGATTCGGTTATTTGTTAAAATTATAATGTTCAAATCCCATAAGATTCATTAGAAATTGTCGTTTTGTATACTCTGTTACAGGATGCATGGAGCGAATAAAAAATCTCATTTATAATGTACAGAAACGGAAAAGGAACATGCGTGAATTATATAATTCAGGGCTTTCGTGTACTGTCAAGACCATAACCTGCAAGAATTCAGCAAAAACAGCAGTGTATGGTCGATTTTAGCGTTTTTTCGTCGCTTCAAGATTTTTTGCGACCTCACATACTGTCAAGGAGAATCAACCGACCAACGCTGCCAAAAAGGCTTCGGAGCAGCCCGGAAATCAGTAGCCGCAGCAATTGCTATTTGCCCGTGCGTTCATGTACCTGTTCGATACTCGTACACGTAACAGCATGGCAATAAATCGTTGAATAGACGATGGCAGTTCATTAATGCAATACGTGAACCAAATCCCAGGTCTTCGGGTATATGCGAGTTGATCGCGCTAGTTAATACATAAAATCAAGACGTATACATGCGGGGATCCATAGGCCCAGATAGTTACAGAAAATGAGACCGCATCGATGGAGACTAAGACAAGCCTTTATCTAGTCGGAGAGGCAGATGGAGTGTACCGCTTTAAAGAATGTTCGCGAGAAATAAAAGTATAGAAGACAAGAGAAAGATAGAATATCGCGTTGCCGTAATGATTACACAATGTGTACAAGATTGTGGACTAAAGAAAAAGAAAGAGAAGGAGAGGCAGATCCTGCTGTTTTTGATCCTATGCTCATGTAACATCTTTATTTAATAATTGTATTAATGATAATTTTATGACAGTCAGAAATATCATGAATCGAGAATACCAGTCCACCATTCCTCACAATGCTCTCGCTGTGTGGTATTTTTTGACGTTGAATATGCATTTCCAAGCTTGATTATGTTTGGGTTCGCGCACAGTCCGTTTTACTCCATAATATATCCTAAATATTTCACCTCTGGTCAACAAAATGCCGTTTTTGTGTTTTAATTTTGTGCAAGCTCGCTAAAACAAATTCGTATTACTTTGTATTGATTTGTGTAGTTCTTCGATATTTATGAAGATATTTGTGGCGACGACGATTTCGTCCATGTATACGAAAAAGGATTGTTGCTATTGTGGTTTGAAAACAGCATTCATTCGGCATCAAAAACTTACTAGGGCATTGCTCAGCTCGTACGGTATCTAATATATTGAAATAACATCTTTTGTTGCGTTGTAAAAGCGATTATTTCTTTGATAAGTCATATAAAAGTATTTGTTGGTATACTTGACTCAAGTCGTTTTTCGACAACTATCGTACGTCTCTTAAATTATTCTGAAATACTTCAATATGGAGAAGTGAATAGTCCTTTTTTGTAACAGCTTAATTTATCACACTGTAATCGATACAGATTTTTATATCATTTTTTAAAAGTATCAGCGGACATGTACTCCAGGATACTTCTGACAGTTATTTATTTATCATTCTTACAATAATTTCTTCTGTTAGTTATCTGCATATGTCTACGTGCGATGGGTTGAGCAAATGGTGTGGGATGAGATGATTATCTTTTAATAGGACAGTGTTCCTGAACGTCATTGTACATCTAGGCTAACTGAATCTTTCCTGTTGGATATGGTATCAGTCTGCTTAACAATCGCTCTAATTTTGTTTGCTTTTAATTGAATGTGACCACTCCGTCTATCACTGTTCTAGCGGTGATTGGCTGACAGTACTTTTCTCTAAGTTTGGCAAAATATCTGATAATTTCTCGGGGCGTATGACACACTGCATAGGTAAAATTATTGATTGCTTTTTGTTTGACCAATATATCCATACTTATGATAATGTTATATTTTATGAGGTTAGAAACTTTGAAATGTCCTATGGTCGGTTGGTCATTAATATTGGCAATCTTCTTGCATTTTTAGATACGATTTAAACATTATTATCGCCGTATTTTCAATTTTGCCTCGTTCTGGATCAATGTACGATTTTCTTGATCCGGGGTTAAGCTGTGCTCGAAATATTCTTTCTGCTATTTCTATATTAAAGAATTGGTTCTTCTTGTCTTGGATTTTCGCAGTGGAGTGGATATGTGTAATTTCGATTGCTGATGATTTTTATTAATATGATCTTTTGTAAGGGAGATTTCTGAGCTATCGATAGTCGAGTTATCTATAAGTCCGTCGGTCATTTCTATTTTTCTATTGTTTTGTGGAGTCGTATTGCAAAGGTTTATAACGTAGACTTCGTTTTCATACCGTCCTACTTGTTTCTTGACACGTGCCTATTCTTTTCGCAGCATAAACAGTTCGTGATTGTTACTTTATCCTCTCCACAGTTGTATCAATAGTATTCTTTTTCTCGAGACATGTAGTCGTCCAATTTCCAAGTCTGTTACACAATAATATGGCTTTCTATCTTGTCGGACGTTGGATCATTAAAGCCTTTCATCGGCACGGATACCAAGGTGGTTTTATTTTCGTGACTTAACATTTTGCATAATTTTGTTAACAATTTCAATGACTTTCAATTTTCCATATTCTACGAAATATTTTGTGATTTGCTATATTCATTAGATAAATATTAGAATTATTTTCATAAATCGTTTTCAAAGGTATTAGTTAAATTTGTTACAGGATTTTATTAAGCCAATTGTAATAGCATAGTGAGTTTTTGTGAGTTTTTCTTTGCAATCAAGTGTATTTCCTTGGTCTCGCTTCGGGTATAAATTTTGGTGAGCAAAAATCAAATACCTTTTATTGAATTCTGGTTTAGCACTATATGTGAACACGTTAGACAACTGCCTTTGTTTCGCCTAGGTATTAGTGTGGCTCTAGATTCGAAGAGATAAGTTTGGCATATTCCGGACGGGAGTGATTGATATTTGGTGAAAAATAAATTCGTTTTTCTATTTTCAATAATATATATATAGCTTATTATTCTCTGTTTTAATAAAATGTAAATTAGACTGAATTAGCTATTTGAAAAGTATATATAGTTTTAAGAGTTTACTAGAACATTATCAAGATGATTTTTAATGGCTGAGAATCAAGAATCCTGTCTATTTGCATCTAGGCAAATGGCTGATGTCGATCAATGAATAGATTATGCGTCTGCAGCTATGACATTAATAACAAATCTAATGAAATATACAAGAATTGCATCCGTTACCGTACACTTGTAAATCTTTTTCAGAGTATTTATTGCAAATTGTTACGCTAGACAAGATGGTAACTTAAAGCAAATAGAGGACAATAAATTAACTCGGAGTGATAGTGAATCTGCATTCAAGAATTGCATAAAATCTGGAAATGTAGTGGATATCAAACATCAAGATATTTATACATTTTTAGATCATTCATTTGAATTGTTCAAGAAGCAAATAAAAATATCTATACAAGATCATACAAGAATTAAAATTAATATAGTGCTGTCTGCTCAGTACATTATATCAAAAACTCAGAGTAGATCCAGAGTAGAAAAACGCATTCAGCGCGATATGGATGAGATAACAGAGATTCTGATTGAGCATGTAACTGCTTCCGGTAACCCATTAAATTTTAACCTATAAAAGGTATTTGATACCTATCATTACCCGCAGTAATAGAATAAAATATGCATGTGTGAATGTAAAAAATACAAATGATCAATGTTTCAAATAGTCCGTTTTGTCAGCCTTATATGCACCTCAAGTAAATACTGATTGAATTTCAACATATCAGCAGCATGGACATATTGTCAATTTTAAATATACAGAATTTCCAATGAAGATAAAAGATATTGTTAAATTTGAAAAAGATAATCAAAATATTTCAATTGACACATATATATATATATATATATATATATATATATATATATATATATGTATATGCTAAAAATAAATGTCTTTAAAGTATCTGCATGGTACTTAACATGTATAAAAAAAGGAAAAGCATGTGAATTTATTAATTATATTAATGAGGAATGTGTCAATATAAGCGTAGATGAAGATGATCTCCCTGCTCGTTATCACTAATTTTGGATTAACAATTTATCTTTGATAAGTTCCCAAGGCTTAACACGTAATGGGAAAATTCATCTTTGCTATAGATGATTACATTATGTTCTATATTTATATCAAAACAGTCGAATCAATAAATATTTTTATCGGTCTTACAGTCTTTATAATATAGTGTATTAGCTAAAAGAATGACAATCAAACTGTCCTTGTTTATGTCCATCCTCGTAGAATCTGAATAAAACTTATTACTACAATAAATTATATTAAAAATTTAAAATAATAAATAAAATAAAATAAAAATAATAAAAGTAATATTCTATGTTAGTAAAGGACAATCTGACTGCCCCCAGCACCTTAAATTTAGAATTATCTTAAGTTGGACGCTTTGAACCGCTAGGGTTTATTCTCAGGAACTAAACAGTAGAACCCTTTTCTATATCTACCATAATTTATGTTTTGATCTTTATCAATGACTACAAAACTATGTTTACCATCGTTTCAACAAGTTGAGCAGATGTTTTTCAATTTATTAAAAGACAGATCTGAATTTACATGATTAATATATATATATATATATATATATATATATATATATATATATATGTGTGTGTGTGTGTGTGTGTGTGTGTGTGTGTGTGTGTGTGTGTGTGTGTGTGTGAGTCTTTTAAATTAACTTCATCTTGTCGAAACAATAAGTCGAAAAATCCTAAATTAACATTAGCCATTACAAGATGTTTTGAAAGGTGTGCACAGGACTGACAAAAATAAAATGAATCAACATTCTTATGGCTTCCCATGCAAAAGTAAGCTTTAACATTGTTCTATTTATTTTACATTTTACATGAGCTATTTATAAAACATGTATATATATATATATATATATATATATATATATATATATATATATTGTAACGCCAGTTTTGGCATTACACTTACCGTGTATAGCGGCTTACTCACGTAGCCGTATTTGCCTGTATGTCTGTCTATGTGCTTGATTGCACACACAGGCTAGCTCCGGCTAAAACGGGGAACAGGGGGACACGGAAAGAATAATGTGGGGCAAATAACAATATTAACAATGTATTTATTAACAATACTAAAGCGCGTTACAATATAATACGGTAGCTCGCGGCTTGCAGGTTCAGCGACGCGTGGGGAAGCTATGATACATAGCGGGAAGATATAGACTTAGACGGGAATACTGAAAGGATACGGAAACGAACACGCAAGGGACCAATTATGACGGGAACGGTCATTTACGCGAATCACGGACTTCGCATATTTTATAACAATGCACGCGACGGCGGGCGAAGGCAGCCTGAATAGCGACACGCAATAACAATATAAATAAGGCAAAACTACTTGCCGCGAGGAAGCTGTACCTGTCCTCCAGTGCGGGCTGCGTCTCTCGACCTCTTCGCGACTCGAGTGCGGCGCTGCCGAGGATGTCCCCGACGGCCAGGTAGACGTGGATATGTCTTGGGCTGCAGGGTAGATGGCAAGAGCCTCCTTACCTGAACGCGGTGTCGAGATGTGGTGAATCAGAAAAGTCGAGCGAGCTGGCCTCTCAGTGTCCGGGACTGTGGTTCTAGGTTAGAACGTGGTGCTGTGCGGTACTACATTCTTCGGACGGAATACGCAGGAATGAGAAAGAGCGCTCCGGTGCTCTTCGTTGCTCAGTTTTCCGTTCGAACTCCGTACACTCTCGCGGTTCGCGAACATGGTAATTCCGATCGCACGCGAGCAGTTATTTTAATGTCGGGAAAATACACGACGGCAAAAACGGTCGTCACAAACTCCCCCTCCCAAAACCTACGGGGAGCATGTGATCGGAATGCTGGTCGTTCGCATGACTATTGTGCGCGATGTTGAGCTGATTCACGGTGGGGATATGATCGGGGGGGGGGGGGTGAATGAAGATAGTTGCGTGGAGTGGGTATTCCCTGGCGGTATTAAACGTTATTGAATACACTCGCTGGTGTGTACAGGAGTCGAAGTTGTTGTGTGGAGACTCTATATAAATCTGTGGTATTATTGTTATTCTTATTGTTAATTGATAACGCAAATTCTAAGACGTTAAGAATTTCGTTTATTAACCTAAATCTATTCTAATCTACTTCTAGTCTAACCCTATACCTAATTTAGTATTTTATTTGATGTTTCTATCTATTCTAATCCTAATGCTAATATTACTTCTAACGGTTTGTTTCTTAGCCTATTCTAAAAGTAAAAATATGTTCTAGTCTAATGCTTCGTTATATAATGCACGCTTCTTCTTTTGCTTCGCAAAGTAGGTGACGTAGGTCTACTGCCTTTTCGTCTTCTTCTCTTTTCTTGGCGATTTATGTCGCTGGAACAACGTGTATCATTGGGGCTGTTCCGGCTGATTGTGTCAGGTACAGCGTTGGTGGGACGGGCAGGTAGTTTTATTCCCTTCTCGAGCCATTGTTCGCTCACTTATTTTTACGCGTCCTCGTCCGTCGACGCTATGCTTGATAGTGCTTCTACTTGCGGGGGTTGGCTCTAATATTCTACGTATCCCGGTCATCCCTTTCAGGATTTCAATTGGCATAGCTTTCTACTAGGGTGATTTCGCGGTGGGGCTAGCGGTGATCATGGGGGCGACATTGGGGGAAACAATATTGGCCATTCGTAATGACTTTGGGGGAAGAACAATATTAGTCATATGTAGTTGGCTCAAGATTTATCGGCTTTTCTGTACAATAGCTAATGAATCGGAGGCTATTTAGTCCATTCGTATATTTGTATGTTAACCATTTGTAATTGGGGAAAACTATCTTAGCCATTTGTAACTGTCTTGAGAAAATTGTATTGGTCATTTGTACCGATATTGGGGGGGGGGGGGATCTATACTGTCCATTTGTAATGGGTTAGCGTTTTGTATCCTTCCAGGTACAGACACTGGAAGTTCTGGGGCCATGTGTGCTTTAGGTCTACTTTTAATTTTGCATATAAACCTTTACCCCTGACATGAGGATCATAACGGGCTGCGCATTTCCGTCGCGCTTGCCACCTCTTGCAGGGTTTGCGCAACTGTGGGGCCCTCGCTATTCTCTCGTGCCTCTTCCCTATCCGAAACATTTTGCGTAGACGCCTACCGTATCGTATTCGCCTGTGTCTCCGACTGCGCAGCATCCTCCCCCTCCCAAGACGATACGACGGGTGTCGCACGATCTTGGATACATGCGCAGGTGCGCATGTCGCGATCCGCCTTGCCACACTTATAGCATAATTGTGTACATTTATGTGGGGGGAGCTGCGATTTACAGAAATGACGGTTTCTATTTCAGATACGTCGATGTCTATCAGGATAGCCTGAAGGAGGCTTCGTCGACATCCCCAGCAGCTGTCGGGCTTCTTAGTTCCTCGTCGATATCTTGCTTCGAGTCTGGGCTGAACTCAATAAGGTTCATTTGCCCTTGTTCGAGTTCTGTCAAAGCCTGCTCTTCTATAGGGTTGACATTGGTACGAGTTATTATTGGGGAACCCGGACGTACTTGCAAACACGGTGCTTTCCCGTTCGTTCGGCATAACTCCCACCCTTCTCCTTGCTCGGAGGCATGATTCCTTAGGATGCTTATCCCTCCTGGTTGGCGCGATTGGTCGGCTAATATTGACCTCCGTATGCATCGGCCTCTTCCGATACCTTGCATTATGGCTGTTGTTATTGCTGGAAACTGGAATAAAATTTTGAGTATTAGGTGGGTATTGTTCTTTTAAGTTCGATATATGAACTCTATTTATTCTCCCATCGTTCAGATCCCTACTTTAGAAGACTATGGGGGAGATCTTTTTTATGATTTGACTGAGTGCCACAAATTTGGGCGCTAATTTTGCCGTAAATTTGTCTGAGCCTGATGATAGGACGTGGTTTTGTCTGGACACCCAGTCCTTCACATGAAAGTTCTCTTACCTTTGGCCTTTGGTATAATATTTAGCCTGCTTTTGGCTAGCGATACTTAAGTGGTACGATACTTAACGGAAATTTTTCTGAGAATGCTATTGAAGATATGAATGTAGCATTTGAAATGCTTTTAATACACTTTTGAAGTACATAAAAAATTTTTTTTATTTATTTTATACATTTTAAGTAAGTAACGTTGTCGTGGTCGTAAAATCTTGCTGACGGATGGTCTGAAACAAAAAAATCAAATAGTTGTATATTCAGTATCACTTCAGAAACCGATCTAACTAGAATATTTTAGGTACGAGCAAAATTGAGAAAATGGCGGCTAAAATACAAAAGAAAAAGAAAATTGCTTTTTTCAGTCTTTTTTGCAATAAAAATATAGTTAGAATTAAAATTTTAAGTTGATTGTAGTTAGGACGGTTGATACAAACACATAGAATATATGTTCAAAATTTCATAAGGATCGGTTCAATAGTTTTTTAGTTTTCACGACCAAGCTACTTGAAAACGCTGTTTTGAGAAAAACGCGTTTAAAGTTTTTGTAAGTGAAAAATCGTAGAAAAAAATCTCAATCAGCAATGCTTGGGCCATACAATATGCCTTAAACTTGTTCCAGGCGAGTATTTTCATCTAATTTAGCCTGCTTGTTTGAGTTCTGCCCTCCTTAGAATCCTCAGTCGAGCGGCGGTTCTCTCGAACGTTGCGCTGTTGGTCGCGCATATTGGTGAATTGTATGGCAGTTTGACCGATGTCGGACCGGTGGACCGATGGTTCGACGAGGCCCATAATTTCCATTATTTTCTAAAGTGGGCTGAATCCTTCATTAAAAATACAGGCAGCAGTGAGGCATGCAATTTTAACGATTTTTTTTCATTATAGACATGCTTCGGTGCTATAGGCTAAATTGTTGAGTTGAAACATTGTTATTTTGAATGTTTCTGCTCCAGCAATTCCGTTTTTGTTAGATCTTCATAGATAGAAACAGAACACACTGCCCACTGTGAGATAATTGAAAACACAGTAAAAAAATGAATAAAAGAATAACCACCAGTATTATCAACTTACACATCAAAACTCGGATCGTTAGACTTTTTCAGTTTTGCTGCTGATGTATTCGTGTTACTAGTACCTCTTTCGTCAGTGAATCTATTTCCGTGAAAAGAACGTTTTCTAGTTCTAGATGGACGACTAGAAGTTTTCTGTGCACGCTACACTTTCTTCGTATACATTGCGAATAGATAGATGCTTCACTTTGAACTTTGAATCACGACTGATTCTCCACTACTGAAATACAGAACTGAAATACAGAAGCAAAATTATAAAGGCAAGGTAATATTGAGAACCAAAGGTATATATTTTGATGAGAATATAAATAGGTGTAATGATTTACAATAGGGGAACAGCTGCTACAACGAACAAGGCCAGGTAGATGGCCTATCCGGCGCGCGCGTTGGGAGGGTCGGAATAGCGCGCTCAGGTAAGTGCGTTCGAAAGGTGAAAAAGTGTAGTTCAACTACCTGAATCTTTCTACAATTTTCAGCTAACATTCTTGAATATATTTACTTTCGAAAAATATAAAACAAAACATTTTTTTTCAAAGTTGTAAAGTAGAATACTGCCTTAAGTGGCCTGATTTCTATTATTTGGTGAATAAGTCCTGAAATACGAGAAGGTACTTGCACTGTCCCTTACCATACGGGAAGGGCCCCACAATGTCTACTGCAATGCTGGTTCACGGCCCTTCTATGTTACATTGTATCATTAATCCTGTGGGCCCGTGTTGAGATACCTTATAAATTTGGCATTCCGAGAAGTTCTTGACGTACTGGTGTACGTCTCTTCGCATTCCAGGCCAGTAGTAATTTTGGCCGACTTTATGCGTCGTGTTTTCGACTCCGAAGTGCCCTCATGTCGGAGTGTTATGACATTCATGCAGCACTCTTACTCTGTCATTTATCGGTACTACTAGCTTCCAGTCTTTCTCGTTTTCGCCTAATATGTGCGTAAGTTCATTTGGGCGATGTTTGTAAATGATGCCGTTTTTTATTGTCCAGTTCGGGTATTTTTTTATTTTCTTGTCCAGTATTATTTTATTGTTATTTATTATAATACTATTATTTTATTGTCCAGTCTGGGATGTTCTGTGATTTCTTTGGTTTTACTCTTGTACCAATTCTCTTTCTCGATGGTCATGGGGGATAGTACCGCAAGTAGGGGATTCCGGGTGTTGGGGGTCTCCAGAGGGCATCTGGTGCATGATGTAATGCTCCTTTGCGGTGCACTATAGTCATATTATATGCCTGCAATGCAGTCGCCCATCTTGCTATTTGGTCTGTCGGATCTTTGAGTGTGTGGAGCCATTTTAGGCTACTGTGGTCTGTTATGACAATGAATATTTTACCTAGCAAGTAACCGCCAAACTTTTCCACGGCCCATAAGACAACTAGACCATGTAATTTGATTCTGCCTGGGTAAGTGTCCGGCTTGCATACGCGATTGGGTGTTCTTCGCCTAGATTGTTTTGGCTTAGCGCCGGCCCCAGGGCGTAGTTACTTGCGTCTGTTTGCAGGGTATAAGTTTCGTTTTGCACGGGGCGCGCTAGTACCGACGCTTGCGTCAACATTATGCGGAGATTATCAAAAGCTTTCTATTGCACCTGTCCCCAGTGCCATTTGATTTTTTTTTTCAGTAGCTTTGTGAGGGGCAGCTTGATGTTTGCAAGGTCTTTTCTGAACCGAGCATACCACCCGACCATGTCTAGAAAGGCCTGTAAATATCTCAGATTAGTAGGTTTCGGGCATTCGTTTACGGGGCGAATTTTCTCTGGATCCGTGCGGAGCCCGTCCTCGTCTACGACATATCCCAGGTGTTTGACCTCCGGACAGAAAAACTCTGATTTCTCCCTTTTGATTTGGAGACCAACCTCGTTTAAGCGGTTAGTCACCGCTTTTAGTTCGCGATTATGCTGCTCGGAAGTCTTCGTGGCAACAATGATGTCGTCCATATAAACGTAAACATATAAACATATAAAGAGGTGTGGTTGCCACTCCGGTCCGAAGATGAGGTTCATACCTCTCTGGAATGCGATGGGGGTATTTGTCAGTCCATAAGGCAGACGCTTATACTGAAAAAGGCCCTTTTGTGGGACAGCGAAGGCGGTGATCTCTTTGCTTCATCCAGTGGGGTTTGATGATAGGCTTGGCGTAGGTCGATTTTCGACAAATACCTAGCACCCCATAGGTTATCCAGAAGGACGTCCATATGTGGTAATGGATATGCGTCCATTCTGGTAATGGCGTTGACTGCCCCGTAATCGATGCAAAATCTAATTTTGTCGTCCTTTTTAGGCACTATTACTGGGCAACTACTCCACGGACTCTCGGATGGCTCAATGATGCCCTCGGCTAGGAGTCGATCAATTTCTGCGTGCACCTGCTACAGCAACTTATCTGTGATTCGCCGTAAGCGCTGTTTTATAGGGCGATGTCCGTGCGCGTCTATTTGATGCGGCTGCATGCGAGCTAGCTGGAGCTTTGCACTCGGTTCACGTATGAGGTGGTTTAATATCCTGTTAAGCTCATCGCATTCTAGACTGGTCGCTGTTTTCAGCGAGTGGAGTCGTGTTATGAGGGGCGTTAGGGTAGACTCCTGAATCCACTTCCCTCACGCGTTTCCCGTCTTACTTTTTGGGCCACATCGTGGACAGTTTTGCGTTGTAACGGTTTGCTCATCACAGTTGTAGCAAAATAAGTGCTTCCTGTCGGGGCACCTTTCTGCCCAATGCCCCGATTGTTTACATGTCCAGCAAGGCCTTGAGTTTTGATCTTGCTGCCTGCTGTCATAGTTTGCGTTGTCACGTCCAAGCGAACGGTGGTTGTTGCGACCACGTCTGTTATTGTCTCGTCTTGGTAGTGATCGGTGTTCATTGCGATATCTTTAGTCGGTTCCTTTGTATTCTCGGCTAGATGATCTGGTTGGCCGTTCGCTTCGATGTGTGTAGTCGTTCCAGCTGCTGCTGCTGCTTGACGATCGATATTCGCGATCGGGTGTTCGTGGTCTCCGTTGTCGATCTTGAGTATAATTGCTGTCGTTAGCTGGATACCGAGAGGTGCTCCGAGAAGTATGGCTTGGCGAGATTTCTTTGAACGTATGTGGTGAAGTGTATCTATTACGGGAGGGTAATGAGGACTGGTAACGAGGGGGTGGTGGGGGGTTTCTGTATCTGGGGAATAGTGAGCGATCTCTGGGTGGCGTCCTTGCTCTGTCTTCGGTTCGTCGCGGTGACGAGTCTCGGGTGCTGTTGGGAACCGGACTGTAATTTCTTCTGGGCTCCTGTCGGTGGTTGTGTTGACGTGGTTCTTTGTTGATGCGCCTGGTTAGTATCGGGACCGATGGCTTCTCTATTCTTACGGTGTTTTTGTTGGTTGATGATTTATGATTTTCGATGGCTGCTAACCTAGAGCGTTTGCTCGTTCTTTTCAATGCGGAGCAAGCTGCAGTACTCACCATGCAGTCCTCTGCAGGTTGTGGTTCTTTATACCTTCGTGTGAGCTCTTTTTTCCATTCTATCTGCTGCCCGATCAGTTGTAGCTCATTTATTGATTTGAAATCACCTCTATCGATTTTATCTATGTACATCTGTTGCTGGGATGTTCAAACAATTCATTATTTCCTCTAATCGTTCGATGAACTCCTCGACGTCTTCTCGAGGAGCTTCCGTAAATTGTACGCGCCACTGTCGTAATAACTGCCCAGTGCACGTTTCCTTCCTTCCAGTAGGTATTCTCGAACGATCTATTCGAGGTGATCTGTCTAGTTTGTGAGGGAGATGGCTGCATTTCTGGCGGTAAATTCGGTAGGTTGTAGTATGTTGTCGGGTACTGTGGTAACATTGTTGGGTGTTGGTAGGGCCACATGTCCGGCATATACGGTCAGCTGTTTACTGTGGCAGGGGGAATCACATTTCCTGCCAGATCGGTGCTGTGCAGTGTCCATGGTCCGGAGAAGTATCCGAGTTCCGCTGTTATTGGCTGTGGGGATGGCACCAGTGGTACAGTGGAGGTCGTACGGGATTGTCCCGTCGGGTTGTTATCTCCTTTTTGGGTGTTTAACTGTTTTGAGGGGCCAGCGGGTGTCTGTGGCGAGTGATCTACCTCGAGAGCTGTCGAGCTCAAGGCATCTGAAATTTCGGCGATATCGCGGTAATCCTGTCTAGGATTTGTATCCTGTTCCCGCATGATGTTAGCTGTTTCTCGCTGGTACATGTCAAGCAAGTTAGCCGAGGTGTACAGAGATAATTCTGTGAACTTGGGGGAATCCTTTTTCTATTGTTTATCAGAAGACAATAATCAGTACGGTGTACTTAAAATGAGGTTGCTATACTATTAGTTACGTCCGATGATCGTGTCTATCTGTTCATAGCACCCGCCATTAGGTATTAATGTCTTAAACTATGTTTAACTTCTTTTTGTAACAGTTACTATATAAAGGTTTTTTTCTTTTTTTTTTATAAATCATTTATATATAAATATGTATTCAATAAAAAAAGGAGAAATCATAGAGAAGAGAAGATGTTTAATTACATAGATATTCTCTTAATTGATAGTGTTATTTACTATATTTATATTACTTAAATTCACTAGATTATATATTACTCATAAGCGTGCTGTTTATTATCACTGTTGTTCACTTGCGTAGGTTTTTCTTATTATTTATAATAGTGTCGATCTTTATTATTGATTGCTCTTCAATTACAATTGTTTAAGTTTCAATAAACTTCATCAAACTTGCAAGTTCTTTATAGATGAAGCGTCATAACCCCAAGATGGTCCTCCGCTCGTGCTGCACAGCAAGCATCGTACGTCTAGAAATTGGTTACCTACCGTCCTACTGACGAGCCCAGCAGATAACTGAGGGCGAAACGTACAAATAGTAATTTATTTCTGTTAATTATTTGAACTTATTTCAAAACTAAAAGTTATATTTTTGCACATATGGAGGAAAGAGAATTTCAATCTGACCTAATCGTCGTTGAAATAAATTTGTCGATGTTATACATCACATATCTGTGGAATTTACATAGGTGTGAAAATATATTCTTAGAAATATATTTCAATTGAAACGTTTGAAAATTCCGCTTTTATTCGAACTATTTGAAATAGTATAACCCAAGCGTAAACTATTCAGCATTACCCACTCTTTCGAGCATGTAAATTGTCTTTTTGTTTATGTCTGCGTTACCTGGTATAGCTTTTTTCACAATGCAGACTTAAGATCTACTATCCAACATAAAAGAGAGTGAGTGTCGGAACCGAATTGAACATATACGTAAGATATACATCGAAATCCCTTGGGTCGTGCTCTGGTTCCTGGGACCTTGACCATTTCCCTGATTGTAAATTTTTTTTTCAACATTCCGCTGTGACCGTCTATTTTGCAATAAACATAGACTATTCGCTGCATTGCTACTGGGTGACGTTATTTTTTGACTTCTACAATTACTGTATATATGTTCTATACATCCACATTTTGGATATATTATACGACGCTGTTAATCTCGTGGATTGTTCAAGCTGTTTCCTTGATAATAACTAGCAGTGCAGCCAGTCCTACTGCATGACTGACACATTATTGACGGCGGTCTGCTTTTCCAATTTCGGGTAGTGTGTTCGGCTCTGTCGTTGTATCTCGTGTGTTTACTGTAAGACAATTTTTCAAGTAGAGGGTGAATTTTCCCTTAAGGTTAGGGTTTATTAATTCGAATGCGTTAGAACAATATTCTAAAAATTGTTGCAATGGATAGTTGAATCCATCGTATTCGGGTGCGAGTCTGGCAGCATCTTTCAATGATACTGATGGTACTGATGTATTCTCTATGTTTGGATATACTTTCGTGTCTTCGTTTCTATTGAGAATGGTAATTTCTGAGAATACTATATAACAGCTAGTCGATCGTGAAGAGACTTGATACTCCTTCAGGAGTAAATGATCTTTGTCCTTTAAGAACTTGTTGCGAGGTCAGGTTTATTGCTTTTATCACTTATTTTTCATTGGGTGCCCTGGCAGTGTCTGCTGCAAATGGCGCTGCTACTGCGCATGTTTATGCGTTTTTCAATATGGCTGAACAACCTGTGTATCTGTCACGTGAACTCGAACTCCACAACTCCTGCGCTTATTATTTTTCTGTATCGCTTTCCGATCGAGACACGTACTAGATTGTGGGGAAATTCTATGGGGCAATATTCTATTTATTTATTCGATGTACAAATAATTTTCCGTCGTTTCGAAAAGATGGCGTCATGGATAAGGTAACAACGCTATTTTCAGATGTAAAAAGTGGTATAGTAATGTTTACATCTGGAAATAATTTAATTGTACTTTTGTCGACTGCCTATGTACAAACTAATAATTATTTTTTCATTGCTCCAGTCCAATCAAATCAATCGAAAACAATACGTAACAATAGCAATACATATCTACATTAACATTAATACATCAATACACAAAAATAATAAAAATAAAAATTAAAAATTAAATGAAAATTATAATGACAGTCAGACTGTCCTTATTTACAGTCACCCTCGTAGACAAATCTGAAAATAAAATATTAGCTGAAAAATTTTTTTTTGTTAGTAAAGTGCAATCTGTCTGTCCCCAGCACCCTTACCTAATTGAAGACTTGTCCAACGTTTCGAGCTCGCTACGGTTCCGCCTCAGGGACTAAACTAAACCTTATATTCTAATCTATATATACCTTATCCCCACCACCAAATTTCGTAAATTAAATATAAATTTCCCCCTATACCCAAATTGTTCAAAACCAATCCATTTAATAAGGAGTGATAAACACTGTCGAATTTACTAGACTCTAACATTAAATTCACATTATTCTAATTCCTGGAAATGTGAATACTTTCAAGACTCTCCCTTTTATACTTATTATTAATACCATATTGCAAAATATCCACATTCACAAAATCAAAAGAATGTAAAAACTTTAGACATTGCTCCTTTCAATCGGAAGTAATATGCGAGCTACGCAAACTATATTTATGTTCATAAATTCTCTTTTTTAAATATCTACCTGTTTGTCCAATATAGTATTTATTACAGTCCATACAATTAATTTTGTAAACAACTCCTGATTTTAAACATAAATCATCCTTATCTTTGCAATTATTAAACAACCTACTCAAATTATTGCTATTTTTCAAGAAAATTTTTTGAATGTTATATTTCCGAAAATTTCTTTTAATTCTTTCAGATAATCCTCTAACATATGGTAAGACAATAATTTTGTCTCTGTTAACATCAACTCGTGCATTATGTCTATTTTCGGTATTATAAATGTCAAACAATTTCTCAGCAATTAATCTATTAATAAATTGAATTGGATAACCATTATGAATGAAAGTTTCTCTTACTATCTGCAATTATTTTGTCTAAAATCTTTATGTGATAATTTTATGGCTCTATAAATGACTTTTTAATGCTCCAATTTTGTTTCTAAATTGGTGGTGTGAATTAAAATCTAAAAACCTACCTGACCAAGTAGACTTAACCAATTAATTAATCTGTACTAATTAAGTTTCACCTTATTATTACTACATCAACCTCCTTTGTAAATTTAATTCTGTCTTGTACAGAATTAAAAACATCACTTTCGTCACCGGTTATATCTAATTTAGTTATGGAAAAATTAGAAAGTATAACTGTGTCAAACTTGCTTTTTGAATCAATGATATTTGATGAGATATGTTGATGATATCTTTACAATTGTTCCAGAAGTTTTTGTAGATGAAATGGTGGATGTTTTTAATTTGACATTTTTTTGATTTTGTGAACGTGGATATTTTGGAACATGGTATTAATAATAAGTATAAAAGGGAGAGTCTTGAAAGTATTCACATTTCCAGGAATCGAAATAATGTGAATTTAATGTTACAGTCTGGTACATTGGATACTGTTTATCATTCCTTATTAAATTGATTGGTTTTGAGCAATTTGTGTATAGGGGGAATTTAGATTTAATTTACTATATTTGGTAGTGGGGATAAGGTATATATAGATTAGAATATAAAGTTTAGTTTAGTCCCTGAGGCGGAGCCGTAGCGAGCTGGAAACGTTGGACTAGATCATCAATTAGGTAAGGGTGTTGGGGACGGTCAGACTGCACTTTACTAACAAAGAATTGTTTCAGCTAAGATTTTATTTTCAGATTTGTCTACGAGGGTGACTGTAAATAAGGACAGTCTGACTGTCATTATAATTTTTAATTTTATTTTAATTTTTATTTTTATTATTTTTGTGTATTGATGTATTAATGTTAATGTAGATATGTATTGATATTGTTACGTATTGTTTTCGATTGATTTGATTGGATTGTAAGACCAACAAAAAATAATTATTAATCTTGAAATAGTATAATTCTTTTACTACCTCTGACTTTTTGCTAACATTACTTAGTTTTCATTGTGTTAAGATGTCAAGTTTTGAGCCAAGTAAGCGTCATTTGCTGGAATTATTAATTTACTTTTTTCTTTTAGATCAATCTACAGCTGAAGCACATTGGCTACTTATAGAAGCATATGGTGATGTCAATTTGAGTGAGAGAAGTTGTCGGATGTGGTTCCAAAAATTTAAAAGTGGTAATTTTGACGTGGAGGATAAAATACGCAGTCGAAGTCCTAAAATGGAATTGGAAGCTTTACTGGAGGAAGATTCGTGCTAAATGCAGGAGGAACTTGCAAAAGAGTTAGGAGTACCTCAGCAAGCTATTTCAGAACGCTAGGTATGGTCCAAAAGCAAGGAAATTGGGTTTCTTACGAATTGAAGCTAAGAGACGTCAAGCGTCGTTCATTCGCTTGCGAACAATTACTCAAAAGGCAAAATCGCAAAGAATTTCTAAATTGAATTGTTGCGGGTAAGCCCGGGCATGCCCTACATGGATGACCAAGCCAAACATTCATGGCAAGAAGTTAATGCTGTGAATTTGGTAGGATCAGCTTGGAATAATCTATTACGAACTACTCCAACACAATGAAACCGTCACCGGAGACCGTTACCAACAACAGCTGATGCAATTGAGCCAAGCATTGAAGATTAAATTTCCACAATATACCAAGAGTCATTTTGCACCATGACAACGCTCGGCCACCTGTTGCAAATCTCGTAAAGGAAACGTTAGAAGCACTGAATTGGGACGTCCTACCCCACCCGTCGAATTTTTCAGACATTGTTCCTTCAGACTACCACCTATTCCGGTCGATGACTCATGGTCTGGCAGAGCCGCACTTCACTTCTTACGAGGAATAGAAGAAATGGGTCGATTCGTGGATTGCCTCAAAAGACGAGCAATTTTTTAGATGGGGTATTCACTTTCTGCCTGAAAGATGGTCAAAATTACTAGAAAGTGATGGGGAATATTTTGAATGACATAATTTGTATCTTTTTTATAATAAACTCTTATTTCTTTATAAAAAACGGTGGAAATTTATTTGTACACCCAATGCTATCGTGTTTCGCGTGTTATTTCGTGCTCATCATTTTTTTCTCACGTTGCGGTTGCTGAGGAGTACATTAGGTTGTGGTACGCAACTCGGGCTTGTCGTGTTAGTACTACTTATGCCCGCAGGCTCCACTTATGGACGCTATTTGTAACCGGCTTTTACTACCGTATAGCGATGGCGCACACTTACACTGAAACGCGCACTTTAACTACATATAAAATGGAGGAACACTTGCTGCAGCGTCGACTCTGCTGTAGCTTCTTCTCGTTCAGAGCTTTCTCTCGTTTCTCTTGATGTTTCCTCTATATCATTCTCTCGTCCTTTCTTCATTTCTTCTAGCTCTGGCACACTGGTGGAAAAACAATGGCCGCGCTCGAGTACGAGCTGCGGGGACAAGTCCAGTTGTCTCAGGAGACCATGTTTTATTCTTCTTTTTCCAGGCTTCCTGTGTCCTGAAGCGCATGATTTATTTTGGCCTTGAATATTGTCTTGCTACGCACTCGAGATAGTCCTCTGTGGGAAGTCCTCTTGAATTATAGCAGTTGATGCTGGCACTTTTCTGCTGCACATCTATAATCTCATCAACTGAGAGTTTAGGATATTTTTTCTGTACTTCTTGGTCACCCAATGTGCCGTTTATCCCATGCAACACTCGCAGATGGTCAGCATCTAGCTTCATCATGGGGAACTTTGGAATGGTGTAAGTTTTTCGCTATTAAGAGACGCATTTTTCGCTCAGGTTTCCTCCCAAGCAATGGATACAGAGAGTCCATTTAAAGAGCTGCTGCTGATATTGAACTGCTGATAATTCTGAATAACCTACACACAAAGAATTGATAAACATAAATAAAACAATTATGAACGCAAAATTCATAATTATCACTAAAAAAATAGAAACCATCTACACCATTAACAACAATTGAAATATTCCATTCAATAAGCCGTACATTCTACAGGTAGTTAAAATTAAACCAGAAATTCAAGGAAGGAGGCAACTATAGATGAGTAAAATATGATAATTTTAGCAAATTACAAACTAAATAAGCAATTTGAGGTGTACAAATACGTTTCCGTCGTTTTTTTCTAAAAAATAATAATTGATTGTAAAAATAGGTAAAAATAATATCATTCAAAATATTGCTTTGAATGTGAACATAAGTTTGAAGGAGTAATGTGTGGCGAAAGAGGCGGATGGGGTAGGATGTCCTAATTTAGTGCTTCTAACGTTTCCTTTCCGATTTTTGCGGCCGAGCGTTGTCATGCTGAAAAAGAACTTTATCCTGCCTTTTGGTATATTGTGGACATTTAATCTTCAATGCTCGGCTCAATTGCATCAGCTGTTGTTGGTAACGGTCTCCGGTGACGGTTTCATTGTGTTGGAGTAGTTCGTAATAGATTATTCCAAGCTGATCCTACCAAATTCACAGCATTAGCTTCTTGCCATGAATGTTTGGCTTGGCCATCCATGTAGAGCATGCTCGGGCTTACCCCGTGACTTCCTACGCTTTGGGTGGTCGTAGTGAATCCACTTTTCATGTCCCGCAACAATTCGATTTAGAAAGCCTTTGCGATTTTACCTTTTGAGCAATTGTTCGCAAGCGAATAAGCGACGCTTTAGCGAGCGCATTATAAACTAGTATAGTAATAATTATAATACACTAGTATTATTATAGGAGTACTGTGATTATTATAAATAATTATTATAATTATTAAAAATTATTGTTATCATTCTAAATTATTATTATTAGAAAACCGGCAGCTTGTCCTATATTGTACGAGCGGCGACAGAATTTAACGATAAAATTGTTATACGTGGATCGATTGATAAATTTCCGTCCTGATCAAGAAAAACAACGTTTTTAAGAATATTTTTATTTCTCAACATAATTTCCTCCAAGGCTGATACATTTCTCATAGCGGTGTTCTAGTCTAGTAATGTCATCTCTATAGACTAATTCGTCAAGCTCCTCAAAATACCCATTTACAGCTTCGATTACTTCATCATTGTCCCATTTAATTTTTATTTCGTAGCTCAAACGTTGTAATAAGTCTGCGTAGTATTGACCAGTGATAGTTTTACCCTTTTCAAGGTAATCAATGTATATAATACCTCTTGCATCCCAAAAAGCAGTAGCCATAACCTTGTTCGCCGAAAAAATTGTTTTTGCCTTCTTTGGAGTGGGTTTCCCTGGTCCAATTCACTGTTTAGACTGTTCTTTGGTTTCAGAAATGTAGTGGTTGACCCAAGTTTCGTCAACGGTTATAAATCGATGCAAAAATTCGCTTGGATTACGCTTATACAATGCCAAATGAGCGGTAGAAATGTTCTTTTGAATCCATTTTTGGTCGACGGTTAGCAATCGCGGCAAGCATCTTGCACAGAGCTTTTCCATATGCAAATTTTGGTGCAAAGTATTTTGTACACGTTCATATGACATCTTATTTGATGGATTTCCGCCGGCTGGCTTAGCTATGGTGTCGTATTCACCGGCTTTGAATCGTCGAAACCATTCCTCTGCGGTTCGAAATGATAGCGTGCCATCCTCCAAAACACAATTTATCTCACGGACTGTTTCTCTAGCGGATTTGCCTTTGACGAAGGAAAATTTTAAAATATCGCGAATTTCGGCGTTAATGAACTGCATGTTTACACGTCTCAAACTTTTAAACGCAATATCCAAATTAATCATGTATAGCGCCGTTTTGTACGTTGTCAAGATCTTTCAAATGATGTATAGTATTGTCATATACGAGCTCTGTAGTGCTTTGTACATAGCCGCGAAATTCATAAGACAAAAAGGCGGAAGGGAGATATTTGACAACCCAATAAGATTTCAACAAAAATTCTTAGTGATGAATGGATTGAGTTATCCTATGCTTTTAGGTATGGATGCTCTTAAAGAACTCGAGATTCATATAACATTAAATAATTGTGAAATCACCAAAACATCAAGCAAACAAGTACACCAAGTATGTTCTTTTGACTTCAAAAATCCGGGCGAACAACAATAAGTAAAAGTATTTTCACAAACGGTAATGCATAAATTCAATTATATCAAGGGTCCTAGTCCTCTTCTCCATCCTGAAATTTTCTTAGAATAAAAGGCTCCGATTAAACAGAAATACCGACCGAGAAATCCAGCTATCCAACAAATTCTTAATCAAGAAGTTGATAAAGTGCTATCGGAAAACGTTATTAGACCATTCAGTCGTCCGTGGAGTTCGCCAGTAGTAATTATAATAGAGAAAGACGAAAAAGCTAGATTTTGCGTTGCTTTCGGAAAAGTGAATAAAGCGACCAAGAACTATGCCTATCCGTTACCATAAATTAATGCTATGCTATGTAAACTACGAGGATCACTTTATCTGTGCACACTAGATCTAAAAAATGATGGCACTTATGCATTTGTATATTTAGATATTGTAGTAATGTCGTCTACATGGGAGGAGCATCCTCAAGTTTTCAATCGTTTGAAAATTCTAGCATTAAAACCGAATCCCGATAAGTGTTATTATAGGCCATATAGTTGACAAAAATGGTTTACAAACTGATCCAGAAAAAGTGGCTGCCTTACTCAATTTAGCGACACCACGAAATATGAAAGAAATACAATGATTCACGGGCCTTATATCTTGGTGTAGACGATTTTTAAAAGATATCTCTAACGTTGCCGCACCATTATACCTCATTAGGAAGAAATCAAAGTGGATATGGGAAGAAGCAGAGCAAAATGTATTCGACAAAATCAAGCAACTTCTCGCAAATGCACCCGTCCTTTCCTATCCAGACTGGAGCGGCCCGTTTATCCTACAAACGTATGTTAGTAAAGAAGGATTGGGAGCAGCACCTACATAAGCATATGAGAACAAAGAAAGAATCATTGCTTTTGCCAGTCGAACGCTCACCTCAGTCGAAAAAAATTATTCCGTCACTAAGCTAGAACGTCGATAAATCAAATGGGACGTGCGAAAATTTTGCGACTATCCTGAGAGATATCAAATTAATAAATTTTTTTTTATCGCTCTTACAGTCCAATCAATTCAATCTAAAAATAAAAATAAAAAATAAAAATAAAAATAAATAAATAAAAATAAAATAAAAATTAAAAATAAAAATTAAATTAAAAATTAAATGAAAATTATAATGGCAGTCAGACTGTCCTTGATTACATTTATCCCCGTAGACTAATCTGAAAATAAAATATTAGCTGAAAAAATTCTTTGTTAGTAAAGTACAGTCTGACTGTCCCCAACACTCTTACCTAATTGAAGACATGTCCAACGTTTCGAGCTCGCTACGGCTCCTCATCAGACACTAAACTAAACCTTATATTCTGATCTATATATACCCATCCCCACCACCAAATTTAGTAAATTAAATATAAATTCCCCCTCTACACAAATTGTCCAAAACCAATCAATTTAATAAGGAATGATAAACAGTGTCCAATCTACCAGACTCTAACATTAAATTCACATTATTTCGATTCCTGGAAATATGAATACTTTCAAGACTTCAAGGAAAGTGTTTATCATTCCTTATTAAATTGATTGGTTTTGGACAATTTGTGTAGAGGGGGAATTTATATTTAATTTACTAAATTTGGTGGTGGGGATGGGTATATATAGATTAGAATATAAGGTTTAGTTTAGTCCCTGATGAGGAGCCGCAGCGAGCTCGAAACGTTGGACAAGTCTTCAATTAGGTAAGGGTGTTGGGGACAGTCAGACTGCACTTACTAACAAAGAATTTTTTCAGCTTATATTTTATTTTCAGATTAGTCTGCCGGGGTGAATATTAACAAGGACAGTCTGACTGTCATTATAATTTTAATTTAATTTTTAATGTAATTTATATTTTTAATTTTTATTTTATTTTTATTTATTTATTTTTATTTTTAGATTGAATTGATTGGACTGTAAGACCGATAAAAAAATATTTATTAATTTGTATATGGACAGTCGACATAAGTACAATTAAATTATTCTGAGGGATATCACTTTATTGGCTTAACAGATCACTAATCGTCAATATGGCTAAATAATTTAGAGAATCTGGCTGCTCGTATAGCCCGCTGAGCACTTGAATTAATCCAATATGACTTCGAAATCAAATGTAGTCCAGGTATAGATAATTTACTTGCCGTCACATTATGGCCCCAGCCATTAGCAGTCAAATCTACGGAAATGAAAAAAGAAGACTGGTATGAAAAAACGTACAAAAATGTGGAGAATGATTCTGAAAGCTATCGAAATTTTTGCATAAAAAATGGAGGAATGTACAAACATATTTTATGCACATTAGATTTCAAGGATACCAGTGAAAATCAACAATGGAAGATTTTATGTGCCCAAATCGGAACAAAGCATAATACTGAACAAAGTACACGATAATCCAACTCCGGGTCATGTAGGAATTACAAAAACGCTAGTAAAATTGCAAACAATTATTATTGGCCAGGAATTCTCCGTGTGATCGAAAAGTAAATTAGAAACTATGAAAACTGCCGTTGTTCACCAGCTCAAGCTGGTAAATTACACGTAACATTAGTAGAACAGCTCTGGGAAATAATATCTGTAGATCTCATTGGACCATTTCCTAAATTAACGAGATTAAACACCTGATTGTTAGTAAAGACAAATTTACCAAAGGGATAGAATTAAAACAGCTGCGAAAAGCAACAGCCGAAGCCATATCGAACGCTGTAAAAAAAAGAACTTACACTATGTTTCGACGTAGTTTAAGTTGTTGTCCAAAGAATTTACGACTATGTTACAAAAGGCCGGAATACAGCATAGAAGAACACCACCGTATATGCCGCAATGTAATTACGTAGAGAACAATTATTAAAATATACTGTGTTAGAATATAATTAATTACCCGATCCGCCGTCCGTTCCCGAAAATACTTCCTCCCCTCTGAAATTATCCTGGAATATACTACGTAGTCTATCTCGAGGGGGATAGAAAATTAACAAGTTTATAATATTTCTACGTATTATTTAATACACACATTTCATGCACTTCGAAAGTTTCGTTCACTTTTCGATTTAAGATGTTACAAATAATGCATAAAATTAAATAAATATTATGTGCTATTTTTAATATTCGTTAGTCAGAAAATATAATTATTTTAGAATCACAGATTTAAGAAACTTATAACAAGGTAGGCATAGAGTAGAAGTAGTAGTAAGATAATAAATTGTTTTTTAATATATTTCCGATATAGCCAATATGTGGTTTTGGCTATGATCCATATCACAAAAAAGTGTACTTAAAGTTAAATGTGAATGCAATAATCCAGGAATAAAATACAATCGATAACAATACCACATAAAAATAATAGAATCTTTTTAGACCATAGAATCTTTCATTAAATTATATTATATAAATAAAAAATACATCTTTTCAATTTTCTTAGCAAGCTATTTCTTATAAAAATTTAGTTAAAAGCAGTAAAAAACATTAGAGAAATAAAAATTTGATTTTCATTTATATGTATTATATTAGTAAAATTACCAAATTTATTTTAAACTCAAAGAAGGCATTACAGTTTTAAAAGACATGTTTTCTTCTACAGAAAAGACATATAAAAAAATTTTATATTACTATTTGTATAAATTATGATTTTTTATATTAGAGTGTAATATTTACGGACTTAAGGTATAAAACATGTCATTAATTCATAATTTTTTGGATTCCATTTAAAAATATTACAGTTTTAAGTTCTTATTAGAACGGCGAATTCATGCCGAGTTTTGTAGTAAACTCTAAACGTGCTCGTTTTTGATATCTTACGTTGATTCTGAAATGGCAAACGTTATGGTCAACATTAATCGAAATATTCAATAAATCGGGATAGTATGACTAATTTACCAACCGACTAATTCCATAGAAAAAAACAGCATAATAATTTGATATTACATTTTATTTTTTAATTCTTAAAATTATTCTATGAATAATATTGAAATTTTTTATCGAATATTCGTGTTTATTCTTTTGTTAAAGAAATTCTAATCTTATGATGAATGATTATCACTTTTCAAATGTAACATATTAAGAATGAGAATGTTGAAATTTCTCTCTAGATTCAACCGATTTGTCATATTAGTCATTTAATTTATTATATACATTGTACTGTTTCTTGTATATAAAGGGTATATTTATATATATATTAAAATTAATCTATTTACCCTTTGAAGCACGAATTCTGTAGAAAAAGGAAGAGATTATTGTTTGTTCATTTAAGGATATTATAAATTAATTTATTATATCAACTATGATTTTTTGAATATCTCGATATACATAAATTAATGAAAAGAACAGCATTTCTATCTCAATACATGAAAAACTATTAGGAGTGTGAATAAGTCTTTCCCGTTTTTTGTAAGAGATGGCGCCACCAATACTGTGCGAGTATTCAATGGTTACATATGTCATAATCAAAGCTTATTCATATGTCATCAATTCCATACTAACACATTAGTTAAAATTTTTTCGCATCATAAATTTTTGATATCGTGAAAATGTCGAAATTTGAGCCGAGTCGACGTCATTTGCGGGAAGTTTCACTTTATTGGTTCAATTTGAAGAAATCTGCTGCCGAGACGCATCGATTGCTTCAGGAGGCTTATGGAGAAGGTTGTGTCGATGATTCAAGTGTTCGCGGATGGTTTCGACGCTTCAAAAGCGGTGATTTCGACGTGGAAGACAAGGAGCGTTCCGGGCGGCTGCAAATCTTTGAAGATCGAGAATTGGCGACTTTGCTTGATGAAGATTCTTGTCAAACGCAAGAAGAACTTGCTGAAACATTGGGAGTTGACCGAACAACCATTTCCAAGCGTTTGAAAGCCATGGGAATGATCCAAAATCAAGGAAATTGGGTGCCGTACGAACTGAAGCTGAGAGACGTCGAACGGCGTTTTTTCACTTGCGAACAGCTGCTTCAGCGACATAAAAGAAAGGGTTTTCTGCATCGTATCGTGACTGGCGATGAAAAGTGGATACGTTACGATAATCCGAAGCGAAGAAAATCATGGGGACTACCCGGCCATGCATCATCATCGACGGCCAAGCCAAATATTCATGGCGCCAAGCTCATGCTCTGTATATGGTGGGACCAGCTAGGTGTGGTTTACTATGAGCTTCTGAAACCGAATGAAAGGATCACAGGCGAGGTCTATCGACGACAATTGATGCGTTTGAGCCGCGCACTGCGAGAAAAACGGCCACAATACTCCGACAGGCACGACAAAGTTATTTTGCAACATGACAATACTCGCCCACATGTTGCACCGCCGGTGAAAACATACTTAGAAACGCTCAAATGGGAAGTCCTACCCCACCCGCCGTATAGTCCAGACGTTGCTCCGTCTGATTACCATCTCTTCAGATCGATGACGCATGGCCTGGCTGACCAGCACTTCCATTCCTACGAGGAAGCCAAAAAATGGGTGGATGACTGGATAGAGGCCAAACCGGTCGAATTTTTTCGCAACGGGATTCGTATGTTGCCAGAAAGATGGGAAAAAGTTGTAGCTAGCGATGGCCAATACTTTCAATAATTCATTTGTAACCATTTTTTCACAATAAAGGCTCAAAATTTGAAAAAAAACGGGAAAGACTTATTCACATACCTGATAATTAAATAATCATGATCCAAGAAAAAAATCAAAAGTAACCTGTGAAATCACCGTGCTTCTGAGAGTTTAATAAATAAGTCGTTGAATATAGAATATAACTTACTTAATTTCTTGCCATTTGATTAATTCGTTAATGGCTAGAATGAGTGGAAGTGATATCAAAAAATACAAAGGTAAATTTAAGGGAAAATTTTCCATATTTTCTTCTTTGATCCTCCAATCATTACGACGAATGCTTTCCGAAAAAACTAGATGTACACATAGACTATAAAAATTAATACATTTGAGTACGGTATTTATATGTTATTTTAAAAAATTATATAAATTTCTTAACATCACGAATACTTACAGAATAAAAATGGTTAATAACCAAAGCCAATTATTAAAAGGCAGTTTTCGCCAAATAGAATAATCTCGATGAACAAAACTTAATGATATTGTTACTAGAAAACACGAAATACGTAATACATTGTATGAGGAATATATAAATAATATAAAAAAATATTTTTTCAGTGATATTGTAAAAATAATAAATAAAGAAAAATGCTTACTGAAATGTAAAACTGTTATTATGAATGAGATGTTTTGAACACATACTATTATTTCAGGTTTTAAACCCCATCCACCCCACGAAAAATTACTTGCTACATCAGGATATATATAAAAACATTCTGCATGGGGCGTGCTACAAGTTGAACATAGCATAAACAAGGAAACGCATTGCCATAAAACCACAGTTATAACCGTTGGAAGAAATTTACTTCCATAGCACCACAAAATGAATACAGCTACCTAAATAAACATAAAAGAAAAACATAAACATATCAGTTTATCCTATTATTTTGTTTTACATTAAAAATAGTTTTACTTTACAAATATTCATAACGTGTTCAAAACAATTTTTAAGAACTGATGGAATAATCACAAATTGATATAAATATAAACATGAACTTTGAATATAAAAAAGATAAAAATAACTATTATATGAATGCTATAAGGTAGATAACTGACATAGATCCTTATAAAATATTATTCTTCCTATAAATTTTACGATAAATATTACAGATTTTTTGAGATTTGACAATTCCCTATAGAATTCTGGATTCTGAGCGACAAGAAAAAACTTCAACCTAAAGTAAAATTTTGTTTATTCAATGTAGTACTTTAATCTATCTATGCCTATGAATTCTATCGAGGTATCCATTTAATTGATTCGCTAGTTTTTTAAGTTCAGCGGCTACCCGCTGGCATGGCATAGTGAAATGACAAATCAGCATCGTAAGGATTTTCCGTATTTATTTGTGTATCCTATCGTATTTTGTCTCCCATTCTCTTTTGATAGTTGAAAGCAAAATCTTCTACAGTTGTTTTTTCTTGTTATATCCTGATATATTGTGCCTAATGACAACTTAAAAATGCTGTGTCTGTATTTTCGTTTCTTCTGTCTTTTCTAGCGAATTTTTGGTCCATATCTCGTTGTTATCTAATTTCCTATGATATTGGACATTCCTTTAGACGTCTATTCTTGGAAGAACATTTTAAAAACCATATCGCTCAACTGCAGACAGACGAGAGTAGCGAATGAGTGATCTTTGCAATGTACAGTCGTCTATCGTATTTTTCGAAAATGGCGTCATAGGGTTTGCTCAATCATTCGAGCTTACCTTGACGAATTAGCCTAGGTCCTTGGCGATCAGGCTTCCTTGATTTGTATTTTTTTAGTCTATCTTTTCTTTATATTTTTTCGGAATCTCTTTGGCACTAATTTCCTTCACTTTTTCTCACTGTGACTCATTAATTTTCAAAAAATTTCAAAAACTTGACATTATGTAATCTGAAACAATCAAAATATATTATGGCCTAATTTCATCTTCTACTATATTAAATTTTTTAAATTATATTAAACCATTCTTTGTCGTATATTTTAAAGATTCCACTAACCACCATTTGCTAGATTCAGCTGTATTCGTACTGAAGTAAGTTATGTACTGTTTACGATTCGGCCATCGATTCTCCCAGTTTTCCAGTTGAATTCGTTAACTGACTTTGTATCTGCAGTAATCTCAACCAGATAATCGAACATGTGTGGCTTAAAAACTGGCCACAAATTGTGATGGATTCATCATTCAATCAGTCTTATGTCCTACATATTTCAAATATCTTACATCGAATTTTCTGCAATCTTCGCAGACATGGGGTACAGTCGATATTCCAGAGATGGCATTGTGTATTCGCCTATAATATGTATATTCATATGTGTGAATTCCGTACTGTCAGTCGGAGGATATACTATTACTCTCACTGACTTTTTCATTACTCATCGATTCTCTAAAAGATTCTTGGATATGTTGTGTGAGCAGTCTCTTCCCTCCACTCTGCTCCTATGAACTTTCACCATGGTTAGTTTAGTATTAATTATTGGCCAGTACTAACCATTAATTTTATTTCAAAATTCTTGTAAATTTTTTTGCATAGGATCATATCAGGAGTGAATACGTCAATCACCATCTACAAGTCAACTTTGTAAAATTTCCCTTCGATTTTCAACGATATTCTAAATACTCCCAAAATGTGCTATTCCTCTCGTAACTGTCTTTATATTCTTATTCTTCATCATCTTACTTATTCATTTTTGGTCTATATTCCTCTCGCATACTTCCTCTCCTTAAGTTATCACATTCAAGTGTTCTAACCTCATACCTCTTCGCAATACCTTATCCACTAGGTTGACCTTCTTTATCGTTCAATTTTCTGTAATGCTTTAATCCATTCTTCTACTATATCCATTTATCATCTTTGACGACCTCTATTTTTTCTAATAGCATTAAAAATGTTCTTCTTACTCTTGTCGATTTTTCATTTGTCAATTCGATATTCTTCTTCTTATCGTTCGCTCATCCTCGTTTGAGTATCTTCCTCTTTAGAAGACAGAGGACTGGATTATCTTCCTGTCGCATCACTTCCTCATTTATCATTAGTATATAAGAAAGTTGAACTTCACGGCGTCTCTGATCTTTCCAGCTGATATGGAATACTCGCTTGGCAATTAGAAGTTCAATTAAGGCGTTAATAGTGTTCAGCTAGAATGTATGCATGAGATTTTTCATACGTTCTGTCTTCTGCGACATTACACTGAAAATAACTATCTCAAATTCCGTCCATTATTCAAGAGGTACACTCAACAATTTTGAGCTACATGTATATGTGAAGAAGTGCTGTTCCATGCTTGCATTTGCAATGGTGGTTTTCCGACATACGATGTTCGACAATTAAGTAATGCGATCGATTTTCTTTCCCGGCCTGTGGTAACATTGCGAACCTGTCACTCAGCAACTGTAATAGCAGATTGCTACTCTCTCGATTGAGATCTCGACGACCCTTGTACGATCATTTCTTCGCCAGCTGTTTAGTCTTTTGTAACAACGCGCTAGCATTGCATGTTACGAAAATAGAGCAGAGAAATTTAGAGTAACTGTGCGCGATAAAATTATGTGCGAAACTCGGCGAAACCCCGGCAGAAACTTGTGAAAAAGTTCTTACAGTGTATGGTAGTGATGCTCTGAATCGTAGCCAGGTGCTTCGGTGGCATGCCGATTTTAAAAAAGGCCGTAAGTGCGACTATGATTCCTGTCACAGTGCGTTCAATGTCTCTCAAGTTTTAGCGTCTAAAGGCACCACAGCGTTACCATAACAGCCCTACTCACCGAACATATGACCCTGCGACTTTTTCCTATTTCCCCAGTTGAAAAAATTCGTCAATGGTCGACATTTTGACTCCGTTGAAGACATTCAAAAATCTGTGACGAGGTTTCTCGGAGAGGTTCCAAAAGCAGTGTTCCAGAATTGTTACGCAAACTCAAAGGTCGCTGGAATAAGTGTATAGATGCAGATGGGAACTACTTTGAAGGGGATCGCAGCGATGGACTATAATTTTTAAATATACTCGATTTTTGGATTTTGTCTGACCTCGTACAGTCGTAGCGCGCCTTGCGGTGTCAAGTATTGGTTTGCAACTAGTGTAGCATTTCTGATTTAAGTACGCGGTTCTGTGACTGGAGAAACTCTTGGCTCAAGGGACAGTATAATGAAGTCCGCAAGTGAGATAGACCTAGTAATAGTTAGAGCTTCGTTTGAATATCTACTGATATTGGCCTTTATTTCTTCATCTTTATCTTGTTGTTTCATACGTCAAATTCATGGTACTACTGCTAAATTAGGCCTGGTCTATCCATGGCAGTTTTTTTATAAGCTTACTCCAAGGCAAACCCAAGGGGTTACAACTTATATTTAAATAGCTTATCTTTAAATAGGGCAGAACGGTTGTTCAACTTCATTATGCACTTCCCAGCGCCTGTATATTTCTCGAAATGGAAATCACAGATTTCACTGATAATAAGCTTAAATGTCTTTATTCTTGTATTTTAAATTCTTGTTTTTTTTTTATTATAATTTTGATAATGTCAGCCGTCGATGTTGACGAAGCATTCTTAAACCGTATTTTAAGTATTGTAAGTTCTAAGCATAGCCCATAATAATTAAAAAATACATCTTTCTTAATTACAGCATATTATATTTTCTTAAGTGAACCAAAAACTTTATATCTTAATCATAAATTTTTTCAAGATTTCCTTTGAATTCCGAATGATAACAAAACACAAATTGTGCTTGTATGTGGTTTATATTGTGCTATTTATGTTATCTATAATTAAAATATAATCTGTTTGACAAATGTATTAATCATAAGTATCAGAAGAACTGCATTCAAAAAGTTTTAAAAATGGAAGTATTCATTTATGATATATTTTATAATATTTGAATTTACTGAAGATAAATCGAATTTTTTGAAAATAAAAAATGAGTTGAAGAAAAAAGTTGTCTTTTCAATTATCATTTTGATTAAATCAAATTTCACACAGCGACATCGCGATCAATTAAATGGCATAATCAGACAAAAAGTCGAAAAGTACTCAATTGCTGTAAAACTCAATTACTATAAAAGATATAATTATATAGTATATTAAAAATAACTAAGTTTCTGATATTTCCAGCCTTCTAATGCTCAAGCATATCATTAGTTTTCATATTTGAAATTAATAAATATTTTTTTATTGGTCTTACAGTCCAATCAATTCAATCTAAAAATACAATAAAAAATAAAAATAAAAATAAATAAAAATAAAATTAAAATTAAAAATAAAAATTAAATTAAAATTATAATGACAGTCAGACTGTCCTTGTTTACATTCACCCCCGTAGACTAATCCGAAAATAAAATATTAGCTGAAAAAATTCTTTGTTAGTAAAGTGCAGTCTGACTGTCCCCACTCTTACCTAATTGAAGACTTGTCCAACATTTCGAGCTCGCTACGGCTCCTGATCAGGGACTGATGAGGAGCCGTCTGACTGTCATTATAATTTTAATTTAATTTTTAATTGAATTTGAATTTTTAAGTTTTATTTTATTTTTATTTTTTATTTTATTTTTAGATTGAATTGATTGTAAGACCAATAAAAAATATTTATTAATTTCTATATGGGCAGTCGACATAAGTACAATTAAATTGTTATATTTATCCGGTTGTATGCCATTGGAAGCTAATTTAAAACAGATGTATTAAGTACTTTTTATAGATGATTTTATCGACAAAACCTAACCTGTAAATTATTATGAAGTCATTGTAACTAGATTCTGGAAATAAAACTAAAAATAATAAAAGGCCAAGTCAAAAAAGTATATGTGATGTATTTTATGCTGAATAACCACTCGAAATTTTATCAAATCAGAAAATCAGTATCACAATTCATAACCGATTTTTCAACTTTTCTTTATTTTACATGCCTATGTTTTACCCATTCAAACAAAATCCGCTGTAATAATATCACTATTCTAAAATGTTATATAATATCAAGTATCCTACGATAAGAATAGTGAGAATAGTTTAAATAATGAATAACTTGCATCGAAAAAAAATTTTATCTGATTCAAGATTTATGATATTCTTCATTTATATCTTCAATTTGTAAATGAAATATTACATTTCCTTCATGTAACTAGACAATACCTGGTATTTTCGAGTGTTTTTTAGAACAATTTTACATAGCTACATGACGACATGTTCCGTCGCACATAATCCAGTAAATTTAGCAACCAGAGGATGTACTGCATTAGAGTTACAAGAATCAACAATCTGGTGCTTAGGACGTGTTTGATTAACTCAGGATAAATCTTTGTGGGCCATTCAATCATCTGAAAATTCAAAAAATTTAGTAATTTGTCGTTTGAAGTATAGTTTATTCAAGATTATCAAGATTGGGAAGAATGGTTTGTACAATTTTCATCCTTCGATAAGTTCGTTGTTAGCTTACTTTCTTCGTTGGCCTAGGAATCTATCATTTTTTAATGAGCAGACAAGAGAAGGTTGCTTATCAACTGACGAGATTTCAATAGTAACTGAATAGTTGAATTAAAATTAGTCCGTCCTTAGGATTGTACTTGCGTGAATTTTGTCTTCAGGAGAGCAAGTACCATCAACAAATCCTTTACGCAAATTAATGCCATTTATTGGTACTGATAATTTTCTTTGTGTAAGCGCAATTTTTTCTTATCTGACTCAGAGCAGCACCCAGTGATTCTATCAAGGGTAAGTCATGTAACCGTTTTACTTATTCGAAAAGCTCCTTTTTGTATAACACATGAAGGAGCTACAGATGTGTAAAGCTATTTATCTAGAAGTTTTTGGATAACTCATGCTCGAAATATTATTCGTCAATGAGTTCCTCAATATGTCACATGTGCTCGACATATGTTCGCATTCAAGAGCAGTTGATTAATTCCATACACTGAAGTTGATTATGTAGGGCCTTTTTAAATTAAAGTGTCTTTTAGAGGATAACAAAATTCTTTTGAAGGGTATGTCGCAGTTTTTGTATGTTTGGTCCTTAAAGCAGTTCATTTGAAATTTGTATTTGAGCTTATCGCACAAGCATTTTTAGCTATATTCCAGAGGTCTACTGCTCGTCTAGTTCTCTGTAAAATAACTCACAGTGATAATGTAAGAATCCTTGGTAGCGCGAAGCTGAAATTCAGCGTCTCTTTATAAAAGCTTCTGCTTCAGGATAAATGACTGCATCTACTCTGGCCTAAGATTAGGTGAAATGGAGTTTCATTTCTCCCAGAGCACCTCATTTTTAAGTCTTTCAAAAGTCATTTGTACAGAGTAATAAACGAATCAAAATTGTCATTCGAGTTATTATCAACTCTTATGGATCATATTCAAGCGTGATTGAATTCTAAACCACTCAGTGCACTTAGCTCAGATCCTGCAGATGTTAATGCCATCACACCAGGTCTTTTTCTCATCGGTGGTCTACTTATAACGCTTCCTGAGTCATTCTTCAAAACTGATGAATCTCAACCTCTTTGCCCTGAACGGAGAATAATGTAGCCGATGAGAAATCATATTCGGATTATGACAATACATCAGTTAATGTATTGTCAGTACAGAAACTAATTTCTGTCTTTGAATTAAATGTTTCTTAGTGTACGAAATTATTCGTCGAAGGTGAGTGGTATGTTTGTGTCACAAGCGAGTTTCAAGTTTTATATACTTGAGAAATGGTAGTCAGTTTTTTTTATTGAAACAGTTCACGAAGTGTCAATATACAAGGTGTTCAAATAATAACGTGACTTTGTAAATATCGAGAGTTACCTTCGTTCGATTATCAATGTATTTTTATTTTGTGTTGGTACAGGTGTACCAAGCAGGTATTCACGGCTTTAGCTATGTAGCAATATTTATTTGTTTGTGACGGGCATACAAAGTTATAAGTGTTTCGTGTGCTTGGTGATTTTCTTTTACCAAAAAAATGGAGCAGAGTTAAATTTTGTGCCAAAAATGATATTCAATCCTCTAAAACTCTTGAAATGTTGACAGTTGGACATCGTGAATCTACTTTTAAGTAAAAAGAATTTGTATAAATGGTACAAGCTGTTCTTAGAAGGCCGAAGGGATGTAGGAGACGAACCTCGCCCTTGACGTCCTAGGACGTTAATAACAGATGAAAACGTTCAAGCACTGAAAGAGATTGTATTGAAAAATCATCGAATTACTATCAGAGAAGTTGATGAAGACGTTGGCATATTGGTTAGCTCATGTTATGCTATTTTGTTATGCTATATTGTTATGTTTTGGGCATGAGACGCGTGTTCGCGAAATTCGTTCTCAAAATGTTTAATTTTGATCCAAAGAAACGACGCATGATCATAGCTCAGGATATATTGATTGAAGTGGAGAATAATGCTGATTTTCTCAAAAAAGCTATATCTGGTGGTGAAATGTGCGTATATGGTTATGACGTCGAAACTAAAACCCAATCGTCCCAATGGAAGAACCCAGAAAAACCAAGACTGAAAGCACGCCAAGTTTGATTAAATGTCAAGATTTTGCTCACTGTCGTCTTTGATTACCATGGCGTAGTGTATCTGCAATTCTTACTTCAAGGTCGTGCGGTCAATAAGGTTAAGCTAAAAGTTAAGCTCCGTTTGCGAAAGGCGATACGCGAAAACCGTTCGAAACTTTGGAAAAATAATTCTTGGCTTTTGCATCACGATAATCCACCTACTCATTCATCGGTGCTTGTGACAAATTTTTTGGTCAAAACCAACACCACAGTCATGCCTCAGCATCCATATTGACGAGATTTGGCACTCGCAAGGACATCGTTTTTCAACGAGTGAGAAAAGAAAAACTGTATCGCCGAAAGAATTCAAAGCTATACGAAAAAATAATTATCAGAAGTTTCAACGATTGAAAAAAGCATTGCCATAAGTCTATTATATCTGAGAGGCGTTATTTTGATAGAGACAGCAAAAGTATTGATTAATAAATAAATATTTTTTAAGAAATTATTTTTTAAAAGTTACGTTTTTATTTGAACACAAGTTCTAATACTAAGGACCAGGACTGGTCTTTTATGTCTTAATTTTCTAACCGCAATCAAGTTTGGACACTGATAATTATAACTATGATATGCTTCGGAACTCATTCTCGATTTATCAGAGTTGATTTAGGCTGCTGTTAAGTCCACTTATTATACTTGCTTTTAGGCATAATAATGTTAAAACATAATTTTAGGGAATGAAACACTTGATGTAAGGTCTGAAGAGTAAGGTGAGTGATCAAAAATCTCCCGCTTGAATTTCTAAAGTAAGGTTTAGCTTTTTTTAAAGAGTGAGGTCGAGCATCGTCATGAAAAAACAAAAGTTGTTTAGACAATTTCCCAAGGCGTTTCCGATTGAAGTTACCATTTATCCTCTTGAATAATTTTTTGAACTGTGAGATCACGTCATCAGTAATGGCGTTCTTCTAGCGTGCTGCACACTGTTCATCGAGCACTTCTGCGCATCCCAAGAGAAAGTTCGTGTGCTATCTTCGCACCATTTGCATACTCATAGCCTTTACCATAAATAGTAGCTAATTTACTGTGAATCTGATTAAACTCTTTTTCAGATAAAAAAACAGATAACCACATGTAATTCAAAATCAGACTCCATTATTCACTCTCCATAATTGCCGAGCTCGTACTGTTGAAAAAATATTCTTGACATAAGTATTTATAAATGTAAACTGAAATCATCATCAATCTGCTAGCTGGAGTATGAATGGAACGCTAAACTAGGAAAGCTTATTTTTTGAATACGTGTATATATATATATATATATATATATATATATATATATATATATACTAGCGCCCCCGTCTCTGCTTCGCCCGAGGTAATAATTTAATCGATTTCATAAGGAATTCAATTATATCTAAGTAAAAAGTACTCTTATATATACAAATCTATATTTCTATAAATAATTGACCGTTATTTACCTATCGTTGCTTCTGTATAAAAAGCTGCTTCAATGTAGCGTCCACTTCAAAAAGTTAATATTTTGCCGACCATTTTATACAATATATATATATATTAAATACGGTTTCGATGGAGAACATTGTACTTTCAAGTTCGAGCGGTAGAAAAAGATGTCCAAGTGTCTCGAGACGACGTTTACAGAGAGTATCATATTTGGACTATAGGAAATGTCTCGGAACGACTGCTATAGAGTTTTATGTTGGGGAGGTAGAATACAATGTCCAGTTATCCCGGAACGACTCTTACTGGGAGTGTGCGTCTTCGAATGATAGAATACTAATTTCTTCATAGAAGTTGTAATATGATACCCGGACATCGTTTCCCACTAACTATACATGATACTCCCCGTAGAAGTCATCTCGTCATACCTGGATATCGTCTTCTACCGTCCGATCAAGAAATTCCCCATAGAAGTCGTTCCAAAACACCTGGAAATCGAATTCTATCATCTGAACACGAAACTCCCCGTAGAAGTTGTTCCCACATACCTAAACAAAGTTTTCTACCAACTAAACACGATAGTCCCAGTAGAAGTCCTCCCGAGAAAGCTAGCATCGCTTCCGAACGACTAATCACAATATTCTCCGTAGAAGTCGTTCGGAAAGACCTAGATATCGTGTTTTACCGTCTCAACACGAATCTTCCCATAGAATTGATTTCCTCATACCTGGACATCGTTTTCTATCAACTAAATACAATATTCCCCATACAAATCGATCAGAGACACCTGGGCATCGCCTTCTATCGTCTGAACACACAACTGCTTATATAAATCGTCTTGAGGCAACGGAATATCGTAATAACCGCCCGTACATGCCAATACAATATTTCTCAGTAGAAACCGTATTTAAAATGTGTATATATAATATGTACAATATAATATACATACAATATATTACATATTTCGTATATTTCCGTTTTTTCAATTAAATACCGTGAATATTTTCATAGTGATGCCAAGTGAAACTCAAGCAAAAGGGTATGGGCGAATAGTATATTTTTTAAGCAGACGATGGATATTTCCTTTTTATGCAGAAATGACGATATATTATATATATAGTTTCGAGGTTGTTGGTAAAAGAACCCTATTTTGCAATTATTTCTTTTGTTAAAACTAAAAAAAAACAGTCTCTTGTCACAATTCTGAAGTTAATATAATGTATGAAAACAAAAATATAATTGTTGTCACAAATTATATTCAGTATGGTTTGGCATACAGAACCATTTTAAAAGAGAAGGAGAAAAAAACAGAGAAAGAGAGAGAGGGGGGAGGGAGAGAGAGAGCGAGGGAGAGAGAAAGAGAGATAGAAGGAGACAGCAGCGGCAGTAGTCACATCGACAGAGCAAGTACCCTCTGTACATATTATATATACTTGGATCTCATCTAGCGACAGTGAGGTCCCGCCTGTGAGAAGCGAACACCCGGACCTCGCGCGTCTACGTCCGTGTCAGTCCGTATACCGCGTTTCCAGCTCCCTTACTGTCGTCCCCACGAACGACCGTGTATAGTAAATATAACCCAGCTCGTGCCGCGATACCGCGCACTGTGGAACCCGCCGGAAGAGTTAGCATGTAAGATAATGTCTTTCCATTCAACGTTGCATTTAAGTCTTGTGAATAAAACATGTTTCTTTTAAGTTTATAAATATATCGTTATTTTAGTTTAGTCTTCCCAAATCCGTTTTCCTGTTCCCCTTTCCAGAAATCGACGGATCCAGCCGGTACGTCGTGGTAGTCACGCATAGACGCATACACCAACGCTCCCTCATCTACATGGTAAGTCTAGCTGCAAAACTGCAGTTACAGTACATATATATATATATATATATATATATATATATATATATATATATATATATAGTGAATTGTAGTTTCCGTTTATGATATTATATACCAAGAGTAATGAAATATCGTATATATAAATATCTACATAAAATAAAAAAAATCTACAAAACTACTAAATTTACATAAAGCATGTAAAAATTTCACGTCGATTGGACCAGAAACAGTAGAGTTATCGAGTTCAGAGTAAAGTCACTTTGTAATTTGGTCGAAAAATGGAAAAAAGCGAGTTTCACCTGTGAATAAAACATTATTTTTTAATGGGTAAAAACACCGTAGGAACGCAGCAATGGCTTAAAAAACATTATCCGGAATCCTCTCCATCCAAGCCAACGATTTGTCGGTGGTATGCTGAGTTTAAACGTGATCGTACGGACACAAATGATGCAGAAAGTTCGGGTAGGCCATTGGAAGCCATTAATCCGGAAAACGTCAGTGAAGTGTTAAAAAGCATAATGAAATATCACAAAGTAAAGGTTCGTGAGATTGCAGAAATGACATAGATATCATCTGGAAGCGTATTTACAATTCTTCATGGAAAATTGAGCATGAAAAAGGTTTCTTCGAAGTGGGTGTCGCAACTGCTTTCAGTGGAACAAAAACAAAACGAGTCGACAATTTAGAGAACTGTTTATTGCTATATACTCACAAAAAAGGATTTCTTATGTCGATACGTGACCACGGATCAAACATGGATACATGGATGCGAATCGGCCATCACATGAGGGGCGCATGGCTGGTGAAAGCGGCTCAAAGCGTCCAAAAATTCAGCAGTCTGCTGGTAAAGTCTGTTTTTTTGGAATACACATGGCGAGATTTTTATTGACTACATGGAAAAAGGTAAATCGATCAACAGTGATTATTATATTAGGTTGTCAAATATCTCCCTTCCGCTTTTTTTCTCTGCATTCAATGCTTTATAAAAAGTGTTACAGTCGTCGGATTTACATCAAATATGCGCCGTTTAGTTCGATAATCTATTTCCATCTAGACGGCAACTTCCTAATACCCCTCTCGTAAAAAACCCACTCCTTGTTTGCGAAGAAGTCGGACAGCCACTTTTCACAAGCCTCTTTTGAGTCCAATTTTACACCACCCAGGGCGTTCGACATGGGCTGGAACAGGCGCTAATTACTTGGCGCTATGTCCGGACTGTATTGTGGTGCTATAAAACCTCCCATCCGAATTCCCGTAGCTTCTGACGAGTGATCAACGAAGTGTGTGGTCTGACCTTGTCCTGGTGGAACACTACACCCTTCCTGTTGGCCAATTGTGAACGCTTCTGGTCGATAGCCTGCTTCAAGCGGTCCAGTTGTTCATAGTTGATGGTAGAATTAATATCTGGCCATATGGGAGCATCTCGTAGTGAAGGATTCTCTTCCAATCCCACCAAACACACAGCAAAACCTTCCAGGCCGTCAATCACGGCTTGGCCACTGTTTGGGACGGTCCACCGGCCTTGGACCACGACAGTTTTCGCTTAATATTGTCGTATGTGATCCATTTTTCGTCGCCAGTCACCATCAGTTTTAAAAATGGGTCGATTTCGTTCCGTTTCAATAGCACATCGCAAGCGTTGATTTGGCCCAGAAGGTTTTTTTACGTCAAATCATGCTGCACCCAAACATCAAGCTTTTTTTTGTATCCAGCCTTCTGCAGATGGTTTAAAATAGTTTGGTGACGAACTCTCATCTCCTGGGCGATGTCGCGAGATGCCACGTGCCGGTTAACTCGATAAATTCTATGATTTGATCGGTATTCGTCATCACAGGTTTTTCGCCGGCTGGCTTATCTATGGTGTCGTTCACCGGCTCTGAATCGTCGAAACCATTCCTCTACGGTTCGAAGTGATAGCGTGCCATCCTCCAAAACACCATTTATCTCCCGGAACGTTTCTCTAGCGGATTTGCCTTTGACAAAGGAAAACTTTAAAATAGCGCGAATTTCGGCGTTAGTGAAGTCCATGTTTACACGTCTATAACTTTTTAACGCAATATCCAAACTAATCATGCATACCGTCGTTTTATACGTTATGTTAAAACCTATCATATGATGTATAATATGGCCAGATACGATCTCTGTAATGCTTTGTACATAGCCGCGAAATTTATAAGACAAAAAGTCGGAAGGGAGATATTTGACTATTGTACCATTTTCGCATTTTAAGTGTTTCAACGTAATTTCATTAATATAAGATTTATTTTTCCATGTCTTTACTAATTCTTTCAATTTATTTTGCAGCCTATTAATATGAGGCTTCTAAATTTCTTCTAAATTGTGTTATCCTTTAACATCATTGTAATTGTATTAATATTTTATTTCTTGTCAAATTTCTCCGTATACATTTCCTTTACCTTCATTTTGGAATATAATATTGTATATATATATGGTGGTTTCTTATTCGCTTTTTAAAACCGAGTGTGCGCGCGAGTAATCGCGAATAAGAGCACTACGCACCAACAGAGTACGCGACGCACGCTGTGAAAGTGAAGAAAACGAGAGGCAGAGAGAGAGAGAGAGAGAGAGAGAGAAAGAGACTTTCTTTTTCAGCATGCCCATACACAGTGTGAATGCTCTGACTATATCGTAGTACCCATCCGCTTGATCCACCAGCTCCAACTCCAGTCAGGTAGTCCCGCTGCAGAACACCTCTCGAGAGCACAGCTTGCTCTCCTGCAACTCTACGTCCGAGACCATCGAATACATCTCTGCACTTTCACCAGCGAAAGCGCGTATAGCGCGTACAAAAGAGAGAGAGAGAAAGAGAACGAGAGTACGCCGCGTTAACAGCGCAGTAGAGTTGAAGAGAGAGAGAGAGAGAGAGAGAGAACGAGAGGATGTCGCAGCCGAAGGAAAGGATGTCGGCGACAGCAGCTACGACGACTACGGCAAGAAGTTACTAAAAATTTTTATATAGTATTCATTTGCGCCCGCCGCCGTCGCCGCCTTCGCATGACGAGTGTATACTCGGTTGTGCCGGGTTCTCCCCTCCCGTTGACTATTCCCCGTCCCCCGCGTGCGTGTAGGCTAGTAGTACATATAGATTAACGCCGTGGAAACCACTCGCGCTAAGACCGCCTTATATGTATATAATATTAGCGTGAATGAAAAGTCTTAATTCTGAATGTTATTTTATCGTGTATCTATTCATTTCCCTTTCCGCGTTTTCCTCAGTCTTGTTATAGCTTGGAGCAAGCAGGGACGGCGTTTTCATCACACGGTAACTACATAACTAGCCTAGTTACAATGTATATATATATATATATATATATATATATATATATATATATTGTAACGAGGTACTTATTTCATAAATGCCCGGTAAAAGCAACCGTTAACAGAGGTGTAAAGAACACCAAACGGATTAAATTGTTTTAAAAACCATTTCGGTGGACCGTAGGTTCTTTACTATTGTTTTTCCTCCGACTTACCTTTTTATCCTGGAATTTATTATTTTTAATTTACATTAATAATGAATTACTATTAATAGATTATCAATGATCCAGGAAAGGATGGGACAATTATCAGGTACAGGGGGATATTATGAGCTATTCTATTGCAAACAAAAAGAAAGAGAAAAATTTATTTATCTTGAGATTTATGAAATTCTAAAAAATTATAATAAATAATATCTTACTATAAATATATATATATATATATATATATATATATCACCTAACCTTTTTGATACATTCAGGTACCTTACAAGTTCGTATATCATTTTTTTGACTAGGCGTTTTTATTCGTTGTGAAATACGATCTGAAATCTGCAAATTAATTTCTAGGCTAGGTTTTGGTGATAAAAAATCTGCAAAAAAACTTTAATATAGGTTTTTTAAATTAACAAAAGAATGTATCACCAACACATGTAAAATTAAAGTTTCCTTTATTTATACCGAATTGAGTAAAATTAAATATTTTTGATCGTCTTTAAGATATTTGTCTATAGGCAATTGGTTCGAGGCTACTTTATCCGACCTTATATGGCTTTAGATACATATATAATAAGACAAATAAAAATAAAATTCGAAAAATGCATTTTTATTTTATTTTTGATTAATTCATGGTAGAAAATTTTAATGCAAAATTAAAGACTGTGGTTAGGTCTACTGTTGTGAATTAAATTAATAAATTTTTTATCGTTCTTATAGTGTTTATACAATAATATATTATATTAAAATATTGATAATCAGACTATACTTGTTTACGAGCAATCCCGAAGAATCTGAAATAGGAAATACTAATAAAATTAAAATCAAATTAAATTAAAAATTAAAAATAACAAAAATAAACTAGTCTATATTCTATGCTACAAAGGACAACCTCACTCCCCCACTATCTTAAATTTAAATGTACCTTAAATGTCTGACACTTCAAACCGCTTAGGTTCATCTTCATGGTTAAACTAATATTTATGATATGTTAGTGACAATAGTATTATTATTATCATTATTATAAATTTATATTATTTACAATAATATTAGTATAATATATTATTTTGTAAAGACTGTAAGACCGATAAATATATTTATTAATTAAAAAATTTTTTAAAAGTCATTAGAAAAATAACCCTATCACAAATATAGAAAAGAAATAGTATCGATTTTTTTGTTCAGATTAATCACGTTCAACTGATTTCAAATTAAATATCGGCGAATGAGATATTGAACTTGAATAGCTCGACATCTATCTCGAAGGAATAGTAGTTCTTGTAAGCTTATTATATGCAATAATTACGAACCTGTCCACTGATAATAGATTGAGTTTTTCCTACGGCATGTTGCATTATTGATGAGTCGGTAGGCGTTCCAATAAGAGAAATTGCGAGTAGTGGCACAATTAAAAAACAAAGCCAAAGTATTTGTCTAATATTAAAAAGTGTTGGTAGCAGGAGAAAACCCGATAAAGCCTGCATTATCGACAAAGTCACCAAGCAAGATAGCCAGAATTGAACACAATTCCATAGACAATTCATGTAATGACGAGCCTGTAAAAATTCATATTTTATTTATCTTTATTTTTCTTTAGATTCTATATACTTTATTCTCATATTGATAAACAACATTTTCATATAGTACATATTTTATGATTAGCTTATATATTCGTGAGCAATTCAATGTTAACTAACTCTTTGCAAAGTACAATAAAAACAATTGATGTAATATTGTCTATTTAAACGTATTTTGTGAAGTAATACATATTTTTAAAAACATGTATTTATCTCATAAATTATATAAGTTTTACAACTTCACGTTTCTGGATAACATTTGAAAATGTAAATTCATCGTATTACTATATTACCAAAAATATAAGCCGTACGAGAAAAAATAAAATTGAAACTTTTTCATATTGATAACCATAAAAAAAGGTTTAAAAGATATTAGTTTTCATTATACACCAATTTGTAAATATAATAATTTATTACAACATGTAATAAGTTTATATAAAAATATAGTAATTTTATAAGGTTCCGTTTCTTTATATCTGCTAGTTCATAGATATTTAATAATTAATTATACAATACCAACTATAATATATGATACATATGAGGCCTACGATGTCTCTATCGCTAGAGCGAAGGACTAGTAACTTGGTGACCCGAGTTCAAATCCCGGTCTCGGCCGATTGACACAGGCGCCGCTGTAATAATTTACATGTGCTTTGTTTACAAACACATCGTAGACCTCCGTCGCTGATTAGCACCGGTATTTGGAAGTATAAATAGAGCAACGTTAAATAACATAAAAAAAAATATGATACATACGGATTTTGCATTGTTTATATGCCTCAGTAATTATTTTTTTTATATTGATGTTTAAATTATGATTTTTATATATTTGCTTAAACTTCAGGTAATCTGACATATGTTTGTTAATACTACTTCCGAGAAGGTATTCATAATTATTTATTCTAAACTGGACATTCTTAAATATCATTAATTTGTAAAACAAAATACCAAAGAAATTCAGTGTAATAAAAAGTGTTGTGTATAAATTATTCTTATTACTTGAATTGCTCGAGTAAAATTGTTTATTCGAATTTAAATACCATATTTATTAATTATTTAAAATGTAAAACGAACAAATTTATTGAAAACTGTGAATCTATATTTGTATTTATAGATAAACCTGAAATTTTAGAAATGATCATTGGATTAATACAATTATAGTATTATAGAATAATTCCGTATATATACTATACATTAAATTTATAGAATATTTGATTTAAATCAGATGTAGATAATAGTTTGACTTACACGGACAAGAAATTCTCACTATTCAGATGGGCTTTTGCAGTTTTTGTAAAGTGTAAAATTTTTAGATTCATATATACAAATTTGAGTTTAACCATTGTAATTAATCGTGTAGTACCTCTGTAACGTGCGTTACTCAGCTGCGAGTAATAGATATTATAGATATATGGATTTAGTATAGTGAATAAAGAACGCGCATAGTGCAATATTAAATAAAAGCTAGTTTACTTGTATTGTATAATAATATAGCTAGGTATTACCAGCGGTCACTAAACATATAAACGACCAATAAGAACCGACAAAAATTATAATTTGAAATGAAATAACCTACTTTTCGTTCGAATAAAAGTGCATTATTTTTTGATAAAAGTTCTGTTCATTTTCGGTACTTGCTGAGGAAGGCACCTCTCAAATGAAGAAAGGGAAACAGCAAATTTCGACTGACCGAGAAAAGGTGCTCCTTTACTCGTTTGAAGATATAATTTCTTGTGTAGGAAAGGGCGCTCCCTTGCTGACAAGAAGTAATACACGGAGCGACACTCGAGAAGGCTAACGAAAAAGGAAAAATTCTATTTGTGCGTAAAGGCGCTCCTTTGTCAGAAATAGAATTAGAAAATATATTATTCACGAGGTGATCCTCGGAATAATATTAGGTTGTCAAATATCTCCCTTCCGCTTTTTTACTCTTCATTTAATGTTTTATAATAAGTATTACAGTGGTCGGATTTACTTCAAATATGTGCCGTTTTGTTCGATAATCTATTTCCATCTAGACGACAACTTCATAATACCTCTCTCGTAAAAACGGGCTGTATGGTGGTGCGATAAAACCTCCCATCCGAACTCTTGTAGCTTCTGACGAGTCATCAACGAAGTGTGTGGTCTGACCTTGTCCTGGTGGAACACTACACCCTTCCTGTTGCCAATTGCGAACGCTTCTGGTCGATAGCCTGCTTCAAGCGGTCCAGTTGTTCATAGTTGATGGTAGAATTAATATCTGGCCATATGGGAGCAGCTCGTAGTGAAGGATTCTCTTCCAATCCCACCAAACACACAGCAAAACCTTCCAGGCCGTCAATCACGGCTTGGCCACTGTTTGGGACGGTCCACCGGCCTTGGACCACGACAGTTTTCGCTTAATATTGTCGTATGTGATCCATTTTTCGTCGCCAGTCACCATCAGCTTCAAAAATGGGTCGATTTCGTTCCGTTTCAGTAGCACATCGCAAGCGTTGATTCGGTCCAGAAGGTTTTTTTGCGTCAAATCATGCTGCACCCAAACATCAAGCTTTTTTTTGTATCCAGCCTTCTGCAGATGGTTTAAAATAGTTTGGTGACTAACTCTCATCTCCTGGGCGATGTCGTGAGATGCCACGTGCCGGTTAACTCGATAAATTCTATGATTTGATCCGTATTCGACATCACAGGTTTTCCGCCGGCTGACTAATCTATGGTGTTGTTCACCGGCTCTGAATCATCGAAACCATTTCTCTACGGTTCGAAGTGATAGCGTGCCATCCTCCAAAACACCATTTATCTCACGGAACGTTTCTCTAGCGGATTTGCCTTTGACGAAGGAAAACTTTAAAATAGCGCGAATTTCGGCGTTAGTGAAGTCCGTGTTTACACGTCTATAACTTTTTAACGCAATATCCTAACTAATCATGCATAGCGTTGTTTTATACGTTATGTCAAAACCTATCATACGATGTATAATATGGCCAGATACGAGCTCTGTAGTGCTTTGTACATAGCCGCGAAATTCATAAGACAAAAAGTCGAAAGGGAGATATTTGACTATTGTACTATTTTCGCATTTTAATTGTTTAAACGTAATTTCATTAATATAAGATTTATTTTTCCATGCCTTTACTAATTCTTTCAATTTATTTTGCAGCCTATTTATATGAGGCTTCTCAAATTTCTTCTAAATTGTGTTATCCTTTAACATCATTGTAATTGTATTAATATATTCTTTCTTGTCAAATTTCTCCGTATACATTTCCTTTATCTGCATATGGGAATATAATATTTGGATAATTTTGAAATCTATTTTCTTTTTTAAAATTATAAATAACCTTTACTAATGAGATTCTACATTGTTTTTTCATATCATTATTGCAACTAATAATACTATGTTCTATATCAGCGATGATTTCTCTAAAAAGGAATTCGTTATTTGAATAAGATATTCTAAATTTGGCACCTTCTTAAAGGAAATTTTTAAGTTAATTTTTATGATTATTGTAAGTATGATTTGTTTGAGAGTGTTTTATATTTTATAATTGCGTAAATTAACTTTTGAGTTTATTTTTTTTTTATACTTTATTTAATAATATAAACATTATCAAATACATAAATATTTTCGTAAATACTGCCCTGCCAAAAATCTTTTATAGATGAAAAATAATAATTCTTCTTGATTTTATAAACTTTCCAATGGTATAGAACTTTTACTCAAATAAAATTGCAGGTTACAATCATGAAATTGTTAAAGTACCTATATAATCTTTCAGGCGAGATTTACTAGCGATTAACTATCCGACATCTAGCGACAACCAAGATATCAATTTTGTTAGTATAAAGAAAAATAAACAATAAAAGTATTTTGAGTAATTCCATATTTTGTTTATAATTGTGCGAAATGTAATCTGTTTATTGTCATTTTGTACCAGCCTTTGTGAATATTCAATTATACTTATAACATATAATTTACAATTTCATTTCTAAATACCTGCCTTGAATACATTTATTTACATATTATGAAGGGTTTTTCATTTTATAAGTTGAAATTTGAATTTCAAATCGTGATTTTGAATCCGCTATTTTGTTTTTTGTGAACTGAATAATTATTTCCTACACAGTATAATACATATAGTAAATTTATTTGATGTGGGATGATTTAATATTCGCTGCATCTTCTTGGGCCGGAAAGCCAATATATATTGACTCAACTTATGATCGACGCTTTCCCCATAATCAATTCCGGTCTTATAAAGGTTAAGAACGGAAACTTAGATCATGATGTACTATCACTGCTGATAGTACTAATAGATTTGTTCTATAACTAAGTTTAAATCATCTAGTTAAAGATAAAATAATGTATAGTTGTTGCATAGCTTGGCATATATTACATATCTCTATCAAAGAAGCGAACAGACACAGCTGAGAATACGTTATATACCTGCATACTATGATACATTATGTTAACTATATTAATATATATATAACTATATGTTAATATATATAATTAACTACATTCATAAAAAAAATCTTTAGATAGGTATAACATTTAATTCATAAATATAATATGTGTTTCGGTAATATAAAGAACGAAATTTAATTGGTCAGCTTAAACAAACATACTCAGTATTATAATAATCAATTTAATATACGAGGCTAAATCGATAATTAGATAGCTAATATATTAATTTTAGCCTATTACAACCAAACATGCACATATGCTCACGGATTTTCGATAAATGGAAAAATGCAAGTATCGAATGATATTTTGATTTTTATTGTTGTAGCGGAAATACCGTAGCTAAAAATACGATTATTTTTTATCGTCAATGGCAACCGTCACAAATTAGAATAACAAAAAAATCAGAATGGTCAGAGGTGTATCACAAAACACAACGATCTTTTAATGGAAGATGGCCGATTAGAAGTGTACGATATGGCTAAGATGTACATCTTAATCTTCTGCTTCAAATTTTGGGCATGAGAAAGCTGTTGGCGTGACGAGTTTGGAATTTCATCACCAAAGAGCAGCTTAGACCAGAGTTTGACGCATGAATTGCAATCCCAAGGACTGTTATGTTACGTCACCATCCATTTTTCTTATTACAGTTAACTAATAACTGTAAGATATGGATATAATTTATAAGTACACGATAATATTAAACAATGTGCATAATAGGTATCACTTTCTTTTTTTATCGATCATTTTCTTATATAAGTCAAATAAAACTATACCTACATTATATTTACATGACTTGCTTGCTACTCCAAATTATACCGAACATTTTTGGTTTTACTAGTTTTTAATTTAATTTTTTTTCAAAACAAGGTACAATATAAATATCACTAATTCTACAAATTGTACATATTAAATTTGGATTAGAATATACATACATACGTGTAAATAAATAAATAATGGAGCATTGATGTGTATTGTGTGTGCATATGTGTATGTAGGTATATGTGAGAAACTATATGATAATGCACGGGTAAACGACATATATAGAGAACTGCATAAGACAAAATACAAATTGAATATACAGGTATATATATATATATATATATATATATATATATATATATATATGTATATACACATATACAGAACAAAACATCATTATTTACCTGCTGACAACAATTTATCCTCTCCCATGTACGCGAAATAGTAATATAACAAGTTTATTAGTGTATAAATTTCATAAATAAGAAATTATGTCAACTACGTTAACTAATATAATTGCGAAGTATACATATTGTAGGTATAAATATTATAAGAATAAATAAACGTTAATAATTGTAATAAATCTTCGCCAAATGTTATAAGAAAATAACACGGCGGTATATCTATATCTATATCTATATATATATATATATATATATATATATATATATATATATATAAGACGATAAGAAGGACTAGGCTGTCGCGTAGTAGAGAATTGTGACCACAGAACTACTCGAAAAATTTAATTCCAAATACGTGCCTTGCTCCGCACGCAATCATAGAACACTATGTGGCCGCAGCGGCGGCTCGGGGAACTGTTTATATTAAGATTTTATAAGCATGAGTGCGGCCGCGAACAGCAGTTCGGAGGTAGCATTCAACTAGAAAACATGCCCCTCAACTATAAACGCTCTCTTTCCTATCCTCTGTGTATTAGGAGTATTCAAATTAAGAATAAAAGAAAAAAGTAAGTCAACTTTTATCAATTGTTTAATCATTACTTTCTTATCTTTCCCTATCACCAATTCTGGGGAAGTGAATGCTCCTCCCATAAAGGGTAGGACTGCACATGCCCCAATCCACACACAAATATCTTTTCTTTTTATTACACGTTCCCCAATTAATAGTTGGGAAGTAAGCCGGTAGGTCGAGGCGGATAAAGATTCCTTCCCGAAAGAAAAGGAATCGTGTATCCAAGTGACGCCCCTTGGACTGTGGTTGATCTAAAAAATAATAGGGATTCCGGAGAATTAATTAAGTGCATTTTATTAACTTTCCTTCAGCATTTAAAATTCCTGAGCTAGTGGAGGAAACTCGAGACTTAAAAGAGGCCAAGGGACAATCATGTAAATGTGCATATATGTAAATATGCATATCCCACAAATATGTATGTATATATCTATATATGTGTTTTGTAAAAGCACATGTAAGCAGAAGGGTAAATATAACCAGACGTCATAGTTATAACCGTCGGTGAAATTTGTATCTACCGACACTCCAGAGTCCAGAGAAAAATTAATATAATTAACAGCATACAACATAGGTACTTCGAAGTAGAACTGTCCTAATGGCCATAATTGTGATGACCACGGTTCTCTGCGACTACTTGAGGAAGAGAAAATCAGTCATAGAGCTGTATTATGTGAAATTGTTAGGGCAATTCGGCAACGATTTCAGAAGATAATGCAAACCCGCACCTAAGTACAGGCCCACTTGGAGATATGCCATCCCTGCTATTTTTAAGATTGGACTCCGACGGATTTCATTTTCATCAAAACTTGAAAAAGTGAATCGCCGCATTGTTATGTAATGCAATTAAATGTGGAAATCATCACCACCACGGTAGCCTATTTTACAAATCTTTACGAAACGAAATTTATCTAATACGTAGATATTTGAAGCATTGGTGACTCCAGTCCAACTTTAAGAAGACTATCTTGAACAATATATGGCCACATATGCAACATTTTCATTTTACTTTGTTAAGATTCTAGAAAATAATTTATTGTTTTTATTATTTTTATTGTCGGGAACGGGTATATTTTTATACGTAATAAATATATCCACCACCACACGACTCCGTAGTGCGGCTTAACACTCGCCCGATCACATGCGAGGATTAATTTGAGGAAAGGTAGGATTTGCTCGGATTCAAAGAATTGCCAAAACAAAAACGAGTCCACGTCCAAATAATATATGTTACTTTATTTTACGCATATACAAAGACGTGCGTGCGCTCTTAAGCAGCTACAAGACAAGACTAAACTAACTGTAGCACCGATGCGCTTCGCTGCCTCTGCTACCCCCACTTTCGGTAGTGAGGGCGCTCATGGCGTGGTTATGTGGAGGATGTAATCCCCACATGTCTCCCCCCAAATTGAGATTTTTGCGACTATATACAAAGGAAAAATCTTAAATTTAAGGGTTCTTACAACTACATGATCTTAATCTATTCCTTATACACTAATACAGATTTGTCCTGGGGAGTTTCACGGATAACAGCCCCTAGGCGCTCTAATCTAGTTAAGTTAAATTGATTAAAACTAATCATGCAGTTAGTGAATCTTGCATGAAACTGATGATTGTTTCTGCACAAATTTACAAGCACTCGTTGGTCGATCGCTCGGATGCGTTTGTGACTTATTCGTATACGGATGTTGTATAGGAATGAGTCTAATACCGGGGTATTATCGATTATTAGCCGCGGTACGTTATATGTGCGGATGCTACGTTCTTCGCACATACTAAGACGCATCGCTCTCATTACGCACATCGTCTCCGCGTAGTATCGCGCCTCGAATTTAGACTTGAATTTCTCTAGGTGGATTCCTGCTATCTCGGCGCTAGCACGCATAGGGCCACGCGGTTGTGACAGCTCCCATCGCTTCAGGATAATGAGCTCCTCATGCATTCGCCTTACAAGCGTAATTCGAGGCTCAGATACTTATAACAGAAATTTTTGTGGAAAAAAATTAGTGCCTTGCGCTACGTAGTCCCTACTCTAGCTATAGGAGTTATTCGAGTTGGCGGCTCCTACGTCGCCGCTGAATATTCGGGCGGTGCCGTTCTCTCCTAGGTGCCGCAGTATTGGATTTTACAGGCGAACGCGTGGGAGGGTCTGCTCCGGGCGGGTACGACATGACTAGGAAGGGAAGTTCGGGAGATTGGTCCCGACGCGGTATGGTTTCTTCGTCGTCGGACGAGTTCCGGAACTCGTTTCCGTATACTGGGTCTTCTGTCTCGTCCTCGTGATCGGAATCGTCGCGTATCGTTAGCACGTCCTTGTCACGGTCGAGTCTGCCAGTCGGGATTGAGGGTTCAGTGCAAGAGAGGCGCTGGAACTCCTTATGGAAGGAGGTATCGCGTGGGGTAGATGGCCGACGCGGTTGTTACTTCCCCCGAATTCGACGTAATCTTCTTCTTCGATGAAGAAGGCGGGCTTCACGCGTTCCGCGGATACGGTAGGCGTGTTTCCATCGACGTCGATAATAAAATGCTTACCGTCGTATCTTCGGTCGATAACCTTATGCGGTCCCGAGTACGGACGGTGAAGGGGTGTTTTCTTTGCTCCACGTTGTAAAAATACGTGGGAGCAGTTACGAAGCTCTTTGAATACAATGGGCTTGGTCGCGTCCTTGTGATGTACGGGCACAGATTTAACGCGATTCATGTATTCCTTCAGCTACGGTTATACCGTACAGCTATTCTGCGGGACTGGCTCCTACGCTCGTACGTATGGGAGAGCGTAGGCCCAGTGGTACGGTCGACAGCAGGCGGGGCCACTCGGGGTCGTCGCCGTGACACCTAAAAGCCGCTTTTAGGTCCCGGTTCTACTGCTCTACCATTCCGTTCGCGGCGGGGTGATATGCGAAGGTCTGAATACGTTTGCATTCCGCAAAGTCGAGTAACTCTTTAAAGAGTTGTGCTTCGAATTGCGTACCTTGGTCGGTCGCTATTCGGATCGACTCGCCGAATCTCGCGATCCACGTATTGTAAAACGCGAATGCTACGGATCGGGCGGTTATTTCGCGGAGGGGTACAGCCTCTGGCCACCTGGTGAACCGATCCACCATGGTGAGCAAGTGCGTGTAGCCTTCGTAGTTCGGCAACGGGCCCACAATATCAAGGTGCATGTGCTTGAACTGACTGTCCGGCGCGATGATTAGCGATGGCGACGGGTGGTTGTGCCTCGTCATCTTTGCCGCTTGGCACGCGATGCAGTTTTTGCAAAAACGCGCGATATCGCGGGACATATAGGGACAAACGTACTGTTTGCGTAGTAACCGATCAGTTACTTTGCCACTCGGGTAAGCATTATTGTGAAAGAGAGCTATTAGCTCCTCTCTTATGTCACCAGGGATATATGGTTGAACTGTGTCGCCTTTTATATCACAGTAAAACGGCGTATGGTCCGGGTCGTTAAATGTGATTTGCTTAAGTTTTAGGGGATGCGATCTGTCGCGTAGTATGCGGTATAGTTCAGTATTGTTCTCCTGTCTCTGTGCAAGGGTCTTAGCGTTGAACAGTGTAGGTAGTCTGAATGCGTTAACGCGAGCGCAAACGCGACGGACCTCTGGATCGTAATCGTTCCAGCTGTAAAGCCAGTTAAGCATAGTAGGAATGCAAAAGCATTCGATGCGAGATAGCGCGTCCGCGACGGGGTTTTCTGTGCCCGGTCGCTATGTGATGCGCAGGTTGAACTGCCCAAGGTACGTTACCTGTCTGCAGCGGATTGCAGGGGCTTTGTCCTGCGATTGCGCGAGGGCGTACACGAAGGGTTTATGATCTGTTACCACGTCGAAGGTTGCCATAGGTCGCCGGTCTTTTGTTCGAGTGCGGCTCCCATGGCGATCTCCGACGCGTCGGTGACTAGCCTGATCTCGGCGGCGGTGAGAGGAAAACGGTTTCCGACACGTTGGCGAGCTGTTGCTTACAGCGTTCGAACGCGGTGTTACTAGCCGTGTCCCATGAGATAGGGCGCGAATCTGTCTTCATGGCCCCTTTAAGATACCGCAATAGCGGCTCTTGTATCTCCGCGGCGTTTGGGATTGAACATCCGCACATTGAACAGAGTTATAGGCGGTTTGTAAAAAAAATCTTGTTATATATATAAAAAAATTTTGATTAGCGAATACGCCTTGCTGCCTCTGCGCCACAATCAGTTGCGTATTGGGAGGATTTTTAACAAAAAGCTATAGTTCCCATAGCAATGATTGTTTTGCCGATTGTGGCAAGTTTCATGCGCGAGAACTATCAATACCGACCCATAAATGTGAATATGTATATGATCGGAAGGAAAAATTGTCACCAGGCTATTGTTAACTTATTATTAAAAATCGTTAAAAAAATATTATTTGTAGCTTATAAAAAGATATAATAAACTATTTCTTACGAACACACACTCTAACTAATATATTTAGATTATGTTGAGACCTTGAAGTTCATTCTGCTGCCGGCAGGTGGCGCTGCTGCTGTGCTGCGCTTTCTGCTGAGCTTGTTGGCTGCGCGCTGGATGCTTGTTGCTGGGCGGTGCTGCGTTGCCAAGCGGTGCTATGTTGCCACTGCGCGTTTCTGCGAAGCAGCGACCGTTGGAAATTTTTCCACGGAAACCTCCCCCTTTTTTGGGTAAATTTGAAAGGTAGAATTTGCTCGGATTCCAAGAATTGCCAAAACAAAAACGAGTCCACCTCCGAATAATATATGTTACTTTATTTTACGTATATATACAGACGTGCGTGCGCTCATAAACAGCTACACGACAAGACTAAACTAACTGTAGCACGCATGCGCTTCGCTGCCTCTGCTACCCCCACTTTCAGTAGTGAGGGCGCTCATGGCGTGGTTATGTGGAGGATGTAATCCCCACATTATTTTTTTATTATTTCGAAACGTCGGACACTAAAACTGATTCTAAATTTAAGGTGGTGGGGGCGTCAGGTTGTCCTTCACTAACATAGAATATTGTTTTTATTATTTTTATTTTTATTTTAGTATTAATTTTATTTAATTTTATTATTTTTAATTTTTAATCGTATTTATTTTTAGTAATAAGTTTTATTTCAGATTCATTAGGGGTGATAATAAACAAGCAGAGGCCTACTATGTCTATTTTAGTTAATATATTATCTTATAAAGAATGTCAGAGCGATAAATGTATTTATTAATTTAATATAGTAATACAAAGATCATGTACTATGCAAGAATGTATACAGATGTACAGTAGCGTTACTTCGTATAGGTTATGCATCTATACGATTTTCGTGATAACGTTTGTAATAATATCCACTATACACAACTTAGTAATATCATATATATTTAATATTAAAATGTATATAATTGTCATTTAGCTTGATTCCAATTAACTAGATCATGAGAAGAGAAATTGTTACCTCCATAATCAGATGATATATAGCTATCGGATCTTCTCGTTTAACGCTAAGTGAACAGGCAATGGAGTTCAAACTACGACTTAGGTCAATAGGCGAAGGTCCCTGATCTGTGCATCTTGTTAACCAAACGGGTATTCTTTGACATACCTGAGGATATAATGGTTCGACTGCCACTCTGAAAAATGTTTTCCTATAAATATAATTTTTCACTGAGGTAATATCGTGTAGACTACATATCAGTAGTCATTAAAAATATGTAATACGATGTAAAAATTATAATATGTAAACATTTTAACAAATCTACTTTCTTTATATTTTACTAAAACCGAGAGAAAATTTAGAGTAAATCTACACTAGAAATGGCTAATATCAGGCAGAAAAACGTAAATTTTGTCGATATTTAAGTCTTAGAATATATTTTATTATAAACATATTTCTAGTAGGCTAAATCATGGGTTTATCAGAATATTTCTCTACAGTATTGGATACATTGAAACAATTGCAAATTCTTTGTTTAGTATGAAATATTTAGTATTTCCTAATCTTATAAAGTTATGGTTCATATATTATGAGGGATATTCAAAAATTAAGTTTTTCTGTTTAGAAAAAATAAATAAATAAAACATAAATAAAAATATAACCTCATATAAAAGGGATGTTTTACCATTTCTCTTTGATATTAAAGCATTTTCAAGAGTTTTTTTAAATACAAAGTTCTAAGCACGTATTGGTAAAAGTTACATGACATAAGAGGTTACGAAATAGTATGATCAGTCCGCATATCTTCTTCAAATGGAACGAAAAACAGTTGACAACGATTGAGTGATATTTTTCTCTAATAGTGACAATCGTTTGGCGGACAATCGAATCCACCTACTATTACACAACATATTTTAAATTTTACAAATTTCGTCATGCAATTGCAAATAAAATACATTACAAAGATCTTTCCTCTCACTGTACCTTTAAGAAACAAAAATAATAATTTCATATAATGTATATACGAGAGGTATTAAAAAAATAACTGTTGTGAAAAAAAATAAAAGAAATTTTAGGTTATAAAAATAATTTCACTTTATTTTTTTACTCTTAAACTATTTTTATATAGATACATTTTTGGTATCTCTCTGGAAGTTTCAACAAACCTTTAAACTGGTGTCCCTGTTTTCCAATTCGCGACTTTTAATTATCGGAAAAACTTTCTTTTAAGTTTCGGAAAAAGGAAAAACCACTTGTGGCGAGCTTGAGAGAGTTCAAATTTCCCATTTGAATTTTTGAAGTAAGATTGGTGTCTTTTGGCAGAATGAGGCCGAACGTTGTCACGAAAAAGGAAGACATTTTTTGACAAGTTTTCAAGGCGTTTTGCTTTAATGGCAATTCTCGGTAGTCATAATCTTCTCATCAAACTATTGAATTTTTCTCTTTCTCTGCACACTTTCATCACGTTTCTTCCAAACAAAGTTTGGAAGCTTGATTTCGGGATTTGTATGGCGAAACCACGTTTTATATTTTGTCCTAACACTGGAGTGAAGATCAATGCCTTCTCTGGCAAGCATTTCAAAAAACTTTTGACTGGCTTGAAGCCATTGGCTTCAAGAACAAACTTGACTGTAACCAAGATTCTGCAATACTATTGTATGGATTGATGTTCGATGAATTTAATTTTCAGGAGTCATCATTTCGAAAATAACATCAATAGTACATCGTGTTCTGATTACTCTTTTCATTAATTGCAATCGCATCCTCATTAATGGTACTTTTTGGGTGTCCTGCATGCTGCATACCACAGATCTAAGTATTTATTTGTACAGGCGAAAAGAATTTTGAAAGGCGCCGGCATTTGTCGGCATTGTCCGATTGCGGCACCTGTGCTTGATCTTTTGCAAGGCTTATTATAGAAAGCCAAATGATTGTAGTTTTCAAAGCGAATATTAATAGCAGTAAGACTGTTAATCACCATTTGAATCGACTCTAGGGTGCGTCCTGTACCGGTTTAGTGGTATAATACAGCATGAATACAACTATTACACTATTACTTTGGCGGAATTTGACTTGAGTATTTTTGAAGATTAACGTCAATAGAAAAAAATAAGATATATACCAAAGCACATATGTATTTACATATTGCCAGCGGCATCTAACAATGAAATCGACAAATTTAAATTTATTGTTCAAATACGTTTCCGCCATTTTTTAAGAAAGAACTATTTATAATTTAATTTTTTTTATAAGAATTTATTGTAAGAAAGGTACATATAATGTAATTCAAAATATTGACCATCGGTTTCAACTACTTTTGACCATCATTCGGGCAGTAAGTGGATTTTGAGACGAGCAAAAATTGCTCGTCTTTTGAGGTGATCCACGAATCGACCCATTTCTTCAATTCCTCGTAAGAAGTGAAGTGCTGCTCTGCCAGACCATGAGTCATCGACCGGAATAGGTGGTAGTCTGAAGGAACAATGTCTGGTAAATTTGACGGGTGGAGTAGAACGTCCCAATTAAGTGCTTCTAACGTTTCTTTTACGAGTTTTGCAACATGTGGCCGAGCATTGTCATACTGAAAAATGACTTGATCGTGCCTTTTGGCATAACTGTGGGCGTTTAATCTTCAATGCGTGGCTCAATTGCATCAGCTATTGTTGGTAACATTCCCCAGTGACGGTTTTATTCTGTTGGAATAGTTCGTAATAGATTACTCCAAGCTGATGCCACCAAATGCACAACATTAGTCTTGCCATGAATGTTTGACTTGGCCATCGAAGTAGAGGCATGCTCGGTCTTACCCCATGACTTCCGACGCTTTGGGTTGTCGTAGTGAATCCACTCTTCGTCTCCCGTCACGATTCGATGTAAAAATCCTTTGCAATTTCGCCTTTTGAGCAATTGTTCACAAGCGAATAAGCAACACTCGACGTCTCTTAGCTTCAGTTATCAGTAACCCAATTCCCTTGCTTTTGGACCATACCCAAGGTTTTGTGACGTTGTGAAATAGCTGCTGAGTCACTCTAACTCTTGTGCAAGTTCTTCCTGAGTCTGGCACGGCTTCCAATTCTATGTTACACTATGGACCTTCCACGGTGTGTTTTGTACTCCACGTCAAAATTAACACTTTTAAATTTTTGGAACCACTTCCGGACAACTTCTCTCACTCAAATTAACATTACCACATGCTTCTATGAGTAGCCATTGTGGTTCAGTTGCAGATTGCGTCAAATGAAAGAAGTAAATTAACAATTCCCGCAAATAACGCTTACTTGGCTCAAAACATGACATTTTAACACGATGAAAACTAAGTGATTCTAGCAAAAAGTCTGAGGTATTAAAAGGTTATACTGTTTACAGATATCAACATATACTATACGACTTTTTACAGCTGATAATTTAGATGTTATCTTATCAGTAGCGTCATCTTTTCAAAACGACGGAAACTTATTTGTACATCTAATAATAATTTTTTCAAAAAGAAATTTTAACAAAAGTAAAATAAGTTAGGCGAGTTTGATGTGCCTTAGCTAGTAAGAAGTGTAAATACATTTTCTCATATATTTTAAAAAACATTTATAGAAAATATTTTTCTAAATTCAGTAATATATTAAGACAAAAATAGATACAATAACGTTTTAAATCAATGGATCAAATGGCGAAGTGCATTTTATATGCATCCCTATATAGAACAATACGTATAGTTTACACAAATTTATCGAAAACTCTAAAAAATAATAATAAATAAATGGTTTTAACGGGTATGCAGCTTAATAAAGTAATGAGACCATTCATCATTACACGAGTTTATTTTCACATCATTTGGTCGAGGCGTGGACTCATAAAAAAGAGTTAATGATCTTGAATCATCGGTGTTTTTAGGTGAAATATCTTCTGCTATTTTTTTTGATAATTCATTAGTATTAAAAAAGTAGGTATGAACTTGCCAGGCCCGTACCCATATAGCTTATGCTGTTTTTTTAATAATTAATTTTTACAGTCTGTAACGTAATCTCAATAAATGAAGCTTTATTGGTCAATAACTTTCAATTTTGTAACTACATATTATTTGAATAACCAAAAATATAAATACATATAATTTATAATTTATTATGAGTGAAATGTAGGTAAGAATTTAGGTATAACAGAAATAACAAAATATTATTTATTTATGTGAACAGATTATATAATATTTTGTGAAAGATTGATTTAAGTTCAAATTTCGCCTTCAAAGAAATAGCAAAGAAATAGAAAAACACTGCTTTCTTAAAAGATTCCGAAAAATTCGGTTGACAAAATTCGGTTAATCCAACTTGGACCATTGACAAACTTCAATTTGGCCAGTAAAGTCCGGTACTTAAAGGAAGACTCCAGTAAAGACCGGACGATAATCAATAATCAGATGCCTTTATTGCCTGAGCCCAAGCTACTATATATACATATATATATATATATATATATATATATATATATATATATATATATATATATATATATATAATTAAAACAATTGAATTGTACTTCTGTCGACTGCCCATATACAAATTAATAAATATTTTTTTATTGGTCTTACAGTCCAATCAATTCCATCCAAAAATAAAATAAAATAAAATAAAAATAAAATAAAAATAAAAAATAAAAATAATAATAAAAAATAAAAAATAAGAAATAAAAAATAATAAAAATAAAATAAAAAAATTAAAATTAAAAATAAAAATTAAATTAAAAATTAAATTAAAATTATAATGACAGTCAGACTGTCCTTGTTTACATTCACCCCCGTAGACTAATCTGAAAATAATATATTAGCTGAAAAAATTCTTTGTTAGTAAAGTGCAATCTGACTGTCCTCAACACCCGTACCTAATTGAAGACTTGTCCAACGTTTCGAGCTCGCTACGGCTCCTCATCAGGGACTGATGAGTTAATTTTTATTTTTAATTTTAATTTTTTTTTTATTTTATTTTTATTATTTTTTATTTTTTATTTCTTATTTTTTATTTTTTATTATTATTTTTATTTTTTATTATTATTTTTATTTTTTATTTTTATTTTATTTTTATTTTTATTTTATTTTATTTTATTTTTGGATGGAATTGATTGGACTGTAAGACCAATAAAAAAATATTTATTAATATATATATATATATATATATATATATATATATAGATATTTATATTTATAAAATCGTTTTAATATTCTAAATTAAAAATTATAGAGCTTTCAGAAATAATTTTTAAATCACACATAAGCGAAAATCGGACTTTTACACAAATGGAAAATAGTAATCATTTGATTGATTAAGTAGTATATATATGGTTTAATTCTGTGTATAAATTTGGATTATATTTATTCCTTTAGACAAGGCTATGAACACATAATTTTGTTATATGGGTGTTTTACCATTCATTCAGTTCGTGCAAGAAGTTATGTCACAATTTCAGTACTTCTCAGCGTAGATTTATTTTCTTTGCATATTCTCTTTGAAGATTTGGTTAATCTATTCCAAATGAATTCTAATTTAAAGTACATAATTAATGAAAAGTAAAGAATTTTCAGTAGGATTATGTAGTTTTACTTTCGAGTCTACATATTTAAGTTGCGACGAGACAATAGTCTCGCGCAAGAATTTATAATATTGTAATAAGTCGGGAAGTCGCGAGCGGCGCGGCGCGGCGCGGGGATAAAGCGCCGACAGCGGCGAGGATGAGCGAGCGCTCTCGGGCCGCAGGCGGCTTGAAGAGCAACGGCGAGCGATAATTCGCGAATCAATTCGCGAATTCTTGCGAGCGGCGACGGCGCTGCCTAATACGAAGGCGCGGTACAGTGCGGTAAGGGGAGAGCGAGCGCTCTCTCCCAATTCTCAAATAGAGCCGCACTGACTGCGAAAATTCAGTGTGCCAGCGACCTCGAAACTGGCTTTTCGAGGGGGACCTGTCGTCAGCGCGATAGCGGGCGACAAGTCTCAGCACACTCGGGGCGAGACGCGAAAACGAAATAAATAATAAATAAAATTTTGTAATGACGCTCATGCGGAGCGTTAAATTTAAGTTAGAATAAAATTATTTAAATTTTGTACATCATAAAATAAATATATTTTATGATATATTTTTATTTTTGTTACAGCGGATAATGGCGCGATAAAACGGGTGTTAGAATAGCGGCTAGCCATCAAATGGCTGACAAATGAGATAGTTATTATTTTATTATTATTTAATTCTGTTGATTATTTGTTATTAAATTTTGTTAAATAAATTTGTTTATCATTTAATAAATTAAAATTTATTTAGATCCCGAATCCAGCAACGAAAAGAAAAAGAAATTAAAATGGTAAATAAATTAGATAAAAATCCAATTCAAACTCTGGCGGGTTGAGCGAGAGTGAGAATTGGATTTCGCGGGTTCGGCGTGTACCAGAACAAACTTGGTGGCGGGTTGAGCGACCAAGGGCCTAGGCGTGTTGAGCGTGGGCCAAAGTATAGTACACACCGTAAAAATCTAAAACAAATTATCTTGCATAAACGAACCTAGTGGCACGTTGAGCGACTAGGGGCCGAGGCGGGTTGAGCCGGAGCCACTCGTTTATGCAAGTTAAAACGAATCGAACATAGCCTTTAGTGGGGTGAAAAGAACCCGATGGCATACTGAGCGATCGGGGCCGAGGCGCGTTGAGCCGGAGCATGAACTAGCTCTCACCAAAGTGCTCATGTTACATGGCGCCTGAACAGGCGAATTTCATGGACACAGTCGTGCTTATTAATACTATTTAAACTAAAAATTTTAAAAATCCTTATTAAATTTTGAATTTTGATTTATTTAACGGAATTATTTGCTGGATGGGATATTTAGAGTAGATAGCAATATTATCAATAATCGAATAAAAACAATGAAGGTCTCGTGGATATATAAGCTTTGTAGGGAGCAGTTGCTTATAGAGTTAGCAAAATTCGATTTAAGTCTAGACGGTAATGTTGTTCAACTACGGCAGAGATTAGTTCGATATGTAAGTCAAAATCCGGAATTTTTTAATGATAAGCCAGACGACGCGTCGGATTATGTAGAAGAGCACGATAAGACGGCCGATGAGTAGCAATTGCTCACGGAAAAATTGCAAAATACATCGTCTCCACTATTAGGAAAAAGTAATATACTTCCAACACCTAATCAAATTATGGCGAATATTCCCGTTAATCCGGCGGCAAAAATAGTCGACCAGATGAGGAAATGGAATTGCCATTTCGACGGGAAAAATGTTCACGCATTCCTGGAAAGAGTTTCGGAATTGCGTGCCGTCTACGGCCTAACAGACGCACAATTGTTGCAGGGCTTACCGGAATTATTGAGAGGCGACGCGCAACAATGGTTTCGAAATTTTGCCAGACATATCACGTCGTGGAAGGGATTGCAGAAATTAATGAGAGAATTTTATTTACCTCCAAATGAACAACGACAGATAGATAGGCAAATAATAGATCGAAAACAAAAATCGAAGGAATCGATTTTAGATTACGCGAACGCCTTATGTACGTTAATGAGACGTCGCGGAGGTTTAGATATTCGTACACAAATAGACAATTTGTACGAAAATATGTTTCCTGAATTGCAATTATATGTTGCAAGAGAAAACATAGCCTCCGTAAGTGATTTAGTCCGGAAGGTAGAAATTGTTCGAGAAAAATTAAATGGAATGGAAGGAGATAAAACAAAATCAACTTCCGAAAATCATCGATCATTCGTGAAACCACCAAATGCAATAATGGCAATTACGTCGTTGTACGACAAGAGTAAATGTTGCTGGCGCTGTAAGCAACAAGGCCATACACGTTTCCAATATAAAAACGCACAAAGAAAATTTTGCACCCGGTGTGGCAAAGACGGCGTATTTTCGCGCGATTGCAAATGCCAAAAGCCGGGAAACGAAATCGCGGCCGGACCATCACAGGCCCGGCCGACCAACAATTAGATTTACGCTATTTTGTAATAGCAAAAATAGGCCAAAAGAAGTATAAAGCATTAGTTGACACAGGTTCAGTTAATTCTTTTATATGGCCGGACGTGGCGAACCATTGCAAAAATAAATGCAATTGGTCTGCGGTAGAAAAATCCAAAGCAGCAATACTTGCAAACGGTGCATTGATATCCGAAATAAAAGGGATGATTTTTGACTAAATTAAACATCGACGTTTCATTGAAAGGCAAAAAACTTAGAAATAGTAATATATTTATAAATCAAATCTCAAGTATTCAGAACCAAACACGATTGCAAGAGTTACCAAAACAGCAAAAGAAAGATTTAGAAAAATTTATAAATACGGAAATGGAAAAATTTAATTCTATTAAAGGAGCTACGCCTTGTGTGAAACATGAAATACGACTGACGGATACTACGCCATTAAAACAACGTTACCGAGCTAGAAATCCGGCAATGCAAAAAATTATCAACGAGGAAGTTGATAAAATGATAAAGGAGGACATAATACGACCGTCCGACAGCCCATGGAGTAGTCCTGTGGTAATCGCAAGGAAAAAAGACGGCAAACCTCGATTTTGTGTGGATTTTCGCTGTTTAAATAAAGTTTCAAAAAGGATGCTTACCCCCTGCCACAAATACAGTCAATTCTTGATAAGTTGCAGGGCGCACGAATACTATCAACTATTGACCTTAAAAATGGCTATAGGCAAATTAACTTAACAGAAGAAAGTAAGCCGCTTACGGCTTTTACAGTGCCAGGACGAGGCCTTTATGAGTTCAATGTAATGCCTTTTGGTTTACATACTGCCCCAGCAACGTTTCAGAGACTGCTAGATACAATTATTATACCCGATATGGCACCAAATGCATTTGCATATCTTGATGACATAATTATAGTCACCGAGACATACAAGGAACATAAAGAAATGCTAAAGACAGTCTTTGAAAGGTTGCGGGCTGCCAAATTAAAGCCGAATCCAGAAAAATGCAAAATTGCAAGGTCACAGCTTACGTATCTGGGACACGTGGTTGATGCACAGGGAATTCGAACAGATCCTGAAAAAATTAAAGCAATTTCAGCAATACCACTACCAAAAAATCAAAAGGAATTGAAAAGATTTTTTGGAATGCTTTCCTGGTATAGGCGTTTTATTAAAGATTTGTCAAAAACAGCAGCACCGTTAAGTATACTATTAAAGAAGAAAACAGAATGGACATGGACACAGGATCAAGCAACGGCTTTTGAAGAGCTAAAGAAAAACTAAACGGAAGCTCCTGTTTTGGCATGTCCAAATTGGAATATGCCTTTTGTCCTGCAAACAGATGCGAGTTTACTTGGCCTAGGCGCCGTGCTAACACAGATAGACGGAGAAAAAGAAAACGTCATTGCATATGCCAGCCGCACACTAAATCCAGCAGAAAAAAATTATTCCGTCACTGAATTGGAATGTTTAGCTGTGCGGTAGGGCATATGGAAAATGCGCCCATATCTAGAAGGTTATCTGTTTACGGTGGTAACGGATCACCAATCATTAAAATGGTTGGAGAAGTTAGATAATCCATCAGGAAGGTTAGCACGATGGGCACTCGAATTAGCACAATGGGATTTCGATATACAATATCGAAAAGGGACAGAAAACAACGTGGCCGACATACTATCACGGAATCCAGTCGAAATAAATGCGATATCGAAAACGGAAAATAAATGGTACGAGAAAACTTATAAATCGGTATCAGAAAATTCGAAAGATTTTCCGGATTACAGGATAGAAGGCAATAGATTGTATAGGCACATATTACACACGCTTGATTTTAATGAAACAAATGAATTAAGCGAGTGGAAAATATGTATAAATGATTCAAAAAAACAGCGAATAATGAAGGAAAACCACGATGATCCCATGGCAGGACATTTAGGAGTAGCTAAAACTTTAGCAAAATTAGCTAAAAGCTACTACTGGCCAGGCATGTTCCGTGAAGCCACACGGTACGTAAGCGCGTGTATAAACTGCCAAAAGCATAAATCACAGCAGTCAGCCCCGGCGGGAAAAATGCACGCGACAAATGTAACACAGTCATGAGAGATAGTCTCTATAACGGACATATTATGCTTCTTGTAATGCAGGATCGATTAACGAAATGGATCGAACTACCTGTATTACGAAAAGCAACGGGTGCTGCCATAGGACGAGCAATCCAAGAACAAATTATATTACGTTTTGGATGCCCGCAAGTAATAGTGAGTGATAACGGTAGACAATTTATTTCGAATGAGTTTCGCCAAATATTAAAAAATGCAAAAATTACTCATCGAACTACGCCACCGTATTCACCCCAGTGCAATCCTGTAGAACGGGTAAATCGCACTGTAAAAACTATGGTAAAACAGTACATAGATAATCCCAAAAAAACATGGGATAATTATTTAAACGAAATTTCATTCGCAGGTAGCCTGAAACAAGAAATAGGACAGCGTTCAAAATCAAAAGCAGAAGAAAGGATAAGGAATATTCAAGAAGCACTTGAGCTCGCCAAAATAAAAGCGGCACAGTCTTTCTCACGACAGAGAAAATATTATGACTTACGCCGACGCGATTGGCAGCCACGTGTTGGCGAACAAGTCCTGAAGCGTCAACACATACTGTCAAACAAAGCAAATCAGCTCAATGCAAAACTTTGCGAAAAATATAGTGGGCCATTTGCAATAATAAAGAAAGTTTCCTCAGTCATATTTGATATGACTGTGAATATGAAAATTATAAAATATTGTACATTGCCGGCAATAGTAATAAGTAAATAGGATAATTAAGTAAGCGGGATCTCTGTAAATAATTCTGTATATAGCGTGTTAATAATTTAAAATAGCGAATTAACAATTTTATATAGCGAGTCAATAATTCTGTATAGAGCGTGTTAATAATTTAAAATAGCGAGTTAATAATTTTATATAGCGAGTCAATAATTCTGTATATAGCGAGTTAATAATAAGTATAATGTAATACGGCTCGGAAATAAATCGGGAGGAAAGAGGTTGTTTTCCTAAATAAACGCGACTCACGATCGAGAATCTATATTCCGCAAACACACAGGATCAAGACATAAAGTTTAAATGATCAATCAACTATACAAATAATTTTGTATATAGGCATGGGCTTTACAATTCCCTACCTCGACGATAAACTCGAACATACGGTCGACTCGGGAAATAAATGTAAACAAATAAGCCCTTGCCCATTATTCAAAACGTTCTAACTTTAAGATTGAATTAAATTTAAAGAGAAATAATTTGATCAGTGTAAAATCAACCGTGATTAAGTTAACATGGAAGCGATTATGAATATGACGCCGCAAGAGTTGTACGAGGAGTTCGAGCGTTGGCTAGACGCTCAGAACACCTCGTACTTCGGGGAGGTGGCTGGGGATGAGGGATATTTCTCTCAGCCCACCCCACAGCAGTCACTGGTGACGGCAGAATATCAACCGACCAGTAAAGCAGTTCTGGAGGCTATGGCCAGGAGGCCAATGGTGCGGCTGGAGCGACGGCAGACGCGCCCGAGACTCTTAGCATTTCCACCGCCGCTTATAACACTCCCGCCAATCCAACGGCAGCAGCGGGACACGTCATTTAAGATGCCTTCGAATCCGGCGGAAGGATTCCGTCGGATTTCCATCCCGGAGCCCCCACGGCCCAGAAAGGTAAAAATCCCGAATAGGTCGGAGGTCGTGATCCCGCCGGGAGTGCGAGAGTACAGGGCTCGGGACAACGGTCTGCGATGGCGCATCCGAATAGACGCCAACACAGGAGCAGTAAGAGTAGGGAAACCTAAAGGTTTGTTTTTTTTATTTTCGAAAAATAGAAGTTATAATATGCGCGAAACCGGGTTCCTCACAATTTATTTCACCGAGTCCGGCATAATAAATTAAAATAGTATAGCGGTAAATAAATATCTCCGTTTCATTATTTGTTATCGCGTTTCACTCTATACGGGGGAAGGGGGAGATGCGACGAGACAATAGTCTCGCGCAGAAATTATAATATTGTAATAAGTCGCGAAGTCGCGAGCGGCGCAGCGGGGCGAAGGGGGAGCGCCGAAGGCTTCGTGGCGCGGCGCGGCGCGGATTCGCGAATCAATTCGCGAATTCTCGCGAGCGGCGACGGCGCTGCCTAATACTAAGGCGCGGTACAGTGTGGTTAGGGGAGAGCGAGCGCTCTCTCCCAATTCTCAAATAGAGCCGCACTGACTGCGAAAATTCAGTGTGCCAGCGACCTCGAAACTGGCTTTTCGAGGGGGACCTGTCGTCGGTGCGATAGCGGGCGACAAGTCTCAGCACACTCGGGGCGAGACGCGAAAACGAAATAAATAATAAATAAAATTTTGTAATTACGCTCATGCGGAGCGTTAAATTTAAGTTAGAATAAAATTATTTAAATTTTGTACATCATAAAATAAATATATTTTATGATATATTTTTTATTTTTGTTACAGCGGATAATGGCGCGATAAAACGGGTGTCAGAATAGCGGCTAGCCATCAAATGGTTGACAAATGAGATAGTTATTAGTTTATTATTATTTAATTCTGTTGATTATTTTTTATTAAATTTTGTTAAATCAATTTGTTTATCATTTAATAAATTAAAATTTATTTAGATCCCGAATCCAGCAACGAAAAGAAAAAGAAATTAAAATGGTAAATAAATTAAATAAAAATCCAATTCAAACTCTGGCGGGTTGAGCGAGAGTGAGAATTGGATTTCGCAGGTTCGGCGTATACTAGAACAAACTTGGTGGCGGGTTGAGCGACCAAGGGCCTAGGCGGGTTGAGCCGGAGCCACTCGTTTATGCAAGTTAAAACGAATCGAACATAGCCTTTGGTGGGGTGAAAAGAACCCGATCGGGGCCGAGGCGCGTTGAGCCGGAGCACGAACTAGCTCTCACCAAAGTGCTCATGTTACAAAGTTATTTAAAAGTATATTATTTCTGCCTTATTTTTTATATTTTTTTAAGGAGTCTGTAAATGCTATTTATGCATTTCCAATTTTCGTTCAGCAAGAATAATCCTGGAGAACGGCCACTGGGTAAGGTAGAAGTTTGCCTCCCTGTGTTGCCTCAACTTCTACGGACCGATTTCGGGTATTAGTCTTTTCGTCCATTATCCTCATTCATCCATCGTCCACCGTTTCGACTAGGTCTCGATCATCTTTATGCGTTCTTCAGTCGCAGCGTCTTCCCTTCCAGCATTCGCGCTTTGCTCACAAATACGCTTTCGTTCAGCCGCGAGCAAATCAATGGGAAATAATCCCAGCGAACACGAAAACCGTGCTCATGACGTTCATGACGTTCGCTCGTTTTCTTACCTTCATAGAAAGATGTTCGTCACGTCACCTATAGCCCCAATTGTCGAATGTCGTTTCCTAAATCCGTGTTGTTGTTCGGATAGATCTCAGGTACTTTTAATTGCCTGTAGCAGTCGTGGTCTTAGCAGGAGCTCCAACAGCTTCCCTGCCGTATTACGTAGGCAGAGAGGCCTGTACGAAGAAGGCAAATCTGGGCCCCCTTTAGTCTTACTGATGAGAATCAATCGAGCCTCCTTCCTGAGTCTAATAAAAACTCCCTCCATCAGACACCCGTTGCACAAGTCTAAAAGAATATCGTGACGGCGTAAAGCGACCACCCGAAGTACCTCGCTAGGTATGCCATCGGGATCTGGAGCCATGTTAGGCTTCAACGCATTCGAAGCCCTATGGAGCTCTTTCTGTGTGAAGCGAGGGATATCTGTTTCTGTTGTTTTGTTCGTCTATACTGTCTTGATTGATCGGGAAAAATTCTTGGACTATCCGTTCCATCATTTCCGCGCCTCGTAATACCGACACGCCTCGGTTCTTCAGTGTTCGTCTCACGATTTTGTAACTGTTTCCCCAGGAGTCCGAGTCCACTTTATCAATGAGTTGCATCCAACACCGTTTCTTATTATCGTTGATCGTGAATCTCAACCGCCGCCTAGCGAGCCTGTACTCCGCAGAGTCGGATCCCGCTTCGCCTCAACTTCAGGCTTATTGAACCAGTATGACCGTCGTCTGTTGCGTTTCTTAGGCATGGTGGCATCACATAGGCGTTGGAGAAAACTAGTCGTCGCCGCCGCTAGCGCCTCCACCGTGTCTCGGTTTGTCAGGTCTTGCTTGAGGCATCTCCCGTGAGTGAGGTTCTGCATTTTGCAGCTGCCTTTCGAGTTCGTCTGTGTCTAAGCGCTTGGGGTTCCACTCGGCAGGTCTAGTGCCTCGCCCGTCCTTCTGTTTCGCTGCGATTGTCAGCTTGAAGACAATATACTGATGATCACTGGCCGCATAGCCCTCGACCACCCGCCTCGCACTTACCCTAATTTGGATTCGATTCGAGGCCAAAATCACATCTGGTATGGAGTTACCAGACCCAGCTCTTCTGTACATCGGTGTCGTCCCTTCGTTATGTACTGCCACATCCAGCTTTGGGGTCATCTCCAGTAGTAATGATTCCCGTCTGTTTGTCGATGTCATTCCCTACTCAACCGCTCGTTTTTAAGGTCACCCACCACGATCACATCACCAGGGATTATTAATATGAAATCGTCAAAAAATAATTTCTGAATCAAATTAAATATAGTCATAGAATGCAACCAGAAATTTCTTAAAATTTTTGACAATAAAGTTCTCTTATGTCCTCTCAAGTTCTCATTGCATCGAAATAATTCCGATCTTAGTTTAGACCTGGATTGTTAATGAAAATAACATAAACTTTATTTTATGTTAATAGAATGTGTGCTACTGTCCACGGTCGAGCCGTATAAATGTGAAAATAATATATTTGAACTTAGAGAATCAATATAGTATTAAAAACTTGTAACGCCTGAGTTATGTAATTGTGTTAAACAACATTTTGATGATAACCAGAATGGAAAAATATATAAAAATTGTGCATGCAACAAAAGCAATACCATATATTACAATGGTAAATTTTCTTAAAATGTAAAAAATCGTATATATGAAAATTTCATAACAATAGTGTTATGCAGCATTCCCTTTTGTTGATAATCCATTCAATCTGTAGAATGATCACATAGCATACTGTATAGATTTCTCAAGAATTATACAGCACACAATTAATAATACAATAGATGATAGTTCGAAATGTCTATACGATTGCGATTAGGCATTTCGCGATGCCTGATTAAACTACCACTCAATGCTATTCAAATATATAGTGGACGTTAAAAGAATATATAAGATATCCAGTTTCACGCTAACCGCATAGAAAACTATAAAGATTAAATGTTTTGAATGTTAAATTTAAATTCTAAATTTAAAGAATTCAATTTTAAAGTATGAAATTATATATATATATATATATATATATATATATATATATATATATATATAACGGTTTTACAGTCCTAATAAAATAAGACAATTATAAATATATAACACTAGTGAAGACTTTCCTTGTTTATAATGACTCCCGTAGAATCTGAAATGATGCAAAAAACTATTATTAAAAAGAAAATGAAAACAATATAATACCATTAGCAAAATCTAATTGATCCTAATCCATGGAAAAGTCAACTCTAAAACCTATTAATATTCAATTGGATTAATAAAGTTGTATAATAAATTATATATATAAAAATGTCTCCTTTTCGGTTTCCAATTTCGATTTTCATATTCTTAGATAATAGCCATTCTCTCAGATTAGTAGTGCAAGTGAATATAATTGCGCAACACTAAAAACTCACGCGACATCGGCTTGCATAAAAATAGGCATGTTCTCAGCATTCGCCGAGGAGCCAAGGACACATACAACTTCCCCGTAATCCTGCATTATATGAAGCATCTCACACGTAACCACGGTATTGCAATCAGTGAATAGAGATACGAGTAATGGTACATTATCAATTTGCTCAATATGTGGCCTTATTTTATCTATACCTCTCGGAAGCTTGGCCTGGAAAATAAAAACATCGGCGTGTTAATAGAATTCAATGTTACTGATAATAAAATTGATTATGCTATAATAATATGATTGAAACAACCCGAGTTGTCCAAAGTTTCGAGCTTGCTATGGCTTCTCACTAGAGTAAATTAAATCTTATATTCATATTGTAATCTATATATACCCCTATTTGCACTAAACTAAAAAATTTAGTAATTTCAATATACAATCCCCCTTCTACACAAAATGTTCAAAACCAATTAATTTAATAAACAAGGATAAATTGTATCAAATTACATGAATTTAAATTTGGTTTCTTGAACTAAATGTAGTATCTTTGCTTATAAATGTACCTTTAAAATTGTTAAATGATATTATACAAGATAAATGGCATGAAATTAATTTACATACACAATTAACAATGAATGAGTTTATTAAGGCAATTGATTTAGTTTTTAATAACTTAACTAACTTAAGCTAACAAAAATATGGATGTCAATGGGGTCACCTCTACCGCCACTTATAGCCCATTTAGTAATAGAAAAATTAGAAAGTATTACTTTGGTTAAATTAATTTTTGCACCAATTATATTAAAGAGATATGTTGATGATATCTGTACATTATTTCAGACATTTTAGTGGATGAAATTGTGGATGTTTTGAATTCTGTACATGGCAGAATTAAATTTATAAATGAAATTGAAATCAATAATCAATGTTTTTTGGACATCAATGTCATTAGATATAATAATAATAAGGTGAAGCTTAATTGGTAAAGAAAACCTACTTGGTCATGTAGGTTTTTAGATTTGAATTCACACCACCAATTTGGAAACAAAATTGGGACACTGAAGGGTGTCATTGACAGAGCAAAAAATTTTCACATACGGATTTTAGACAAAATAATTTGGAGATAACAAAAGAAACTTTCATTGACAATGGATATCCAATTGAATTTATTAAGAAATTAATTGCAGAGAGATTGTTTGACATTTATAATACCAAAATAGACATAATGTAAGAGTTGATGTTAATAGGGGCAAAATTATTGTCTTACCATATGTTAGAGGATTATCTGAAAGAATTAAAAGAAATTTTCGGAAATATAACATTCAAAAATTTTTTTTGAAAAATAGCAATTTGAGTAGATTGTTTAATAATTGCAAAGATAATGCTGATCTATGTTTAAAATCTGGATTTGTTTACGAAATTAATTGTATGAATTGTAATACATGCTACATTGGACGAGCAAGTAGATAATCAAAAAAGAGAATTTATGAACATAAATATAAATTACGCAGTTCACATATTACTTTTGGTTATAAAAACATTGTTTGAAGATTTTACATTCTTTTGATTTTGTGAATGTGCATACTTTGGAATATGGTATTAATAATAAGTACAAAAGGGAGAGTCTTGAAAGAATTCATATTTCAAGGAATGGAAATAATGTGAATTTAATATTAGAGTCAAGTCAATTAGATAACATTTATCATTCTTTATAAAGTTTATTGGTTTTGATCATTTTGCGTAGAATGGGGATTGTATATTCGAATTACTAAATTTTTTAGTTTAGTGGGGATAGGGGTATATATCGATCAGAATATTAATATAAGGTTTAGTTTAGTCTCTGATGAGGAGCCGTAGCGAGCTCAAAACTTTGGACAACTACAGCAGATTTTCAATTAGGTAAAGGTGGTGGGTATAGTCAGATTGCAGTTTACTAATAAAGAATGTTTTTTTTCAATTCACATATTTATATTTCAAATTAGTCTTCGGGGATGATTTTAAACAAGGACAGTCTGACTGTAAATATAATTTTCAATTAAGTTTATATATTGATATGTATTAATATTGATGTAGATATATAATGATATTGGTATGTATTAGTTTTATTTATTTGATTGGACCGTGAGACCAGTAAAAATAGTTATTAATTTCTCTAAAAATAGTCGACATAAGCACCATTAAAGTAAGTTAAAAAAATGATACGTGTATATATGAACGACAGAACATATATTAACTATTTAGTTTTTGTCTATTATTCCGTTCTACCTCCTCCTTTTATCGATTTTTTAACAAATAAATTTAGTTTTTATCAGATTTGAAGTCAATTTATAGAATACAAAATTTTTTTTCTTTCATTCAAAACATTTATCGTTGAAATTCTTCAGTAGTTTCAAAATGTTTTCTTGATAAATATTGAAAACTCTAGAGCTATTTGTTTTGATAGAGCAGAAATAAATAAGCAATACAGTATAATTATTCGAACAAAACTTTTTGTGTTGAAAATGATTATATTTCAAAGAATCTTTTTAAAGGAAGTTTCAATTACAGTGACAGTCGCTCTTGAATGAAGGTGTGCCTCTAACATTGATGTTTTCTATCGGCGTTTCTTTATGCTATGAACAGTTTTAATTCTAGTTAGACTCTAAACCAGGTTTTAAACATTAATTTATTTTTTAATATTTTTAAATATTAAGAGTATGTACTTGCCAACTTCAGCGATCAAATAATGATCTGTATTTTCATTAGCAAATTCAGAAGGTATCTATCTCAATACATAGAACTTTTGTAACGATATCAGCTAATTGACTTTTTCATTTACCGAATTTATTTCAATGATCTAACTTATCTATCATATATTTGACTCGGTGAATAGACTGTGTTAATCTATTTATGGGTCTTTCTTGTTATTATGTCATTATGGATTTTAATAAAAAACCTGCACTTAAATTATGAGTATCGATAGCCTCCCAAGCTAGCATTCTAAAATGCTGTAACTTCGCTTGTTATTCTGTAATGTATCAAACATATGTGTCATTGAGCCTAAATACTGAAATAATGCAAAAACATTTTCATTCGTTCTCGGTCGGATTAATCTTTTTAAAGATAGTTAACCACATACAACATATAGGAACAAACTGCGTTATTTTACTTTCTCTTTCTCTCTTTTTGTTAGGTGTTTTTGTAGTTGTATTACTATTTGCTTAATGATCATCATCAAGAACGTTTATTTTTACTTACCTTCCTCCATATGTCTTTTTAACTGTAAATATTGAATTTTTATTAAATATAGTAGGTGGAATGTTAAAATAAAGATACACGAAATAATCTTTTAACATGAACTTTATTTAAAACGAGGAATAAATTCATAAATCATTTGCCACGCAGGGCAGCAAAGACGCAGATCGTAATAAGACCCAGTGGACACATATGTTTACATCCTTTTACGATACTCTCCAATATTTAGTTTCAAGTATTTTTTGCTTTGTTATTTATAGAAGGCTAAAATAATCTAACAGTAAAGATTAGATCGATTATGGATTAGATAAGATCGATTAGATTATGGATCGATCGATCTAAATTCATATTTTTTATGACACCTATGAATTTATAATTCCAATTATTTATATTAATTTTGAGGTCATGTTATACTGTTTACCATTCTTATATTCCTCAAGCTAGTCAATGTAAATGTCAGTCAATAAATTAAAGAGAAAATAATAACTTTATGAATTAACCAAATTAAAGCGCTTAGTTGTAGCACATTATATATTAAGTTTGTAATACACGAAATTGTATGGTTATACAGAAGTGATATTATATTTTAATATGATCGAGATACATGATCTAGCTATGCAAGATGAAACTATATGCAATTACCAGGTTCCAACTAGTACTACGAAACTTGGCAGGCAGCGCGTTATGTTGAAAATGAGAGAATCCACGAGCTACAGAGATAAAACATTGGACGTAGTCCATAGCTATCCTTTTTGCAATTGATACTCGTATTATTTTTTCCAAAATATCTAATAATATATTAGTCGATACGCTATAGGTACACTGGCATACAGGCATTCTGGAAGAGCAAAAATTATACCAGAATAAATACATTCATTCTGGTACACTTCCAATCCTCAAAATTGTGGCAGTATCCCGTCTGACGTCACAACGACGATTTACTTAAAATTATTTTGAATCCAGAACTATCTGGAGGAGTGGGAAGTTCATCTTCAAAATGGCCATTATGCTATATATATAATAATATAATAATATAATATTAGTTCTACTTTTTTAATTGTTTTTTTTCTTCTATTGCTTCCACTTGTAGGACTGATTTCGGCTATCTAAATACCATTCTTGTAGTCTCAACTAATGCGATTCTGATGAACGATATGTGGTCATATTACATCAATTAATAACAAAATTATGCCCATGGAATTCAAATTGAATTTGCATTCGTATTGTGAAAATTATATGTTGTATTATAATACAATATATAATTTCTATAAAGTCATCGATCGCGCGAGAAGAATCTCATGGAAAAGCGAAAGTGATAGAACGAACGTTCTGTCTCTACAGTCCGATGCGAGCTCCACGAGCAGTAGACGGGGCGGCAAGCCGTGGGGGGGGGGTCGCCGACAGTACTACGCGGCGCGGTAAGGGGTGAGCACCGTGAGCTTCGTGGTACGAAGCGATGAGAGGAGAACGGTCGTAGAGTGGGAACCGTTCTCTCAAAACTTAAATACACTGGATGTAAAATTCAGTGTGCCGATGGCCTCGAAACCGGTTAGTCGACGGGGAGCCTGTCGTCGGCGCAATAGCAGACGGCACGTTCTCGAACACTCAGTGCGAGATACGAACACGAAACGCAAAAAATCTAATAACTTTAGATTTAACAATTAAATTAAATATATTCTTATCAAGCAACGCGAGCCTAAATATTTCGAAATAATTTATATCAAATTTCAAATAATAAAATTATAATATAAGTATAAATAATTGTATTACAGCGGATCGTGGTGAGCGAAATACCCTCATATCAAAATGAAGGGACAAGGCGCAGTGATGCAACATTGAAAAATTGTTGTTATTTTCTTATAATTATAGATTTTGTTTAATATCTATTTTAGCATAGAAACAGATAACGACTTACGTCCATAAATTGGACGGTATGGTGGCCTGCGTACACTATAGAAGTAGAAGAACGTTTGAAGGCATTCTAATGTAAGTTGTTTTTTCTTTTTAATTCAATTTTTTATTGACCCTTTATTCGACGTCATCAATTTTCTACGCATAATATATTATTCAGAATGCATTCATTTCCCCTGCCCCTCCTTTTTTTTGGGCGCATGCGCACGGGGAGATACATGCTTACGCATCTGATAAATTAAATAAGGCTTTTGTTGGTCATTTCTTATTCATTATTTACACAATAAATTTATCGTTCATTTGTTTTACTGTCCCTTTATATTCCATTTTAAATTATTATTTCAAATTTAATTGGTCCGATTCTAATTTATTATCCTGTTTCGTATCTAAAAATTATAATTGTTAATTGGATCAATAAATTTATTATTTATTTCAAAGCAAACAAGTTATTTAACCCATGGTAAAATGAAACTTTTGTCAAATCTGAATAACTCAAAACGAACATCGCGTTAAACTTTTCCACAATATTTCTTAATAAATAATCGTATACGTCATGGTGCATAAAGAAAATGATTAATAAATCTAATTAAATGAGAATGTTACCAAAATTACGCCAATGTAATTCTTTTTTTACATTGAATAAATAAAACGTATTCATCAAGCCAAGGCTATAAAATTTCTTGAATTCATCCCGACTTCTTCTCCTCAGGTTTGGGTTGCTCAGAAGCCACCTTGAAATATTGGAAAATTACTGGGAGAGCTTCGAGAGCAATCATGTTGCTCTCCTTCAGTCAGATACTCCAAGAGAAAACCCTTACTTCTCAGACAGGCGATACGTCCTGACAGAAAGAATTTACGTCATCCGGGACGGGCATATGACGTCCGGACGCGATTGAATCCCGAATCTCTCGCGTGCAGCAACGTTCCATCCAGTTCGATCTCACGGAGTGACACACCTTCCTCGAGTAGTCATTCCCGATTTCAGCGGTCATCGGAAGGATTGGGAGTCATTTATAGATCTCTTCACCTCTCTCATTCACGAGGACCACCACCTGGCAACGTCGACAAACTCTACTACCTGAAGACCAGCCTGAAGGGAGATGCGAAATTTGCTCTTGATGCCCTACGGATCACTGGTCCCAACTACGCCTTGGCCTGGAAGAGCCTTCAAACACGATATGATCATCGACAACTGTTGGCGCAGGACCATCTGAGAGCGTTGAAGAATCTGCGTCCAGTCAGAGAAGAGTCATCCGAGAACATTCAGCATTTATTGGATGAACTCAGAAAGCATCGTGACCAATTGCGCACCCTCGGCCGTCCGGTCGATAATTGGGATGATTGCCTGGCGCTGTTGGCTTCCAAGGCAATGGACATGAACTGCGAGGAGGAGATAGAGACTTTGGACACCTCGGTTCAAGGACAAACATCATGTCTCACATTTGCCGAGTGTCTCACCTTTCTCCAGCGTAGAGCGCGAACTCTTCGCTCGATAGAAGAATCTCACACAAAATCATCGAAGAATTCAACTCAACCGATATTTCCATCTAGAAGCCAGAGCATGAACGTTTTCGCCACCACTATGGCGAACTGCACGTCCTGTAAGGAGCGATATTACCTTGCTCATTGTCCTAATTTCAAGAGACTGATTCCACTGGAGCGTCGAAACAATGTTATCCGAGAGCGACTCTGTTACAACTGCTTTAGACGGGATCATACAGCACGCACCTGTCCATCACAGTCTTTTTGTGCAATCTGTCAAAAGCTGCACCACACGCTTCTTCATTTGATAGGTGAAAAGAGACCCGCACCCGCCATTGAGGTGGAGAACCGGTTGAAGAGGATCAGAGGAGCAGATATCCTCCTTGCCTCACGTTGGGCACCAGAACGGTCGAGCGAATCATTACTCTCACTCGGGCTGCTTTCCACGGCACTGGTCACGTTGGGGGATGCCCGACGGCCATTACGCTGGGTTCGAGCAATACTCAATTCATACTCCGAGTCAACTTTTGTTGGGCAGAAAGTAGACAGAGAGATGGGTCAAGGTCCGAGAAGGGTGATCATTCCCATCAAGGGTATAGTGGGGGGATTAACGGGATCGACAGTGCTCCAAACGCGACTGTATATCTACTGTTCCCATTCTTCGGAGCCCATATGTCTGCAGACGTACGGCATGAAGAATTTGGACGTGTGGACTCTTACCAGCCAGCCTGAGATGAGCGCCATTCGAGCATTCGAGGGCCTTCCGCTCGCATATCCTGGCTTTGCCACCCCGCAAGGAATTGACTTGGTCTTGGGCGGATGCTCACTACCGCATCATACGGCCTGGCCTCAGCCGTCATGGGGATCTCGTCGCTCAAAACACAATGTTTGGCTGGACCATCGCCGGCGCGCCAAAGGACCGGGGTTCCGCAGTGTACACTGCCTCTCATCTGACCTCGATGTGCCCTTCCATGACGCCTTGGCACGTGAGCTGCACCAGCGCTTTGCAGCGTTTTTGGGCCATGGAAGAGATTCCTCTGGTTCAGAGATTATCCGCCACCGAACTGGTCTGCGAGTCCATGTACGCAATGAAGCAGCACCGGGGTGCTGATGGGCGCTATATCGCCCCCCGTCATCCTCGAGGCCCTGCCGTCGCTACGTGAAAGCTTGAAGATCGCCCGGAACTCCTTATCATGGCTTCATGGACGCATGTCGCGGGACCCGTTGATGAAAGAGGAGTATAGCCGGTTCATGCGGGAATATTTGGAGCTCGGGCAAATGCGTCGACTTACACGGGAGGAAGACAATGTGGCTACGACTCGTGTCAACTACCTCCCGCATCATGGTATATGGCAAAGAAAGGACGGTGGCAGTAAGCTGCCAGTGGTGTTCAACGTATTGTGCCCGACTTCAACGGGCCGAAGCTTGAACGACTTGCTATATTCCGGACCCAAGCTGCAGAACGATCTAATCACCGCCCTGACACGTTGGAGAGGATGGGCTGCCGCATTCTGCGCTGACATCCGAAGGATGTTCTGTCAAATATGGCTCCAAGAGGAAGATTATCACCTTCAACGGATCCTCTGGAGCGACTCCGTCTGCGAACCCGAGCAGCACTACGTCCTCCGAACTGTTACCTACGGTGAAACCTGTGTGCCATATGTAGCTCTACGGACTTTAAAGCAACTCAGCAAGGATGAGGGCTCCTCATTTGCAGAGGCCGTTCAAGCCATCGAACGCGAACTTTACGTGGACCACTTTCTGTGCGGTGCTGACTCCGAGGACGATGCGAGGAAAAATGGGTCTGCAACTCTGAACGCTTGCTTGAGGACGTTCCACCAAAGGATTGCCTTCGACCTAGCTGGCGCCAGTTGACATCCGATGGCCCCGTAAACGAACTGGGCATATTGTGGGATCCCGTTTGTGATCGCCTAAAATCCCCCCCTCCCCACATCTGGATCTTCTGACTGACAAACTCTTCATGCAAGACCTGTGGCGCCAAAAATTGGACTGGGATGGCGACGTTCCGAAGAGCGCGGCCCAATAATGGACGGACTTCCGACTCAACTTATACCACATCAGTCGCATCGAACTGCCTCACTGGCTCACATGGACATTTACGAGCCAAATGCAGCTACACGCCTTCGCTGACGCCAGCCGTAATGCCATCGCAGCAGACGTTTATCTCCGCGCTGGCGTCGGACCGGCTGCTACTCACGTCACCCTTCTGGCCGCCAAATCGAAGCTCTCACCAGTCAAAGATTTATCCCTCCTGGATCAGCCTCCGGGTCGAGTCACGATTCCTCGTGTCGTGCTACGCGCCGCCTTACTAGCGACCCGCGTGCTTCGCTTTGTGCCCCGTGTCCTGAAATTACCGGTTGAATCGTGTTACGTCTGGAGCTATTCTATCATTGTTCTGCACTGGCTATGATCAGAAGTGCTGTTGGAGATCGCCTTCGTCGACAACTATGTGAGTCATATCCACGAGATGATGCCACGCTGCACTTGGACTTACGTCCGCAGCACGGACAATCCAGCTGATGTTGCCACCCGCGGTTCCAGCTGCGACGAACTTAGCCGAAACATTGTGGTGGTTAGGACCTACATGGCTCCTCGGCCGACCTAGCTCTTGGCCGCGACACCCCGCTGAACCTACGATCACGTATCTGTCTCAGTCTCACCTGACTTGCTATGTCACTCACGCTATGAGAGTGATATTGCTGATCAATTTTCAAACTTACATCGATTAATGCGAACTCTTGCTCGGTGCCGTCGACTCTTTAGACGTCCGGCTGATTCCCAGTCACCGCCTGCAACTGCTCCACTTACCACGGCCGATCTAAACCGCGAGTTCCTCTTGTGCGTTAGAAGAAGACAACACCGATGCTATGCGGCAGAAATATATGCACTGGAACAGGGGCTCCCCGTCGCCGTGACGAGTTCAGTCAGGACGTTGGACGCATTCCTCGATCCGTCAAAGATCCTCACAGTCGTCGGGCGACTCGGCCCCTCAACACTCGACTTCTTCGAGAAACATCCAGTCATCCTCGATCGAAAAGGCCACCTGACCAAGCTTATCATCGACTGGGGCCATGCCCGAGCACTCCATGGAGAATTCCGGGTGACTTACGCCTACGCCATGAAGCGGGCCTGGATCATCGGCGGAAGAGTCGCTATTAAAGTCGTTATTAAACCTCCAAAACTGTGTGGTTTGCAAGCGATTTAGCTGCCGCACGTCGACTCAGATCATGGCCCCTCTGCCTGAAGCCAGAGTCCACTCCATCGCTGCCCTTCAATCGCTACGGAGTCGATTACGCGGGACGCTTCCACGTCCTTAGTTCCAAAGGCCGCGGCATCAGGTCCTCTAAAGGATACGTCTCCATATTCGTTTTCAGAGAGTTTTCAACTCCGTATTCAGAGAGGCCGAATTCAGTTGGGACAGGGTGTCCGAGACTCTGGCCTCCGACTGTATAAATTGGCAATTCATTTCACCATCTGCACCGCACTTCGGTGCACTCTGGGAAGCTAGAGTTAAGTCTATGAAGATGCACTTACGCCGTATCGTCGGGCCCTGTAAACTCACATACGAGGAATTCTTGACACTTCTGGCCGAGACTGAGCTAGTCCTCAACAATCGACTTATTGGGCCTGTCTTAGGAGAGGCCGCCGATCCCAATGTACTCACTCCTGGACACTTCCTCATAGGGGCTTCTCTGATAGCTCATCCACAGCCAACTACCGCCGATAATAATCTCGGTAACCCAACCTACTGGCGACTGGTGCAAGGTCTGCGCAATCACTTTTGGGCCCGGTGGAGCCGTGAATATTTAAACACGCTCCAGCAGCGTTCGAAGTGGTTACGCCCCCGTAAGGAAATGGCTGTCAACGATGTCGTAGTCATCACCGATCCGTCCTAGCCCAAGGGGCATGGACGATGGCCTCTCGGCCGCATAACGGCCGTTTGTGCTGGCCCCGATCAACACGTTCGAGTGGCCCGCGTGAAGACCGCAGATGGCGAATACACCCGACTTATTACATAGCTCGTGCAACTGCCCGTAGAGATGTCCTACAATCCGGATGACTCAGGCTGACTTTGACCGCACCCAAGGTGGGCGGCGATCGCGAACCCGTTTCTTTTTTTTTGCTTTCGTACCGTCGAGCTTGAATCTAGCTCGATCAATCTCACTGCTTGGTCGAGTAAAATTAATTTGCTTTTTTTCATGAAACACCGTTTTTTATTCTTTATATTTTCTACATATTATTTTCGTTTCGGAAACGAGGCGGTCGGCAATGTTGAATTTTCTTTCTTTCTTTCCTTGGTGTTCCGCCTCTGTAAGCTCGGCCAATTGACAAGCCGGCAAACAGTGAGCGGCTGCTCCCCCTTCTTCTCGCGCGTGACAGTACGAGAGAGTCGGGAGTGGGAGATGAGCTCAGTTCTCTTTCGGACACGCCCGTGTACAAGAAGGATTCTTCAGTCAACGCCTCCTCAGCAGCAACACCGGCGTCAAGTGAGCTACCCTTAAGTATAATTTAAAGAGCAATAAAGAACAACTCAATGTGACTTAATATGTGAGTTCATTTTCCCGCTCCCTCTCTCTTTCCTGAATTTTCTAACAATGTGTTTTATTTATTTATATATTATATTTGTTTATTGCATTTGTACTTTTATTTAGTTATTTTATTAATTTAATTAATTTATTAATATATAATATATGAGCTTTAAGATATAATATATTATTTATTAATATATTAATTTATAATTATTATATAAAATATAAAATATATTATTAATATATGCATAAAATTTGTTTAAGAAATGATATAACAAATACAAATATTTAAAAAATCTTTTTTTGTTTATTTATTTCTTTATTTCAATATCCTCAATCATATCCATACTTCAATAAAACATTCTTAAAATACTTCTTAATCTAAGTCTAAACATAAACTATTGTAATGCATAATTACGTAAACAATATAGTAGTAGATATTATATTAATTTTAAATTAATTTTTAACACTTTGGGCTTAAGGTGCAATATTCAAAAATCAGAATTGGAAGAGAATAAAATGCCTCTTTTACACGCATGGGAGTAAAATAAAAAACTAAAGAAAAATTTATTGTACCAGCATGGCGGTGGAAGAGAGAAGGTTTTTGAATTTACAGAATTGGAGGCATTACTTGATCAAGACAAGTGTCAAACGTAACAAGAATTGGCAGGATATTTGGGAGTGACGCACCAAACCATTTTAAAGTTTCTGAAAGTCATTGGAATGATTTATAAACAAGGACATTGAGTGCCGTACGAGTTGCAGCCGAAAGATATTGAACAGCGTTTGTTTGTTTGTGAACAGCTGCTTTCAAGGCAAAGACGGAAGGGTTTTTTCATTGCGTTATGACCTGGGACGAAAAACGGATTCATCACGATAATCCGAAATGCATACAATCATGGGGATATCCCGGCCATACTTCTATATCAACGGCGAAACCGAATATTCACGGTTCCAAGGTCATGCTCAGTATTTGGTGGGACCAGCGGTTACTATTATCTGTGGTTAAAACTGACTGCAACAGTCACAGACGATCGTGATTGAACACAGTTAATGCATATGAGTGGGGCATTGAAAGACGAACAGCCGCAATATAACGATAGACTGAAAAACTAATTTTACAGCATGACAATGCTTGACCCCATGTTTGCGAATGTGGTCAAGAAATACTACTTGGAATCATGGAAATGAAAAGTTCTACCTCATCCACCGTATTCTCAAGACGTTGTTCCCTGAGACTATGCCTTGTTCTGATCAATGGCACATAGCCTGGCTGACCAACCAGCACTTATGGTCTTATGAAAACGTAAAAAATTCGATCGATTCGTGGATCGGTTTAAAAGATGACTAGATTTTTCAACGCGGGATTCGCATGCTGCCCGAAAGATGGGAAAAAGTAGTGATCAAAGATTTATTTTAATAATTAATAAGTAATTTATAGAAATAATTTATATGATTATATTTTTAATAATCAATTTTTTAAATTTAAATACAGTTTATGGATAATTAATAAAATTTTATAAAATAATTAATATGAATCATCAAATAAATTTTGAAATTTATTTTAATAATTATTTTAATGAAATAGGAAATATGATTATATTTTTCATGATTTTATTTATTAATTAATTTTATTAATAATATATTTTTTATAGTAATATACAATTTATTACATTGATACTCTTATCCATTTTCCTCTCGTCCATACTTTCCACTCAAAAAATTTTGAATCCTTTTGCGTCAAAATCAAGACGTTTCGGATCGCAATCACCAGTAAATATCTTTTATATAATTGATGATTGTTACATATCACATATGGATTTTCACTTTGCATTGATTGCAATGAAGGAGAATGAAACTCCTCCGACATAATTCTAGAGTTAGAAATTTTTTCGAATTATAAAAAAGTATGAAAAAGTATAAAAAAGTAAGAAAAATTATGAAAAAGGATGAGAAAGTATGAACAAAGTCTGAATACGTATGAAAAAATTTGAATAAAGTAATACAAAAGTATAAAAATAGTATGGAAAAGGAAAATAAACGTATATGAAAAAATTTGAAAAAGAATGAAAGCGTATTAAAATTATGTACATAATTGGTAGAACGTTTGATAACGATTCCTTCTTTTCTCGTCCCTTCTTATATAATTTTCGTACTCCAGCGCAAGAAATCTCCAATTTCCTTTTGAATCTGTGGTAAATAATCTCGGCTTAAAGAAGTACACGGTGTGAAATGCACTTCCTTCTCAGCAAATTCAACTCATAAATGCAACTCAGCAAATTAACTTCTTTTAAAATAAAGCTTTGCGGGCAACTTGTTTGAAATTCCTGTATGTCACAAAGAAATATTTTATCTTCCCAATTTTGCAAGATATTTTTTCTAAAAACAGGCAAAAGTTCGAATTTCTTTAAACCGTACAACAAAGAAAAGTACATTTCATTCACAAACTTCATGGATGACTGCGATGTGAGATTTAGATTTATTGATTCATGGCGATTTTTACCGCCATCTTTAGAAAACTTGGTATCATAACTACAAAGTATACCATTAGCTGTAAAGGGATTTCTATCAGATGGATCTTTAAATGAAAATATTCCTCTTTTTAGGTAGAAAGGAATATTTCCATACGATTTTGCAGATAGATTAGATAAATTAACCTGTACAAAACTGCTAGAGAAAAACGAATTTTATGACCAATTAACTGATTCACATATTACCGATGGAGACAACATGTATGATGGTTAATTATGGGATCACTTCTAAAACAGAACAGATGTTCTACTGTTGTCTGATGATTTCAAAAATTTTTGAGAGACATCTATTAAGGCCTACGGTTTATATCCTGATCACTTTGACACAACTCCCGGATTTGTAGCAGCTTTTAAAACGACGAAAGCTGAATTGGAACGTCTAACAGATATTGATTTCTTATTATTCATCAAATCAGGCATTCTATATCATTCTCTATCTATTACTTCGTGGTGCCAGCGTTGTCCCACGACTGCGAGGTCGGTGCGGCACTCCACGCGAGCACGAGCAGCTGCGTCCTGCAGTCAGCGCGTTTATCTGGACTGTAAGCTGTTGGATTTATTCGACACGGCTTGCCAAATCACAGATGGAATTCACGTGTTTGCTCGGACTAACTTCATGCAATATATCCACGAGCTTCAGCACCTTATCCTCCGCGGTCTCACTTGATGTAGCCATGATTGACTGAAGTTGCGTGAGAAGACGCGTTTTCCATACTTCCAAGATAAACTCTTCTGACGTACTTGACATGGCGTGCGATTTCAAACAACGGAAAAATGCAGATGGCTTCCGATCGCTGATCTGTTCTCCTTCTAACAGTTTCCATACACGTACAGTATCGAATTCGGTGAAGCATTCGATCATTTTGTTCTTCAACTCTATGTACTTGTTCGTATATGGCGGTCTCGTGGGACTATCCTCGAGTGGTCTGATAGCCATTTCCGTCAGGCTCGACAGCGTATGACAATATCTGGTATCGTCATCCGTAATCTTTCTTGAGAGGAATTGCGCCTCGAGTAGCGTAAACCACATTTTAATTTTTCTCTCCAGAAATGCGGGCGCACGAAAATGTCCAGGCGTATGCACGTTCACGACAGGCGCCTGATAGTTGGAGTCGCTGGACACCATTATCACTCGTCACACTAATAGAATGAGTTTGAAAAACTCCTTTCGAATCTTTTAATTAATACAGTTTATGGAAAGTGCATCGAGCGAGAACGATTTCGCATGGATGTGTGATTAATGAATAAGTTTACAGGTCGATATAGAGAAGAAGCGCGCATAGATTTATTAAATTTCATCGCTGTGCATTGTTGGATTAAAATTTGGTTGCTATTCAACTTAAAAAGACAACTGTTACAATTAAAACGGCTATATGTTTGGTCTTTGCATTCTGGACCTATCAAGGACACTAGTTTATGATTTTCACTACTCTTATAAAAAAATAGATAGTGGGAGAAAAGTGTAAACGGCTATATACTCATACCGACACTTTAATGCATGAAGTGGAAAAGATTGTTGTGTATAAAATTATGAATGAAAATATTCATCGATTTGATACTTCTCTAGGATGAACATAATCGGAATGGTATACATCGATCAAATCACAAAATACCAGGATTAATGAAGGATTGAATGTAATGGAAAAATTAAAATGGAATTTCTTTGTTTTTGGAGCAAAATATATAGCATTTTAGGGGATGGACAAGAAATAGTAAAAAAGCTAAAGGAATAAAATTTAATCTTGTAAAGAGGGGAAATATAAGATTATGAAAAATGTTTTGATGACCTCGTCATTATACATCGCGTGCAGTGTAAATTACGTATATTATATACAGATAAAAAGAAAAAAATTGTATGACGATAAAAGATTTTTACTAAAAAATAGTACAAATACTTTACCGTGGAGATACTACAAAATTATAGAAGAAAAGATGGCGCACGCTTCCACGATGTAAAAACTTCATTTATATCTATCCAACTATTATGTTCATTGTTGAATCATAGTCACTTAATATATACGCTTAATATATTTAAAACTTTTTCAACAAGGTAAATTTCAGTATACTGACTTTTTTTGAATTTCACTCTCATAAAAGCAACGAAAATAGGTTTACCATAATACTCTTTAATATAATAAGTTATTGTTTCTTTGTCTTTATAACTTTTGTTATTGTGAAAATTTCAGTTCACCAGTTTAGTTTCGATATTAATTGTTCAGTTTCGATATCATAATTTCCATCCAATGTAATATTGAAGCCAATACCTGCAGGTCAACGAGTCCCCGAGCCCTCTACAATTCTTCCACGTCAAGACGTCATGACTTATGTTGTTACAGATCAAAACGTATAAATAGCAGCTAATAGAATATGAAATCTTTTGCAGATTATTGTTTAAATGCATAGCTTCAAAAATTTTCACGAATGCGTTGCAATAATTGAAATCGATTTAATCTATTCTCTGCAAGTCCGATACTTCTTTATTTGGAATAATTCCAGTTGATTCACCTACCAGAAAATGTGCCTGCGTCAATATCTGATGACCGTTGAGCTTTCTACTCATGGGCGAGAGTGGGCTCGAATTTAAACAGGTCTCAATCCCGGCAAGTACGATGCTGTGTTCCTCGAAAGTGAGGGTGTGCTCACCTCTAACTCTCATCAAATGATGCTTAGTTGACTTAACACCTGCCTCTCATAAGCCTCCATAGTGAGGAGCATTAGGAGGTATAAGCTTCCTATCAGTACCGTCATTTGCAAGACTCACAGTTACCGACCAATAAAATTCTGACGCAGCACTAAACACTTTCTTCAACTTTTTATCTGCTCCGTGAAAGATGGTGGCATTGCCGCTAAAGAACTTATGACAGATGCCATGTCGGTCTGTGATTCATCAAAGTGCCGCAATAAATGTTACCAAAGTACAATCACTGAACAATTCCAAGTGAATAGCGTATTTTTGTTTCTGCCATCGTAATTCGAGCGTGATTTATGTGGGTACTTGTAATTGATTGAGGCCATTGTTCTGGAGTCGTAGCGAACCACGCAGGGCCATACCACCATAGTTTATTATGTGCCAAATCAGAAGGCTTTGATCCACATGTTGCCAAATCCGCGGGGTTATCCTTTGGAGGTACATGAACCCATTTTGCTGACGGTAACTCTGCATGTATATATGAGAAGTGATTCGCGACGAAAGTTTTCCAAAATTGCTTTTGTAACAACGTTAAGACACCTTAACTGTCAGACTATGTCTAAATTGGCAAAAATTTTAAGAAGTTTAATTTTTGCACATGACGTATAAGTTGACGAGTAAAACTGCCCCGCACAGTTCAAGATTTGGAATTCTAATTGTTTTGACAGGTTCTATCCTTGCCTTGGCGGTGAGTAGCGAGACACGCGCATTTCTGTTGCCCTGATCGATTCGAAGATATACGGCGGCAGTGTACACAGGACGAAGAATCCGAGAATACGGGAATTTCATATTTTTGATGTAATGCGTCACCTAACCATCGGTCAATCGATAATTTTGATAATGACGAAAGAGATTTGCAGTAGTCAATCAACCGATCGATTATGTCCGGTGGTAGAGCGGTGTCCCAATCACATTTTAAAATCCACAGGTCTTGCATCAAAACCTTGGCAGGAACGATCACAGGGGACAGCCAAGCAAGCGGATCAAATAATCGTGAGATATTGGATAAAATCGTTCTTTTAGTTATTGTTCCCGTTAATGTCAGATAATTCATTGCACTGACAGAAAAACAATCGCGCTTGGGATTGCATTGTATGCCTAGGATTTTTACCGACGAGTTTTTATCAATCTCCTTTCCCGTGTCGAGCCCTTTTACGTGTTCCGGAAGAATTTGCGCGTTACTCGCGGTCCACTTATCTAATTCAATATGTGTGGACTTTAACATTTCTGTGAACTCGGATCGCCTCGTGATAGCTTCTGAAAGTTCGTCTGCTCCGTAAAAGATTTCGTCGACGTGTTATGTTCTAAGCAGACGGCATATCGAGGAAATCGCAAACGCTCATCTTCAGCCAATTAATGCAAGATATGGCGAGATATGGCGCGCACGCAGCTCCATAGGTGACTGTAATAAAGTGGTATTCAGTAGGAGGATCATTTTTATTCGCGGACCAAAGGATTTGTTGATAATCTTGATCCTCCTTCGCTATCCAAATCTGACGAACATTTTCACTATATTGGCTGTGAAAACATAACGATATGCATGCCAATTATGTAAAATCAATACTAAATCTTCCTGGACTGCCGAGTCTGTCATAAAGTACTTATTTAAACTATCCTTTTCTCGCGTTTGCCTCGAAGCATCAAAAACTATGTGTATTTTTTGTAAATCTCCCAGCGCCTATTGTAACACTGCATGGTAAGGTAAGTACCATGCTCGCACGTTTTCAGTCTCCTCACACGGAATGCGCTTCAGATGACCAAGCCTTTCATATGATTCCATGAATTCACCATATGCTTTAGATACAGCGGGCTCGCGTTCATAACGCTTATACAAAGCAGACAGAATGCTTAAAGCCATTCAACGCGTCTCAAATGCTAGCGCGGGAGGATCGGCTCTTAGGGAGAGACGTACCATAGATCGGCCGTCGGAACGGAATGCGAACACTAGCCTCCTCTTCTGGCTTGAATTTAGGCATGGAATCGGGAAGTTTCTCGATTTTCCAAAAGTATTCTATCGATTCATGAAGTTCAGCATCGGAAACGCAATGTATGGTTTCGATCGATAAGCCACATGAACGAGCCGCCCGCCGTGACACACACAATTGAGTGGGTCCTGATACAATCTAACCTAGTGCGATGTCCTGCGCGACTAGTCCCAATCCAGGAGGACGGTGCAGCCCCGATCGCAATAATCACCCATACTAGGCCTACCTTGAGGTGGTGTTCTATAGTACCATCCTTAAATAGCTTGTAGCTATAGTTTCAGTCCGATTGACACGTTAGTTTAGGTTTGAGAGCACGCTGAACAAAACGCCTCTGTGCTTTTCATAAAAATGAAAAAGCTGAAAAATCGAGCTGTCATCAAATACTTTTATTTGAAGGGGTTAACACCGAAGGTAACTAAAGAAGAGTCAACACTGGGGACATCCTCCCCATCATATTCAACCGTTAAGCAGTGGGTTTCCGAGTTTAAAAAAGGTCGTGTGAGCACCTCTGATGAACCTCGCTCAGAACGCCCCATTGAGGTCATAACTCCAGATATGATTGAAGAAATCCATCAAATAGTACTGAAAGACCGCAGATTAAAAGTGTGTGAGATAGCTGAAACTTGAAAGATGTGATATGAACGTGTGTAAAATATTTTACACCAACATTTGTATATGGAAAAGCTCTGTGCAAGATGGGTGCCGCGTTTGCTAACAGTCGACCAAAAATTGATTCGAAAGAACATTTCTACCGCCAATTTGGTCAGTAGAACCAACTCAAAAGAAGGCAAAAACAATTTTTCAGCGAACAAGATTATGGCTACTGTTGTTTGGGATTCAATAGGTATTAGATACATTGATTACCTTAAAAAGGGTAAAACTATCACTGGTGAATACTACGCAGACTATTGCAACATTTGAGCCACGAAGTAAAAATTAAACGACCTCATGTGGCGAAGAAAAAAAATCTTGTTTCATGACGATAACGCACCAGCGCACACGTCAATCGTTGCGATGGCTAAAATCAACGATCTCAAGTTTGAACTGATGCCGCACCCTCGCTACTTTCCAGACCTAGCCCCGAGTGACTATTTCGCAAATCTTCATTATCTGTTTCCTAACTTCAAAAAATGGTTTGGCAGTAAGACACTTGCGGACAATGAAGAAGTAATCGAAGCTGTAAATGGGTATTTTGAGGAGCTTGATGAATCAGTCTATAGAGATGGCATTACTAGACTAGAACACCGCTATGAGAAATGTATCAGCCTTGAATATATTTGCAAGCTGCATGCCCATTAAACATAATTTTAAATAATTTAATTTAGCAGCTGCACTCACGTTTCTAAAATGTACTAAGGTAGTAAATAAATCCGAAAAACTTTTCCAATCCTCATAATTACTGGACAATTTCAGCAACTCCAGTTTGGGTAACTTAGCCAAGTGGCATTGAGAACGCTACTGATCGTTATCATCGCGAAGACGTGGATCGGGAACATTTGTGGAATCAACGATTTGTGCTAATATCTTTAGTAGATCATCAAGCAAATCTTGATACGAATTCCGAAGAATATTGAAGATACTCTCTAATACATGCGAATCATTGCACATCTCATCTTTGCCAATTATTTCCGCATGAGCTTCTCGCAGCTCCATCTAAATTTTATTTAATGCTTCAATTCGCAACTCAATCATAATTTCTTTAAGCGTTTGCGGCTGTTTCTTTCTCTCAATTGCACTGCCATATGCTCTATCAACGGCCTTGAGACCATTTTGTAAGGCTGTAAGCCTTTTCAGCATAGTTAATTAATTCTATTAAACTTTATTATAATATAATCAGAAACTTGAACCTTATTGTGCAAATAAAATGATAGTCTATAATAACTGATTAATGAAGATGAATGGAAATGTAATAGTCACATATCCGTATAAAATAAGAAGTTAATTTTTACTAATGCACAATTGAGAGCAATACCGTGTAGAATTAAAATACAGTTCTCGCTTTCAAATGCATACGATAACCTCCATAAATCTACACTCTCATACAATCATATGTATACTTACCTAAATACCTACACTATACTAAGGTACAAGTTAAACAATTACACAGTTAAACAAAATATGTATTAAATTAATACCACGATTTAACTACGTAGCTTCATTAATAAAGACATAAGTCTCATCTACCAGAAAAATAGTATATATAAAATAAATTTAAAGAGTTTATAGCAATTTATCTAATCTAATATACAAATTCTTTAACCACTCCTCCTCACCGGAGGTACCATCAATAATTTTATAACAACAATAACATGAAATTCGAGATACAGGAGAAGATTAAATAAGATACTCATTTCGCGCTATAACTACCAACTTGCTTTGACATAAAAACCTCAAGGGTATACGAGGAAAAGCCGAAGCAAAAGTACTTTATTAATAAAAACTAAATTAAGAAAAAGTATCTACAAACACATAAATATTTTTTTTTTATGTTATTTAACGTCGCTCTATTCATGCTTCCAAATATTGGTGCCAATCAGCGACGGAGGTCTACGATGTGTTTGTAAACAAAGCACGTGCAAATTATTATGATCATAATATATAAACAAATCATATGAATACCACGCACACATTCGCGTACCGCGTCTTGTCCACTCGAATTTTAACACATCTGAGTAGCACGGAATACTGCTCACAGTTTACAATCATACGTACACGTACAATGAATATCCGCACTAAGTCCGCGACACTCGCATACACGCTCCAAATCGGTGGAATCGTCCGACCGTCGATTAGAAATACTTTACTCTACGGAAATATGTACCGACTAAGAAAAAACACGATAATTCGAAATCGTTCTATACATAACGACGAACGAAATTAGACTGAGTAATTTTCTACAGAAAAAATGCTATATTTCTACTATACCTATGAAAGCAGGGTAAGGCCGAGCGAGAATGGGTGTCCCCCGTCATTAGGGTGCTCCTCCCATCTCGAGCCCTTCAGCCTCGTGCATCACCATTCGCTCGGGGACTTCACACCATTTATTTTTGAAGACTTTCTCAATACAATCTCTTTACTATATACATACAGACATGTACATACGCACGCTTACATACATATATACGTACACATACACATTATCTATACTTCTATATTATATCCACGTATATAAGATATATTCACGATTTTACATACACGTAGAATTATCGCGAACAAGTGCAAAAGTCGAAGAGAAACCTCGTGAACGCTTTTTTATGCAATTGTTAATATAAAAAAAATTTAAGTAAAAACCAATTGTCTATACATAAGTACACTTAATTCTTGCATATGCATCGTATTCATTCATATTCTATACACAAAATAAAATCATTTTTCAAAGGTAAATTTTTCATTTTATTATTAACCATTAAAATATTAACTAATTACAGAAAAGACAATTTTGTACTTTCTTGATTTTACGCTGTATAATCATTGTTAAACTAAATTTTAAAAATTTAATTAAAGAAAAAAGAATTAATTAAACAAAATACATGAAGCATGTATGTATATGTATATACATGTTTTGATTAAAAATAAAAAAAAAAATTTAGCTTCATATGCGCGTTTTGGTCAATTTTGTACCATAGTGTGGCATTCAGCAAATATAAATGTGACTTAGAGCACTCGACTCCTATTTTAACGTGACCACATACATGACCGCATAGACAGGATCAGTGCCCTATCCGCCTGTTCCCGCAAATCCAGGAAAGCAAAAAGTAACAGTATAAGTATGCCACCGCACTAACATCAAAATTACAATTGCACAATGCTGTAGTTTATTTCATCGTTCACTGTCTCTGCCGTATATGATTCACAGTAACAGCAAAGCGCCATTTTCCGGCCATCAAAGAACTTCACAAGCCTGGTTATTAGGACGCGAACTTAGTTTCTGATCTTCACGCTTAGATGGCGATATAAGTAGTACGAAAAGTCAGATGTATCGGATCGAGTACTTATTTTTTAGTTCTGGCATTTAGCAATAAAATTCAGTTATCAGGCGCCATCATATGTGTAATCATTATAATTTTTTGATCAGTGAAAAATGAATTGTGTTAAATCGTATTTTTTCGACATGCCCTTTTGCACTATTTGGATTTGAAAAAAAATGTAGCAGAAACTTATCGATTGCCTCAAGAATATTATGGTGAACAAGATCCATCGCTTAGAACGTGTAAAGAGTGGTTTCAGTGGTTTAAAAGAGGAGATACTGATGTTACTGACAAATAATGTTCTGGACAACTGAACAAGTTTAAAGATAGTGAATTACAAGCATTATTGGACGAAAACTCAGCTTAAACGCAGAAAGAACTCGCTAATAATGTATAAGTCAGTGACAGAGCAGTTGGCAAACGTTTACATGCGATGAGAAAGACTCATAAAGAAGGAAAATGGATACCTCACGACTTGATCGAACGTCCTATTCATGAATCGATACAACATCGCACTGACTTTGTTTGCCAGGCAAAAAAAGAAGAGTTTTCTCTGGCCTATTGTGACTGGTGATGAAAAGTAGATCTACTATGATAATTCTAAGTGCAAAAAGTCATGTGTGGATCCAGGTCAAGCGTCCACATCGACATCAAAACGGAACACCTACGGCCAAAAGGTATTGGTCTGCATTTGGTGGGACCAACAGGGTGTTCTGTACTACGAGCTGCTAAAACCGAATGAAACATAGGTCAACAATTGCGATCAATAGGCGCAAAGTCATTCTCTTGCATGACAACTCTCGGCCACATGTTGGAACTCGAATGGTAAGTGTTTCCGTACCCAGCATACTCGTTAGACATAGCGCCATCTGATTACCATCTATTCAGATCGATGCAGCACGACCTCGTTGATACGTACTTCTGATATGTTCAAGAAGAGTGAGAATTTGTGGATGATTGGATCGCCTCGAAACCGCTATCGTTCATTCCCCACGGGATCGCCATGTTGCCAAAAAGATGTGAAAAAGTAGTAGAAAAGGATGGAAAATATTTTGATTAAGGCAGTATTCTACCTCGAAAAAAACGCTATTTTTATGAAATTTTTCTGAGAATTCTATTGAAGATATGGATGTAGGATTTGAAATGCTTAAAAAATACACTCTTGAAGTACATAAAAAATTTTTTTTTTAATTTATTTTATACATTTTTTATACACGTAAAGTATGGTCAAAGCCAACACCTCAAAAAGTAAGTAACGTTGTCGTTGTCGTAAAATCTTGCAGACGGATGATCTAAAAGAAAAAAATCAAATAGTTGTATGTTCAGTATGACTCCAAAATCCGATCTAACTAGAATATTTTATGTACGTGCAAAATTAACAAAATGGCGGCTAAAATACGAAAGAAAAAAAATTGCTTTTTTCCGTCCTTTTTGCATTAAAAATATAGTTAGAATTAAAATTTTAAGTTGATTGTAGTTAGGACGGTTGATACAAACATATAGAATATATGTTCAAAATTTCCTAAGGATTGGTTCAATAGTTTTTTAATTTTCACGACCACGGTACTTGAAAACGCTATTTTGAGAAAAACACGTTTAAAGTTTTTGTAAGTGAAACATCGTAGAAAAAATTATCTTACGCTCAATCAGCGATGCCTGGGTCATACAATATGCCTTCAACTTATTCCAGTCGAGTATTTTCAAATTAGTTTGCTTTTTTGAGTCCTGTTCTCCTTAAAAGCGTCAGACGAGCGGCGGTTCTCTCGAACGATGCGCTGTTGGTCGCGCATATTGGCGAGCTGCATGACGGTTGGGCCGATTTTCAGGCCTATAATATCCATTATTTTCAAAAGTGGGTTGAATCCATCATTAAAAATGCAGGCAGCAGTGAGGCATGCAACTTTAACGATTTTTTTTTCCATTATAGACATGCTTCGGTGTCATAGCCCAAACTGTTGAATTGAAACATTCATTGTTTTTTTGAGTGTTTCTGCCCAAACATCTCTCCAGCAGTTCCCTTTATGTTAGTTCTTCGTAGATCGGTTTCAGTATCTCTTGTACGTCATTAGCAAGAGCAGGACGATGTTTATAATTTTTTAAAGCGTTGTTTGCTTCGGCGTTCTTATACTTGCACCAGCTGTCTGAACGGTACGTATTTTGTGGTTTGGAGTCTGTTGAGATTTTGTGGTAATAGCCGGCCCAGATCTCGTTTCGTATGCCTTCTACTGAATTTAAATTCCTTTCAATTGAAAGACTGTAGTTTTTCGATAACTCATTCATTAATTCGATACTTATATCAGCAGTCTTCACTTTTTTAATCACGACTTTTGGTTTCTTCACAACTTTCTTCGGTTACTTTTTTCGGTTTTTTTCTCCGGCTTTCAGTTTTGCAATCTCAGCTTTTCTCCTTTGAGTTAAAATTTTCTTCGCATCACATGCACGTTTGATTTACAATATGGGAACAGCTGCTGCAGTGAACAAGGCCAGGTAGATGGCTTATCCGGCGCGCACGCTGGGCGGGTCGGAATAGCGCGCTCAGGTAACTGCGTTCGAAAGGTGAAAAAATATAGTTAGACTACCTGAATCTTTCTAAAATTTTGAGCTAACATTCTTGAATATATTTACTTTCGAAAAATGTAAAAAAACAAACATTTTTTTCAAAGTTGTAAAGTAGAATACTGCTTTAAGCTAAGGCGTATTTTCATTTCCCTTTTCCCTCATAAATGTTCTTTTTCCGTTAAAAACAGACAAAAGCTAAATTGGCCTTCTAACACTATCTGTGATAGTGAATCTTATAATGATACTTGATGTTTAAATTTTCGAAGAACAATCTTGCCAGAGAGATTTCGTATTTCTATGGTTAAAAAGTATTCTGATATCAAAGACATCAATGATCGCGTCAAGCGAATGCTGGGAGTGATAACCGTATACATCTATCGGTAATCTTGATTTGTAGGAAGCAGTGGGAAGTATGATGTCGCCCCTATCTCCTACATTTACAAGTCATTAACCGTCGAGATGCGGCAGTTATCTGCACTCCTATCCTCATCGGCAGATTATTCCTTAATTATTTCTAATGGATTTCTCATGGAACTATGATGAATACGTCGATGTAAGTATCATGTAAATAGTAAAGCGGATTATTTATGTAACATATTTCTTTATTATTTCACCTAACTTCTTAGTATCCGATAATTCCTTATCAGAATTGACAATTATTCTGAAATTGAATTGCGCTGAGCGTATCCTTAGTATATAGCTAATTGACGATAATATACAGAGTCGCAAAAATGTTTGAATCTTCCACTCGTACGTATACATGAATTAATGATATACTAGCTGCTAGAGTTAGACGTGGCATAAAAAATTGCTCAGGCAAAACGCCGCAGTGCGCAGCGCTGGAATGGTGGCAGAGAATCTTGGGAAAGAAAACTGAGCTGGGCTGAGACGCAGGGCCTACGCAAGCGTATTGAACTAGCGTATGTCTCACACACGCACGGGGTGCGCATTTAGGCAAATAAATTTAAACAGCGTGGGTAGGTGATATATTTACAGTAGGCTAGAATACCCCATGCGAGGGCCGAATTAATTATTTTACATTTAAATAAATCATTTTAGATTTAAGTGAATGTTTATTATACTTTAAAATAAGTAAAAATTAAATTTCTTTTTTGAGCCTGCACGACAATAATCCAGGAGCATTCAGAGCGAGGCTCCAGATGAAATCGATCGCGCCTTTTATAATTAAAATTGGTTTTATTATAATATTGATATTTTTATTAGCTCTATCATTAAGTTGTTGTTATTTTTTATATTCTTCATATTCTTATTCCATAGTTTTTCTTTCTAACTTTATATAAACGGTTATTATTGTTTCAATTAATAAATAATTTATCTATGGAATTTCAACGTATGAAAATATGATGGACAAGAGAGACATATTCTTCTGCTACGTCATCGCTACAGGCCACTGCTTGTGTAAAGAAATTATATAATCATCCCATTTCCGTATTCGCCGCCATCTGTTGCGACAGAAATCGTCCCTGTATAATAATGCAAATAATAATAATTATAAAGAACATTTTTCACTTAACATATGTACTTGATTGTATATATTACACAGTGCAGGTTTTCCCTAATTTTATGATAAAAGTAGTGGGAAATACTAAATATGCAAAAGACTTTTTTTAATTGCCTTTTACATTAAAATACGGGTGAAGTATTATTTAGTTATATAGTAAAGTGAGTTGTGAGAGAAGAGTATATTTGTTAAATCAGAGGCTATTCGTGAGTTGCCTCAAGATTTGGCTCTAAACGAATTCTACATCAAATAAGGGACGGAAGGTATGGTAAGGTGCGCTAATACTGAATCCGGCAGTGTTTCGAATCGTAGCAAAGAGGGTCCTATATTGTAAAAAGACTTGAATAATGTATAAATTCAGGAACTACACATTTCATCGCTGACTGCCACAATGTAACACCTATGCACAGAATATGACTATGATATTTAACGAGTAAGATGTACATTATTCAATATTTTTCTTAATCTCAATAATGCACATATTTAAAATTCAACTATAAATCTGAATAAGTAAAAAAAACTATTTATTGCATTAGAGGGAAGTAAAATATTGCATTAAAGGCAGAAATGCTTTTATAAGAACAGCTTTCTCATACTTTATCGTTTTTTCTATTTATTGATACTATATTTCATTTTTAGAGTATCAATAACGATTAACATATGTAATATAAAAATATTGAATAAATTTTATGTGGATATAATTTACAATTTCTAAAAATTTTTTTAAAACTTACTCGATTGGACAAATCAAAGTTCACAGGTGCACTCTGCTCAGTACTATCAGTCAGACAGCTAAGAGATCTCCAGGCATCCTGTTCTGTACTCAAGTCGATGCTTTGTACCCACAAATTATCGTCATGTGTAAATGTTTCATGATTTCTATAAAAAGTTCAAACAGAATTAATTGCAATTAATGTAAATATAATTTACATTATTCCTAAATCATGATAATTGCTTAAAAAAATTTAAAGCTTATTTGTACTAGACAGTAATATATTGTTTTAACATACGTTGTTTTATATGGTATAAATATAAGGGACAAATATCTGTAGCTTTCCAAACAAAACATTGGCTACAAACATATCTTTGGAGTATCCATATAATAATTGAATTATGTACCTATCGAATGAAGGATAGAATAAGTGTAAGAGATAAAGCCTAGAATATTGTTAGCGTAGTAGTTTTTTAATATTTACATTGATTTCTAGGTGTCCGATCATTAATAAAATTTGTTCATGGTAAAAAAAATGAGTATGTAATAAATCAGCTTGCAACAGTATTAAATCCAGCTAATAAGTGGTAAATTTTTTTAAAATCCGTACATGCTATATCTTCTAGTATGTCTTCACTACTTCACTGATTTAGTCGTATGTATCTTACTAATTAGGTAATGTAATTACCAACTACTAAAGTCACTAAATTTTATTTAAATTATAATTTAAATTATTTAATTTATAAATAATATACAATATAATTTATGAATACATTATGCTCCACTTATGCATATTGTTGTTTTTATCTTACTCTTAAGTACATTAAGAACTGCTGGATGCTTATGCATATTATTATGTGCACCTTATGTAAATTGTTAATAATTGTGAATGTTTTTTTTTATGTTATTTAATGTCGCTTATTTATGCTTCCAAATATTGGTGCTAATCAGCGACGGAGATCTACGAGGTGTTTGTCAACAAAGCATATGTAAATTATTACAGCGGTGCTTGTGTTAATCTGCCGAGACTGGGATTTGAACACGGATCACCAAGTTACTAGTCCTTCGCTCTAGCGATCAAGCCATCGTAGGCCTCTAATTGTGAATGTTTATTTTTTAAATGTAATATGGTTTTCGCTTGCTAAATGCTCAAAGATTCTTACTAAATACTTGTTTTTTTTTCACTAACTAACGGCGCGCCGTTAAGTGAATAGTGTCTATTTAGTCTGTATTTCTAGTGTGTATTTCTACGCTAATTATTATTGTATACATTGAGTGCATCTCTATCTACGCTCAGTGTTTGCCGATGCTGCTGTCCACTATTCTGTATTTTGTCGTTACTGTGATGAGAATTTGTTGCACAGTTATTGATATCTGTTTCATTTGACAGTCCAAATTATTTGTCGATTACAAATACATTTAGGTTAAATAATTCATTATTTCTCTCAATATACTGTATTTTATTATTTACGATGGTATCTAATAATGACATCATTTAGAATAGAACTCCAATAAAATTACGGTACTCTCTCCGTGAGGGAATGGGGAGATGCAACGAGCAAGTTCACTCGCATGTACGCATATAGTATAATTTCTATCAAGTAATACATATTATACAACAAAAGATAGCATACTCGAAACGTTCTCGAGCACGACCCTTCTTACCGCGAAGGATAAAAGTAGAGAGAGAAGGAAGACGCTCAAGATCTCTCTCTCTCTCTCTCTCTCTCTCTCTCTCTCTCTCTCTAGGTTTTGATATGTGCGAAGACTTCCCATGGCAAGTCGCACTGTGGAGCGGTGCGCTGCAGAGAAAGAAAGCAAGAAGTTGAAGCTTTTCTTCTCCCGAAGTTTAATTGAGCAATTAGTAAATTCCAGGCATACTCGGCGCACGCGAGGATCTCGTAAAGAAATTTTGGATAAGTCCATGGCGGGTTCATATTCAAATAAAATAGGGGAATATAATAAATTATAAGAAGGGCAAACGAAGTTCACGAATTTCTAAATATTGTAAAATTATCCAAATGTATTATAATAATTAAATAATAATTATGTTTATGATTTCTTCATGTATTTTTGCAGTCGATTTAGGTGAACGAGCTGCTCGCCAACAGAGGGTTAACGGACAATATGCAGAGTTATTACGTTGTTATTTGTTATACTTCACGTTAATTTTTTTTTATAGTTTATAATAATATATTTTATAAAACTAGGCTGAGCAGAGTGAGAGTTGTAATCTTAAACGAAAACACGTATTATAATTCCTTGGTGACAGCCTGATCGACCAAGGGTTTGCGTAGGGTAAGCGTAAGCCAAATTATAATAGGTGAAAAAATATTTAACTAAAGAAAAATTATGTAAAACTTTGTGCAAGCGAGTCTGGGTATGAGCCAAGCAGTCACAGGAGAAGACAGGTTAAGCCAGAGCGATATTTGCAAAAAAAAAAAAACAAATATACTGGTATATTTGGTGAGGATGAAAACAGCCGGATTGTATTATTCCAACATTTTCTTATTCTTTTCTTGGTGAATTAAAACTACTTTTTGAGAAGTCGAATGTGCCGTTCTTTTAAGTCAGTAATTTTATAACTCTATGTTACCGAGAATTGTGAATACAGAGAACTGTGTCTCTGTATTACCGGTCTCTTAGAGAAAATCGATGCAATTTGATACTCGGGAGGTATCCTTCCTCGATAAGTAACGAAAAAGATTCGAGTTCTTATATTGAAAATTTACGTTTCCTTAATTTTTAATGGTTAAAATTAAAATTTATTTAATGTAATATAATATCTTCCAAACGTAATACATACTTAGTTTATTATATATAGTACTCAATATATATATATATATATATATATATATATATATACATATACATATATTTATTTATATATTTATGTATTTATATATAACATGCAAGTATTTCAATATGTATTTTCCTATCTTCGACGGTTATATGTATTTATGTAAGTAATTTTATAACAGTAATTATAACGTAATTATAAAGTACGTCTTATTCCATTATAAAATAAATTGATTTTAATAAATTTAGATGTGTCTCTCATTTCTTTTGTAAAACACAGAGGATTTTATGAAAAATATATTTATTTAAATTATCACGATACTAAGCGAATATAATAAACTACTAAATCGCCTATTCAATTTAATATTTTTTCCACTGTACTTTAACGAAGCCTTCTATAAATATTTGGCAGCAAAATCACTAGATTATGTTGTATAAAATTAAAATCTGTTATTTTTTCCTATGTTACTCTATACAGAATGTAAATTTGTATACGTATAATTTACAACAAAGGTAAGATAATTATTGTAAATATTTATATCAATATTGTATATTATAGGTAATTAGGCATGATAACAATTGCTGTATGCTACCATTTGTATTTTTTTTTTAAGGATACTATGGATACTATTTGTGCATTTCTAATGTCCATTCAGCAAGAATAATCTTGGAGAACAGCCACTTGAATATGCTCGACTCGACATAAAACACATGTCAGTACGCACTAGGCACATATCTCCCTGTTGTTGTACGACACCAGCCCGGAACTGTTATTCACATTACTTCAGCCTGGGCGGCATTCCTTGCGTGTTCCATTCACGGGCATTCCTTAAATCCAAGAATCTCATACTTGAAACTGAATTCAATCTTTACAGTCTTTCAATAATCCAGAAATCCATCCTATGTTTTGCTTCAAAGCACATGTGTAACGTATTTTGCGATCAACCGCGAGCTGTCCGCGTCCGACGTCATAAGCCTCGTCAAGTTTCCAAGCCCAGCCGCAATACTTGCATTCCGAAGAGGTTACCCTCTTCATCCTGCAGAGATGCTTACAGAAGTATACATGTCCGGAAAGAAACTGGGTAATGCAGAAGTTCATCTTGCCGTATTGTCTCCCCTTCCACGGACCGATTTCGGGTATTAGTCTTTTCATCCATTGTCATCGTTCATCCATCATCCACCGTCTCTGCCACGTCTCGTTCGTCTTTAACCGTTCTTAAGTCGCAGCGTCTTCCTTTCCAACATTCGGACTCCACTCGTGAATTCGCTTTCGTTCAGCCGCGAGCAGATCAATGGGAATGACTACAGCGAAATCATGAAAACCGCGCTCTCAGATACAGTGCGATACATGGACGCGATTCTTAACGCACCCACCCTTTATACGCGTTTCATGGCGTTTGCTCGTTTTCTTACATTCATCACGTCGGCCCACACTTCCGCCCCGTAAAGCAAGATCGAGTGGATGACGCTCATCAGCAGTCTACGTACGTTCTGTCTAGGTCCATTCATGTTGGCTTTCAGTCAGTTTAGAGCTTTGGTCTTTTCTGCTGCCTTATTCGCGTTTCGTACATGAGGACAGTAGCTTAGCTTCGTATCCAAGGTGATCCCAAGATACTTCACTTCACTCCTGGTCTTTAATAATTCCGTCCCTACCGTCATCGAGACCACCGTCTCTATACGTTGTAACCGCCGGAATGGCGGTTGTTGGTTAAAGTGTTTGGGTAAAACCGCGAGTGTTCGCGCGAGGCGTAAGGGCGATTGGAGCGCAACCGTATGGACGCGGCACGAAAAGGAGCTTCACTTCTTCTCCGGCGTTCTTTCAGTCACCCCGCATCCAGCTTGGTTTTAACCGTATACTTCACGTATCGTTGTAGTTCGTCGTTACTGCCTATTCTTTTCGTCGACCGAAGTTACTCAAGTGAGGTCGCCGTATAAGCTGCCGTCGCGTCGACGTACTTTCGAGGCAGAACTCTGCAGTCTAGCGCAGAGCCGAGGTAGCGAATACGTACGCGTAAGCTGTAGATGCGGAGACAGACGCACGGACGCAGTCTTGCCGCAACCCCGATCTGTGTGTGAATGGACGGCAAAGGCAAGAACAGCTCCGCCGTCGATGTACGGACGCCGAGCCAGCAACACCATCATCGGTCGCTAGCCGCGGCCGAGCCGAAGCACAAGGAAGATAGAGAGAGAGAGAGAGAGCTAGCGGCGCGACCCTCCACGTTCTTACGCCACCGCGTAAGAGAGAGAGCGAGCGCTCCCAGCCGCTCTGATGCCGGACGCCAGCAGCGGCCATCAGCCAGCTACAAGAACATCGGCAGAATCGTCTTCGGCGGCAAGTAGCCTTAGTTCATTTACCTTATATATAGTTTGTGTAGTTAAGCTCCTGGCCCGCCGCCGCTTACGTGCCCCACGATCCCCGCGTACATCGTCGCGGTTATGTAGGTGTAGTCGTACATAGAGTTTACCCTGATCATGTACCTTGTGTAGTATACCGTTTCGTATCGTGCCGTTGTTCCCCTGTGTTGTTGTACTTTAACATCCCGTTCCGCGTCCCCTTTGCCCCGTACTTAATGCGATCGCGAACTCGTGCAATATGTTTTGTATCGTCGTGGAACCCGCGATAAATAAGTAGTGTCATGTAAGAATGTTTTGAGTTATACAAAGCGACTTTGTTGTTGTAATCTCACTAATACTACGGCGTGCTTCAATTCCATTTCCTCTGTCCCCTTTCCATAGAATTAGCCCAGCAGAGCGATCGAGCAACGCTGTGGAAGCGCTCATGTACACAGCCAGCATGAGCGCTGGCACGAATCAGCAGCAATAACTCGGTCTTTTGCTGCACGAGCTGTAGTCCGTGATCTGTCATCTATTCCGTCAGCCCTCTCATGACTTGATTCAGATTTAACTGAATCAAGTGATAGCCACGTGCGACCATCATGGCTGCCACGTCGTCAGCATAGGCGACGAGACATACATCCCAGGGAATGCCCAGACTTAGTAAGCCGTCGTACTGACCATTTGTATTCTTATATTAGTTTTTAGTATTATATTTTTATTATATTTTGTAGTTGCAATTGAAAATTGACCATAGATACACTATTTTTCCAAATTGGAATAATTAAATTTTTAAATATTAAATTTAATTTTATTTGCTTATTTGTCTTATATAATATCGTACCATTCAGATTTATATCACGGTGTTAAAGAAGTGAATGAATCTTTTTCTTCCTCACTTCCTATCTCTCCCCCCTCTGCTTCTCCGCCTCTTGATGCCCGATGCTCTACTACTACAAGACCTGTAAAAGTTATTAATGCTAAAAGCTTGTAAGCTTATACAGCTCTGTCAAAAAACAAATTATAAATGTACTATATAAGTTTAATTCTAGGACAAAAAAAAGAAAAGTAAAAATTAATACAAATTTTGTATAAATAAAATGAAATAAAATATAAAAAATGTGCAAATATTAGTGTAAAATTTTAAATAATAGAAATAGAGGGATAATTATTGCATTAAATAAAAAAAACATGTTTTTAATATTAAAAATGTCAATAGAAGACACACAGCCAGACAGAGAGAGCGAGAGAGAGAGAAAGTGAAAAGAACGATTTTTCTTTTGTTTTTGATAGAAACTTTTCAAGAATTCTTTACGGTGATATTAAATTTCAGAATTACTAACTCATCAAACTTATCTGAATAATCGAAAATGATACATACCTGTTTGTTGCTGCATTGTTGCAGGGCTGTTGTAATTTATCCAATGTACCTGTATTATCATTCCATATAGCATTAATAATTGTTTTCTTGTTTTCTAATTTGAATGTTGATATCTCAGTGTTTATTATACTTGGTGCCGATATACTCATTGTTCGAGACTTTTCCAAATCTAAACTATAAAATTGAGAATTAATTATAAATTATTTTTATATCGACTGATGTAAACTAAATTAATAAATATTTTCATCGCTCCACCATTCATTAAACAATATAATAATCAACTATAATAGTATAGTGATAATCCACATTTAATTATATTTAAATAAAGACGAAAAATGTATCACATACCACAATGTCAAGCGAAAATGGTCGTGGTCATAGAAATTAATAGTAACAGAATGCATATTTTAATAAATTCATAGTATTTATAGTACATCAATTCAATAATACTTTGAATTGATTAAAATATTCATTCCATTATTATTCAATTATATAAAATTAAAATATATTTTTAAACTTACCTACTCATCTTGGATGTACTTGATCATACATAATTCAGAATATTTTAAATGCTCGCTAAAACTACTCCGGATTTTAAATCATTTTTCATTTAATTTATTCTTCAGGTCACTGATATTTGAGGTTCATTCCCAAAATGTGTTGTGATTTTTGATAGCAATAATTAGAAATCTGTAATATTCAAAACCGATTTTTCACAAAGTATCAGGTATGTGAATAAGTCTTTCCCGTTTTTTTTTTTCAAATTTTGAGCCTTTATTGTGAAAAAATGGTTACAAATGAATTATTGAAAGTATTGGCCATCGCTAGCTACAACTTTTTCCCATCTTTCTGGCAACATACGAATCCCGTTGCGAAAAAATTCGACCGGTTTGGCCTCTATCCAGTCATCCACCCATTTTTTGGCTTCCTCGTAGGAATGGAAGTGCTGGTCAGCAAGACCATGCGTCATCGATCTGAAGAGATGGTAATCAGACGGAGCAACGTCTGGACTATACGGCGGGTGGGGTAGGACTTCCCATTTGAGCGTTTCTAAGTATGTTTTCACCGGCGGTGCAATATGTGGGCGAGCATTGTCATGTTGCAAAATAACTTTGTCGTGCCTGTCGGAGTATTGTGGCCGTTTTTCTCGCAGTGCGCGGCTCAAACGCATCAATTGTCGTCGATAGACCTCGCCTGTGATCCTTTCATTCGGTTTCAGAAGCTCATAGTAAACCACACCTAGCTGGTCCCACCATATACAGAGCATGAGCTTGGCGCCATGAATATTTGGCTTGGCCGTCGATGATGATGCGTGGCCGGGTAGTCCCCATGATTTTCATCGCTTCGGATTATCGTAACGTATCCACTTTTCATCGCCAGTCACGATACGATGCAGAAAACCCTTTCTTTTATGTCGCTGAAGCAGCTGTTCGCAAGTGAAAAAACGCCGTTCGACGTCTCTCAGCTTCAGTTCGTACGGCACCCAATTTCCTTGCTTTTGGATCATTCCCATGGCTTTCAAACGCTTGGAAATGGTTGTTCGGTCAACTCCCAATGCTTCAGCAAGTTCTTCTTGCGTTTGACAAGAATCTTCATCAAGCAAAGTCGCCAATTCTCGATCTTCAAAGATTTGCGGCCGCCCGGAACGCTCCTTGTTTTCCACGTCGAAATCACCGCTTTTGAAGCGTCGAAACCATCCGCGAACACTTGAATCATCGACACAACCTTCTCCATAAGCCTCCTGAAGCAATCGATGCGTCTCGGCAGCAGATTTCTTCAAATTGAACCAATAAAGTGAAACTTCCCGCAAATGACGTCGACTCGGCTCAAATTTCGACATTTTCACGATATCAAAAAATTATGATGCGAAAAAATTTTAACTAATGTGTTAGTATAGAATTGTTGACATATGAATAAGCTTTGATTATGACATATGTAACCATTGAATACTCGCACAGTATTGGTGGCGCCATCTCTTACAAAAAACGGGAAAGACTTATTCACACTCCTAATAAATTTTTCTTAATTATAAATGAAAATTATTTTTGTTAAATTAAGACTAAAGAAATACTTATCTGATACAATTATTTTTCTTCACATTCAGTGTGCTTGATACAGCTATCGCATACAAGATTATACCTGATCAACTGTTTTTCTCTCTCTGTCTCTTTATTTTTCTCTCCAATCAAATGACAATAAAATTTTTGTTTTGTAATTTATTGTTAAAATCAAGGAAATTTGATTTTAACAATAATCTTAATTTGTAAATATTTCAAGCTTTTTATTTGCTTTAAAAGACTATATTTCTCCTGCGCAGATGATTAAAATATCTTAAAATGTATTTCGAGGCAAGCGCAACTCATTGCCACCTTTTTCTAACATATATTCGTCGTGCTTACGTTTACTGGGTTGTTTGATTAGTTATAATAGTCAAATATACACAGCGTCAAATACGCATGCGCACATTCAAATATATTGATAAAATTCTTTATAAAAAGTTCTTTGTTATAAACTGTATAACACTTCAAAAATTTCTTTATTGTAATTATTGTGTTTGAATCATATTATATATTATACATTTTATTTAAATTTTATCTAAATTTTTTTGCTTAATATTTATTCTAAATTTATCACTTGTTTATTATATATTTACTTCATATATATATATATATATATATATATATATATATATATATATATTTATTACATATTGTAACGTACATATAATGTACATATTGTGCGCGTGTCCGCCTCGAGCACGAGGACGGCGGGCACGGCCGTTGCAAATTCGTGCCCGGCTGGGCTTAGCCCCGAAGGATTTCGGCAAGGGAGAGGGGCGGTTCGCGAGGGGCGAATATCGCGTTCAGGATTGCGCGTGAGGTAGGGCGGCTAACGGACCACACACGAAATAATAAAAAAATAAAAATAGTTAAAATTCCAACAAGGTTTAATAACGCCGTGCGAACAAGACTACAACGCAGCGCCTATATATGAGGCGTGCGGGACGCAGGCCGAGGGTCGCCGGGGCGACGGCGCGCGGGGCGTTCGGAAGAGAGAGAGAGAGAGAGAGAGAAAACAGGAGCTGCCACTTACAGCGAGTCGAGACTCGATGATTCCGCAGCGCGTAATCCCTGCACTCGGGCGGCAGCAGCACCTTCCTTCGCCGGGAGCGGTGGTGACTTCGGCGTCCGGAGACCCCGGGATGGGGCGGCTATTCCGCGGAGGCGGGGTCGGACGACAAGTCGTTCGCTCGGACTCTTGCCCGGCGCGTGTGCACCGCACACACCCACAACACTGTGGCACAGAACGGCGATCCAGTCAAGTACCCTCCCCGAAGACGAGGTACGAGACGAGGGAAACACTCGACACACAAGGTGTCCCCGCACGCCGTAAGTTATGACGCGACCGTGGCGAGATGCCAAAGCAGAAAAATAACGTGCACGAAAGGCCGGTTGCGACGCGTGCGTGCTCTTCGCGGCTCTCTGTCTGTCTAAATCGCGCGCGTGGCTGTCTCTCCCCACTCCCCGCTCTCTCTCTCACTTACCTCTCCGCCGGTGGTTGTGCGTCGGCCTGAAACATACAAACGTTCTTACATATAAATATACAGATAAATATGTACATGCTACGACTGGAGAGAGAGCAACGGGACGGGGAAGGCAGGCGCACGCAGTGCTTGCGTTCCTCGTCACAATATATATATTTATTACATATTTATATAATATATTTATTAATATTTAACATTTATCAAGTTTATATATTGAATTTTTTTCGTATTTATTAAACAAAATGAAATATTCGCAAAGTTTTTTGACACAAGCCATACAGGTTTGTGTTCAAGACTTGTACAATAAAGATTTTATATTCAAAAGCGTTAATAATTGCGATTATTCTGAAAACGCCGTTACACTGGCTTTAGAGATCGCAGACATGATTTATAAATTAATCGAGTCTGCTCACATTGTTGAAGATTAAAATTTATTTCATGCAAATGAAGTACAAGATACTATTAGTAAAATAGTATCTAATTCATCTCAGCTTTCATTAGAAAATTCATTAGAGCAAGAAAGTGAAGAGACTCTGTGTAAGTTGATTATACCTATTTATTTCAGTAGAATTTTTTAAAAAATTATTTTAAAAAAGAAATAATATATTCACATTTTGATACTAATTTTTCATATATAAGAGTGTTAGATAATTTTTTAAATTTATAAATAACCCATTATACTTTAATTATTGTAGCTCAAACTAACACTGCATATTTCCCAGAAAGTAAAAAATACAAAATTGATTTTGTTCCACTAGAAACAAAAATTAAAATAATTAATATTATCAAAGAGCATCCAAAGTGGAAATTAAGTAGTATTCGAGCTAATGGAGGTACAGCATTATGCCGAATGGATGAATTAGTTTTTAACTGATATTTTTACGTATTATTTTCGATTGATTTGATTGGACTGTAAGATCAATGAAAAAATATTTATTAATTTGATACTATATTGTGCATTGTATGTATGTGACGCTTTATTTAAATCACCAATACCAGTTTCTACTGTTTTTTTCCCTTTATGTTTTATGGTACGTAACAAATTTACTCGATACTCACAGCCTATTTGATCGGTATTGATCACATAATCTTTATTATATTTCATAATAATTTTTTAACATCTCAATGAAAATTCTTCTGATGCTTGTTTTAACATTTCGAAAGATCTTTCAATGGATTTGATGTACCTGGTCACTTTTCTTTGTCTTACATTAAATTTCTGTTTCAATCTTTTTACCCACGACAAAGATGCACTAAATTGGAAATTCATTGAATTAAATTGTTTCGAAGCTTGAAGTGCCCACTCTTGTAAATTTCTTGTTGTAAACGGTACATTATTGTCATGAGCTTCGCTAAATCTTTTGTACACCCACTGATTAATTGTTTTAAATTTTTCTTCCAGATCATCTCCTACAATGATTTCTTTTTTCCAACGAGCTAACTCATCCGATCAGCATAAAGCTGCAACTCCATTAGCTCGAATACTACTTAGTTTCCACTTTGGATGCTCTTTGACAATATTAATTATTTTAATTTTGGTTTCTAGTGGAACAAAATCAATTTTGTTTTTTTTTACTTTCTGGGAAATATGCAGTGTTGGTTTGAGCTACAATAATTAAAGTATAATGGGTTATTTATAAATTTAAAAAATTATTTAACACTCTTATATATAAAAAATTATTATCAAAATGTGAATATATTATTTATTTTTTAAAATAATTTTTTTAAAAATTCTACTGAAATAAATAGGTATAATCAACTTACATAGAGTCTCTTCACTTTCTTGCTCAAATGAATTTTCTAATGAAAGCTGAGATGAATTAGATACTATTTCACTAATAGTATCTTATACTTCATTTGCATGAAATAAATTTTAATCTTCAACAATATGAACAGACTCGATTAATTTATAAATCATGTCTGCGATCATTAAAGCCAGTGTAACGGCGTTTTCAGAGTAATCGCAATCATTAACGCTTTTGAATATAAAATCTTTATTGTACAAGTCTTGAACACAAACCTGTATGGCTTGTGTCAAAAAACTTTGCGAATATTTCATTTTGTTTAATAAATACGAAAAAAATTAAATATATAAACTTGATAAATGTTAAATATTAATAAATATATTATATAAATATGTAATAAATATATATATGTAATAAATATATATATATATATATATATATATATATATATATTGTAACGGTGCGCGTGTCCGCCTCGAGCACGAGGACGGCGGGCACGGCCGTTGCAAATCTGTGCCCGGCTGGGCTTAGCCCCGAAGGATTCCGGCAAGGGAGAGGGGCGGTTCGCGAAGGGCGAAATATCGCGTTCGGGACTGCGCGTGGGACAGGGCGGCTAATGGAGCACACTTGGTAATAATAAAGAATAAAAATAATTAAAATTTAAATAAGGTTTAATAACGCAGTGCAAAAAAAAGAATACAATGCAGCGCCTATATACGAGGCGTGCGGGACGCAGGCCGAGGGTCGCCGAGGCGACGGCGCGCGGGGCGTTCGGGAAGAGAGAGAGAGAGAGAGAGAACAGGAGCTGCCACTTACAGGGAACCGGAACTCGTTGGTCCCGCAGCGCGTACTCGTCCGGCAGCAGCACCTTCCTTCGCCGGGAGCGGCGGTGACGTCGGCGTCCGGAGACCCCGGGATGGGGCGGCTATTCCGCGGAGGCGGGGTCGGACGACAATTCGTCCGCTCGGACTCTTGCCCGGCGCGTGTGCACCGCACACACCCACAACACTGTGGCACAGAACGCGCGTCCAATCAGGTACCCTCCCCGAAGACGAGGTACGAGGCGAGGGAAACACTCGGAGCACAAGGTGTTCCCGCACGCCGTTAGTCACGACACGACCGTAGTGAGAAGCCAAAGCAAAAACGTGCGTGAAAGGCCGGTTACGACGCGTGTGTCCTTTTCGCGGCTCTCCTTCTGTCTAATTCGCGCGCGTCGCTGTCTCTCTCCACTCCCCGCTCTCTCTCTCACTTACCTCTCCGCCGGTGGTTGTGCGTCGGCCTGAAACATACAAACATTTCTACATATAAATATACAGATAAATATGTACATGCTACGGCTGGAGAGAGAGCAACGGGACGGGGAAGGCAGGCGCACGCAGTGCTTGCGTTCCTCGTCACACGCCCCCCCTCCAGACGCTGGTAGCCGAAGCGTGACAGCTCGACCCAACATCTCTCTCTCGGATCGACCATCGTGTCAGGATGAGGAACGGGGTGGCTGCGGTCTACCGCTGAGGATCACTGGGATGAGGAAGGACGGGTAAAGAACTCTCTTCCCTAGACGCAGTTGTTTTTGGGGGTAACAATCGCCGGTGTTCCTCCGTCAATAACGGCGCCAGTCAATAATCGAAGTTAGTCGGCCCGTTGACGGGCACGGGCTTGGGCCCGAGTGCGGCGGGGTGATTGGTCCCGCGGCGGGGTTGAGCGTCCGCTCTTCCTGGGGCGACCTACTTTTCGCCTCACCAGGTGCACGTCGTTATGGCAGGCGGCTCCGCTGTTATCGGGCTCCGCAGGGGCTCGCGCTTGGGTTCTTCGACGGGTTACGATTCGCGTCCTACGCGGCCTCCCTAATCTACGCGGTGCGATATCGGTCTTAGATCGCGTGGCATTGCCCGCGGGGGTATCGCTTCGCACGCTTGTACCGGAATTACAATGAGGCGCGTCGTCGGGGCGCCGTACGCTCACCAGTGGTGTTACAATGAGGGTTCGCTCGCTCGCCTCGACATTACAATTTGACGCATCGCGGTCACGCTCTTCGCCCGAAGGCTCTTCCGTGTCGGAACTGCTATCATCTTCGGGGTCGTGATCTCGATGGTAGGGCTTCAGGTCGGCGACGTGATGCTTACCAGCATCTCTTCCCGTAGAGTCGACCAGTCGATAAACATTCGTGCCGAGTTTCTCCGTGATGGTAAAGGGCCCGTTGAATTTTGGGGCCAGCTTGGCGCTGACGCCCTGTATGCCTGACGAGAGGATGCGATTACGCCGCCATACGCGATCGCCAATCGCGTAATGCACGTCGCGACGTCTCGCATTATAATAGCGAGCTTGCTTTGCCTGCGCTTTCTGCGAGTTTTCCGCTGCCTTTAGATGGAGATAAGATAATTTCTCCATGCGCTCTTTCCAATGTTGTAGAGCAGCCTCTTCTTGCGCAATCTGTGCGCGCTGCTCCTCCTGGCGACGATGTGTGCCAGGGGCTGAGGGGTGACGACCCGTGTTAAGGAAGGCCGGACTTACGCCAATGGAGTCTTGTACGGATGTATTGTACGCGAACATCAGCTCGGCGATGTGCGCATCCCAAGCACTGTCAGACTCCTCAATGAAGGCGATTATCGCGGTCTTCAGAGTCCTATTAACCCTCTCTACCGGATTGGCTTGAGCGTGATAAGGAGGTATCGTGGAATGCTCCACCCCACGCTCCACAAGGAATTTCTCAATGATTTTATTACGAAATTCGGTGCCATTGTCCGATAGGAATACTTCGGGCGTACCAAAGCGTAAAAATACGCGATCTTTCAACTCGCGGCGAATCGTTTGCGCATTCGCCTTTCTGATGGGGATACATTCTACCCAGCGAGTGAATAGATCCATGAAGACGAGCAAATACTCGTATCCCCGGGTAGATCGCGGAAATGGACCCATCACATCTCCAGCTACTATTTCCCAAGGGCGGGTGACCGTTCGATGGCCCATCAGGCCAGCTGGTGCAGTCTGCTGTACCTTACATTGTTGGCACACGGTGCAGTCACGGACAAATTGTGTCACATCTTTGTGCATTGATGGCCAATAGTATGATCGTGCAATTCGGTCATATGTTTTATGGCGTCCGAAATGACCAGCTGTGGGCTCCTCATGACATTCATGCAGAACGGTACGACGATCTTCTTTAGGCACGACTAACTTCCACGCATCCTGGTCGTCTACTAAATCTTCGACGGCAGGATCGGGACGGTAGTAGTATAGTCGCTGCCCAACGACTTTTCACCATCGGAGGTTGGTCGGATCGCTCACCACTTTCTTACGAAGGCGCAAATACCAGGGGTCTTGCACATCGGTGACGCCGAGGGAGGCGACTTCGCAGGTCGGCTCGTCTTCGTACAAACGAGAGAGGGCGTCTGATACGCAATTCAAGGTACCTTTCCGATGGATAACTTCGTAGTCGTATCCCTGCAATTCCAAGGCCCAACGGGCGAGTCTGCCCGAGGGGTTGCGCAATGAGTGCAGCCAACGAAGGCTGCTGTGATCGGTTATCACCTGGAAGTGATAGCCCTCGACGTACGGGCGGAATTTACGCACAGCCCATAGCACGGCGAGGCACTCGCGTTCGGTGACCGAATAGTTACGCTCAGCCGCAGTCATCGTGCGACTAGCGTAGGAGAGCACGCGCTCCTCGCCATCAACAGCTTGCGTGAGCACGGCGCCTAGTCCCGAGTCGCTGGCGTCCGTTTGGATGACGAACGTTTCTCCAAACGACGGTCGAGAAAGGACGGGTGCAGATGCGACGAGCGCCCGGATTTGTTCGAAGGCTTGCTGTTGCTCTTCTCCCCAATGGTACTTGATGTTCTTCTTGGTTAATCGGGTGAGAGGCTCAGCAAGCGTTGCGAAGTTCTCTAAGAACTTGCGATACCAGGAAGCAAGGCCTAAAAACCTACGGAGCTGCTTCAGGTTCTTTGGTGCGGCGTAAGTCAAGATTGGTGCAATCTTATCCGGATCGGGTCGAAAACCGTCACGATCCACGAGGACGCCGAGGAACCGTACCTCCGCGAGTCCGAATTTACTCTTCTGCCGATTGATGGTCAAGCCGGCATCGGAAATCCGTCTCAGGATATGTTCGAGCCACCTGAGGTGCTCGTCAAAGCTCTCCGTAGCGATGATCACATCATCGAGGTAGGCGAAGGCCACCGGCTCCATTTCAGGGCCGATCAGCTTGTCGCTTAACTGCTGAAAGGTGGCAGGGCCACCGGCGACACCATATGGCATACGGGTCCATTCGAATAACCCCATGCCTGGAACCGTGAAGGCAGAGAGGTGTCGCGATTCCTCACGAAGAGGGACCTGATGGTAGGCGCTGCTGAGGTCCAGGGTGGAGATGTATCGCGCATTTCTCAGTTTCCGTAAGATTACGTCCATGTAAGGAAGCGGGTACGCGCTGACCTTGGACACGGAATTCAATTTGCGATAGTCCACACAGAATCGGTAGCTCCCATCGCTCTTGCGAACCATCACGACGGGGCTAGACCATTCGCTGGTTGATCTGCGAATTACGCCCTGATCAAGCATCTTGCGAACTTGCGCATGCATTTCCAGCTCTATCTTCTGAGAGACCGGATAATAACGCTGCTTAATCGGCTTAGCATCGCCGACATCGATCACGTGGTCGGTCAGATGCGTGCAGCCCAGAGGCTGATCAGCCGGAGGCAGCATCCGGTCGAGGAGTTCCTCGAGAGCTCGGCGTTGACTATCGTCAATATCGGCCAAGCCTATAGAGGCAAGCGAATACGCCGAGGTAACTGAGACGGTGCAGAGTTGTAACGGAACGGAATCCGCAGCACCCTCGATCGACATGGTGTTGTCGCGCGGGTGGATGACCGCATTGAAGGCGCGGTAGAAGTCTGCACCGAGCAGACAGTCATTTTCCAAGTCTGGAATTATGATGACGTCTAGCTCTATTTCTACGTCTGCTATGGCAAACGGAAGGGCCACCTGGCCTATTATCGGCTCAATTTTTCCCGTGGCGAGTCGAGCGCCAGATCCAGGAAAGGGTCGAACTAGACGACCGAGGGCAGATGCAATCTGCAGGCCGATTGCTCCGAGAGCTGTACGAGCAGCCCCTGCATCAAGCAGTGCATGAATGCGAAACTCGCCTATGCCTACCTGTACCCACCATCGTGAATACCGATCGGGGTCGACACTTGTGGCTGAGTCAGCGGAGTCACGGTCGTGATGCTCCTCCTTTACAGACAGGAGGGGGCAATCATCATTACCCTGTGTCCTCGCAGCTGCATGCTGATCTTCAGAGGTCTCACGGAGCGTAGGGGCGAGTTGGACCTCAATTACTCGCCCTTTTTCGCATTTCCCGAACACTCGGGACAGCTGCGCAAGGTGTGGCCAGGCCAACTACAGCCCCAGCACAAGAACCGCGGATCAGGACCTGCTGTCCGACCTTTGTTCTTGTCACTGAGGGGCTCGTGCACCAACTTTCCTTTGAAGGAGGGCTTCCTCTCCGACTTAGGTGAGGTCGACGCTCTGGTTTTTCCTGTACGCGGCGACCTCGGGCGTGAATCGCGACCGCTCCTCTTTGGGATAAGGGCTGCGACGCCTGGCGCCTCTAAATCAGGTGAGGTGGCTCTAAAGCCAGCCACTTGTAAAACTTCTCGCACCAGAGCTTTGAAGTTGGGCGACTTCACGTCCACGGCCGCGATCCTTGGTTTCGGGCGCGTTCGAGACGTGTCGGCCGCATGGAAGGCCACTTCGGGCATTATGCAGTCCTCAGGTGATGGCGGTGGCTTATAATTTCGCTCCGCATCGAGGACGCATTCGGCCTCTCGAGCAAGCTCGATTAGCCGATTGACGCTCGTAATCTTCTCCCGCGGGACTAACTTCTGTATCTCCGGGAGTAGATTACGGTAGATCAGGGCGAGCTGTTTGTCGTCCGACCATGGTTCTTCGAACCGATTGAGAATCGTTAACAAACAAAACACGTAGTCACGTGTTGGCTCGCGCTTCGCCTGCGTACGCCGCTGCGCTTCGCTGATTAGCTCAGCTTGGAAGCGTCGATCGACGCCGTAGCAGCTCCGGGCTGCGTGGCAGAACTCTTGCCACGTGGTCCAGTCTTTTCGAGATAGACAGTACCAATGCAGGGCGACACCGTCGAGGAGCTCCGTCATGGCATTGAGCATGTCCTCGTCCGTGAGCGGTGTCAACCTGCGACATTCCGCGATCCTTTGCAGAAATTCTTCTACACTTTTCCCCTTGGCACCATTGAATCTAATTTTCCATTGGCGCACGGTCTTACCAATATCCGTGCGCTGGGCCAAGGTGCTTGACAGCGTTGATCGCGTTGTATTCGCGGGCGAGCTCATCACATCTCGATCCATGTGATGTCCCCCCCCTTCCAGGCCCTTGTTACCGAGGGTGGCAAGGAGCCGAAAACGTAGGCTCGCCGGTCGACCCTACAAACCTATTATTGTTGAGGTTTTTGTCACTTTCCACGTATTGCAGATCGTACGTGTCTTGGAAAGTGACACGGTCGCGTCGCGCCGATTTCTGCAGCTGCTGCTGGATGCTAGCTAACGTAGCATGCATCTCACTTTGCGGCTGCTGCAAATCTTGGACAGTGCAGTTTTGGTGTTGCATCCAAGTTTGCAGCATATTTTGCAGGCCATGTAATCCCTGACGAAGGTTTACATTGTTTTCGAGGTCAGTCGGTTGAGGCTCGACTGTTGAATTTGTCGCCTGAGATGCGACTTGGGTTCGACGTGTGGTGTCATTCGTGACACCCGAGTCGGGAGGCGTAATTACGCTCGTGGTGGCTGCCTGAATCGGCGATTCGTTGGCAGTGCTCCATGCGAGCGGTTCATGCCTGTTTATCTCAGCTAAATTGAAGTCGATCAGATTTTGTATTTGGTGATCGACAGCTGTTGTTATATTTCTTTGATTTGTGCTCGGGTAAATTTCCCGAGCCTGCTGTATGTCAGCTGATCCGTCCGCTTGTTCGGCGTACGTCGCTTCCATTCGATCCAAAATATAAGTTTTTGTTGCGTCGCGCATTGTCGAGGTGACGATTATCTTTAACAGATTTTTATCTCTTCGCGTGCGTGTTTTTATACTATCACTGTCACTCTCGCATTCCACAAAATCTCCTGGGCTATAATTTCCTGCTAGTCTATGGTATAGCCTAGCAGCCCTTTGAAATGGGGAACCCTCATTTTTTAATTCTAGTTCCGCTGTAATTAGGTTTGTTTCTTCCTCACATAGGCTTTGAAGCCAGTCGTTAAATTCGTTTGGCGGATTTGCCATCTTTTATTTCTTTTCGTTGAAAATTAGAACAAGACAAACGAACAAACGGAAAAAGAAAAAAAAAGTACAACGTGAGAAAAATAGAGCGTTACAGCCAAAGTTTTCGATTAAATAATTAAAAGCAAATAATTAAAAGCCGGCAATCTCAAGAGATAGTGGAGTGCGAGGGCGAAAACGCAAAAATTAGGGGCGACTGACGCAAAAAAACAGAAAATATAAGAGAAAAAGGATTCAACAATTTTCAAAAATTATCAAAAGAAATTTTCCAAAAATTTTTCCAAAGTTCTTATTTCGGCTTTCGGATTCTCGATTTTCCAAAAAGATTTATTTTGAAACTGTAATAGTTCTTCCTTTTTATATTTTTTAAGCAATGTAAAAAAAAATACAAAAATATAAAGAAAAAGAGGAAAACACAAAAAAAAACAAAAAAAAAATAAAAATATAGTTTATTTTTAGTTCTTTTATACCTTCTACAAAAAAAAATTTTATTTTACAGTTTTCCAAAAAAAACTTCAATTTTTGGTTTTCGAAAAAAAAAAAATTTTCAATTTTTAGTTTTCCAAAAAAAAAAATTTTTAAATTTTAGTTTTCGAGAAAAAAAAAATTTTTAATTTTTAGTTTTCGGAAAAAAAAATTTTAATTTTTAGTTTTCGGAAGAAAAAAAAAATTTTAATTTTTAGTTTTCCAAAAAAAAAAATTTTAATTTTTAAATTATACTGCACAAATATTAGAGATATTACAATATCAAAATGAAGATCCGAAAGCGAAAAGCATAAAGGGGATAATCAATTTTGATCAAATTAAATTGAGAGCAAAGAAAAATTTGCGTTAGTCGCATGTACACTGTATGTACAGCGTAGAGTCGCGGTGGTGTGTGTATGTGAGTATACACAGATCGCTGACTTCGCTATTTATAGTCGACTATGTGTAATGAAGAGAACTTTTAATTATATTTAATTTACACTAAATGTTCCTTATGTCTGTAACGGCGAAAATTTTATTATTATATTATAATGGCGAATGTGAATCTATTTATATCAGTTATATTTTCATATTACGCTATCTTAAAAATTAATTATTGATTAATTTTAGTTTAGCTTAGATGGAATTCACATATTTAGTTTAAGCTAAATTTTAAAGTTACATCTAATTAATATATATATAAGTATTATATAAATTAATGTATATGTGTCTATTTAACTTAAAATTAGTTTTGCTTGAAAAACTGCACAAATATTATATTACCGTATTCGGCATTATATTTCACTTGTGCTGCTTTTCATCCGCTTTTGCCGAATTGCCGTTGGCCTTGGCCGACTTCGAGAGTGTTTACATCTACGAGCTCGCAACGTAAACACTCGCGATGTGCTGTGCGTTCGCACTCTGTAGTATTACAATTTTCCATATAATAAAATTATTAAATTATTTTTGCGCATCCGCGTCACTTGCGAATATTCGCCGGGGCACTGTAATATAATATATCATTACACATATATTATAAAATGTATATATGCAATAAGATATATAAAGATATATGAAATGTTCTTATATAAAGTGCGATCCCTGGTCGATCCCAAGATCGCGTTGGGCGCCATGTAACGGTGCGCGTGTCCGCCTCGAGCACGAGGACGGCGGGCACGGCCGTTGCAAATCTGTGCCCGGCTGGGCTTAGCCCCGAAGGATTCCGGCAAGGGAGAGGGGCGGTTCGCGAAGGGCGAAATATCGCGTTCGGAACTGCGCGTGGGACAGGGCGGCTAATGGAGCACACTTGGTAATAATAAAGAATAAAAATAATTAAAATTTAAATAAGGTTTAATAACGCAGTGCAAAAAAAAGAATACAATGCAGCGCCTATATACGAGGCGTGCGGGACGCAGGCCGAGGGTCGCCGAGGCGACGGCGCGCGGGGCGTTCGGGAAGAGAGAGAGAGAGAGAGAACAGGAGCTGCCACTTACAGGGAACCGGAACTCGTTGGTCCCGCAGCGCGTACTCGTCCGGCAGCAGCACCTTCCTTCGCCGGGAGCGGCGGTGACGTCGGCGTCCGGAGACCCCGGGATGGGGCGGCTATTCCGCGGAGGCGGGGTCCGACGACAATTCGTCCGCTCGGACTCTTGCCCGGCGCGTGTGCACCGCACACACCCACAACACTGTGGCACAGAACGCGCGTCCAATCAGGTACCCTCCCCGAAGACGAGGTACGAGGCGAGGGAAGCACTCGGAGCACAAGGTGTTCCCGCACGCCGTTAGTCACGACACGACCGTAGTGAGAAGCCAAAGCAAAAACGTGCGTGAAAGGCCGGTTACGACGCGTGTGTCCTTTTCGCGGCTCTCCTTCTGTCTAATTCGCGCGCGTCGCTGTCTCTCTCCACTCCCCGCTCTCTCTCTCACTTACCTCTCCGCCGGTGGTTGTGCGTCGGCCTGAAACATACAAACATTTCTACATATAAATATACAGATAAATATGTACATGCTACGGCTGGAGAGAGAGCAACGGGACGGGGAAGGCAGGCGCACGCAGTGCTTGCGTTCCTCGTCACAATATAGATATATAAATATGAAGTAAATATATAATAAACAAGTGATAAATTTAGAATAAATATTAAGCAAAAAAATTTAGATAAAATTTAAATAAAATGTATAATATATAATATGATTCAAACACAATAATTACAATAAAGAAATTTTTGAAGTGTTATACAGTTTATAACAAAGAACTTTTTATAAAGAATTTTATCAATATATTTGAATGTGCGCATGCGTATTTGACGCTGTGTATATTTGACTATTATAACTAATCAAACAACCCAGTGAACGTAAGCACGACGAATATATGTTAGAAAAAGGTGGCAATGAGTTGCGCTTGCCTCGAAATACATTTTAAGATATTTTAATCATCTGCGCAGGAGAAATATAGTCTTTTAAAGCAAATAAAAAGCTTGAAATATTTACAAATTAAGATTATTGTTACAATCAAATTTCCTTGATTTTAACAATAAATTACAAAACAAAAATTTTATTTTCATTTGATTGGAGAGAAAAATAAAGAGACAGAGAGAGAAAAACAGTTGATCAGGTATAATCTTGTATGCGATAGCTGTATCAAGCACACTGGATATGAAGAAAAAAAATAGTATCAGATAAGTAGTTCTTAAGTCTTAATTTAACAAAAATAATTTTCATTTATAATTAAGAAGAATTTACTTTGTGAAAAATCGGTTTTGAACATTCCAGATTTCTAATTATTGCTATCAAAAATCACAACACATTTTGGGAATGAACCTCAAATATCAGTGACCTGAAGAATAAATTAAATGAAAAATGAATTTGAATCCGGAGTAGTTTTAGCGAGCATTTAAAATATTTTGAAATATGTGTGATCAAGTACATCCAAGATCAGTATATAAGTTTAAAAATATATTTGGAGTTTATATAATCGAATAATAATGGAATAAATGTTTTAATAAATTCAAAGTATTATTGAATTGATGTACTATGAATACTATGAATTTATTAAAATATGCATTCTGTTGCTATTAATTTATATGATTGTTTTTAAAATTCTTTTTAATAATAAATTCTATATATTATTTTAAGCCATATTGTGTATATCTATTTATTAATTTTTTTGTATTCAAACCTTCTATACTATATATAAGGTTCATTGAAACATTGGCGTAAATATTTAGAAATATTTGAAAATATTATGCGTTAATTATTTAAATATCTTAAAACATTTAACAAAATTCACTTAATTTAACATAATTTTAATTTTCAATAGGAATACATTAGTTAGAAACAACACATATTTTATGCTTTTAGCTAAGAATTAGGTAGTTGAAGTAGCGAGAATGTATAATATGTTAATATCCATAACTATATATGTAATAATAAGATAACAATTTATTATCCAAATACACTTTTAACTTAAAATTAATAGGAAAGAAGGCCCATTTGAATAAGAAAATGGTAAGGTTTTTAATTTTTGTCTCATTGAATACATTTTCACCTTCTGGAGGAAATTGGTTCTCCGGTGAGGTGAGCCTCTCCTTGTAAGTGAGGCAAAGCTACAGCCCTTCTTATCGTCTACGTTATGTACTCCCATAATTTCATCCTATAACCGTATTTCTTGAACCAGCTTTACGATTTTTTTTCTATATTTTCGAACTTCTCTAGCTTGAGCGCGAAACCACTTTTCTCTTTATTTTTCTACAAAAATCGCAGACTTCGAGATACAAAATGCAATGAACGAAAATAGAATGAAAATCTATGGAATAAATCATTCGACTGATTTATTTCCGTTACAAGGATCAATAATTTGTAATTCAAAATTAATAGGTCATGATTCCAGTGATGGTTGTAACTACGAAGGATCGTAAAACCATGAACGGTTTTTTAAAATAAATCTTTTTTTAAAATAAATCGAGACAAAGCATCCGCAAGATTACTTTTCGTTCTTATATGGTTTCATTCAATGTCGCCACCTATTTTTTGAATTTTAGAAATTTAATTTGCTTCGAAAATCTTTAATAAATCAGGTGACTTCTTGAGCTTGTGCTATCATAGAGTTGCTCTAAAAAATGATTTTATATGACGCGAAGGAAAGGTTATCAGCACCTCACGATAGAGTCGTGCGAGGGTCAGTGCGCCGCAGAGCTCGAATCGAGGTATCGAAATCTCTTTGAGTGGCGCGATGCGTGATTTGGCACAAAAGAGCCGTACTGCAATATTCTTATGTTTAACCTGCGAACTATCATCGCAAAATCCGTGCATGTAAATTTCTACAGGATTATCTATCAGTAAATATCAATCAAGTAATAATTTATCAATAAGCAGCAATTGAATAAACAAGGCTGAACAAGCTGTATGTATTGCGGTCTATAGTGATTCATCCCAGGCAGTTTCCCCCTTTCATCGTTTCTGCAACATAATTTTTGCAAAAAGGACGATACGTCCAAGAAAACCAAGTGAATAAAAAATCCTCTCGATTTCTGAACTAATATTACGCTTGCTTACTTTGTAAGGCACAGATTTTACCTTATATATTAATGAATCATTTGGCGTCTCATCAGATATGAAATTTAAATCCTTTAAATCTACCTTTAAATTATCGAGCGCCTAAGGATGACGCCACTGTCGAATGTTAAACCCTCCTTATTTTAATAATTCTAAAGTCTGGATGAATCAGCACCTGTCGGTACATTATCTCGATATCTAGTGATTATGTACTTGAATGCTCTGAGTCTCAATAAAAGTTCGAACAATTTAGGCGATATTAGGGGTCCCGCCATGAGGGTACTATTTAAACTTTTCCCTGTATTTGTCTCAGATGCATCGAAAACAACGCACACTTTAGTAGTTGCGCTCGAACTTTTTATTACCGCCTAATGAGGGAGATACTATCCACCCAGTTCTTCATTTTTTACGAGCAACATGTGTCCTAATTCGATATATTCGTTAAGGACGCGTTCATACTCAAGTTTGAAGAAAAAGTTTCGATTGAGCTTTTTTGCAAAGAATGAAACCGATTGAGCGCGATCATTTGAGAATTACCGAATTCTATTTCACTGTATTTGAAAGGCAAGCGAACAACGTATCGCCCTGTAGTATCCCGCGACATATGGGCTGTGCAGTGAATGTTACACAATCTTCATTTATCGAGAGCTTAGAATTTCCATCGATATCAGCAATTTTCCAAAACTTTATCATTTGCGCTACTAATTCTGTTAATTTATGCGTAACTTATGTGTTACCAAGATTCGAAAACCAACGGACTGTAACCCATCTAAACTGTGTCTTTCGCAAAATGATATCAGAGGCATCTTCTGACGCCCGTTTTTGCCTAATAGATAATAGTGATAATGTTGCTTCTGCATCAAAGAGCAACTCGACCAGCGAGGCAGATGAAAGCGTGGATCGGCTAAGTTAACGTTACGCGATATAACCATTGCAGCACGCGAAAATACTTCTTGCGAGACACAATCCGCGATTTTGGGTTCAATCAAAAATAAAAGTTTTTTACTAAAATCGTTATCTATAGAATTAAAAATTGTACTTATGTCGCCTGTTCTGAATTCAATTAATAAATATTTTTATCGGTCTTATAGTCTTTATAATATAATATATTAGCTATAATAATAACAGTCACACTGTCCTTGTGTATATTCACCCTCGTCGAATCTGAAATAAAACTTTGTACTGCAATAAATTAAACTAAAAATTAAAAATATAAATAAAATAAAATTAATAATAAAAAAATAAAATAATAAATAAAATAAAATAAAAATAATAAAAATAATATTCTATATTAGTAAAGGACAAGCTAACTGCCCCCACCATCTTAAATTTAGAATCACTTTTGATGTTCCACGTTGTTGGTGTCCTAATAATGTAAATTTAATGTTAGAGTCAAGTAAATTGGATAACACTTATCATTCTTTATTAATATAAAATTTGTATTTCGCATTTACGTTAAGAAAGAGGGTCCTATAAATGTTATAATAATAAATTTAAAGTGGGAATGGGGTATATAAAGTAGCATGCTGGGATTTTCAATTTAGTTTAGTTCCTGAGGATGAACCATAGCGGTTCGAAAGGTGAATTTGGTGTTCGGTCGGGCACCAAAGGTGAATCTAAATTTAAGGTCGTGGTGGCAGTCAGGTTGTCTTTTACTAACATAAAATATTGTTTTAATTATTTTTATTTTATTTATTATTTTATTTTTATTTTATTATGAATTTTATTTTTATTTTTATTTTATTATTAATTTTATTTTAATTTTTAATTTTTAATTTTTAATAGAATTTATTGTATTAATAAATTTTATTTCAGATTCTACGGGGGTGAATATAAACAAGGACAGTCTGACTGTCATTCTTTTAGCTAATATATTATATTAAAGATTGTAAGACCGATAAAGATATTTATTATGTTATATATAGAGTAACAGCATAAATCGACAAAGCCCTCCGATATCGTCGGCATACCTGCAAGATCCCCGATTGCTGTAGTGCACGTATCTAAAAAAGCTGGGGCTCGTATTATAAATTCATCGCTCTTATTTTTAACATGCACTACTGCGCTCATCATACTCTGGGATTTAATTACTGTGGCCAAAGATTGCATTATTAGTCACCTGGTCGCTGCATTAGTTTTATCGGTCGTTTTTTGCGACGCTAGTAAAAGCGATTGATTTTTTGATTCTACTGACATTTTCACCGAATCTTTTTTTACATTATGAAACAAAATATTTTTGAAATTTGTTGCATTTAAAACAAGTTCTGAATTGACAAGAGTCCGAATGTGTATGAAGATAATTTCTATGGACACCACTTCGTTTTACAATTTTCCATCTATCATTTAGTTCTAAATTAATCAATCTCTGATACTTATACAACGGATGCTTATGCCCTTTACACAATGAACAATTATAATTAATACTTGTGAAAAGTCTTCGTGTTCCTGAATCGCTTCTACGCGTCATAGCAGACAGCGCGTCTCGACCACTATAACTACGTTTGCCATTCTTACTCTCTACCTTATATCGAGTAGTAGTTTGATCAAGAGAATACAATTATAAGCTGATTCAGAAATAAATTGATAGAATTCGTCTAACTTCGGAAATGTATCTAAAGTAAGTGTCTCGTCCAATATCTCTTGTAAGATACTGGGTAAAGCTCGTTATTAAATGACAATGAAAAACGAAGGCTCAGGATGAAATTTCAAAGACTCTAGCGCTTTCACGTGCTGTCTCATTACATCTATAAGTTTGATCAAATATTTCTGCGTAAATTTCGTTATTAATGGATTATCTAGAATTGCGTGCAAATGTTTATAAATCAAAGTTCTTTTACGGTCATACAAAACTTTCAGTAAATGGATAATTTAGATAAGGCTTCTTCAAAGAACGTAAAGAATTTTTAAAGTATAAAAATTTTTAAAGTATAAAAATTTTTAAAGTATAGAAATTTTTAAAGTATAAAAATTTTTGCAGTTCTGAGATTTGACGACGAGAATTTCTATACTACAGCCAATGATTGAGATCACGATCGAATTTAGGTAATTCTGCTACCGGTAACTTGATAGACTTCACGACCCTCACTTGTACTAGGTACTTACACTAGGTCTAACATACGTGCTATCAGTTTCCAAGTTCGCTTGTGCCAGCTATGAAGTAATTGCACTAGCTAATTTAAAATACCTATCGCATTCGTTTTTGGGCGAGTTAGAGATCACGTTAGGGTGATAGGCTTCCAAGTTGGAGATCACGTTTGAGTGGCAGGCTAACGGTGTTATATCAATTGAAATAAATTATCTTTCGAGACGAGACTTTAAGAATAGGACTTTTCATAAAAACATTGTGTCAATAACGCAATTGATAATGTTGAAATGGAGAGTTAGGGATTTGCCTGATTTAGTTAAGGATTCTGAAATTAACGAACATCAATATTTCGATATAGCATTTGTTTTTACTGATCATAAAAGTTTAGATCGAGATTCGGCTATGGATCTAGAAGAAAATATAGTATCTCATGATCTTTCTACAGGTTCTTACGAACATGTGAAAAGTACTTACACAAGTACTCAAAAATTGTTGTAACCGAATCATATTTACAATTGGGAATATGATACTCTGGATAATATATCTCCTGATATCGAGGAAAATTCCAATCTGTCTGCTATTTCTCCATTATTATTTCAAAATTCCTTAGAATTATTCGAGTTATTTTTCTCGGAATCGATGTAGAATCATGTTGTGGAAGCTACTTACCGAACTTACAGCGAGAAATAAATTTGTTATCATTAAGAAGAATATTCGATTTTACAAACACCAAGATGAAAATCCCACTGACAAAGTTTGGAAAGCAAGAACGATGTATGACGTGTTCCGTGAGAATTGCATGCAATTCGGTTTCTGCGACTACCACCTATCGGTAGATGAGGTAATGGTGAAATATTACGGTAGATTTGGTATCCAGCAGTGTGACAGGAATAAGCCTATAAGATTTGGAAAAAAGATGTGAGCAGTTTGTTCTTTTGATGGATACATCTATGACCTCGATATTTACACAGATATATCAGGGAATAACACTCAAAATGTTTTAGCTTGTGTTGGATTGGATTCAAGAGTAGTAATACAATTACTTTTTACTCTGTTAGATGGAATTAAAAAAGAAGATTTGAGTAAGTACCACATATACTGTTTCTCTAATCCAGACCTAATGATACATTTGAAGTATGGTTTAACATCAACAGGCACTGTCCAGCAGAATAGTGTGAAAGAAAAGGTCTAAATGCCAAAAGAAGCTAAAAGAGGAACCACTTTTTCTCAGCATGAAGTAAATTCAGGGTTGAATTTCATTACGGTAATGGATTCCAAATCCGTATCGATTCTCTCAACTAAATATGGGGATTATCATGGGTGGTGTCGGTCTCTACGATCAACACTGTAATGCTCTGATGCCTTCGATAAGACGAAAAAAATGGACTTGGTTATTTTTATGCGACTTATTTAAGCATTTTCGGCGAACGTCACGATGATTTCCAATAAACTCCATCCGGATGAAAAGAAAGGTAATGTATAAGAAGTTTGTGAATGTTCCATTTAGAAGTTATCATCAGTATGTATTCCAAGGAAAAAAGGAAGCCTTAAAATTCTTCAGAACACACCATGAAACAAGGAAGTATGAAAACATGCGGGATAGATACGTGTTCAACGAGAACGGAATGGTTCTGTACGAAATGTTGCAAACTTATTTGCAGAAAACATAAAGAAAATTACGCAATGAGCCATAATTGGCTCATTAGAAACTTATTGAAACTTTTACTACTTTGTGCACGATTGTTATTTTACACTAAGAAATTCAACTCTGACAAAAAAACGTTGCGTAGGTTTTTGTCGTGTTTTTGCCCATAGAATCGATATTAGCATTCAGATTTGCAAAATTACGACATTTTGGATTATTTATTCACATAATTTTTTATACACAATTGTAGTCGATAAAAAAAACACGAGTATTCTTTTTTTTGGTTATGACTAGGCTGGCACAATTCATTTCTCGATATCTCTGTCAGGTTTTTACTGGTTTTTAATAGATTAATGTTAGATTGTCAAATATCCCCCTTCTGTTTTTTTGCTCTTCATTCAATGCTTTATAAAAAGTGTTACAGTGGTTGAATTTACTTCAAATATGCGCCGTTTTGTTCGATAATCTGTTTCCATCGAGACGGCAAGTACATAATACCCCTCTCGTAAAAACCCCTCTCCGTATTTGCGAAGAACTCGGACAGCTACTTTTCATGAACAGGAACAGATGGTAATCACTTGGCGATATGTCCAGACGTTATGGTGGATGCGATAAAACCTCCCATCCGAACTCCCGTAGCTTCTGACAAGTCATGAACGAAATGTGTGGTCTGGTGGAACACTGCAACCTCCTTGTTGGCCAATTGTGAACACTAATTGTCGATAGCCTACTTAAAGCGAGCCTGTTGTTCACAATAGATGGTAGGATTAAGCGTCTGGCCATATGAGAGCAGCTCAAAGTGGATGATTCCCTTCCAATCCCACCAAACGCACAGCAAAACCTGGCCGTCAATCCCGGCTTGACCACTGTTTCAGACGTTCCACCTTGGACCACGACCGTTTTCGCTTTATATTGTCGTATGTCGTTCTTTTTTCGTCGCCAATCACCATCCGCTTCAAAAATGGGTCGACTTCATTCCATTTCAGCAGCACATCGCAGGCGTTGATTCGGTCCAGAAGGTTTTTTTGCGTCAAATCATGCGGCACCCAAAAATCAAGCTTTTTTGGTATCCAGCCTTCTGCACATGGTTGAAAATGGTGTAGTGACTAACTCTCATCTCCTGGGTGATGTCACGAGATGCCACATACCGGTCTAACTCGATAAATTCCATGATTTGATCGGTATTCATCGTCACAGGTATTCTGTCGGCTGTCTTATCCATGTTGTCGTTTTCACCGGCTCTGAATCATCAAAACCATTCCTCTGCGGTTCGAAGTGATAGCGTGCCATCCCCCAAAACATCATTAATCTCACGGAACGTTTCTCTAGCGGATTTGCCTTTGACAAAGGAAAACGTTAAAATAACGCGAATTTCGGCGTTAGTGAACTTCCTGTTTACACGTCTATAACTTTTGAATGCAATATCCAAACTGATCATGCATAGCGTCGTTTTGTATGTTTTGTCAAGACTTTTCAAATGATGTATAGTATTGCCAGATACGAGCTGTGTAGCGCTTTGTACATACTACAAAAAGGCGGAAGGGAGATATTTGACAACTTAATATAAATTATAAAAATATATAATAAAAGCGTTGGGTATTAGTAATACCCACAAAATACAATATTAATTGTTTCACTGCGGTGAAACAGCGCATCCAAGATTTTCTATCGCACTTGGTCACGCTAAGTGTTTCATAGTCTTAAAACATCGAATTTGCTCATTATATTTTTTTTGAATCCTACATATTACAGTAGTCAATAAACAAATCAAAATTTTTCATTAAATAATAAAGAGAAAATAAAAATCTACTCTCACACGACGACTTTAGCGGGCAAAATTCTAATCAATCTATTCTCACCTTTAAATCACCTTTAAATTAATACTGTGCTTATGGCATGTGTACTTACATCATTCATATACCAATGTGTTATTATTACGACCGAATACCTTGCATTACTTTTACATGACGCATTGAATATCATAAACTTGCTTGCGTCCAGCGAGTCTTTCCTACACCGTTCTGGACTTCTTGATATGGGTTTGGCATTTATAGTTTCGAGTTTTCTTTTTTACTTGTGACGCTGAGCCTCCCAAGTAAGAAATAGTATTACACTTAAAATTAAATTATATTGACCGTGGTAATTTATTTTGTCTATCTAAGTGTACAAAAATAGACAGTAATGTATTATATTTATCTAAAATATAAAGCAGTTTTCTTTTAATATATCGCTACCTGTAGCTGAGCAAAAGAAGTAGTCATGTCGGCTACTTCACCCGACAGAGACATAAAACACAAAGGATTTGACAGTTGTACTGATATATTTATTATAATAACATATATAATTGAAGGATATGATCAATATAAATCATATAATAATATTTCGATTTTAATTAATTAAATAAATTCACATACTTATAATTTTATCCAAGAACAAGAATTTCGTATTCAACCAATATCGAATATTCTTTTCGTAAATTGTTTTTACACTAACCGCTTAAACTAATATTCTGCAAATATTCGTCTTTTCATAAATTTTCTTTGCAGATTTACCATTGGTTATGATTTCCTACTGTACTCTAGTTTTGACAAAGATGAGTTGCTATTGAATACAGCTTTATACAAATGAATTTAGGTATTATACAATACGTCTGCCCGGTAACAATGGTGTGTAGGATTTTGGATCTACATAGCGCCAAGTGTAATGTAAACTGGATCTTCATTCAGAGATACCCTCTGAATGAAGACGCTCAGAGTATTGAACATGGACATTTCGAACAATAAAAAAATAGATCTTTATAAAGAGATGTTATCTATACTGTACGTTGGTGCATATTATTATGAGGCGAAATTATCAGGTATGTGAATAAGTCTTTCCCGTTTTTTTTCAAATTTTGAGCCTTGGATGAAAATGGATATTCTTTAATTAATTTAAAAAATTTAATTTTAATTTTTAGTGTTTATATTATATTGTAGTAAATAACGCGTAGGAACAAAAAGAGAAAATCTATTAACTATCTCAAAAAATAAAAATATAAATAATAATTATAAATCAAAAATACTCTGTATTATTACTTATTGGTATGATATACATATTGATAAACAATTCGTGTAATTCCGATTTAACACAAAGATTAATCTAAATCATAGAGTCATTTTCTGTATACATTAATAACGAAATTAATCTGTTTGTTTATTTATAATATTGCAGTGATTGTGGACATAACCTCACTTATGATGAAATTATCTATTGAAGAAATTGTTAAAAAAAAATTATCTGAATTACTTATGTATATTATAGAGTAATTGCAATAATTTATCAGGTATGTGAATAAGTCTTTCCCGTTTTTTTTCAAATTTTGAGCCTTTATTGTGAAAAAATGGTTACAAATGAATTATTGAAAGTATTGGCCATCGCTAGCTACAACTTTTTCCCATCTTTCTGGCAACATACGAATCCCGTTGCGAAAAAATTCGACCGGTTTGGCCTCTATCCAGTCATCCACCCATTTTTTGGCTTCCTCGTAGGAATGGAAGTGCTGGTCAGCCAGGCCATGCGTCATCGATCTGAAGAGATGGTAATCAGACGGAGCAACGTCTGGACTATACGGCGGGTAGGGTAGGACTTCCCATTTGAGCGTTTCTAAGTATGTTTTCACCGGCGGTGCAACATGTGGACGAGCATTGTCATGTTGCAAAATAACTTTGTCGTGCCTGTCGGAGTATTGTGGCCGTTTTTCTCGCAGTGCGCGGCTCAAACGCATCAATTGTCGTCGATAGACCTCGCCTGTGATCCTTTCATTCGGTTTCAGAAGCTCATAGTAAACCACATCTAGCTGGTCCCACCATATACAGAGCATGAGCTTGGCGCCATGAATATTTGGCTTGGCCGTCGATGATGATGCATGGCCGGGTAGTCCCCATGATTTTCTTCGCTTCGGATTATCGTAACGTATCCACTTTTCATCGCCAGTCACGATACGATGCAGAAAACCCTTTCTTTTATGTCGCTGAAGCAGCTGTTCGCAAGTGAAAAAACGCCGTTCGACGTCTCTCAGCTTCAGTTCGTACGGCACCCAATTTCCTTGCTTTTGGATCATTCCCATGGCTTTCAAACGCTTGGAAATGGTTGTTCGGTCAACTCCCAATGCTTCAGCAAGTTCTTCTTGCGTTTGACAAGAATCTTCATCAAGCAAAGTCGCCAATTCTCGATCTTCAAAGATTTGCGGCCGCCCGGAACGCTCCTTGTCTTCCACGTCGAAATCACCGCTTTTGAAGCGTCGAAACCATCCGCGAACACTTGAATCATCGACACAACCTTCTCCATAAGCCTCCTGAAGCAATCGATGCGTCTCGGCAGCAGATTTCTTCAAATTGAACCAATAAAGTGAAAGTTCCCGCAAATGACGTCGACTCGGCTCAAATTTCGACATTTTCACGATATCAAAAATTTATCATGCGAAAAAATTTTAACTAATGTGTTAGTATGGAATTGTTGACATATGAATAAGCTTTGATTATGACATATGTAACCATTGAATACTCGCACAGTATTGGTGGCGCCATCTCTTACAAAAAACGGGAAAGTCTTATTCACACTCCTAATAGTTTTCGGTCGTCACGTTTAGATGGAGATCTAAGTGTACGAAAAGTCAGATGTGTTGGATCTATAACTTATTTTTTAGTTTTGACATTTACCAATAAAATTCAGTTAATAGGCGCTATCATTTGTATAAATATAATTTTTTGATCAATGAAAAATAAATCGTGATAAATTGTTTTTTCGACATATCCTTTTGCACTATTTGGATTTGAAAACAAGTGTAGTAGAAACTTATCGATTGCTTCAAAAATGTTATGGCGAACAAGCTCCATCGCTTACAACATGCAAATAGTGGTTTCAGCGGTTTCGAAGTGGAGATACTGATGTTATTAACGAAGAACGTTCTGGATAACCGAAAAATTTTGAAAATAGTGAATTGCAAGCATTATTAAACGAAAACTCAGCTGAATCGCAGAAAGAAGTAGCTAATAGGTTAGGACTGAATGACATAGTAGTTGGCAAACGTTTTAATGCGATGGGAAAGATTCATAAAAATTCATGCTTGCCAGGCAAAAAGAAGAGTTTTCTGTCTGATATTATGATTGGTGATGAAAAGTAGATCTACTATGACAATCTGAAGCGCAAAAAGTATTGCATGGAACTAGGCCAAACGTCGACATTGACATCAAAATGAAACATCTACGGCCAAACGGTATTGCTATGCATTTTGTGGAACCAACAGGGTGCTACAAGCTGCTAACAGCGAATGAAACTGTCACCGCCGAGATATACAAATGCCAACTGAATAATTTGCAACAGAAATTGATCGAACATATATCAGCACTCGCGAGCAATAAGCACAAAGTCATTTTCTTGCATGATAACACTCAGTCACATGTTGCGCAAGCCGTCTAAAACACTCTGTTGGAGCTCGAATAGGAAGTTTTGCCTTACCCAGCGTACTTGCCAGGCATTGCGCCTCCCGATTATCACCTATTCAGAACGATGCAGAACGACCTCGTTAATACGCACGTCCGAGATGTACAAGAAGATTGCCTCGAAACCGCCATCGTTCTTTCGCCACGGTATCGCCATATTGCCAGAAGGATGGGAAAAGGTAGTCGATAATGACGGAAAATATTTTGATTATGCTAACGTATATCCATTTTTCATCATAAATGTCCTTTGTTCATTAAAAAGGTCGGAAACTAAGTTCGCCTCTTAATATTTTATATTTTTTTAATATGATTTTTTATATTTTTTTAAGAAGGTTTCTGTAATTAATTGTGTTCTAATATAGGTAATAATAACATAAATAATCATACAATTATTGAAATATTAGGTTCATTTTGCTTCTCGCATCCGAATTTACCAAACACAAATATTTCATAATGTTATCATGCAATGTAATATTTCATAAAGGTATTAGTCTTAATAGATAGTTATGGTTGATAAAAATTGATAAAAATTGTATCCTTGTGAAAGAAAAAGGTTAAGTATGCCAATACAAATTAATAAACTAAAACGCCTTTTATTAAAGTTAATGCAACTAGACGTCCATGCCTACGTAGACCAACTCTCGAATACCCAAATACATATCTAAGTAAATTAAAGTGAATGAATTTGAATGTGGATCTAAATCCGGATCCAAATGCACTTGTAAATCCGTATTGTAAATGGATATCTAATACGATCTGAATACCAAATGAAGATTTCATAAATTTTACTAAATGAAATTTGTCACCTTGTTTCCTTATAATTATCTAGAAAGTTTAAAATAACGTAGATTTCTGAATGCTTTAAAAATTTGTATCTGCTACCTTGAATGCTCGCTCAGCAATGAGATGTGACAATTCCATCCACTTTCCAGGCCCATCTTCTCAGAGAATACGCGTGAGCGTAACTCATTTTCCTTACTAAAATGCACAAATCGGATGCAGGCACGCTCTAACTGCTCAATTAAATGCACCTAATTTAGTATTGAAAAAACTTTATTTATTTTCAACATAACATTAGCATTAGTCAAAAGAATTTTCTAAATGAAAATTAAAATAAAAAATGTATGTCTTATAACTATCTATTTTATTTTAATTAGAAAAATTATTATAAATTTGTATTTACCATGTCCATTTGAACTTGATATTGCATCGTAACCATACTAATGAAAATTTGATTGTTTTGAAGTTGAGAAAAAATATCTACATCATTTGTTTCATTATTTTTGGTATAGTTATAAAGTAAAGAATCTTTAAAGAAATATGAATAAATTTAATATTTTCATATCGAATTAAAAATTAAAAAAAAATTAAAAAAAAAATCGACATAAAAATTATAGCTTTTTTTACTCACCAGCAGAGCGGAACTGTCCTAGTACACCATCACTTTGTGAATTGAGAATATTTTTGAAGTTCGAAGTTAGAGAAGTTACATTTTTACGATGTGAATAAAAGTTTTTGTTTTCTGTAGGTAACTCTACATATGTATTACATGATTTATGCAAAAGATTCCTCGATAAAGGTCGATATGCAAAGGCAGTGCAATATGAAGTCAAACTCGTACGATTATAGAAATCTCGTACTTTTTTCCTATAATAAAATTTTATATTCAATAATATTTTATCCTCAAATGCTTCAGAGAATTTTTAACATTATAAGATAAGTAATTTTATCATAAATTAATATAATGTAAAAGACAAATACAATGTGAAGGTAGCTTTTGCTGGTATCTAAAAACCCTTTACATAATTTTTATGAGAGATTTAACTAAATTAATAAATATTTTTATCGGTTTTATCGTCACTCTACAATAATATTATACTAATATAATGATAGTCAGGCTATCTATGCTTTTAACCACCCTCGAATATCTAAAATAGAAATTATTGCTAAAAAGAAAATTAAATTAGATTGAAAATTAAAAGTAATCAAGTAATAAAAATAATAAAAAACACTAAAAATAAGAAAAAACTTATTCTATGTTAACAAAGGATAACCTGACTGGCCTCACCACCGTAAATTTATATTTACTTTAGATGTCCGATGATTCGAACCGCTACGGTTTATTTTCAAGGATTAAGCAGTTAAGTCCTTAAAGATGAATGTAAAGTAATGCTCGTCAAGAAGAAGGAGGAGAAATAAGATCGTCTACAAGGGGAGTAATTGTTTGGATGGAATAATTGATATAATAAGCAAGCAGTAAAATAGTATATCTATGATAATTCTAGATACTGCCATTTACAACAATAGAGCAAAATGTGCTCTAATATCTTGATTCCTTATAAAATCGAATACCCATGTTCTGAAAAAGTTGCTGCTTAAAATTCAGTTTTTCTGAAAAATCAACCAGACCAAGACAGCAGTAATCGATTATCCTATAGAAAAATTGAACAATAAGATATTTCCTCATTTCAAAATAACTCTTCTAAAGTAATTGTGTGAATACGTAAGGGAATTAGCTCGTTTTTTAAAAATTTTACTACAATTGACACTAAGGCTTTTGTTTGTAGACAAAAATAAGTCCTCGTAGTCTGTAATGTAATATATTACATAAGATACATAGAGTTCAATTGGTTTAGAAATGTCAACGAACTAAAAACTATAGCCTTAATTATAGATAAGTTGCGTTTGAGTTGATCGAAGAGAAATTCAATTTTTGTAGAATATTAGGTTGCTTTATTAATATAATAAGATCTCTTTCTAAATCATTATAGTGCTAGTTTAAATATGCATATATTATCAGGATTTCATAATTTGAATTTTATCTATATATTTATAGTTAACAGCATGGGACAAAATCTTAGTTAATTTAGACTATATCTTTTATGTTAGGAGACTAAAATGTTCGAAAGACTAAGACTTGTGATAAAAAATGCATCTTTATTACGTACATTGATAACATTCAGATCTTTATCAGCAGTCTAGCCTCGAGATGATTTTAGATTTGAAGTCCTGAGGCCGGAAGAGCACTTATTGTAAACGACACTGTTAATTAGTGAGTTCTCCGGTTGAAGGTAACGAACGAAATCTATGAGAACTCGGCTAGCGATAAACGCAGCGTCACGACGGTTAATAACTCCACACTGAAGTAGACACGTGACGTAAAACGTGATCCTTTTATTTCTGTAAGTCTCAGCTATCATGATCAACTTCATTTTACAATCATTTAAAATTATTTTAAGGACCTATTTCATGTTTGCGTTGGTAATAGCGTTTTTCGGACGTCCACTGCGTGCAACTTTTTCGATACTCATTCCGTCTCGTTTAAATTTAGGGAACACTTCTCAACGGTTAATTTTTGCAGTGCAGAGTCTGAGTAATGTTTATCAAGCTAAGTCTTGGCATCAACAGTATTTTTTGCGCGAAAAGGCCATGTTTGATGAACACATGAAATTCTTTTTTAACCATTTTTTTTGAGAATCACAAATGTTGCTTTATTCACAGTGCTGTATCTCACGAACCATTTATCTGACAGCTGTCAAATTTTAACACGTATGTTTCGAAGGCTGAAACTAACTAAAATCATATGGATTTAATTAGAGTAAAGCCATTTATGTGTCATCCTACGATCTCTTCAGTCCACCTGATATTATCTCCAATTCTCTAATTCCAATACATTTACAAACAACATTAAAGCAAAGATAAATATTTAGTAAAATTGGCTATGGATACTATGTCACTTTTTTTTTATTAAAATTATGATTGTTATGTTAAAATCCTTAAAATAATTAAAGTAATTAAAATGATTACTATGTCAATTTTTTATTAAAATATATAAAAAAACTATTTTTAACTTTATGTTATAACAAAAAGTAGCTACAGACTCATCGAAAAATTATAAAAGGAACTGTTTGCGACCTCTTACATAACTTAATTACCGCTTTTTCTCCTAATGCTCTCTCACTCTCTTGCATTTTTGCATGTTGCCAATATGAATCGAGCGAATATCGTGCCAAAGGACGGCAGAGACCGAAAAAGTCACATAAAAGTCACTCAAAAATTAAGGTTATGCTCACTGTTCTCTTAGATTATTGCGGTGTGGTGCATTATGAATTCCTTTCAACCGGTCAAAGGGTAACAAAGAATATGATTTGAGTGTTATGCATCGTTTGCATGAAGGTATTCGTCTGAAAAGTCTAGATTTATGGAAAGACAAATCTTGGTTTTTGCATCACGATAATACTCCAGTTCATATTAGATTGAGTTTACGTGAACATTTCGCCAAAAAATTTAACCATATCGATCCACAACTACCGTCTTATTTAGCACAGTACGACTTCTGATTGTTCAGCAAACTCGAAAGACCACTTCGGGGACACGGTTTTAATTCGATTGAAGAAGTAATAGCTGAATCGAAGAACGAATTGATGGCCATTCCGGAAAACGAGTATAAAAAATATTTTGAAAATTGGCAAAAGCGTTAGCATTGTCACATTGTTTCCAGGGACGGGGTTATTTTGAGGGGGATAAATTAAATTTAGAAGAATAAATAAAGATTTCAATAGTTATAAATAAAGTCTTACTCATATTTGTACACAGTAGTAGGTAATAAATTGATCATTATTAAAGCAAATGAAAATAATACATGTTTTCTGCCTATTTTTTTTTTGCTCAACTGAAGTATATATATATAAGTCTTTATCTATATACTTTGTTTTCTTACTTAACTGATAATTTTGTTTTCTTTAAATAAGCTCATGATAACTAACAGGATCACCAATATTAATACTATTATCATGAATGTAAATATATATATCAATACTTTTTTTGAAGTTCAATGCTTTGCATTAAGTATTATTATAAGGAAAAGTATTATTTATAAATCAAATAAGAATTGACTATGGTCTGGTGATTAAAGTAAAGTAATGTTTTATTGTATTTATGTTTCAACATATAATTTAGAATTGCATAAACCGGATGGTGGAATGACAACAGATTTTCAAATTAATAACAACTCTACTTTAGACAGCAATGGATAGTGTACAGGTTATGAATTTAGAAAAAATATGCACGTGGCTTAAGAGTGAGATCTATTCCTATGATAAAGTTAAGAGCAAAAGGGAGAAACGTAAAGAAGAAACACATACTACTCATGTGATGCAGGATTAATATGCACATATATACCTTAGTCGGGAGCAGACTCCTTAAAAGAAAAACAGTGTATAAAATATACAGGAAATATAAGAATAATCATTAGAGAGGATTGCGTGCCAACTATGTGTGACGCAGCCTTTCTGCACCATTTAAGTACACAAAGAGATTCAGGCTGCAAATATAATCTTATGTGTATTTAAAAAAGACAGGGTCAGATATATAGACAAACGAGGTAAAAAATCTAGAAAGGCGGAGAGATTAATGAAAATGAATATCCACAAAAAGATCCTGTTTGTAACCGAAATTAGAAGTATATGTAGGTGAAGATGTACTAATAATAAATTACATAGAAGATTTGCGAGCATATGGTTAAATAAGAACATGTTGGATGAATAAAATCATGAACAATGACGTCCTATACGAGTATATAAGTCCATGTATCGTCATGGAAGGATGCATGGTGATGCGTTGTCGCAAATGGAGCAGCACACTCCAGCTTATGGCCCTTTTCGCAGTCCATAGGGCTATTGAAAAGCTGTTATCTCATCATAACTAGAAACGCTAAACATGACAAATTTATTTTTGAATTTTTCTCATGGTTTTAAAATCTTTGACGAATAGCGATCAAATCATCGAATTTATCGAGTTAGACCGGCATGTAGCATCTCGTGACATCGACCACGAGATGAGAGTTAGTCCCCAAACCAATTTAAACCATCTACAGAAGGCTAGATACAAAAAAAAGCTTGATGCTTGGGTGCCACATGATTTGACACAAAAAACCTTCTGGATCGAATCAATGCCTTCGATGTGTTGATGAAACGGAACGAACTCGACCCATTTTTGAAGCGGATGGTGACTGGCGATGAAAAATAGATCACATACGACAATATCAAGCAACAACAGTCGTGGTCTAAGGCCGGTGGACCGGCCGAAACAGTGGTCAAGTCGGGATTGACGACCAGGAAGGTTTTGCTGTGTATTTGGTGCGATTGGAAGAGAATTGTCCACAATGAGCTGCTCCCATATAGCCAAATGCTTAATCCTACCATCTACTGTGAACAACAGGCTTGCTTTAAGTAGGCTATCGACAATTAGTGTTCACAATTGGCCAAGAGGGTGGGTGCAGTGTTCCACCAGGACAACTCCAGATCACACACTTCGTTGATGACTCGTCAAAAGCTACGGGAGTTCGGATTGGAGTTTTATCGTATCCACCAAACGAGGGTAGATTGATTAGTTTCCGGCCTGAGCAAGAAAAACAACGTTTTTAAGAATTTTGTATTGTTTCTCAACATAATCTCCTCCAAGGCTGATACATTTCTCATAGCGGTGTTCTAGTCTAGTAATGCCATCTCTATAGACTGATTCGTCAAGCTCCTCAAAATACCGATTTACCACTTCGATTACTTCTTCATTGTTCCCAAATCTCTTACCGCCAAGCCATTTTTTGAGGTTAGAAAACAGATAATAGTAACTATGGGCTAGGTCTGGAGAGTAGGGAGGATGCGGCTTCAATTCAAAGTTCAGATCGTTGATTTTAGCCATCGCCACGATTGACGTGTGCGCTGGTGCATTATCGTGATGACACAAGATTTTTTTCATTGCCAGATGAGGTCGTTTAATTTTCACTTCGTGGCTCAAACGTTGTAATAAGTCTGCGTAGTATTGACCACTGATAGTTTTATTCTTTTCAAGCTAATCAATGTATATAATACCTCTTGCATCCCAAAAAACAGTAGCTATAACCTTGTTCGCCGAAAAAATTGTTTTTGCCTTCTTTGGAGTTGGTTCCCCTGACCCAATCCACTGTTTAGACTGTTGTTTAGTTTCAGGAGTGTAGTAGTGGATCCAAGTTTCGTCAACGGTTACGAATCGACGCAAAAATTCACTTGGATTATGTTTATACAACGCCAAATTGCCGATAGAAATGTTCTTTCGAATCAATTGTTGGTCGACTGTTAGCAAAGGCGGTACCCATCTTGCACAGAGCTTTTTCATTTACAAATGTTGGTGCAAAATATTTTGTACACATTCATAGGACATCTTACAGGTCTCAGCTATCTCACGCACTTTTAATCTGCCGTTTTTCAGCACTATTTGATGGATTTTTTCGATCATATCTGGAATTGTGACCTCAATGGGGCGTCCTGAGCGATGCTCATCAAAGGTGCTCATACGACCCTTTTTAAACTCGGAAACCCACTGCTTAACGGCTGAATATGATGGTGAGGATGTCCCCAGTCTTGAGTCCATCTCTTCTTTAATTTCCTTCGGCGTTAACCCCTTCAAATAAAAGTATTTGATGACAGCACGATATTCCAGCTTTTCCATTTTTACGAAAAATACAGAGGCGTCTTGTGCAGCGTGCTCTCAAACCTAAACTAACATGGCAATCGGAGTGAAACTATAGCTACAAGCTATTTCAGGATGGTATTATAGAACACCACCTCAAGGTAGGCCTAGTGGCGCAATCTCTTGGACAGGCAGGAAACTTATCAATCCACCCTCGTATAGCCTCGACAGCGCCAAGTGATTGCCACCTATTCCTGTCCATGTCGAACGCCCTTGATGGTGTAAAATTCGGCACAATAGAGGCATGTGAAAAATGGCTGTCGTAGTTCTTTTGGTACCATAGAGTGTTTTTGGTACCAAAAACTATGTACAAAGGCTATCTACAAAGCGCTACAGAGCTAATATCTGGCAATACTATACATCATTTGAAAGGTCTTGACATGACGTACAAAAGGACGCTATGCATCATTAGTTTGGATATTGCGTTCAAAATTTATAGACGTCTAAAATTCGCGCTATTTTAAAGTTTTCCTTTGTCAAAGGTAAATCCGCTAGAGAAACGTTCCGTGAGATTAATGGTGTTTTGAGGGATAGCTCGCTATCACTTCGAACCGCAGAGGAATGGTTTCGACGATTCAGAGCCGGTGAAAACGATACCATGGATAAGCCAGCCGGCGGAAGACCTGTAATGACGAATACCGATCAATCATGGAATTTCTCGAGTTAGACCGGCATGCTGCATCTCGTGACATCGCCCAGGAGATGAGAGTTAGTCACTACACCATTTTCAACCATGTGCAGAAGGATGGATACAAAAAAAGCTTGATTTTTTGGTGCCGCATGATTTGACGCAAAAAAACCTTCTAGATCGATTCAACGCCTGCGATGTGTTGCTTAAGCGGAACGAACTCGACCCATTTTTGAAGCGAATGATGCCTGGCGGCGAAAAATCGATCACATACGATAATATCAAGCGAAAACTGTCGTGGCCTAAAGCCGGTAGACCGTCCCAAACAGTGGCCAAACCGGGATTGACGGCCAGGAAGGTTTTGCTGTGTGTTTGGTGGGATTGGAAGGGAATCATCCACTATGAGCTGCTCCCATATGACCAGATGCTTAATTCTACCATCTACTGTGAACAACTGGACTGCTTGAAGCAGGTTATCGACCAGAAACGTCCACAATTGGCCAACAGGAAGGGTGTAGTATTCCACCAGGACAACGCCAGACCACACACTTCGTTGATGACTCGTCAAAAGTTAGGAATTAATAGCCCGAACATAGCGCCAAGTGATTACCACCTGTTCCTGTCCATGTCGAACGCCCTTGGTGGTGAAAAGTGGCTGTCCGAGTTCTTTGCAAATAAGGAGAGGGGTTTCTACGAGAGGGGTATTATGAAGTTGCCGTCTAGATGGAAACAGATTATCGAACAAAACGGCGCATATTTTAAGTAAATCCAACTACTGTAACACTTTTTATAAAGCATTGAATGAAGAGCAAAAAAGAGGAAGGAAGATATTTGACAACCTATCAGGTATGTGAATAAGTCTTTCCCGTTTTTTTCAAATTTTGAGCCTTTATTGTGAAAAAATGGTTACAAATGAATTATTGAAAGTATTGGCCATCGCCAGCTACAACTTTTTCCCATCTTTCTGGCAACATACGAATCCCGTTGCGAAAAAAATTCGACCGGTTTGGCCTCTATCTAGTCATCCACCCATTTTTTGGCTTCCTCGTAGGAATGGAAGTGCTGGTCAGCCAGGCCATGCGTCATCGATCTGAAGAGATGGTAATCAGACGGAGCAACGTCTGGACTATACGGCGGGTGGGGTAGGACTTCCCATTTGAGCGTTTCTAAGTATGTTTTCACCGGCGGTGCAACATGTGGGCGAGCATTGTCATGTTGCAAAATAACTTTGTCGCGCCTGTCGGAGTATTGTGGCCCTTTTTCTCGCAGTGCGCGGCTCAAACGCATCAATTGTCGTCGATAGACCTCGCCTGTGATCCTTTCATTCGGTTTCAGAAGCTCATAGTAAACCACACCTAGCTGGTCCCACCATATACAGAGCATGAACTTGGCGCCATGAATATTTGGCTTGGCCGTTGATGCATGGCCGGGTAGACCCCATGATTTTCTTCGCTTCGGATTATCGTAACGTATCCACTTTTCATCGCCAGTCACGATACGATGCAGAAAACCCTTTCTTTTATGTCAGTCTCGAGTCAGTCAAGCAAAGTCGCCAATTCTCGATCTTCAAAGATTTGCGGCCGCCCGGAACGCTCCTTGTCTTCCACGTCGAAATCACCGCGTTTGAAGCGTCGAAACCATCCGCGAACACTTGAATCATCGACACAACCTTCTCCATAAGCCTCCTGAAGCAATCGATGCGTCTCGGCAGCAGATTTCTTCAAATTGAACCAATAAAGTGAAAGTTCCCGCAAATGACGTCGACTCGGCTCAAATTTCGACATTTTCACGATATCAAAAATTTATCATGCGAAAAAATTTTAACTAATGTGTTAGTATGGAATTGTTGACATATGAATAAGCTTTGATTATGACATATGTAACCATTGAATACTCGCACAGTATTGGTGGCGCCATCTCTTACAAAAAACGGGAAAGTCTTATTCACACTCCTAATAGTTTTCGGTCGTCACGTTTAGATGGAGATCTAAGTGTACGAAAAGTCAGATGTGTTGGATCTATAACTTATTTTTTAGTTTTGACATTTACCAATAAAATTCAGTTAATAGGCGCTATTAACGTAACCATTGAATACTCGCACAGTATTGGTGGCGCCATCTCTTACAAAAAACGGGAAAGACTTATTCACACTCCTAATAATATATAAAACATTAATGATGGAAAATTAATAAAAAATATAAGATTTTCGGATTTTTTCAGATGAAAAGTTTTAATACTAAATGCCGTATAAGAGCCTTATTGAAGAAGATTGAATACTATCGTAGAATAATATTAAACTGAGATATATCACTGTAATATGAAACCGAATAGTTGACAATTATTATTTTCGCTATCTAATCGACGTGTTATGAGTGAACTACTTTGTCATGAGTAGTTGTGGTATATGGATTAAATAAATAAGGCGCGGGACACATGCCTCTATCATCTGTGTGCAGTAGAAGATACTATCTCGAGGACAGTGGTCAGATCTTTCCAGCAGGCATTTGGTTTTACTTCGTATTGTAATCTTTAAAATTTCAGTATAAGAGGCCGAAATAATAATATTAAAATTTAATTCTATGTAGGTATTTTAGTAAATCATGTGTAACAATTATAAGCTAAAAAACTGCATAATAGCTAAATTAGTTGTTAACTTACTTGTCGGCTTCAGTAAGGTAACAGATATCACTACCGTTCCAAAATTCAATGCAAGAGTCGAGAATGATATCGGCGGTTCCTTGGGAGAATAGCTGCAGATTGTTGCTGTTTTTTTCTTTTACAATCACTGCCATCATGTGGGGAAAAGGAAACTTCAGCTCTGTTGATATGCTTAATGAGCGCGCAAACTTTATAGTACGATTGGCCGTTTCAATCTGTTGTAAATGTAAAATATACGATTTTCGATATTAATAAAATGCACCTTAAAAAATAAATTATAAACATTATTGTTTTATTGTTTCTATTAATAATTATGAAAGTACATTTCTTGCAATTTATTTATAAGATTAACATGAAAGTTCTTACAGTTTCGATTACGAAAGTCGCACGATAGCATACGGAGGTGCAACCCCTGTAAAATTTAACAATGCCCACTACTAGCAACCTTATATAAATTCAATTTGCACTATTAAATCATCATTCTTTTATAATGTACATAAAATTCAGTTACAAGCTTCGATAACATTTGGTACTCGTAATATAATGATATTCGTGCCAAACTTCAGGTTCAAAAATTCATTAGTGAATGAGAGGTGCGTAAGTGAATACAGCGATTTTTACTATGCTTGGATTTATTGAACAAAGAAGTTACATTAACTTTTGTTTTTGGAATGAAATTTTAATTCCGTTGACAATGCTGTGAAAAGCCTTTGGGGATCGAACTCTGACGTAAAATGAAATTATGTAATTATGAAGTAATGAAATTATGAAATAATGACATAATGATGTACTTATTCTTAATTAGAGTTCATATATAAAAACGATTTTAAATTAATTTAACATCAGTGATTGTGATGCTGTAAACACACCAGTTGAAAATAATATAAATTATAAAGATTTAAATTCAGATAACTATATACTTCAAATATGTAATGATTTGTACGCGTCCAGATTTGAGTACAGCAATAAATATTCTAAGTAGATATTCAAATAAAAATAATACAAAACTATGGAAATACCTAGAAAGAGTTTTAAGATATTTGAAAGGTTTGATGAATTTAAAATTAACTTATACAAAAGGCAACAGTGAAAATATTTTAAGCGGTTATCTTAAATCTTATTAGGGTGGTCATGAAGGTACTGATTGAAAAAGTACAACAGGCTACTTATTTGAAAGTTATTTGAAAAATGCACGATTTGCTGGAATACTCAATGACAAGCATCTGTAGCAGCTTCTTCAACAGAAGCAGAATATTTGACTTTACTTTAAGGTCTTAAATAAGCATTATGGTTAAAGTCTTTAATAAATAGTATAGGAATTAAAATCATGAAACCGATTGTCATTTATGTAGACAATAACGGTTGTATAAGTATAGCGAATAACCCAAGTAATCATAAGCGATCAAAACTTATAGATATATATATATAGAACCTATTGAACTAAAGCCCGACACAATTTTTTTTTGCATGTACAAAAAATCAAACTCTCTGTGTTTGGCGTATTATACAGGTACACGATCGAATATAATGATCAAGATAGATGACTGTACGATACTGACTATATCGTCAGAGATGGGCTGTGTTCAAATTAATCGTCTTGGACCCATTGCAATTGTCGTTAAACAAAACAGTCCAAAATCGCAGTTAGCGCAAGGTGCATAGAAATCGCGTAAAGCAAAGAATATATTGTAAGAGATAACAATAACTATAGGTAGCTGCTGAAAAGGCGAAAAGTTAAGTTCTAACTGTGAAGAGTGTTAGCATAAAAGTTGTACGAATTCTAGTCACAGTAATTAAGTGTAGTGTAACGATATACACATGTAAAAAGGGTAGAAAAGAAATATCTTACTTATATAAAACTCAATATATAAAAATAAGTAAAGACAAATACTTTTTCTATAACTCTATTAAAAAAATTATTATATAAAGTATAACGGGCACTAAGTATAGGTGCTCGTTTTGAACTAGAGAGAGATAGACGGCTGGTTATAGCCGCTGTCGAATTCAAGTTGGAGGTAAGGGAGTGGGGAAAAAAGTCAGTTAGTCGATTTTTGAGAGTCGAAGCTAAAGGGAGTATTCGCGGTTCTTTTCTATTAGAATTGTTATTTGGTTATTCTGAAATATTGAGTTGTTAAAGTTTTGTTATATCGATTTATTGCTGTTGCATCGTTGCCGTTGTTTTGGATATTGTTTTTCTTGTTGTTGGTGATTGAATATTTTTGTTATTGTTGCTCTTAGAATTGAGCAATTTTGCCAGCTTCAATAAATATAAGAAGAGAGGTAACATCATCGACTGAAGAATAACGGGCCCGCAACGTCAGCTGTCGTTCGAATATATTAGAAAATCATCAGGTATATAAAAATTGAATTCAAACTATTGCGTTCTTGCGTGTACTTGCGTAAATAAATAATCGTGCGGGAATTATTTATCGTTAAAATAAATTCGTCAAACTTCATTATATGTGATTTATTTTGATATGCGCGAATGTGCATGATATGTGAATTTATATATGCTGATTAACAGAATATAGGTAGAATAACCGTTCGATTAGCTTGTGTGTGTTTATAAAAAATTCGAGCGGGAATTGTACATGCACACAAGCAGAACCGCGAGTGTGATTAGCTTATACGTGTGTGAGTGCGACGGTGTATTCCGCCCGCGCGTATAAGTAGTCGAGAGAGATTCGCGCAAGTATAATATAATAAGTTACAGTAGCGACTCCTAACGCTTGAAGACCGTATTAGGTTAAAATAAAGCGCGCGAAATTTGAATTTCAATAGAATTTAAATTGTATTTATTCTCAACTAAATCACACTCAATAAACTAATAGGGTTGCGGGTGTACTTAGGTAATTAAATAATCATTTATAATATAATTTTTAAGTTAATAAATATATTTAAATTGTTATAATAAATTATCAATATTTTTCTTTTTCAAACTGTTAGATTATTTTAGCCTTCTATAAATAATAAAGCAAAAAATACTTGAAACTAAATATTGGAGAGTATCGTAAAAGGATGTAAACATGTGTCCACTGGGTCTGATTACGATCTGCGTCTTTGCTGCCCTGCGCGGCAAATGATTTATGAGTTTATTGCCTAGATGCCTGATGTGTTTTTATAAGTTTTAAGTTTCTCACAAAGACTTGCAGAGTTTTCAAATTCGAGTACTGCAGTTAGTTTTGCGTTGTCCTTTCGGTTGAACAGACGTCTTTTCTTTCCTCGTTTGAAATAAAGTTGATGTTAAAAGATTATTTTGTGTATCTTTATTTTAACATTCCACCTACTATATTTAATAAAAATTCAATAGGTTATTGGCCCAGATTTCGCGAGTAAACTTTTCATGATTTTGTGTATACTGTAATCTAGTAATAAAATAAAACTGCGTTCAATACACAACAAAAAAAAAACAGTTTTTTTTAGTAAGTGGAAAATGAAATCTGTTAAAACAAAAAGGAATATTAAACATTCTAACGGTCAAAAATATAGTGTGTGGAAATTTAGAATCCGATCTCTTCTATCTGAACTTGATCTATTGCACGTTCTTGATGAGCAAGTCCCTGCAGTAATGACAGAAGAATGGAAAAAGTGTGAACGAATTGCAAAAGGTGTAATAGTGGAGTATCTGTCGGATTCTTTTTTGGGTTTCGTGAAAGCCAAAGATACGGCGTAAACAGTTTTGCAGTCTTGATATGGTTTCCAATATGGCGGAGCTAATCATCTTATAAAGAATCGCAGATTCTCTACGAAAAATGAACAGCAATATACAGGAGATAATAAAACTTGACAGTTGCACTTAAAAGAAGTATCCTGAATATTACCAGCAAGGAAGGATTAAAGGTGTTCTGGAGGACGTCTTATGTTGTTCGGAGGTGCTGCAAAATTTACTATCTGTCAGCAACATCCAGAAAGCACAGAGGAGTATTCACTTCAATCCAAATGGGATTGAAGTTACTAAAAATGATATGATAAAATAATTTTTGTCGATAGGCCCATAAATAGTTTGATTCATATAGAATTCATTATTAATAAATTATATAATAAAAAGTCTGTAATGCGATAAACAGTAATTATATCAAGTTGATGGCATCAGACTTGGACATATGGGCAAATCGAAAATTATTGAAATGAAAAATAATAAGATGGTCGGCCGTATTAAATTAATTAATATTATTCTATTAAATGATAATATTTGTGAAGCTTGTATTTTTGGCAAACAAGCAAGACTACCTTTTCAGAAAAGCAAAAATAAAAATCATATAAAAAGACCACTTTTTATTGTTCATTCATATGTTTGCGAACCAATCACTCCTTCGACAATAGATGGTAAAAATTATTTTGTATTGTTTGTAGATGAATTTACGCACTATTGCGTTACATATTTAATAACATTCATGTCAGGTGTATACTCTGTTTTCAAAGACTTTATAAAAAAAAGTCAAACTCATTTTAATTTAAAAATAGTAGATTTACATTGTGATAATGGTAGAGAGTATTTATCAGATGAAATGAAGGACTATTGCAAAGATAATGGAATTAGCTATCATTTAACAGTTCCTCATACTCCATCATTAAATGGTGTTTCTGAAAGAATGATTAGAACAATTACTGAAAAAGCACGTACCTTGATAAGTGGGGCTAAACTAAACAAAGTATTTTGGGGTGAAGCAGTTTTAACTGCTACGTATTTGATAAATCGAACCCCTACTAATGCTTTAAAACAGTATAAAACACCATATGAGTTATGGCATGGTAAAAAACCTCAAGTAAAATATTTAAAAGTTTTCGGTAGTACAATATATGTGCATAATAAAACAAGAAAAACAAAATTTGAAGATAAATCTTGGAAAGGTATTTTAGTAAGTTACGATTCAAATGGCTATAAAATATGGGATGTAGAATTAGAAAAATTCATTGTAGCAAGGGACGTGATAGCTGATGAAATTAATTTTTTGAATTCGAGACCAGAAATGAGGCTTGAAGGAATTGTAATAGAAAACTCCAAGAAAACTGATGAACGTGATGTTCTTAACAAATCAGTAGAGCCTCAGAAATCTGATAATGAAAAATCAGAAAAATTTCTGGAAGACCAATCTGAGAAAAATGAATCAAATGAACCAGATTCGAAAATAGACAGAAATTCAAATGAAAATTTGAATAAGTCTAATAAATCTATAATAGAAATAGATAATTGCAATCAGTCAGAATTTCAAAATGGTAGTTATAATACAAAGAAAGTAATTACAAATCTAAGATGGAGTGATAGAATCAAAAATAGACCAAGAATTTCTTATGAAGAAATAAATTATGTTTTGTGTGCACAATCAGTAAATTGTGAACTTCTCAATAATTTCAATGATATTCAAAATAATATCCATAAAGAGAAATGGAAAAAAGCAATTGAAGATGAATTAAATTCATATTATTTTAATAAAAATTGGATACTAGTATCAAAGCCATAAAACAAAAATATTATAGATTGCAAATGGGTATTCGCTATTAAAAATGATGAACATGGAAATCCATTTAAATATAAAGCGCGTCTTGTTGCTCGTAGTTTCAATCAAAAATATTTAATTGATTGTAATGAGACTTTTGCTTCAGTAGCAAGAATTACAAGCTTTAGATTAATTATAGCGTTTGCAAAGCAATATAATTTGCTTATTCACCATATGAATGTAAAAACTGCATTTTTAAATGGTTCATTGCAGAAAGAAATTTACATGAAAATTATGAAGGAATTAAATACAAAACAAATCAAGTTTGTAAATTAAATAAGGCTATGTATATATATGGATTGAAACGAGCAGTAAGATGTTGGTTTGAAACTTATGATAAAACATTAATAGCAAATGGTTTTAAAAATTTATTAATCGATCGTTACATATATATTTAAATAAAGGAGAAATATCTAAGAATATATATGTTGTACTCTACGTACATGATTCAGTAATCGTTACAACCGATATTCACATAATGAATAATTTAAAAAAATTATTTAATGAATAAATTCAGAATGACAGATTTAAAAGAAATTAAACTATTTCATGGAATAAAAAATTATAATAAGATGTAATTATGATGTATATAATGAAATAATGAAATAATTAAATTATGAAATAATGAAATAATGAAATTATGAAATAATGAAATTATAAAATAATGAAATTATGAAATAATGGAATAATGAAATTATGAATTAATGAAATTTAGAATAATGAAATTATGTAATTATGAAGTAATGAAATTATGAAATAATGACATAATGATGTACTTATTCTTAATTAGAGTTCATATATAAAAACGATTTTAAATTAATTTAACATCAGTGATTGTGATGCTGTAAACATACCAGTTGAAAATAATATAAATTATAATGATTTAAATTCAGATAACAAATATGACGCCCTTTTCAAAATCTTATCGGATGCTTAATGTATGTAATGATTTGTACGCGTCCAGATTTGAGTACAGCAATAAATATTCTAAGTAGATATTCAAATAAAAATAATACAAAACTATGGAAATGCCTAGAAAGAGTTTTAAGATATTTGAAAGGTTTGATGAATTTAAAATTAACTTATACAAAAAGCAACAGTGAAAATATTTTAAGCGGTTATCTTAAATCTTATTAGGGTGCTCATGAAGGTACTGATACAAAAAGTACAACAGGCTACTTATTTGAAAGTTATTTGAAAAATGCACGATTTGCTGGAATACTCAATGACAAGCATCTGTAGCAACTTCTTAAACAGAAGCAGAATATTTGACTTTACTTTAAGGTCTTAAATAAGCATTATGGTTAAAGTCTTTAATAAATAGTATAGGAATTAAAATCATGAAACCGATTGTCATTTATGTAGACAATAACGGTTGTATAAGTATAGCGAATAACCCAAGTAATCATAAGCGATCAAAACTTATAGATATTAAATATCATTTCTCGAGAGAGCAAATAGAGAAAAATGTAATAATATGGAAACATATTTCCACAGGGGAGCAGATTGCTGATGTACTAACAAAGCCATTGCCAACTGTCAAATTCCTTGAATTCAGAAAAGAAATGGGCTTGGAGAAATAATAAAATATAAATCATATTGTTTTCATAAATATATTTTATACTAATAATAGATACAGTTTGAATAGGTTTTGCTGGGTTTCCCTATTCCTTGCAACAAATGTTGGACCGTGTGTAATTTCCCACAACAAACGAGGAAAGAATATAGACTGAAAGGAACTATCATATATCTAATATTAAGTTTTATTTTATTATATATTATTGTATTTACTCAAGTAATTTTTGATGGGGCGTGTTAGATTATTTTAGCCTTCTATAAATAATAAAGCAAAAAAATACTTGAAACTAAATATTGGAGAGTATAGTAAAAGGATATAAACATATGTGTCCACCGGGTCTTATTACGATCTGCGTCTTTGCTGCCCTGCACGGAAAATGATTTATGAGTTTATTGCCTAGACGCCTGATGTGTTTTTATAAGTTTTAAGTTTCTCACAAAGGCTTGCAGAGTTTTCAATTTCGAGTACTGCAGTTAGTATTGCGTTGTCCTTTCGGTTGAACAGACGTCTTTTCTTTCCTCGTTTGAAATAAAGTTGATGTTAAAAGATTATTTTGTGTATCTTTATTTTAACATTCCACCTACTATATTTAATAAAAATTCAATACAAACCAATAAATTCTGATATTGGCGATTCAGGACCCTGCCGCCTTCGCGGTGAATCACAGCAGTTGTTGAATTTAATATTAATAATTTTAATATTATTTATTATTTAATAATAAACAATTACTGTGATTCTAACTGATAGCCGTGTGATTGAATTTTTTTTTATTTTTATTCAATTTCCCTCAAGAATTGAAGAATATTTATAGGACAAGTAGAGGTAAAACAGAACATTCCTATTAATAGTTGATTGTTTAAACAATTTAATAATTGTTGATTGCCGAAGTAAGTGAATGATAGGTAAGTCCTATAATTATTGTAACGGCCTACAGAAATAAAAGAAGATACCAGGATCGTACCTATCCCAGAAAGGGCCCCGTTACAAAAGATAAAAAAAAAATCATTTCCTTATTTATTTAGTGAGAGAATTACACAAAAATTTATTTAGACATAATTGAGAGCAGATTAATTGAAATACTAGAAAAATAAAGTATCTGTTACAAAAAGATTCACGCTAACCACTGAGGATAAGGTATTAATCGAAGAATTACAAGTCGCCTGTTTCGAAACACATCACAATATTAATGATTGTTATAATAAAGTATTAAATGCTGAATACGACATAGAAGTAAAAGTATAAAAATCAAAATAAAAATGCTATACTGTCCGAATTCAGCGGTCGAAAAAGGAACAATTGAAACATTGGAATTAATGTTAAGCAAGCTAAAATTACATGAATAGTTTGCAATTTGCGAATGCATGATGTATGGATAAAGTAATTGTAATACCTTGAATCAAAGAAAATCGTTACAGAATCCAGATTATACTTCAAGGGAAAATAATGAACCGAGTACCGAATATGGTCGAGCATTATGAAGCACCTTAATAATATAAGTATAAAAATAATATAATAATAAAATCGCTTCATTTGTTCTATTATTTGTGTATTTTGTTAGATCATAAACTATATAAACGCGATTTTGTGTCAAAATCGTATATCTTTTGAACGACTAGAGATAAATGAATGAGTAAAGGATCAAACTAAAGGTAAAATCATAGAGAATAAAGGAAAACTATTGAGATGTATTAAAAGATGATAAATTATTTTGAAAAATGTAATTAAGCAAGAAAATTTGATTTTTTTGACCTAAACAGTTTTCTTCAAAGTTATATAACTTTTAATAGGTAAAAGATATATTTAAAAAAAAGATCAGAATTGAGGGCAAAAAAGGTAGAATAAAAAACATATATATGTTTATAATTATAGCATATTTATTAATAAAAAAAAGTCGAAAAAAATGCAAATTTTGTTTAAAAATTTAAAAAATTTGATTTTAAAATCATGTAACTCTTCAATGATACTTGATAAATTAATGAAAAGTCGCTTAAATTGAAGAATAGGTTATGTTAAATAATAAATCAATGGAAAAAAGTTACAGAGCTATGCGATTGATATTTAAAAAAATTGTTAGATCTAACATTTCTTTGAAAATTGTGAAAAATCGCTGTTTCAAAATCAAATATCTCCCGACAAAAAATAGATAAATTGTTCAGACTAACAATAAATTAAAGTTAAAGATCAGTAGAGTAAGAGAAAAATATGTAAAAGTTATACAAATTTATTTATCGAATAATGAAACTCGACTAAGTTTGAAATTTCAGTTGTTCTAACTTAAAGGTTTAGTATCAAAATCATGTATCTTTTGAAAGAAAAGAAATATGGTAACGTAAAACATATGAAAAGAAAGAGAATAACATGCAAAATAAGAAAAAATAGTATCATTTTATTAAATCATTTTATTAAATAACAATAAAATAATAGGGATATTAAGCAAATTTAAACATTTAAAATGAAATTTGAATCATAAAAATCGGTTAATATTAAAGAATTCAATTATATAGTAAACTTTTCAGACCTACCAATAGTACGCCTGCATGTTTCATGTAAAACGGGAAATATTAACCGATTTTTAAAATTCGAAATACCATTTATACTTATTTTACAATACTAAAATACTTTAATTGTACTATTGTCGACTGTTTTTTTCATTGGTCCTACAGTCGAATCAAATCAATCGAAAACAGTATACAATTTACAATACTAAAAAATAATAATTTATTATTATTTAAAAATATTAATTATTTAAAAAATTTAAATACTGGTTGCATTTTTATGTTTATGGCCCGAACCTTAATTTAGAGGGTTAGGGCTTGGGCAAGTTTTTTGGTTCGAGTTTAATTGTAGAGGTCACACTGGTACTGTGTAAATATATCGCTGTCATAGTCTCTCTCTTGATATAATTCACTGCAAGTTATTATATTTGTACCAGGATTCATTGGCATCCTCTGAAAAATATGTTATAGGAATAGAGAATTTACGTACAATAGCACAACCATGCTTTAATAATTTATGTAATGTCGGACTCATCCGAGCCCATGGAAATGTTTTATAATATCAACAGTAGGTATCCCAACAGAATTTTTCCAGCTTATCCATGTTTAAAATTTTTTGGTTTTTAAATGCCAAAAGGATTTTGGCTAATCTCTACACAATTTCTTCATTTATTTGTAGAGCATCTGAAAAAGATGCGACATTATTAAAACATTTCCTAGCAATGTTTTCGGTATTTGTTGTACCATGACCTTGAAGTACCTGATCTACTCGCACTCTAATTTTTTCATAAATTCTTTTTCGGATTAATTTTATTCTTTGCTCAATTTGTTCTAATTTCAAAATTAATATTTATGTTATTTTAAAGCTGCAATATTATTTACATTATAGAAAAATAAATATATAACAATATCAAATTATTAATGCAAGTTATAATATGAAATGAACTTTTATAATAAGAGTTCCCCTTTTAATATAAAATAATAGTTGTGTAATTTGCAGATACTTTACCTCTGCCATCTTTTCGCACATCCCACATTTTTTATATGAGATGATATCCAATATGAAGCAAATTGTAACATCGAGCTAATAATCTTAATAAAATAATATTAATTTAAACTTTGAAAGTATATATATTCATATCCACGTAAAATGTAAACTAGAGTTTAAATATAATATATAATAATAAAGATAAATATATATATATACATATATATATATACATTTATAAAGAAAAATATATAATATACCAATATATTATATGTATACATATTATTAAATAAATACATACAATAATAATAATAATACTTGAACATATATATGTATATATATAAATAAATATATAAATAAATTTTGTAGAATAAGAATCGAAACTAAAATGACCGAATTTCATCCAGCATGTCATCATCTTATTTGGGCTAGGAAAACAATTTCATAATACCGCCGAAATAAGACGTTGGCTTGCGCAAGATCATACGTCAGAAGCGTATGTTTCTCCGATGAAGGTCTCATAGGTAACGCAACATGTACATTAGCGATGCGCTAGTGTACAATTTTTGATGTTTAATTTATAGTAAAATTAATACTTTAAACAATTAAACTACATTTTTAATACAACAAATATTTAAGACAAAAATTATAATGAATGTTTATGATAAAATTTAATTGTTTATACTAGTATTAAGGCTAAAAGTAAGCAAAGTAAACAATGTAATAAAAAAGCTGTAAAAACGAGGAGCAGAGAGAGGGATTGCGGATGATCATGGAAAAACCGGGTATATAAAGCCCCGATTTTTCCACAAAAATTCATTCAGTCAGCAGTATTCAGTCGCATTCAGTCAGCAGAATTCAGTCAGTATTCAGTCATTCATTCAGTCAGCAGCATTCAGTCAAGCAGTCTCCCGTAAGTCCTCTCTCTGTCACCGTGCAGTATATACAAGTAAGAAATAAATTTCATTAATATTTAACAAATTATAAATCTAATATTTCTCTCTCTCCCTTTTCTTTCTATCTCCTTTTTCCGGGAAAGTGTCTGGTCCTCCTATATGGTAGGACTGAACATCCCCCTAGTTTATCAGCCATACATCCTTAGTCAATAGGGAACAAGGTCGGTAGGCCGAGGCGGGTTCAGCTTCCCCTTCGAAAGAAGAGGAAATTGCATCCAAATAAAGCCTTAGACTCTGACCTATGTAAGACCAGCATAGGGTTTCATTATCTCCATTAAAATCTATACTTTATTGTTTGTTGCCATCAAGTGATCGACTAGGCATTCCCGAGCTAGTGGAGGCAACTCCAGGCTCAAAACTGCCTAAAACAATAGGAATACACATGTGTATTAAAATTAATACACGCATGTATTAAAAATAAAGGGTAACGTATACGGAAGGGTAAATATGCCCAGACGTCACAAATGCTTCATCGCTTTTATCTCGGCATATAGGAATCCCAAGCCTAACTCGAGTGACGTTTCTTGTACATCACAAGTATCACCTAAATTGGAGATTTCGTGGACATTTCTAAAGCATATTGGGCATTTGCTGCTTGCCTTGTTACCGGCGATCGTATTAACACATTTACCGTCGAATAAAGTTTGCGAAATTTGATAAGTTATGGAAACTCTTTTTTCATTTTTCAATTGAAATGAATAGGAAGTCAAAGAATTTATTTCCGAACTTAATAGATCGTATTCTTTCTTAATAGTTTCGACATTTTCTTCCTCTAAAGCAATCCTTAAAGGACGACAAAATCTGTGGTGTCGGATTCATTCAAGATAAATCTGTTGCAGTTAAGCTGCACAACATTAAAATTGTAATACTAGTTACAAACAGATTTTGCGTAGATTGCTCGAATTGAACATGTTCTTTTAAATATCTTTGATGTGGATTTGTGTGCCCTGCCGAAAAATCGAAACTTAAAGTTACAATCAAATTTAAATTCATCAAAACACTTGCTTCCCAATTAAATGCTACACTATTGACGAGTCTTTCTGAAGTCTTGTTTAGCATTTCCTGCAATGGTATTCCCATAGTAATGGTATACTATAGTAAACTATAGAATACCAAATAAAATTCAAAAGTGAAAACGCATATACTCAGTGACGGTACTAGTAAAAGTTTTTATTAACTTTTTATTAACTTTTTATTAACCGACTTTTCTCAAATCGGTACATATTTCAAAAATTAGTCAGTACCATTCCTATTCCGACCGAAAAACTTACCCAAGCCCTAACCCTGTAAATTATGGTTTGGGCCATAAACATAAAAAATGCAAGCAATATTAAAATTTTTAAATAATTAATAATTTTAAGTAATGATAAATTATTATTGTTTAGTATTGTAAAATAAGTATAAATGGTATTTCGAATTTTAAAAATCGGTTAATATTTCCCGTTTTACATGAAACATGCAGACGTACTTTTGGTAGGTCTGAAAAGTTTACTATATAATTGAATTCTTTAATATTAACCGAGTTTTATGATTCAAATTTCATTTTAAATGTTTAAATTTGCCTAATATCCCTATTATTTTATTGTTATATTTAAACATATATATGTTTTTTATATTTATATATATATATATATACATATATATTTTTCGCGTTTATATAGTTTATGATCTAACAAAATACACAAATAATAGAACAAATGAAGCGATTTTATTATTATATTATTTTTATACTTATATTATTAAGGTGCTTCATAATGCTCGACCATATTCGGTACTCGGTTCATTATTTTCCCTTGAAGTATAATCTGGATTCTGTAACGATTTTCTTTGATTCAAGGTATTACAATTACTTTATCCATACATCATGCATTCGCAAATTGCAAACTATTCATGTAATTTTAGCTTGCTTAACATTAATTCCAATGTTTCAATTGTTCCTTTTTCGACCGCTGAATTCGGACAGTATAGCATTTTTATTTTGATTTTTATACTTTTACTTCTATGTCGTATTCAGCATTTAATACTTTATTATAACAATCATTAATATTGTGATGTGTTTCGAAACAGGCGACTTGTAATTCTTCGATTAATACCTTATCCTCAGTGGTTAGCGTGAATCTTTTTGTAACAGATACTTTATTTTCCTAGTATTTCAATTAATCTGCTCTCAATTATGTCTAAATAAATTTTTGTGTAATTCTCTCACTAAATAAATAAGGAAATGATTTTTTTTTTATCTTTTGTAACGGGGCCCTTTCTGGGATAGGTACGATCCTGGTATCTTCTTTTATTTCTGTAGGCCGTTACAATAATTATAGGACTTACCTATCATTCACTTACTTTGGCAATCAACAATTATTAAATTGTTTAAACAATCAACTATTAATAGGAATGTTCTGTTTTACCTCTACTTGTCCTATAAATATTCTTCAATTCTTGAGGGAAATTGAATAAAAATAAAAAAAAATTCAATCACACGGCTATCAGTTAGAATCACAGTAATTGTTTATTATTAAATAATAAATAATATTAAAATTATTAATATTAAATTCAACAACTGCTGTGATTCACCGCGAAGGCGGCAGGGTCCTGAATCGCCAATATCAGAATTTATTGGTTTGTATTGAATTTTTATTAAATATAGTAGGTGGAATGTTAAAATAAAGATACACAAAATAATCTTTTAACATCAACTTTATTTCAAACGAGGAAAGAAAAGACGTCTGTTCAACCGAAAGGACAACGCAAAACTAACTGCAGTACTCGAAATTGAAAACTCTGCAAGCCTTTGTGAGAAACTTAAAACTTATAAAAACACATCAGGCGTCTAGGCAATAAACTCATAAATCATTTGCCATGCAGGGAAAATTATTTAAAATCAAATTTTTTAAATTTTTTAACAAAATTTTCATTTTTTTCGACTTTGTTTTATTAATAAATATGCTATAATTATAAACATATATATGTTTTTTATTCTACCTTTTTTGCCCTCAATTCTGATCTTTTTTTTAAATATATCTTTTACCTATTAAAAGTTATATAACTTTGAAGAAAACTGTTTAGGTCAAAAAAATCAAATTTTCTTGCTTAATTACATTTTTTAAAATAATTTAGCATTTTTTATTACATCTCAATAGTTTTCCTTTATTCTCTATGATTCTACCTTTAGTTTGATCCCTAACTTATTCATTTGTCTCTAGTCGTTCAAAAGATATACGATTTTGACACAAAATCGCGTTTATTTCCCACTGTGCGCCGTTGCCGGCGTCATAGAATAGTGCACTCTTGACCGAAGCCGCCGCGTAACTTCCCCGTATTCCTTTTACCCGTCCCCCGTGTGCGCGGTTGTAAATATGTATCTCGCAGATAACGATGTCGCGGAACCAGCTCGCGGTAAGTAACCGTGCGTGTACCCATATAATAAACTGTATGTATCGGTCGTGTGAATAAATAGCCTTTATTGTTCTCCTATAAGTTTTATGTTCTTATTTCTACGTTCTCCTTTGCCTTAGCACAACTATAGCTGGTGCAAGAAACAGTGACCGGATGAGATACGGATGCGTATCCGATCACACGCAACCAGGCAAGAGTACATAAAATTGTATAGGTTACAATATATATATATATATATATATATATATATATATATATTTAATATATCTTTTACCTATTAAAAGTTATATAACTGTCAAGAAAACTGTTTTGGTCAAAAAAATGTAATTTTCTTGCTTAATTACATTTTTCAAAATAATTTAGCAATTTTTATTACATCTCAATAATTTTCCGTTATTCTTTATTTATATTTATTTATTATTGTAGTGGGGATAAGGTATATATAGATTACAATATAAGGTTTAGTTTAGTCCCTGATGAGGAGCCGTAACGAGCTCGAAACATTGTACTGGATCTTCAATTAGGTAAGGGTTTTGGGGACCGTCAAACTGCACTTTACTAACAAAAAAAATTTTTTCAGCTAATATTTTATTTTCAGATTAGTCTACGGCGGTGACTGTATAGAAGGACAGTTTGACTGTCATTATAATTTTTAATTTAATTTTTATTTTTATTATTTTTGTGTATTGATGTATTAATGTTAATGCAAATATGTATTGATATTGTTACGTATTGTTTTCGATTGATTTGATTGGACTGTAAGACCAATGAAAAAATATTTATTAATTATCTAATCTTTCTCTAGATGGATAAACTTATTTTCTCTATAGGAGACCAATAGGAATAACACATGCAATAACTAGCACTGCCGACTGAGAGACCGTGCGGTAGGAGCTCACGATGCGTAGTGCCCCTCTTCGCTGTGTCGCCGCCAGTCTTTTCCTATACTTCTGGACTTTCAGCGCATCGGTCAAGAACTCCGCTCCATATAACATGATGGATTCGGCTTCTCTTATGAGTAAATGCCGCTTGCAGGGTGCAGAACCACTAACGTTGATCTTCACCCTACCAAGTTGCGCTATCACTTAGGTTCTTATTTAATTTGGTCCCAGAAGGTCAACTTGGAATCAATCGTCACCCCTAAATACATCATGGCTGCTTTGGTATTCACTATTATGTCCTATATTTATCAATTGGTATATAAGCAGTCAACAAAAGTACAATTAAAGTATTCCTGTATTCTCTATGATTTTACCTTTAATTTGATCTTTTACTAATTCATTTATCTCTAGTTGTTCAAGAGAAATACGATTTTGACACAAAATCGCCTTTATTTCCCACTGTGCGCCGTTTGCAAAAGGCGATAGAAAAAAACATCTTGAACTTAGGATAAAAAATGCATCGGTGAAGTGAAAGAACCCCAGGCTATAACAAAAAAGGATTGTCAGGAGTACTCCGATAATTGGAAAAATCAATGATTCAATTATATTATATCTGAGGGGTATTATTTTAAAGAGGAACACATAAATATTGATTAATAAATAAATATGTTTAGAGCAAACCAAAAACTCGCCTTATTATTCGAACACACGTTGTGTATATATATATATATATATATATATATATATATATATATTTGTGGACATTATATACTTTGGTATCTAAGAGGAGAAAATGATAAAACGAGTATGTATGTGTAGATATATAATCAACAAAAATCAAAAGGTAAGACAATGTTATTCTTTCTATTTATTTTATAAATATCATCCACAAAGAATTAGTTTCTCAAGGTACTACTGTGAATGATGTATTCGATCAACAAGTCTTTGATCACTTGTGTAAAAGAATTGCGCTTGATAGACCTGAATTGTGAAAAGATCGCTATTGTTTCCTCTTACACGATAATGCACGAGTACATGTCGCGGAAACTAACACTTAATGATTGGTCAAAAAATGGTTCCTGAATTCAACCATCCACCATTCCCGCCTGATTTTAGTTCTCTTGACTACTTCTGTTTCCAAAATTAAAAATTGACTTGAAAGGGAACCATTTTGTGTCGATAGATGAGATACAAAAAGCTATGACAACGGAATTAAAAGGTATTCCAAATATCGAGTTTTTAAAATGGATGAAGATACAGGAAGATTGTGCCAACTTGTGTATTACTTCTAATGAAGAATATTTTGAATAAAAAGTTTATTGAAAAAATTCTATACATTTATTGCATCTTTTGTACCTCAATGTGGGGGCAACATACAGCGGCAGGTAATTTTCTCTCTCTCTCTCTCTCTCTCTCGAACTACTATGATACATTTTATAAGGTCTCATTTGTAACTGCATTTGCGCACCCACGGTTACCTTAGGGCGTCGATACATTTTTAGTCCCCGCTGCTGCTGCGTAAATTAAAAAAAATAGGGACTAGAGGAATGCCATAAATGATGCGGCAGATGTATATTATAAACTTACGTTATTAATATAGAATCAGCTCTAATATATACAGATTTTACATAAATATAATAGACGCGTCTATTGTTGTGAGGAGACAAAATCGTTGGTTATTATTTACGTTATCTTATGTATTATTCACATTCTAAATTCCAGCTAGTGATACTCACAATATAGTGTGAAATTGATTTCAAATTGATCTGACTGAAATATTTATACTACTTTTTATATTTCTTATTTCACTTTTATTTTTTTTATTTCGGAATATAGATCATCTTTGACAGAGCACTTATGTTTACCTATGTCTTTTTATCTGCATGTTCTCTTTATCGATCATTTTAGCTTCTTTTCTCTCTTCTAGATTCATTAAACTCATAATTAAATTCCGACCTAGAGGTTTCCCCAGTCAATAAATATTCACTGATACATGCGATGAAAATACAGTTTAGTATCGGCTATTTAAAGGACCGCTTTGGCAAAGAGCAGTGCACACTTTTGTGTAGTACTTACTTTTGACGGATATCCACAACAAAAGCGAGTTATTATCTTGGTAATATCAACTATCTCACTCACCTTCAATTTTGTGAATTTTTCATCATTTCGGAAGTCGTCACTTCACTGGGGCGTTCTCAACGAGATTCATCAACAGTGCTTGTGCGACCTTGCGTAAATTCAGAAACCCACTGTTGAACTAATGAATATGACGGAGAGGAGATTATATGTAGCATCTTATCTTCTTTAATTTGAAGTGTTATTACTTCTTTTAAATAGATGTATTTGATGAGCGTACGCTTTTCTATTTTTTCCATTTTCACCTCAGTAATAGAAGTGTCGTGTTCAGTAGGCTGCGAAATGTATACTAACCAAGCACTTATTCTGATACATTATGTATAAGTTACTGAAATGTGCTACTCTATTATACAAACCAGGAATTAGTCCTGTCAGTATCATCTCAAAGTCTGTCCGGAAATTTTTCACCACACTCACGCAAATACAGGCAGAAATATTCTTTCGTTCCGAATATAGATTATAATATTTTTCATATAGGTATATCATCAAACTCTCGCTCAAAAAAACATTTATGCAATAGTAACCGATCGTGAATTTCTTGAATATTCACTCTAAAATCTCCTAGAAAACGAACTAGTAGAGGATTATCTTCAACAGTTAATAATTTTCTAGTAGTGGAAACTGATATTTGAAAATGGTAGCATTAAGGCCGTTGTGTTATTTGGAAAAGGGAACACTTATCAGCAAATAGAATGCCCCTATTTTTTACACAGCTCGAAGATGATGACAAGTGGATAGTGTGAGAACCTTCAATACGTTGCGAAGAAGTTCTATTAAAATAGTTTCCTTACTAACATCTCGTATGAATATATATAGGCACTCTAAATCAGAGCTAGTAGTGTGGGATTCGTTTAGATAATATACACTCGAATAACCGATCAGCTTAGACAGCCCAAGATAAGTAGCAGGAAAAAGTATTTACCTTTGCTGATCTTTATATTTATCTGCCAAAGGTCTCGATTTCCTTCACTACATGTGATTCTATGATATTTATGTATAGTTTTTAAAAAGTACTGACCGAACTTCTTAAAAACCAAGGATGCAGACATCAACGTCTTTCTTTCATTGTAATGAACATAACATAAATGCTTCTAAAGTTATAATTAAAATAGTTTACTTTCTTTGTAAAGAGCTACATTCATGAAATAAACATGAAATAAAAATAAAATAAATGAAATTAATCAACAGTTAACATGAAAACATGTAAAATGTAAAATGAGCATGTAGTTATTTTGCATGGTGAAAGCTAATCTATTATTTCATTAAAAAATTATGGAATAATAAAAGCAGCAATTATATTAAAATGAAGTATGTATTGTATCATACCACATTTCTGAAGGTGAATAGCTGTTGTTCTAAATGAAATATTTCCTTAGCTTGGTCTTTGAATCCAATTTGCTTAGACAATTCACAGAGACACCTTAAACAAGTTAATAAATGTTTAGCTTATAATAGATTATTATATTTCTAAATTACATACTTTATTTAAATTTAAATAGTTTAATAATTGTACTCGATAAAGAGTATAGCCTGATAAGACAGCAAAATATTGCTAAAAAAACGGAATGATGATTATAATAGCTATTGATAGTATTCTTATTATTAATACTACTACTGCGACAACCTCTCATCATCATAACTCCGCCACCGCTGATTCGTAGCGACCCTACGTTTCGGCGCCGCCGGTCCCAAACCCTGATGAAGAAGGAGGAAGTACATTTACAACAATTGGACAGCACACTCCTATAGTTTCACAATACTCACACAGCAGACTATATAGCATCTGGCAATGGGAAGGGATACCATCGCTTCGACCGCGTGTGGCGATTTCGGCTCGGCCACAGGACGGCTAGCACGGAGTGGACGAGCTTGACAGACTAAAAAATGGAAGAGTGCTAGCGATGCTAGTGCCGCCGCCATTCACTAAGGCTGTAGGCGTCATATCTGGCGAGGGGGCCCTATAAACGGATTACACGAACTTCGTATATAAAGATTTCGGCACCACGTAACTTGGAAACTCTGTAGAGTAGTTTGAACAGCGGGAGGGTGACACGGAGCAAAGCCGAGCAAGCATGGAGTGGATGAACTCTGCAGGTCCTGAATTGCATGGGTACGACTGGTACTGCCAGCTCGTACGCGGTGGAGTAGGAGCCTGCTCTGCGTCATCATCTGGGGGGGGGGGGTTCTATAAAGGAACATCTCCTCGAATATAAGGATGTTGGTGCGACGTTTTCCGAGGAGCCGTTTCGTAAGGGCAATCGGGTCGCAAGAGGGCAACACATAGTGGCATTCCCGTGCTGGGCGGGGGCTGCCCGCGCGCGGGCTTTGGTTGGTAGCGCATTTCACTGCTAACTACATGCGCACAAGCATAACTCAGTTCATCCACTTCACACATTTGCCACCTACGCCTCTGCTCCCTAAATTAGGGTGGAATGGAAGAGAGCCGGGTTTCAAATCTTGCCTGAACGTTCCCCCTCGACTTTTGTCGAGGACGTAGAAGGGACTTCAAATGGAGCTAAAGACGGTCCATCACGTTTGCTGAGCGCTGCACGCCTAGGAGCTGTCCAAACGAGATCCTGGGTGGGAAGATTAGTCTTTAGCATGCGTGATTGAACAACCAAAACAACCTTGTGCTCTCACTGGCGGCAGGACGAACGGCTTGGTGCCTAGCCAACGTCAATCATTTGACATTGACGAGTGCGTCCTGCCGCGTGATTTCTGCCGGAAACTCTCCAGAGAGCAGGGCATCTTATTGTTCGGGTGTGAATCTCGAGAGAGTGGAGGAGGGCTAGCGTGCTGGGGCGTGCTATATTCCCTGGCTACGTAAAGGAGTCTCACACGAAGGTCCAAGCCAGGAGGACTCCTTCAGGCAAGTATTGGGGAGTCATTCTGGTGAGCTCGCTGTAGAAGGGTCTATGGAGGCCGACCACGTGCGGGAACAAAAAAAAGATCATAAGCATGGATATTACTGAGAACGAAGAGAAGAGATGAGGTGGATGGAGTAGCAGGTGACTGTCCAGAAGAGTACGGAGGTGAACAGCCTGAAGACTCCCTTACGGTCAGTAGCAGCGGAGCCAACAGTGTTGCCAGTGCAATAAATCCTGGGATGACAACAGTAGGAGCTCTGCGATTGGACAGCCAAGACATCTAGAAGGACATCAGCAGGAGAAGGATCATCACAACAAAGCCCTCATTGGCTCTATCAATAGTCTGTTTAAAATGATCTCGCGGTCGACGAAAAAGAAAAAAAATGTGAAGAATACAATAAAGGAGGGGCTTCCGGCTTTACAAAGCCAATTTGAGGAGCTCGAGGGCAGAAGGCGGCTTGAGCGCGGCGCCTACATACTCCCGAGATTGTTGAGATAACATCGAGACATCCGTCTACACCCCCCCCAACGGAATTACCTTACCAAGGCTGAAGAAAAAGAAAAGAAAGAAAGGCAATGACGTCAAGTATGAAGAAAATGTGGTCACTAAATTCAGACGAGAAAACGAGCCTCAGCCTGAGCAAGGCTGGAAAAATGTTCCCATGACGCAGGAAAAGACGGAGCTCTAAAAGAAGGAGAAGAAAACAAAAAGCAAAAGGGGTCTATCAAATTTGCAGACGCCCCGATAACAAAACTAGTTAGAATAAAGAGGACAAAGCCTGAGGCGCTACTTATCAAGCCCACGGAGGGAAGACCTATACGGAGATCCTTAGAGGAATCCTCCAGGGAGTGATTAAATCACGTTGCTGGCTCTCGAGCTCGTGTGGTGTTTTGCGAAGTCCTAACCAGATGGATCATCGCGAGGATGGATCAGAAGAAGTTTTCCGAGGCACTAGAATACGAACAGCGCCTCCTGCTTGGATGACCAAGGGGTGCAACGCTTTATGAGCGTGCAAATGCGGTAACGGAAGCTACAATGCATCTGATCTGCCAAGTCTACCAGCAAGCAATACCGAGAAAATTCGCGGGTCGTGCTAGTCACCTAACTTATTGGTGGACGGACGCAATCGGGCAGCTGTAGGGGCAATGCCTGCGGCTGCGTCACGTAGCACAAATGGCTCAAAGGCGTGACCGTGAAGCCGCTCTTAGGATCGCCGAACATCTATCGCCGTAGAAGATTCTAAGGCTAGCCATTAAAGTGAGTAAACACAAATGCTGGAAAAAGCTGGGAGAAGATCTAAACAACGATCCATGGGGATTGGGAACAAAATCATAAACCGCAAATTAGGTGCATTCCGTAGGATTGAGCGAGGACGGCGTCCTTCATACCATATTTCCCACTTATCCCAAATGATGAGATGATCTAGCTACCGAAAGCCCTGAGGCACTGACCTTTACAAGGGCGGAGCTAGAGAGAGCAGTGTACTCTCTGAAGAATCTTTGGCGGAAGTGCTGAAAGCGGTAGTAAAGAGCCATCCTGAACTCTTGCTTGGCATGTACAATGCGTGTCTTTGCGCGAGAGTATTTTATCCCAGTTGGAAGGTGGCGAGACTTGTGCTGATAAGCAAGGATAAAGGACCACCTAATGCTCCGTCGATGGTCAGAACCTTATGCATGCTAGACACCGCTGGGAAACTCCTGGAAAAGCTGGTGAGAACCTGTCTACAGGGGCGCTTTTAACATTGGGCGACATTTCCAAGAGGCAGTACGGCTTTCGGAGAGGGAGGTCCACTATAGATGCTATCCAAGAGGTGGTGGAGGCGGCCAGGACTTTTGGTGAAGCTTGATGTCAAAAACGCCTTCAACTCGGTTAGGTGGACAGACTTGCTGGGGGCATTAGAGAAGGACTTCAGTGTAGCTGGGGACCTATTCCAGATCATCGGAGATTATTTGAAGAACAAATTCATTCTATACGACACGGTAGAGGACTCTAAGGCAGGTAACATATGGCGCGACTCAAGGATCCATCCTGGGACCCAATCTATGGAATGTTTCCTATGGTGGGATCCGTCGGTTGGACATGCCGGAGACTGTTCGGTGCTCGGATATGCAGATAACGTGGCAGCTGTCATTACAGCAGGCAAAATGACGCTAGCACAGACGCGTCTCGATCAGATCATGCGCAGAATTCGCCGTTGGTGAGCGATCATGGGCTGCAACTGGCGACGGCCAAAACTGAGATCGTGCTCTTCACGAAGAAGCGTGTGCAGCACACCCAGAGTGCAGCCACTAACTATCGAAGAGGTGTTGGTCCCGATCAAGGCATCCGTCAAATATCTGGAAGTGGTGCTAGATACGAAGCTCACCTTCTGGGAACATGTTCGGAGGTCGACAGACAAGGCGGCGATGGTGACGGCCTGCCTTCACAGGGTCATGGTCAACGTAGGAGGACTACGTCTCTACATGAGGCGGCTGCTACTGCGAGCTGCTTAGTCAGTCATACTTTACGGTGCTGAACTTTGGGGACAAGCTGCAGTACAAAAAGTACCACAGGTGCATGGCGGCTATACAGAGGAGATGCGCTTGTTATATAGTGTGTTCTTATCGCACGGTCTCTAAGACGGCTTCCCTAGTGGTTTCCGGGGTCATCCTGATAGACCTGCTGGCCCAGCAGCAGAAGTTTGTTCATCAGATAAAGGGAACACTTCGCCAGGCCGAAGCTAAGAAGCAAGTTAGGGAACGTTGCCTAGCTTGCTGGCAGAAGAGATGGGAGCAGGATACGCACGGAAGGTGAACCGCCATATTTCTAAGACAGATCGGCAGCATGGAAAGGTAAATTACTATCTCACCTTGATGCTGAGGGACCACGGATACTTCTGTGCGTACTTGCACAAGATGGACAAAGTCGCGAATCCCCGTTGCATATATTGTGGATCCGCAAAGGACGATGCCCATCATACATCTTTGTGTGCGGGCAGGGGAAAAGAAGAGGGAGCTGTTGGGGGGAAGATGCTGGAAGGGTCACCCCGAAAGTCATCGTCCTCCTGATGCTCTCCAAGAGACATGGGGAAGGGCTGCCTATTTAGCTGACGATATCGTCAGACGGAAGAAGACGGACCTTCTGAATATTGACCATTGCATTTTACATATCTTGCCCATTTTTCTGGCAAATTATAAATACCCCAAAAAAATATTTTCTTTTTTAAAACTAACCATTAGACGTACTATTTTTCATCTTCTTCTGAAAAGTAGAAGCGTGACTTTACAAATGAATATGATGGAGGTAGTACGGATTGGGTGCGCCGTGGCATCGCCCTAACTACCGTACAAGTGTTGATAACCCAACAGGGGAGGTTCAAATGCTGACAGAGTATTACTCATATAAGTTAATGATGAAAAATAGATTTATTATGATAACCCTAAACTTAGAAAATCGTATACAAAGCCCGGCGATCCCGCCCAATCGACGCCAAACCAAAATATTCACGTAAATAAGGTCATGTTCTGCATATGGTGAAATGAAACGGGTGTCGTGTACTATGAACTACTTCCGAGTGGTCAAACCATCAAGGAATCGTTGTATCGCACCCAACTTATACCTTTCAAGCGATCATTGCAAAAAAAATGGACAGAACATCAAACGAGATACGAGTCCGTCATTTATCACCTCTATAATGCTTGGCTACATGATGCGGCTTCGGTCAACATCTATTTGGAGAATAGTGCATGGAAAATTCTACCTCACGCGCCTGCCAGTCCAGACTTGGCACCATCTAATTTCAACTTGTTTCGATCAATATCGAAGCTCTTACGGGAATATGCTTCAGTTCAGCAGAGGAAATCGCATATTATCTCGATCCTTTCTGGGGCTCCCACGATGAGAAATTTTTTTGGACTGGAATGCATCGATTGTCGTAGATGAATTCATAGAATTCATGGATTGTCAGAAAGGTGGGGAAAGTTATAGCTTTTGATGGACAGTGTTTTGAATATGCGATGCGTAACCATGTTTTCATAATAAAATCTTACATATTGCAAAAAACACTGGAAACTTACTCGTAAACCCGATATATATATATATATATATATATATATATATATATATATATATAGTAATGCGTGAGTATTACTATATAATATATAGTAATGCTGAGTTAGAAATCAGAGATTTCATGTGAAGGATCTCTCTTTTAAATTATTAGGTTGTCAAATATCTCCCTAGAATTTATAGAGGGAATTTATATTTAATTTACTAAATTTGGTGGTGGGGATGGGTATATATAGATTAGAATATAAGGTTCAGTTTAGTCCCTGATGAGGAGCCGTAGCGAGCTCGAAACGTTGGACAAGTCTTCAATTAGGTAAGGGTGTTGGGGACAGTCAGACTGCACTTTACTAACAAAGAATTTTTTCGGCTAATATTTTATTTTTAGATTAGTATACGGGGGTAAATGTAAACAAGGACAGTCTGACTGTCATTATAATTTTAATTTAATTTTTAATTTAATTTTTATTTTTAATTTTTATTTTATTTTTTTATTTATTTTTATTTTTATTTTTTATTTTTATTTTATTTTTTTATTTTTTTTTATTTTTATTTTTTATTTTTATTTTTATTTTATTTTTAGATTGAATTGATTGGACTGTAAGACCAATAAAATAATATTTATTAATGTAAATATCTCCCTTCCGCCTTTTGTCTTATGAATTTCGCGGCTATGTTCAAAGCGCTGCAGAGCTCGTAAGCCCGGTAAGCCCTCCCAATCAACGTCGAAATGAAATATTCGGATAAATAAGGGTATGCTCTGCATATAGTGAGATCAAAAGGGTGTCATATACTACGAACTACTTTCGTGTGGTCAAACCATCAAAGAACAATTGTATCAAACACAACTTATTCATTTGAAGCGAGCATTATAGGAAAAAGGACCAGAACATGATACCAAGCATGAGTCCGTCATTTTATAGCGCAATAACATATTACGGCTTCGGTCAAAAACTATTTGGATATTAGTGCCATCTAACTACCAATTATTTCAATCAATACAAACCATTCTTTTGTAAATATGCTTTAGTTCGTTAGAGAAAATCAAAAATTTGTTCAATACGTTCTTGGAATCGAAAGAGGAGAAATTTCTTTTATCCGAAACTCATAAATTGACAAAAAGAAGGGAAAAAGTTAGAGCTTCCGATACAAAGTACTTTAAATAAAAGATATGTAACCATGTTATCATAATAAAATCTTACATTTTCTAAAAAAGCGCTGAAAACTTACTTGTACTCTCAATATATATATATATATATATATATATATATATATATATATATATATATATATATAATGATTCTACGGATGATAGATTCATTTAATTGAAAATTAACTTTGTTGAACCGTAGAATCCTGTCTATTTGCTTTATAAACTTTCTTTGCTTTCGTTTCCTTTCAGTTCCGTTAATGTATTTTTATATTTATAATTCATATATCAATAAATGAAGTAGTAACAAATATTCACAAGAATACGATGTTAAGTATTCCATAACGTGACTGGTAAATTTTTTAAGAATTAATAATATTTAAATTTACGTCAGAAATAAAGTAGTTGGTTATTTTATTAACATTACTAATATATTTATTGAGAACTAAATAGTTTAGTCCTGGAAAGTGATGAACCATAGTGATTCAAAATTTCGGACATCTAAGGTACATTTACAAGGTATATTCAAACAGCAAAAAGTTTGTATTAAATTTTGTGTCAAAAATAGAATTTAGTGCTCTAAAAGTCTTGAAATAATGACAGTTGCATACCGTGAGTCCACTTTGAGTAAAAAGAATATGTATAAATGGTACAAGCTGTTGTAAGAAGGCCGAGAGGATGTCGAAGATGAACCTCGTCCTGAACGTCCTATGACGTCAGTAACAGATGAAAACGTCCAAGCAGTCAAAGATATTGTGTTAAAAAATCATCGACAAGTAGCTAAGGATGTTGGTTTATCGGTTGGCTCATTTCATGCTATTTTTCGGATGTTTTGAGCATGAGATACGTATCAGCGGAATTTGTTTCAAAAGTCCTTAATTTTGATCAAAAGAACCGTCGCATAATCATAACTCAGGAGATGTTGATTGAAGTCAATAATGATGCTGACTTTCTCAAAAAGGTTATAACTGGTGATGAAATGTGGGTGTATGGCTATATCGATAATTGGAAAAAGCGTTGCCACAAGTGTATTATATATGAAGACGGGGGCTACTTTCAAGGGGACAAGATAAGTATTGATTAATAACTAAAATTTTTTCGAGAAAACCAAAGTAACCTTATTATTTGAGCATACCTCAAACATTTCAGGTCGTAGAGGTACTCTATGGTTAATATTATTATTATTAATATGGTTCATTATTATTATTATTATTTTATTATGTTTATTTCTTTAACTTTTAACTAATTTATTTCATTTTATTTTTAGTAGTTCTTTCGATATCGGATTCATCGCGGGTGATTGTCAACAAAGATAGGCTAACTGCCATTATATTATGATAATATATTATTATATAATGATTGTAAGATCGATGAAAATCTTTATTAATTTTTTTCAGAACAGTCAATATAAGTACAATTTTTAATTTTTTTCTTTGTAAAATTTTCTATACATACATAAAAATATTGAAATATTACATATACACAACCCTACATTTTATGTTTACACCAACCTTCCAGACGTTGCCTGCATAACGTATTACGAAAGAATTAACATTCAATTCTGTTCTTTGTAGTAATAAAATGAATATAATATAATGAGAATAAAAACAAAAATCTATATCATTTTTTATTGAACATCGAGAAAAAGAGAGAAGATCAATCAATCGTTGATCTAGTCTCAATGAAGGAACCAAGATGTCTATCCGAGCAGCTTATCGAAGCCGCAAGCCGGGCGCTTAACCACATTCGTGAAGCCTGGCTGACTGCAGAAGAAGCATTGTTGGTGTCAGTCGCATTTTCCACATCTATCCAAGACGTAATCTGGCCAGAATTCCTATGTCAGGTTTATGACGTCATCCTTTCAGCCTTAGATGCAGTTGATACCCTCGGTTGACCGTCGGATATAGCCTCACCGTTTGGAGACCAAACTCTGTCCCGTTCAACAGGGCCATCGGCGTTCAACCTTGGCTTTATCAAGCACCGTTGCTCTAAATTTCTCTGTTCCATTTTCGTGACATGCACTACTTGCACGTTGTTACAAAACACTAAACAGCTGACGACAGAATGATCGTACAAGGATCTTCACGATCTTAATCGAGAGAGTGAGGATCTACTATTACGGTGGTGGAATTACACGTTCGTAGTATTACTATAGGCTGAGAAATAAAATCGGTCGCATTACTTAATTGTCTGATCTTTTAATTTAATTACTAAGTACAATTTTTTAGCTATACGGTCAATCATTAAGACTCTCAGTTTAAAAAATTGAATCAAATCATTACATCTACATAATAACTTATATAGTAAATATCAAAAAGCATTAGCTAATCTGTACAGGATATAAAATCGTAAACCATAACAGGTTAAGACAGTAATCTAATTTAGACACTCGAAAAAAACGCTATTTTTGTAAAAGTTTTCTGAGAATGCTATTGAAGATATGGATGTAGGATTAAATGCTTAATAAATACTCTTGAAGTACATAAAAAATTCTTTTTATTTATTTTATACATTTTTTATACATGTAAAGTATGGTCAAAGCCAACACCTCGAAACGTAGGTAACGTTGTCGTGGTCGTAAAATCTTGCCGACAGATGGTCTACAACAAAAAAATCAAATAGTTGTATGTTCAGTATGACTCCAGATACCGATCTAACTACCGTTCTGCTCTCCTTAGAAAACTTAGTCGAGCGGCGGTTCTCTCGAACGTTGCGCTGTTGGTCGCGCTTATTGGCGAACTGCATTGCGGTTTGGCCGATTTTCAGGCCCATAATTTCCATTATTTTCAAAAGTGGACTCAATCCTTCATTAAAAATGCAGGCAGCAGTGAGTCATGCAATTTGAACGATTTTTTTATGACATTATAGACATGCTTTATAGACATGCTTCGGTGCCATAGGCTAAACTGTTGAGTTGAAACACTCATTGTTATTTTGAGTGTTCCTGCCCAAGCATCTCTTCAGCAATTCAGTTTTTGTTAGATCTTTGTAGATGGAAACAGAGCATACTCCCACTGTGAGAGCATTGAAAACACAGTAAAAAAATGAAAAAAAGAATAACCACCAGTATTATCAACTTTCACATCAAAACTCGGATCGTTAGACTTTTTCAGTTTTGCTGCTGACGTACTCGTGTTACTAGTACATCCTTCGTTAGTGAATCTGTTTCCGTGAAAAGATCGTTTTCTAGTTCTAGATGGATGACTAGAAGTTATCTGTGCACGATACACTTTCTTCGTATCCATTGCGAATAGATAGATGCTTCACTTTTGAACTTCGAATCACGACTGATTTTCCACTACTGAAATACAGAACTGAAACACAGAAGCAAAATTATAAAGGGAAGGTAATATTGAGAAGCAAAGGTATATATTTTGATGAGAATATATATAGGTGTAATGATTTACAATAGGGGAACAGCTGCTGCAGCGAACAAGCCCAGGTAGGTGGCTTATCCGGCGCGCGCGCGCGCTGGGCGGGTCGGAATAGCGCGCTCAGGTAGTGCGTTCGAAAAGTGGAAAAGTATAGTTAGACTACCTGAATCTTTCTAAAATTTTGATCTAACATTCTTGAATAGATTTACTTTCGAAAAATGTAAAAGAAAACATTTTTTTCAAAGTTGTAAAGTAGAATACTGCCTTAAGTATCGCATTAGAGCTCGCTCAATAAATCCGAGTAGTTTAGCTTACTTCATTAAATAGGATTCAGCCCAGCTATAATGTAATCGTTTGTATATTAGATATAATAGTTTGAATAAAGGTTGTTTATAAATTCGTTACAAGATCAGTGTACAGCGTCAATCATTAAAAAAATAAACAAAGTTATATAGAAAGGATTGATAGTTTTTAGATCTAACAGTGACTGGGGTAAGTAAGATATATATAAAGACGTAGAATATACAAAACATTATGTGATGAAAAAATTTACAAAACCAAAACCAATGAGATTTAAAAAAATAGAATATAATAAAAGAACAATACCGTCTGTTAGTAACAGGCACGAGGTTCTCATTGCATAAAGCTTCACAAGCTACAAGACAGCAAAACTGCATATATTGTTCTTGTGTCTTCATGTTACAGGTATTAAGAAGAATGGCCAGACCAAGAGGTTTAAGAGAATCAATATATTGACGCCATGACTGGTCATCAAATTGAAGTTTAAATGGTAAAATCCGGTCATGTGTCAAGTCTAGAACCTCCGGTATTGTATGCGACGCAGCTATAAAATAAAATGAATAATTAATGATTTCTATAAGTAGTAGGCAAAACAAGAATAATATACATTTTTGAATCCTGAACAAGACTATGAATTGTTATTGAGAAAATAAAGTTTAACATTCTATTTGCATTGATAAATGATAAATTCTATTGGTAAACTCAAACCATTTTTTTCTTTATCTGCTTAACAAGTATATACAAATCTGTAATATTTACAATATCAGTACGGATTATCTAAAAATAAATTTCAAAATTAAATGACGGTTATATCCAATGAAATGAAAAACTTTATTGAATTTAAAACAAATTTATTTAATACAAAAATCTACAAAGTAAAATAAATCAGAACAAAGTCTCCTTCTTTCTTGAGCGACTTCGCCGATCGAACTGACGAATGTATAATCGGAGAAGCAAGGATATCTCGCTTCTATGCCTGCATAATCCACGCACATTCATTACTATATACAGGTATAGATGTACACGGGCTCACATTACGGATTATTGGCAGGCTGGTATTCCAATCCATTGCGACAAGGGGATGCGCCGATATTAATTCTCAAACACTCAATAAATTGATATTCTTAGAGGTGTAGTTTTCCGCTTGCTTCGACAACATCTCTAAAACTTTACATCCAAGGATTCAATTAAACAATTAAAACGCTTTTACTTCGAGGGCCTAATGCTGCAACTAAATATAAAAATCTTGGTTTAACTAACAGTTGCATCATAATGTCTACAATCTCACTTTCACTCTTTACTCCCGCATTTTCCTTTAATTTTAATGCATTCATATTATCAATATACAAATTACATTATGTTTTAATATTTATTTTACAGATACGAAATAATTGCTTAATACAAATCATTTCCTTTGTTGCTGAAATTGCGCTTACATATTCGAATTCACTGGTTGACTAAGATACGCACTATTATCTTTTACTTTACCAAGTGATGACCGCATTTTCATTTAGACAAACCATGTCTGACGTAGATTTTGGAAATATTTTATTACATATAATGGACAACTCAGTATGTTTTATAATCGCCTTCTTTACAATATAATAAATCAACAAGTTTGATTCTCAGCAAATATCGCATAATACGTTTCAGTAACAGCCAGTGTGCTTCGTTTAGATTTTCGAGAACTTTTTTTTTTTTAATTTTTTTAAAATTAAAAAGCATAGCTTTCGACCCAATGATTCATATTCCATAGGCCCTCACAAACCCGCGTATATTATTTCACGAGCTGTTGTTGTGCGTTAAATTTTTCCGTGAAAAGTTAATGGATGCTGATTTCTGTAAGCACACCCGTCGCGAAAACAATCATTTTGTAATATTATTGATATATTTGTAACTTATAATATTAGTTATATTGGTAATACCTGTTGCAAAACTAGAGAGATAATAGAATTGCGTCTGCAAACTGAGTAGAGGATTATGATAACGTAGTTTTGTAACTTAAAAGAGCAACTATTCAAAAAATAGTTCATATGCAAAATAGAAGAGTTTTAGGCCCTAAAAGTCTTTTAAGAATATGCATAATGAAAAAAGTATACCTTTTCATGAATCCAGAGGGTGCAGTATGGAAAAAAAATGAAAACCACCTGGACAAACCTTAAATCAAGTATTCTACCGCAATGTGCTCGAAAAATTACGAAAAAGGTTGCTCAGATTGCGTCCAGAGATCGCCAAGACTTCTGAGACGTCAGAGACGTCAGAGATCGCCAAGGGTTCTGCATCACGACAATGCTCCCTGTCACAGTGCGTTCTGTGTCTCTCAGTTTTTAGCGTCTAAAGACACCGCAACGTTACCACAACCGCCCTACTCACCGAACATGTCACCCTGCGACTTTTTCCTATTCCCCCATTTGAAAAAATTAGTCAAATGTCGACATTTTGACTCCGTTGAAGATATCCAAAAATCTGTGACGAGGGTACTCGGAGAGGGTCCACAAAAAGTGTTCCAGAGTTGTTACAAAAACTCGAAATCTCGCTGAAATAAGTGTATAGAAGCGGGAAGGAACTACTTTACGGAGACATCACAGCGATGTACCTTAATTTTTAAATATACTTGATTTTTTAATTTTGTCCTATTACTTAATTATCTGACCTCGTATATATCGCACCCCCTTTTCCCGTTATTTTAACTCACTATTTTCGTTTATTATACTTCCAGTCATGATCATTGTTACTCCTCTTTGTACTTTATGATTCAATTTCATCTAAATACAAACAAATTTGATTTATTTAAAAAAATAATAATAACAAGAAAAGCGAATAAACATTAATATATACGAAATTAAAGAAGATGAATTCATTAAAGCAATAAAATGAATTTTTTGGAATATAATTTTTTCTTCATAAAAATATTTTTTATGAACAATTATACAATTGACCAATGAGATCTCTGTGTCATCGGTCATAGTTAATTTAGCAATGAATAAATGACAAAATATTCCATTTCTTAGATGGATTTACAATTGTAAGATAACTACATTGTTTGGACAGCCTTACAATCATTCAAGAATTTTTTTATCCTATTCATAAAAGAATTGAATTCATAAAAGAAATAGAAGTAATTAATAAATTGATTTTTTTAGACATTCAAACTGACTTCAAACTTTAAATATTAGTAATCATTAACTACGTATGATTACTATAACCTATGAATTTCAAATGTTTTAATAATTCTTTCAATTTATTTTGAAGTCTATTGATCTGAAAATTCATAATTTTCATATAAGTTAGATCATCCTCTACATAATTTTTAATTTATTTACCTATTAATTTCTGTTTGACGCTATTATTACTTTACAACATGTATGAAGACATGTTTGAATGGTTTTTTAAAATTATTTAAGTTATCATATTTTAATGTTTTGTTTTTATTTTAAAAAAAGGTGCTTATCTGATATCTTTGACATAATAAAAATTTCTAAAATGTTTACAAAAATTGTCAAGAACAAAAACAAAAAGTATAGTTTGAGAAACATCATTCAACAACAATTTTTAAAACGGTTATTTCTTCTGCTTATTTGAGAAATTCTGAATAATAATTCGAATATTTTATAGTTTGTTCAATGCAGTAGCTTATATTTATAATAATTTAATTACTTTTTACGAGTAACTTATAATGTAATGCATTTTTTTAAATATATTTTTGCAATGATTATACAGTTTGATTTAGTAGATATGACCAGATAATTTTAAAACTAAAAGATGTATAATTGAGAAAACAAACAACACCATCGAAAATCTAAGAAATAAATACATCGGAATCGTTGATGACAAAATTCTTAGTCAATTGTAACGCTCCAAATATGAGTTGAAAATAACACGATTTCACATTAAACATCTCATATATTTATATAAAACTTTTACTTATCTCTGTTTAGGTATAGTGTATTAATGCCCCTGAATTCTGATTTGAGTCTGCTACTTTAAAAGTTTATATTTATTACTCACTTCATATCTATTCACTTCTGCTTTTGTATGCTGACGGCTGTCATATGTTCAAGAACGTTCAAAATCAATAAAATTTGATCTGTCAGAGTGAGCATGATTTATAGATAAATTTTTTCTTTCGCTCAAAATGACATTGATGCGTTTGAAAAGGCTATGGCAAGTACAACAGACAAAACGGGAGACCAGAAAGGGGAAATGATATAGTATATTGAAAATTCTTTTACAGTTTTTGTTACTAAAAATAAGTTCATCACCGTCCTACTGATTAACTCACCGGTAACGTACGGAGAATCGTTACACTCTTAATGAGCTTATATTTTCTTTCTAATTTTTTTAACGTAAATATTTTTAATTATAACTTATTCTAATGCGTACTAGCATTAACGATCATAAAATTCTGTAACAAGTTTCTGAAAATTGTCAGAAAATAAATATAATTAGCTTTCAATTTTTTATTTTCTATTTTTTTTTTCAATTTTTTTGATCTTATGCTATTCATTAGTCAAAGACAATTTCATTTTTTTTTGTTGAAGAGTTGAGATTCTATATTTTATTTTATTTAAACATTAATTAATCTAAATGTAAAGTCTTTACCGTTTTTTATATAAGATGTCCTATTGGAATCCTGTTTCTTTCTATCAGTAGGATGATCGGAGTCGTCCGCGTTGCTTAAGTTCATCACACTGTATTATAAGCAATATTATAATAAATAAATAAAGATACTAACTATTTTTAAATCATTATATAAACTTTTAATAACTAAAGATATTAATTACGTCATATAACTAGAAAAAATAGAAGATATATCAAGTTGCTAATAGGATTAGTCAATCAGCGAAACAACAATAAGTTTAATCTAAATTAGATTACTCATTCAAAATAAAAAAAATTGACAGGTAACTCCAATTTCTAACAAAATTACAAAAATTTTAAAAATCTCCGCAATTATAAAGAAAATCAATGTCTAGATTAGAATTTTGATGTTACTATCTCCTTATATTTTATATAATGTATGATTTTATCTACTTTGTAAAACTCAATTTAAATTACAAGAATGAAAAAATGTCAGAGAAATATTTAACAAAAAGCTATTATGATTATATCTATTTGACAGTAAATTATCTAATGAGCAGATTAAAGATATCATATATCATGTAAGAAACAGATTTTACTAGCGATTAGTATAAAAATTATAATAGTATGCTCAATTGTAAAAAGAAGTTAATTCCTGCTACGAAGTGTTAATCTGAAAAAGTTACCTGGAAGCCTTAGAATCAGAATTAGTATTTGAATTGTTCGCATTACGAAGAAAAAAAATCTTCTCAGCTGTGGGATTTGGCCACGATAAAACTCCTTTTTTATCTACACAGCATAAAGCCTACACAAAAAGAAATTCTAAGTTCAAATTTTATATCAATGCAGTATTAAATTTCTTTCGTTTGCTTACGGAGAAAAGCAATACACTATAAATAAAAACATTCATAGATACTCCCTTTTGCTATCCTAGTTCTTTCCCATTTTTATTGTTACAAGCACATGATCAAAAATGCTCGTTGTTTTAAATATTTAACATTCAAGCCTGGTATTCAATATATTTATAATTAAAGCTGATAATACATACTTAGATATATAAATATAACAGCATTCGATTATAACTTTAGTGGTTGTAAAATTTACAACGAAATATCTGTGCAGTTCTATTGACTACTATCTGTTTTTGTTATCTACTTATACTTTCAATTTTTTTTTATGTTATTTAACGTCGCTCTATATATGCTTCCAAATACCGGTGCTGATCAGCGACGGAGGTCTACGATGTGTTTGTAAACAAAGCACATGTAAATTATTACAGCGGTGTTTCTGTCCATCGGCCGAGACCGGGATTTGAATTCGGAGAACCAAGTTACTAGTCCTTCGCTCTAGCGATCGAGCCATCCTAGGCCTCTTACTATATATAATGTATTTTAAATAGAGAATTTAAATTTAATTGTCGTCAATTAATAATCGTGTATTTGATATTATTAATGGTCCACATTCATTTTGAAGGTTATACATTATTATGCACTTTACTGTCATAAAATTATTTTTAGCTGATATTTTATTTTCAGATTGATTAGTCTACTGAGGTGATTTTACACAAGGACAATCTGACTGTCATTATAATTTTTAATTTTTATTTATAGTATATTGATGTATTAAGATTAATATAAATATATACTGATATTATTACGTATTATTATTATTATTATCGATTTATTTAATTGGACTGTAAGACCAATGAAAATATTTATTAATTTGTATATAAGCAGTCGACAAAAGCACAATTAATGTAAATTAAAGGTCTATTTTAACTTGAATTAAAGGGGTATGTCATAATTTATTTTAGAGATATTTATTGTAAATATGGTAGTATTATTAAAGATTATTTTTCAAAATGGATAAAAATGAATTTAAATATTGTAATTCTTAAAGAAAAACTTACAGTCCTTATTAGATGCAAGAAATCAAATATATTTCCGGTACACATGAATTGGAAATTAGAGATTTAAATATTCAGATTCATTCCTTAAATAGATATTTATTCATGATTGAATGTTATTTATATCAAACTATAGAAAGAAATGATTTACATGAATTTTTTTCATGGTCAGAACAAGCATTTTATTAAAATAAAATACAATACGAGGGTGGATTGATAAGTTTCCAGCCTGACCAAGAGATGGCGCCATTAGACCTATCCTGTGGCGTTCTATAGTACCATCCTTAGATAGCTTGTAGCTATAGTTTCAGTCCGATCGCTATGTTAGTTTAGGTTTGAGAGCACGCTGAACAAGGCGCCTTTGTGTTTTTCGTAAAAATAGAAAAGCTGGAAAATCATGCTGTCATCAGATACTTTTATTTCAAGGGGTTAACGCCGAAGGAAATTAAAGAACAAATGTACTCAACACTGGGGATATCCTCCCCATCATATTCAACCGTTAAGCAGTGGGTTTCCGAGTTTAAAAAGGGTCATATGGGCACCTTTGATGAGCATCGCTCAGGACGCCCCATTGAGGTCACAATTCCAGATATGATCGAAAAAATCCATCAAATAGTGCTGAAAAACCGCAGATTAAAAGTGCGTGAGATAGCTGAGACCTGTAAGATGTCATATGAACGTGTACAAAATATTTTGCACCAACATTTGTACACGGAAAAGCTCTGTGCAAGATGAGTGCCGCGTTTGCTAGCAGTCGACCAAAAATTAATTCGAAAGAACATTTCTACCGTCAATTTGGCGTTGTATAAACGTAATCCAAGCGAATTTTTGCGTCGATTCGTAACCGTTGACGAAACTTAGATCCACAACTACACTCCTGAAACCAAACAACAGTCTAAACAGTGAATTGGACCAATAGAACCAACTCCAAAGAAGGTAGAAACAATTTTTTCGGCGAACAAGGTTATTGTTACTGTTTTTTGGGACACAAGAGGTACTATCTACATTGATTACCTTGAACAGGGTAAAACTATCACAGGTCAATACTACGCAGACTTATTGCAACGTTTGAGCTACGATGTAAAAATTAAACGACCTCATCTGACGAAGAAAAAAATCTTGTTTCATCACGATAACGCACCAGCGCACACGTCAATCGTTGCGATGGCTAAAATCAACGATCTGCAGTTTGAATTAATGCCGCACCTTCTCTACTTTTTAGACCTAGCCCCGAGTGACTATTATCTGTTTCCTAACCTCAAAAAATGATTTGGCGATATGAGATTTGCAAACAATGAAGAAGTAATCGAAGCTGTAAATGGGTATTTTGAGGAGTTTGACGAATCAGTCTATAGAGGTGGCATTACTAGACTAGAACACCGCTATGACAATTGTATCAGCCTTGGAGGAGATTATGTTGAGAAATAAAAAAAAATTCTTAAAAACGTTGTTTTTCTTGGTCAGGCCGGAAACTTATCAATCTACCCTCGTAGATAAACATTAAAAAGGAAATTTGAATGTTTAAGAAATGAAAAAACAATTTCAAAGCGATCAGATTAACAATGCAAACTATTTATAGAATATAATATTCCATGTTTGGCAACTTTAGACATGATGTTTACTACTTCATTTACTATTTCTTTGTCAGTTATTATTATTACTTACTTCTATTAATTTAAGAATGTATTTCGTTTTATATTGAAATTGAAAACTGAGTTGAGTTGTTTTCCTCAACTATACGGAAAACTCCCTTTCCTTTAAAACTGATCCTGTCACTACCGCGTAAGCTATCCCGAGGAGAAAAGGGAAACATTACATACCAAAGACATTATTGGTATACTTATGGTTATATAAATATATCTAGGTAAGAATTTATGCTAGAGCATTCGAGCAAGTTTTAAGAAACATTAAAAAACTTAGTAACATAGATCAAGTAGTTTATTATGAATTTGTATTAGTAAATTTCGATTCTCAAGTGTTCTCAAGCCGCAATGACATATGAATATAGTAAGTCGATCACCATGACACCTGTAGCCCAAGGCAAAAAACTGTTGACTCGTTTCATTATAAAGGAAAAGGCGAGGCTTGTACTGACTTGTCACTGAAACTGTGTATGTCAAAGTGATTTCAGTCTACCGTATCAATATTCTTGGAAGCATTATCAATATCGACTAATGTGGATCCCCTAACGACACCACCCAATACTGTTTCTTGGGTGATGGGGGATACGGATGGTTCCAAATAAACGTCATTTGTGGGAATCGCTCTTTCTATTCTTTAGTATGAGGAAAAATCTGTCTGAGGCCTATTGTTTACTTTCGGAAACTTACAGAGCAAAATGTATTGCTAAATCGACGTGCCGCGAGTGGTTCAAACAGTTTGAAAGTTGTGATTTTAAAGTTAAAGACACGGATCGCTCTGGAAAGCCGGAAAGTTTTGAAGACCAGGCATTAGACGCTTTGCTCGATGAGTATTCGTACCAGATTCAAGAAAAACTTGCTGAATCATGGAGCATGATACAACAAACAGTTTCCTTGCGCCTAAGAGCATTGGGATTCATTCAAAAGGTTGGAAACTGGATGCCGTACCAATGGAAGCCGAGAAACGTCGAACGTCGATTTTGCATGTCCTAAATATTGAATTTATTATGATAATTCTAAACAAAGAAAATCATATATAAAGCCCGGTAAGCCCGCCCAATCAACGTCGAAATCAAATACTCAGATAAATAAGGGTATGCTCTGTATATAGTGAGATCAAAAGGGTGTCATATACTACGAACTACTTTTGTGTGATCAAACCATCAAAGAATAATTGTATCAAACCCAACTTATTCGTTTGAAGCGAGAATTACAGAAAAAACGACCATAATATGAGATCAGGCATGAGTCTGTCATTTTTCATCACGATAAAGCTCGGGCACATGTTACGGCTTACAGTCCAAAACCATTTGGAGAACAGTGGATGAGAAATTCTGGCTCACCCGCCTTACAATCCATACTTGACACCATCTGACTACCACTTGTTTTGATCATTGCAGAACGATCTTACGGGAATACGCTTCAGCTCAGTAGAGGGAATTGAAAATTGTTTCAATACGTTCTTGGGCTCGAAGAAAAGATGAGAAATTTTTTGGTCTGGACTTCATCAATTGCCAGAAAGATGGGAAAATTTATAGCTTCCGACGAATGATACTTTAAATAAAGTATGTGTAACAATTTTTTCATAATAAAACCTCAAAATTTAAAAAAAATGCTCGAAAGTTACTTGTACGCTCAATGTAAAATACAAGAGAACTAAATTATCGTTCACTAAAATTTATTTTGGTCTCTTTATTAAATAAATTATATATTTATCTAATCACTGCAAATGTTAAGCTCAGCACTCGATCGCTGATCTGCTCTCGATTTTATCGAGGTGGCGATCGCCATCACCATGGTACTCACGACACGCTGTTGTCGTATAACCGCTATTGATACTAATTATCAATACATAAAAAATTACATATAAAACGCGTATTAAGAATTTATGCACTTTTTAGAATTACATATAAAAGGTCATGTTGTCATATAACCGGTATCAATACTATTTGTCCTCTGCGTACATTCGAATTCTGGATTTCTTTAGAGAAGTTCTAAAAACTCTCAGAGATGTTCTTACTTTTTCGCAACAATACAGCTCGTTAATAATTCAAGAGGAAAAATCGCCTTAGATCGAGAATAATCTTACCGTTCCGCAATTCCCTGTTTTCAAGCCATTAGTCTTTTACTTATATAGAGATGATTCGATACTAATCATATTTTGCTTGCAGATGACCTACAGTTTTATTATCCTACAGATTCAGGTTCTGTACATTCGGCTGGGAGAGGAATTAACTTTGCTTTCATGGCTGCTTTAGTAATTGTAGATTCGGCGACATTTGCTTCCTTAAAACTGATGGGAAAATCAAAACCTTTATGTTTCGATATCAACACTTTTAATGCATGGGAAAGTTGCTGGGTCCTGTGCCTGGATGTCTGCATGATTGAGAATTTATACTGTCTCATAGTATCCATATTTTGGGTATTGTGGACTATTCTCTTATTGTGGACTAGTTCTCTTTAGTCGCTCTCTGCTTCTGAAAAAACTCTGATTTCTCTCTAGCCGCCTCAATGCGACTATCAGATAGACTGGCCTCATTTTTCCGCTTAATATTCCAGAGGGATATCTAGCCATACCATTTTTATGCCTTTCGACCATTCCTTCTTAAGAATTTCCGTCTCATCGGCGGATAGCAGATTTCCGACAAAATCTTCTCATCAGAAAAATATATATACATGCCGGAAACATTTAAGGATGGTATCAACCCCCCGACCGAGCTCCTCCGAGAAAGAAGGCCTTTTCAATAAATTCTTTTAATTTCCAATATACATTCCTGGGCCAGCATTTAATTTTACTACATAACCCTGAATCTGTGTTCGTAGTACGAATCCCTCTATTCGGTCACTACGCTGGTATGGCTCCTGGTGAAGCAGGATGTCTACTCCTCTTTCCACACATTTAGACCTTATTTCTGAAGTGAGCCTGCGTGCTCTTCTGGCATTTAGCTGCGCAAAGTGCAGGACAGGTCCACTTCGATTATCTCGTGCATTACTGGCCATAATCCGTCGAGATGACTAATCTATCGATGGCAGCCTTATATGCTGGACATTTAGTGTCTATCGAACTGTGGTTGGATGCTTTCTTCGCCTTCTTACAATTTATACATTTCGGCGTTGCATCTTTTTTATTACATTCCTGGCTGTCATATCCCGCTAAAATACAGTGGTAGCAGCATTGGTCCGATCTACAGTGCTTGGCTACATGTCCGTAGCCCTGGCACTTATAGCACCTGGTCACCCTAAAGTGGTCTTGTACTCGACAAGAAAGCCACCCTATGTACAATATTTCGTTCTAATAATTTGGCCCGGATGGCCGGGGTGACTTCTACCACCCAGTTTGTGACTGTGTCGCTCCTCTTGCCCGTTTTGAAGCGAGGTTTTTGTCGAGGAGGCCAAACCCTCGTTTTGCTCATATATAGCCAAGAACACCTCATCTGGCGATATGTCCTTGGGCACATCGTAGATGATGAGCCTCGGCTTTCCCCTTGTTGGGGCTTCAATTTCAAACAGGTTGGTCAGGCTTTTGGATGTCTTGAGCTTTTCCAACCCCGCCTCTGTTGCAATTTCCACTAGGAGTCCTTTACTGGTCTCCCTCAGATTCTTTATCTGGATCTTGGATACCCTAGGGTTGAAAGTCTTTTGCAAGACTTCCTTTGCCTTTCCTGTGGAAGAGGTTTTTTCCACGTCCCTGGGTTTCAGTAAGATCACATTTGGTGCTGGCATTATAGTGGCTTTGGCAACCTGGGCTTTTGCGGCGACCAGTCTGCTTTCAGCTTTTTGCCTTTGTGCTGAGTTGTTGTTGTTACTATTAGAGACCACAGTTGCATATATCTGCGGTCCCTTAGTTTCCTTTTGTTTAAGAGCAGCTCATGCAAAGCCTCCCTTTTGGCCTCCGCACGACCACATCTGATGGCCATCTCCGATATGACCACCACTAACTCTTTGCGGCTTGTGAGCTCCTCTTTTCTGAGAGCCAGATCCTCAGATGTTTTGAGAACCCCTTTGGTAGTTTCGTAGAGGTCCGCAACATGCGCTGGAAACTCTAGGCAATCCCTGGTAGTTTTATTGGGTGCCTCTTTATTTGGGAGTGCTGCTGCGCAATTATCACAGTTTGCAGTATTAGCAGCTCCCTCGACGTTGCTAGGTGCAACCTGTTGCTTTTCGTTTTGCTTAATTTGCTCTGAGGGGGGCTCTTATTTCCTTCTTGTTTGTTCCCTTCCTTTGGAGACTTTGCTCTGCTGGCTGACTGGATGGTTTCCTTAGGGTCACCCGTTTTGACCAACTTGATGAGCGGGTTTTTGCCCGCTCGTGTTTTGCTTACTGTTGCTTTGGTTTGCTCCCTCTCTGCAGTTTTGGCCTTTTCATTAGGCCTCCTAATTTCCCTAGCTTCCTTTTCCTTTTCCACCTGTCCTTCTTTCTCATTTGATTTTATCATATTAGTCGTACTATCACCAAAGAACCACCACAAATGACAGATCATACACCCGATCAACAGACAACACCTACCTAAAAGAAACAACGGCAGGTCAGCTACTCCGACAGTGGAAGGTTCAGTTCTCAGGAGCTCCACGTGAAGATGCAGAGGAGTATACTGACAGACTTGAGGAGACAGTCGAAAGCCTAGATATGCCAGAGACGGAGATACTATAGTTAGTCCCAGGAATACTATGTGGATCGGCAAGGATATGGGCAAGGCCCATCCATAAAAATGGAGAAATCTGCAAGATTTCAAAACAGCCCTCCGCGGACAATTTAGGTCGATAGACTATGCGCTGCGACTCGAAGAAGAGTTAAAGGATAGAACACAAGGGTCGAAAGAACCCAACGGCTCCTACCTTAGAGGTATGAGAGTGCTCATTGACAAAATGTCACCAGCACTTCCGACCGAGTCGCATCTCGATAGGATATATAGGAATCTCCATCCCGAATACATCGACAAAATTAATCGCAGCGACTCCAAATCGATCGATGAATTTCAATTAATTGGACAACAACTCGAATTGAAAAAGGAATTGAAAAATCGGTACAAAGAACCTCCACCCGTCAAGACCTGTATGGTCAGTACAGCAGCGTATTCACCATCAAAAAGAGCGAACAAACGCTCTAGACTAGGAGCCCTCGATACTGAGGAGTATAAGATTTGAAAAAACATGTGACAATAATAGAACCGGCTGCAACGGTAACAAATCAAACGAGCAAAAAAACAGACAGCCGTGACAGACGAATCAGCCGACACCACCATACTCACGAGATACTACGTCCCGGAGGAGCGAACGGAACACGAGTCCGCACCGAAGCCCTTCACCAACACCACCCACTAGAGTCCATTCCCCATCATCCAGCCATAATAGTCGATACTCGACGCAAAAGCAATCAAGAAATCCTTTCCCTCACATCAGCTGTCGAAGCCCCTCTCGAAACCAAACACCGGATCAATGCAAGCCAACATACAATAGACGAGCATCGCCGAACAGAAACGAGCGATATGACGATCGTGCGTGACATAAAAATTTGGTGGTGGGGATGGGTATATATAGATTAGAATATAAGGTTTAGATTAGTCCCTGATGAGGAGCCGTAGCGAGCTCGAAACGTTGAACAAGTCTTCAATTAGGTAAGGGTGTTGGGGACAGTCAGACTGCACTTTACTAACAAAGAATTTTTTCAGCTAATATTTTATTTTCAGATTAGTCTACGGGGGTGAATGTAAACAAGGACAGTCTGACTGTCATTATAATTTTAATTTAATTTTTAATTTAATTTTTATTTTTAATTTTTATTTTTTATTTTATTTTTATTATTTTTATTTCTTATTTTTTATTTTTTATTATTATTTTTATTTTTTATTTTTATTTCTTATTTTTTATTTTTTATTATTATTTTTATTTTTTATTTTTATTTTATTTTTATTTTTATGTTTATTTTTTATTTTATTTTATTTTTGGATGGAATTGATTGGACTGTAAGACCAATAAAAAAATATTTATTAATTTGTATATGGGCAGTCGACAGAAGTACAATTCAATTGTGACATAAAAATAATAAACGCAATGACACACAGAAACCAATAGCAAGAAACGAACTACTATAGGCGCTGGTGGACATGCAAGCAGGTAGGACATTGGACTCATTAGATTTCGAATTAGATAGACATTAGATCTCCACTGCTACAATTGTGGAGAAAGAGACGTCACGACACGAGACTGTCTGCGCTGTAGCCCCTACAAACGCCAGGGAAATGCGTGAGGGAACAAGAAAATGGAGTCAACCTTGAAACCCCTTACGAGAAGACTCCGCGAACGGGAATAAATTTCCGCGAAAATAAATATCCCAAAGCTAAGGACGTAACCGATACCTGCCCGAACAACACAATACAGGAAGAAGAAAATCGATTCTTCTTAAATATTGAATTAATGGGGAAAATATTCCCAGCTCTCGGCGATCCCAGAGCAAGGAGGTCATTTGTGGGCCCAGGCCCAGAGAGACTGCTAAAATCAGCAATAACACCATCCGTTTCATACATGGAACTGCCAGATGGAAAACTCAGCGCGAATGACGGAGAGGTGATAGTATCACTAAAAATCGATGGCCAATTGCTGAAAGCAAACTTCAAAGTCTCCAAAGAACTAACATACGAAATGATGCTGGAATTGCGGAATTGCGGTGCACAAGGGCATCGCTACTCCGCCTGCCCACACCCCCAGAACCGTACGTTCTGCTACAGGCGTGGCAGAGCGACCGGAGACGTACACACTTGTACGTCCTGTCCAGAGCGAATAGCCCCTGCCGCTACGTCTTGGGAGGGGGAGAGCGAACGCGACACGCAGTTGGGAAAGAGGATCAAGACGAAGCGTCAGTATGCGATAGATAGCGCGCAAGAAAAGGACACGGTGGAGCCGAAAGAAGAGCAGCCTGCTACAAACCCGTCAATCGCGCACAACGTAGCGCAGACCATAAAAGAGGTCACGAACAGTCTAGCTCAGGGATCGCAATTATTTATATTAATTAATTAACGATATCCCCATCGCCATACTATGTCCCGTTTAATTAGAATCACCTATCGAAGTCCCTTAGCAAAGTTCGCGTGTGAGTAAATACAAATTCCGCGAAATGTAGGCAGAATACATATGGCGACGTACCGAAATTACTACACGGGATCACAGGGAAAACGAATGCACACACATACACACACATGACCATATACAGTCACTTACTAACTCCATCATCACTAGCGTGAGAGCGCTACAAGTGACGCAGCATCGGCGAGCGAGAACGAGTTGGTTTAAACCATGGAAAATGAGCAGATAATGACTCTCCCAGAAACCTACTTGCCTAGCGCAGCAACGCTGCCTCAAACGATAAATACGAATTATTAATCAACCATTAATGGTCAAACCCATTCCAGCAACATCCAGAAAGACAACCCGAAGAAGACGATGCCAGAGTCGCATCACACACGCGATAGAAAGAAAAACAATATTGCAGAAGACCACGCAGCTTAGACGATGAATGATAAAAGAAGACGAACTCAAGAAGAATAAATTGAAGTTAACAATTGATTTAAGAGTAAAAACTCAGAGAATAGAATAGGACTAGAAAAAAAATATACATAGACATTGAAAGCGAAAAGTAGAATAGTTAAGACGCATATGATAGAATAGAATAGAATAGTTTAGGATGCACAAAAAAACACACAAATAACACAGATATAGCGATAAATTAGAATTAGAAAAGAAACTAGAATATAGGTAGTTAATATAGATTCGGTATAAGTTTTTGAATTGTATCGAGATACCAGCGAAGTACGACATATGTGAACACCAGCTAGTGTTCGATTAAAATAAGAAAAATGTTCCCTTGTATTATATGAGACCTAACTGATCAAGAGACCACTTACCCCGAGCGGACGAGTATGTTTTTATTTTTCTGTTTTTCTTGAGTTACCGCACGCATCACTAAACTTTCCCCCTCCACTACTTACCCCTTCACGCTGCGCTTCAGCACGCAACCCAAACGCGCCCCGTCGATTTTGAGAGGGGCAGTTTGTAACCGTACAAACTGTCGGTTCTGCAAGAGTGTGCGCGTAGCGCAGCGAGTGAGGAGATTAGAAAAGGCAGCAAGAGATGCCTTCTTCGCGCTCCAGCCGTCGGTCAGAGCAGTCGAGTTTCGCTATACAATATCCGTAGCCTTTCGCCTTAGCCTTCAGTCCCGATCCGAATGAGGCCGTCCAGCAGCTATACTCTCGGTCTGAGTATATTGAACTCTCTCCCAGTCACGTCCATCCCCGTCCATCCCGAGAGGACCACCGCGTGTGCAGCACGTGCCACAGCGAGCGAACAGCCAGAGAGAGAGAGAGAGAGAGAGAGAAAGAGAGAGTGAGAGGACGCCGCGCAAGCCGCACGAGCTAACAGCGAGAGAGAGAGAGCGAGAGGACGCCGCGCAATCCAGCAGCGAGAGAGAGAGAGATTAAAAAATTTATATTTAAATGTATTAACTGATTTAGTTGAAACGATATTTTTTAATTAAAAAAAATATTATTAATTGTCTAAAAAGAATTTATTTAACTTGCCTCAATCAATTTCATTTTCTTAAAAGCATTAAATTTCATTTCATAAGTATATTATTAATTTTCATATCTGATTAGTTAAAAATAAAAAGGTTTCCAACATTTTTTCTCTAGGTGTATCCAAGTTTTTCATCGCAATTCACATATATTAACGCATGACGTTACCGGTTACTACCTTTTTTTTCAATTTTATATTTTGTTTCAATTATACAAAAATAAAATTTTTTTTTAATATTTCTTTCAAGCAAATAAATATTTTTCAAATTAAGAACCAAATATCTTAAAACAAAATTTTATTTTTCATACATCAAAAAATATTTACTGTATATAAATAAACATTTCCGTATTTTAAATATATAAATTACATAGTTTCAATAAATGATCTACTAATGGTAAATGTATAAACCATTTGTTTAAGTTAAAAAGTATGTATTTAAGTGTACTAAATTTTAAATTAAAGAAAATCTGCGGAGAAACTACATCTAACACAATCGATCAATTTCTTTATTAATTGAAAATTATAAAAAGAAATTAGATGTCTGTATCAGATATTTCAACATTATGCTTATTCTGTACACGTTAAAAGAAACAGAATTAATTGAACGCGTTCTTTGTCTAAAGTGTATAATTAAATCTTCTATCTTGAAAATATTTATAACAAAAAAATGTATATTTGAAGGTCTAATTACTATAATTATATATTTATATATTTTGAACCGCTGACTTTGGTTTGTCTTCTTTCATACTTAAAATAATTCATGTATTCTATTTAATTTCTAATTTGTTTCTGTTTAACAAAAACAATTATATTGCAACAAAATTGCTTTGATAAAATTAACTTAACATTGAGATAATAATAATCACCATTATCAGCAATATATTTGAATTTACAAATTGAATATATCTAGAAATATCTGCTAATTGTAGAATAAACTTTTTTCAAAACATTTTTGAAAAATTTTTTGATTGATTTTCATATTTTTGGAGCGTGTTATAGGTATAATTATATTTGACATATACCAATCTTATATATAGGAGACAGTGAGAGAGAGAGAGAGAGAGAGAGAGAGAGAGAGAGAGAGAGAGAGAAGAAAACTGGAGAAAAGCTTAAGAGGATTAAGAGGGATTGGATTACCCGACACGAATGGCGCCTGTATACAACATGTGGACACGTTCACCGGATACCTCGCTTTCTATTTCTCATACTTTTTATGACTTGTCCCTGCGCAGGTATCGACACACTGTATGCATCTTAGCTTATCAGTCTACATTTTTTTGAATTTGTAAATTCAATCCAATCCTGACCGTGTAGAATACGTGGTTAAAAATTGAAGGTAATCGGTGCACTAGTTTCGGCGCTATACAGAACATACATACACACATACATTCTCTCTTTATATATATATATATATATATATATATATATATATATATATATTCTTCCTATACAAATTATCATCATTTTAGAAAATGAAAAAAAAAGTAAAATACTTTATTTATGGATGCGATCATCATCTATTTTCTATTATTATTATATACTGAACAAATATGGTCCATTACCAAATGTATGTAATCTCAACTCACTGTTTTACTTTCCAAACATACCTAATCATTCGTATATATTTTAAACACAATGTAATTTAAATGTTAAATATATTAAATATTAATTATTATTATTACATTTTCGTATTGAATTTTAAGGAAATATTATACTTTGAAACCTTTCAGGAGATTATTACGTTCTCTTATCATATAGAATAGTATTATGATCATAGTATTATATCATATATATAAGTATAATATTTCCTTAAAATTAAATAAAGAAATGTAATAATAAATATTTAACATTTTTAACATTTAAAGTACATTATGTTTAAAATATATACGAATTATTAGATATATATATATATATATTTATATAATTAATCAGTAATGTATATAAATCGAAAAAAATAGATTAATAGATAAGCATTCAAAGCATAAAATTGGCCAAAACAAGTATGTGTCTATCAGGGATTCACCACACCATTCAGAGAATCAAACGAGAATTTTTTAATATTGTTGATTATAACAATCAATGTCTTATTACTATCTTTTGTTATAATCATCTTTTTATCTGTATAAATTCCCTGATAATGTTTTATAACGTAAAATTTCAATACATATATAACATTATATTAGTTTATGTTTTAATCTAATAAAATTATTTATTATTCATAATATGTTTATTTTATATATTTATGAGAAATATAAGAGAATATAATAATCTCCTGAAAGATTTTAAAAGTATAATATTTCGTTAAAATTCAATAAGAAAATGTAATAATAATAATTAATATTTAATATTTTGAACATTTAAATTGCATTATGTTTAAAATATATACGAATGATTAAGTATGTTTGGAAAGTAAAACGGTGAGGTGAGATTACATGTATTTGGTAATGACCATATTTATTCAGTATATAATAATAAAAAACCGATGATCGCACCCATAATTAATATAAACATTAAATACATTACTTAGTATTGTTTTATTTTCTAAAATGTCCAAAATTGGTATAGGAAGAATATATATATATATATATATATATATATATATATGTGTGTGTGTGTGTGTGTGTGTGTGTGTGTGTGTGTGTGTGTGTGTGTGTGTGTGTATTACACACACACACACACCCAGTGTGGAGTTTTGTTGCTTTCTCCCATCTGGCGCCTCCCCAGGTTACGGATAGGGAGTGGCTCGCTACATTTTGTAGAGGGAACTGAGGAAATAAAACACTCAGGGCGGACAGAAAAAGCTAATAGGGAGGGCCTCCCGAATTTAAGGTCAATTATGATTAATGTTTGGTATAAACAAGGATATACCCCAGGGAGTAACTCCGACAAGACCGATCAGTCTCCTCACCGATTCCGATAGAGTGCAAGCCTCTATGGTCTGTAGTAGTCCCTCGGATTCTGGGGAGGACAACTCAAACATCATCATAGACAGTACATTGAATACTAAGGGAGATATCATGACGGATCAAGTCGATAGTATTTCTGCTCGAGAAATTTCAATCACGCGCAGAAACAATCATCTGGAGCGACTTGGAGAGAAGATCAACCAACTGTTGGATTTTGTGAAAGATAGGCATAACGTGCACAAGACCATTAAGGATCTTGCTCGTTCTATTAATACTTCATATAAATGCATCAATATGGCAGAGGATGATCTGTTGCAGTATCACCGTCCCGGTACTCATGAAGTGGTGACTCAGACTACGCCGAGTCTACACTGATACCAAACGAAGCGTAGCCTAAGGGATAGACTCCACCCCTAAAACAGTAGGTAGTAGAAAGACGAAAGAACCATCACTGGGCTCAAGGAGACTATCAGAATCAGTTGGAGTACCTACAAGGAAGTCTGAGGCCAACGAAAATCAATGGAAGACCATCAAGCGCAAGCAGCCTAAAGGCAAAGATAAGGAATTACTTAGTGCACGCAGGCTTAGTGGACGAAATAGACCTAATTCCATCTTGATTAAGGCCAACGAAGGAGTTATATACGCGGAGGTACTGCGTCAAATGAAGAATGACCCGGAGTTATCTCATGCGAAGAATGAAGTCAACAGGATACGCAGAAATGCAAGCGGTGCCCTAGTACTTCAGTTAGAACGGACAGTCAAAAATGCACATGAGTTGGCTCGCATTGTTGAAACTTAGGTTGGCCATAGAGCATCCACTTCGATCCTGACTAATCTTATTACATTGGAGATTAAAGATATAGATGAGGTTACTACAATGGATGAAGTCTTAGAGGCTCTGAAATCACACCTCGAACTAGAGGAGACTAACATGCTAATCACTCGTTCCTTGCGGCAAGCTTATGGGGGTACTCAGACGGCGGTGGTGTCTGTACCATACAGCCACGCAACTGAGTTACAACGTGCAGGGCATGTTCGCATCGGATGTGTCAGCTGCAGAGTTCGAAAAAAAAAAACAGAAATAAGGCGTTGCTTCACGTGTTGGCTGATTAAGGCATACAAAGATGGATCAACAGGAAACAGGGGGAACGAGATTTCCACCTGACCCAGTTGCTGACTGGACATGATTGTTTTAGGTTCTATTTCCACCGTTTTCACCTGGATAATAATGACTTCTGCCCCATCTGTCCGACATTGGTTGAGGATGCTGAGCACATATTAGTGAACTGCCCCTGTTATAGAACACAACGTGCGCAATTGCTTAACACCATTAATAAGCCGATAAGACCAGAGAGCATTATATTAATAATGCTGGAATCTGCTGAAAACTGGAAGGCAGTAGCCAGATTCGCAAAAGAGTTGATGACCAAACTTAGAAATGCCGATAGAATTAAGCGAATGGCCCAGGATGAATTCGGCTAGCTGATTCTATTTTTAATTTGCAGAGTACGAACACCGAACCCCTGATCACATGTATGGATGGGGGACATAGGATAATGTCATAGAAAGAGGAACCGTATAGGCTAACTAACAGCCCCGCCGAAGTAATATTCTCTGATAGTTCCAGCGGGATGCTGGTTTCGAGAGACCACTTGTGAACACACACACACACACACACACACACACACACACATATCATATCATATCGTATCATACTAATTTATAAAGACAAAGCGTATTTTTGTTTGTACACGATAACCGAAAAAACTACTGAACCGATTGTTCTGAAATTTGACATATAGATTTTATATTATCTTGGGAAGGACATACGCTATGTTTTTTATTGAAAATCATTTTACTTTCATCAATAAATTAAGTTAATGGTTTTAAAAATCAGCTCTACCAGTGGCTACTAGGTGGCGTCTTGAATCACGAACATCAACTCAATTTAGTCCGCTTAAAGTATTAATACTAGGTCAGCTCAAACGAATTTTCATATCCAACTTTAGGATTCGTATCCTAAAGAAGGTGTGACGTTGGTCGGTATTACCTTTTTTGTTCTTCAGGCAAATCTGACACTACTCTCACATCTTATGGATATATTTTAATTTTTGTCAATTTTATTTTGTCTTATGTGAGAAAATCTGTCTCTCTCCGTCTTTCTCTTTCTTTCTCCTTCTCTTATAAAATGGTTCTGTATACCAAATTATATTTTAGTAAAAATATAAAAAAAATATAAAAAAATATAAAAACTAAAAATTATATTTTACTCCAGAATTGTGACAAGAGACTTTTTTTTAGTTTGAACAAAAAAAATGATTGCAAAATGGGGTTCTTTTATATATATATATATATATATATATATATATATATATATATATATATATATATAATATCGTCACTTCTGCATAAAAGGCGCAATATTCATCGTCTGCTACGAAAATATTCATGGTATTTAATTGAAAAAACGAAAATATACGAAATATGTAATATATATTGTATGCATATTATATTGTACATATTATATATATACACATTTTAAATACGGTTTCTACTGAGAAATATTGTATTGACATGTACGGGCGGTTGATTACGATACCTCGTTGCCTCAAGACGATTTATATAGCCAGTTGTGTGTTCGGATGATAGAATACAATGTCCAGGTGTCCCTGGGCGATTTCTAGGGGGAATATTGTATTTAGTTAATAGAAAACGACGTCCAGGTATGACGAAATCGACTTCTATGGGAAGATTCGTGCTGGGATGGTAAAAATACGATATCTAGATCTTTCCAAACGACCTCTACGGGAAGTATTGTGTTTAGTCGTTAGGAAACGATGCTAGCTTTCTCGGGACGACTTCTACTGGGACTATCGTGTTTACTTGGTAGGAGATGATGTTTAGGTATGTTGGAACAACTTCTACGGGAAATTTTATGTTCGGACGGTAGAAAACGATGTCTGGGTATGACGGGACGAATTTTATGGGAAGATTCATCTTGGGACGTTCGAATACGATGTCGGGATGTTTTGAAACGACTTCTACGGGGATTGTTAAAGAGACTTCTAAAAGGAGATTCATTTTCTATCATTCGAACACGCATACTCCAATATCAGTCGTCCCGGGATAACTGGACACTGTATTCTACCTCCCCAAAAGAAAACTCTCTATAGCAGTCGTCCCGAGACATGTCCTATATTCCGAACATGATACTCTCTGTAAACGTCGTCTCGAGATACTTGGACATCTTTTTCTACCGCTCGAACTCGAAAGTACAATTTTCCCCTTAGAAGCCGTATGTAATATGCATATATGTGCGTATTAAATACGGTTGTACATTCGGTATATACATACTGTAGATACAGAAGCGACGATGGGTAAATTACGGTCAATTATTTATAGTGATATAGATTTGTATATATAGAGTACTTTTTACTTAAATATTATTGATTTGTTTATGAAATCGGTTATATTATTATCTCGGGCGAAGCCGAGATGGGGGATGCTAGTATACGTATATACGCGCAGTTCTCTTCTTTTTCACTCGGTCCCTCACTTCCTCTACTTCCCCTTTTCAGCATCGTGCCTGCCTGATACCTTGCCCCTCCCCTTAACATCAGCATATACATGCGCCCACTGTTTCTCCTTCTTTGCTTTGATGCGTTATATATAATTATAGAAATTTCCGAACAGCTATTCGGATATTTTTCAGCAGTGCGCTGCATTTATCGATAGTCGAGATTGCAGATGGACCTTGTTCGTGATTCTGCCGCAAAATCTAGCGCTGTCACGGAACCAACATTGCCTATGTCTCTGGCAATCTCTGCTCATCTCTGATAATATTATAACGGCAGACCACGTTAGAATTCAGCAGCAGTGCTCAATGCTGTATTTAGACAGACAGATATATATAAAATATATTATGAATCTCGACAAGATTTGCAGGTCCTTTTTAATGGCTCATAATTATTTTGAAATATGCATTTCAAGACTTATTATTAATAATTATTATTACTATTATAAATATCTTACGTAATTAATTATTAAAATAAAGTACCGTCACAGAACCCAAAACATGTAAAATATTGGCTGATCTTGTCATCATATGCTCTTTTCCAACTATAATATTCCAAAAATAGACACATAATTCTCTCCAATTGTAAACTACCTCAGGATGACTTGGGTAAGTACTTTCTTCAAATGGATCTAAAAACTAATTTTTAATAAATTAATATATTATTAGCATATTAAATTTTTTATAAAAATATGTAAAGGAAGATTTAATCATTTAAATACTACCTGAATTTTATTTGAAGATTGATATAATTTAAAGAGAGCTTTAAATCGTGCCATACCAAAGCAATTCATTGCTATCCAGCAAACAGGGAAGGCTATGGGCAACAATGGCAATGTCACTGTAACTGGTTGCAAAATCAATAGCTCAGTCCAATGACCTAAGCCAATGTAATTCTTCAAATAAAAATAACGCATGAAATTGAACAGAAGTAATAATACAAACAGTATCGGATAGGTAATATGTTGAATATAATAAACCATAATCAAGTGGCGCTTGCGGTTATGGCAGGTAACTGGACGATTTAGAGCCATAGCTAAAGCCATGCGTAAATTTTCAAGATATGGTGTTTCTTGAAGTTTATAAATTTTATTACAAAATGGTGTGCGCACTTGAGGAGTCAAGAAAACACTACTATTATTGTTCTTCTTTGGATTGTAAATTTCACCAGTATGCAATGCTGATGCATTGGGATCCTAAAAGCATAAAAAATTTGAATTTGATAGTTTATTAATCCAAGTATCATAGATAAATACAAACATGCATTATATACATTTCTATACAGAGTTATTAAATACATTAAAAAAATATTTTAAGGCTTTTGCTTCTATTATATAATGAAACCTTATAACAAGTATTTCGAATATCAATAAGAAAAATTAATAGTGAATGATTTTGAACAAAACCCTAACATTATAAGGAACACAATAACCAGGAGCTTGCTGACCCGGTTTGATAACTATAATGTCACCAGCAACTAATAGAGACCAAGGTAAATTAACAATCTGACCATCTCGATAAGTCCATTGCAGAGTTATACAGGGTGATAGAGGAGTACACAAATGTGGATAATTCTCTGATTTCCAAACAGATTTTGATTTCGCAGCTAAAAGCAAAAAATTGAAATAATTTAAAATTTAAAAACAACATTTCTCAATTTGTAAAAAATTTATAATTTAACTACAAATATAAGCACCTTCTATTTGATCAATAATACTTTTAGTTCTACGTAACATTTCAAAATGACGTAACTTATTATCAAAGACTACTAAAATGCAATTAAACACAACCATAATTATTATTATAACACTTTCAAAAGAACAGCAAGAATATCTAAAATGAAAGCAAATTTTGAAAAAGATTTTCTTTTTTACAAAATTTAATTATTACTAGGTTCCAGCTCACTCAAATTTATTTCCAGCAAAGAATGATACAATAAGCATAAGAGCACTTGTAAGAAGTGCAGCAGCCGATGTCCAACAAAATGTTGTATGCTGGCTTTTATGATGCAAAGCATCTTTTATCCATTCTTTATACCTTCTGTAATTTACAATAAATTTATGATAATAAATATTAAAAATATTAATAGAAAACAAAATTTACGTACTTTTTATGTTTACAATCTTTTAAATGTTCTTCTATTATTTTTTGAACATCTCTTTGTAATATTGATAGCGCATCTCTTGTTGATAATCCTAACTTTTCATCTTCTTTTGTATTTCGTTTTTTCCTGTGATTTGACTCACCATGAACTTCTTCCATTGCCTTTTCACTAAATATTAATAAACTTTCTCAACAGAATTTACATTTAATAAAAAATGTTTGTAAAAGTCATCGTCACTTTATAAAAATCTGAACTGTTCTATATACACAGTATCAGAGATAATAAGGGGAGATCGCCGACGCTTATGGGCCAGACTGCAGTAAAAATTTTCGAATGAAAACGAGGACCTCTGGCGGCCAAAACTAGGTACTGACCGTTTCGTGCGATATTCCAGATGTTTTTCCAGCTCGTGCAATGGTGCGATCAGAGCAGAGATAATAAGGAGAGATTGCCGATGACATATACGAAAGGCTCGACGATTTTCGAGCGCCCGGGAGCGTGCGCCCTCAGCAGGCTCAACTGCTACACTAACGCGCCAACGCGACGTCACAGCTACGTCAGCATAAATTAATGTGTGCATTTGCCTGCGTCACAGCTCGTGACGTAGGCAATAAATATATATAGATATAGTTATACGCTTTTGTCCAATGCGACGTTGTCGTTTTCGTTTATATCATTACAGAGGCTAAGCCAAAACATCTAATATGCGCACGAGTATCAAAAAGCAATTCAGATCCAACTCCGATGCCAGGTTTATCATGCAGACGAATTTTTGATTCTGCAGAAAATTAAGACTTTCTTTTCTTCCATTGTAGAAATTTCAAATTGAGTCTTATGATTTTGTGCTAAAATGGATATTCTTTAATTAATTTAAAAAATTTAATTTTAATTTTTAATGCTTATATTATATTGTAGTAAATAACGCGTATGAACAAAAAGAGAAAATCCATTAATTGTCTCAAATAATAAAAATATAAATAATAACATAAATAAAAAATACTCTGTATTATTACTTATTGGTATGATATACATATTGATAGACAATTCGTGTAATTCCAATTTAACACAAAGATTAATCTAAATCATAGAGTCATTTTCTGTATAAATTAATAACGAAATTATTCTGTTTGTTTATTTATAATATTGCAGTGATTGTGGACATAACCTCACTTATGATGAAATTATCTATTGAAGAAATTGTTAAAAAAAAATTATCTGAATTACTTATGTATATTATAGAGTAATTGCAATAATTTATTTTATTCTGAAAATTATAGTATAATATTTTAAAGAACATATAATAAATCGTTTATAATCATAAATGTACATTATTTAATATATATATATATATATATATATATATATATATATATATAAAATAAAAGTATCAATATAGAGTAGATTGAAATAAATATAAATGAGAAGTATGCTGTTTGAATGTGAAGGAAACTAGGAATCATGTACGTGATTTATGAATTATATTTAATATGCAGTATCAGAGACATAGGTTGATCAACTACGTTAACATTAAAATCTACGTCAAACTCGTATTTTTTAAAAATATGTTTAAGCTCGCGTCATAACGTATAGTAATTTAAAATACTTATACATTTTTTGATTTAGATTAATCTTTGTGTTAAATCGGAATTACACGAATTATCTATCAATATGTATATCATACCAATAAGTAATAATACAGAGTATTTTTTATTTATGTTATTATTTATATTTTTATTATTTGAGACAATTAATGGATTTTCTCTTTTTGTTCATACGCGTTATTTACTACAATATAATATAAGCATTAAAAATTAAAATTAAATTTTTTAAATTAATTAAAGAATATCCATTTTAGCACAAAATCATAAGACTCAATTTGAAATTTCTACAATGGAAGAAAAGAAAGTCTTAATTTTCTGCAGAATCAAAAATTCGTCTGCATGATAAACCTGGCATCGGAGTTGGATCTGAATTGCTTTTTGATACTCGTGCGCATATTAGATGTTTTGGCTTAGCCTCTGTAATGATATAAACGAAAACAACAACGTCGCATTGGACAAAAGCGGATAACTATATCTATATATATTTATTGCCTACGTCACGAGCTGTGACGTAGGCAAATGCGCACATTAATTTATGCTGACGTAGCTGTGACGTCGCGTTCGCGCGTTAGTGTAGCAGTTGAGCCTGCTGAGGGTGCACGCTCCCGGGCGCTCGAAAATCGTCGAGCCTTTCGTATATGTCATCGGCAATCTCTCCTTATTATCTCTGATCAGAGATGAACCGAGATTGTCAGAGACATGGGCGACGTTGGTTCCGTGACATCTCGTGACGTCTGCGATCTCGAATATCGATCATCAATCAAAATCCATTCTCTCTCTGTGTGTGTGTGTGTGTGTGTGTGTGTGTGTGTGTGTGTATGAATGCAGTTATTTTTCGATTTTTCACAGTAGCTTGATTTTTACATCATTTCTAGTAAAAATCGACCGAATCCCATTTACATTAATATTATATTATTAATATTTATATATATGTTCTTTACATGAATACATAAAAATGCGTATGTTAATGCGTATATATATATATATTTAATAATATTTAAGTAAAAAGTTCTCTATATAAAAATCTATGTTTCTATAAATCATTGACCGTAATACCTATCGTCGCTTCTGTATAAAATGTTGCTTCAATGTGGCGTCCACTTCAAAAAGTTCATATTTTGCCGACCATTTTATACAACACACACACACACACACAAAACATTACATACAACTTATATGGGAAAAATTGTACTTTCGAGTTCGAGTGGTAGAAAAACATGTCCAAATGTCTCAAGAGTACGGAGAATATCATCTTCGGGCGATAGAATATGTCTCGGGACGACTTTTACTGCGAGTGTGCGTATTCGAATGATAGAATACGAATCTCTTCATAGGAGTCGTACTGACATACATAGATATTGTTTCCCACCAAAGATACACAACACTTCCCCTGGAAGTCGTTCCAAATCATCTGGAAACCGCATTCTGTCATCCCAACATGAAACACCCTATAGAAGTTGTCCCGACATACCTAAACATCGTCTTCTACCAACTAAACACGATAGTCCCAATAGAAGTCGTCCCGAGAAAGCTAGCATCGTTTCCTAACGATTAAACACAATACTCCCCCTAGAGGTCGTTTGAAAAGATCTAGATATCGTATTTTACGCGAATCTTCCCATACAAGCTGATTTCCTCATACCTGGACGACCTTTTCTATCAACTAAATACAATATTCTACGTAGAAATCGCCTAGAGACATCTGGACATCGTATTCTATTATCCGAACACAACTGCCTATAGAAATCTTCAGGCAACGGGATATCCTAATCCACCGCCCGTACAAGCCAATACAATATTTATCAGTAGCAACCTTATTTAAAATACGGTATTATATATATATATATATATATATATATATATATATATATATATAAAAGAACCCCATTTTGCAATCATTTCTTTTGTTCAAACTAAAAAAAAGTCTCTTGTCACAATTCTGAAGTTAATATAATGTATGAAAACTAAAATATAATTTTTAGTTTTTATATTTTTTTATATTTTTTTATATTTTTTTTATATTTTTAGTAAAATATAATTTGGTATACAGAACCAGTTTATAAGAGAAGGAGAAAGAAAGAGAAAGACGAAGAGAGACGGATTTTCTCACGTAAGACAAAATAAAATTTACAAAAATCAAAATATATCCATAAGATGTGAGAGTAGTGTCAGATTAACTTGAAGAAAAAAAAAGGTAATACCGACCAAGGTCACACCTTCTTTAGGATACAAATCCCAAAGTTGGATATGCACATTCGTTTGAGCTGGCCTGATATTAATATCTTAAGCGGACTACTTTGAATTAATGTTCTTGATTCAAGACGCCACCCAGTGGCCGTTGGTGGAACTGATTGTGAAACCCATTTTCTTAATTTATTGATGAATGTAAAATGATTTACAATAAAAAACATAGCCTATGTCCTTCCCAAGATAATATGGAATTTATATACCAAATTTCAGAACAATCGGTTCAATAGTTTTTTCGGTTATCGTGTACAAACAAAAACACGCTTTGTCTTTATAAATTAGTATGATATGATATGATATGGTATATATATATATATATATATATATATATATATATATATATATTCTACAGGATGATCATAAACGAGGACAGTCTGATTGTCATTATTTTAGCTAATAACTGATATTATAAAGACTATAAGACCGATAAAAATATTTATTAATTTAATTCAGACCAGTTGACATAAGTACAATTTTTAATTTTAATATATAGTTATATAGACTAGCGCACTCACGTCTCGGCTTCGCCCGAGATAATAACATAACCGACTCAAATAGTTAAAAACTACTTATGAAAAAAATACTCAATGCATAAAAATATATTGTCTAGATAATTTTACTTATGATAATATTATCATATATTATTATCGTATATTAATATCATATATTAAATATGCACACATCTACTTATTAAATATTTATGAACTAATAAATATTATAAATATTTATATATATATATATATATATATATATATATATATATATATATATTTGCTATGCAAATTTTGGACATTTTTGAAAATGTGAAAACACTAAGTAAAATACTTAATATTTATAATAATAATAATTATATTAGTATTTCAGGAGATTATTAGGTTCTCTTATATTTCTCATAAATATATAAAATAAACATATTATGAATAATAAATAATTTTATTAGATTAAAACATAAACTAATATAATGTTATATATGTATTGATATTTTACGTTATAAAACATTATGAAGGAATTTATATAGATAAAGAGATGATTATAACAAAATATAGTAATGAAACATTAATTGTTATACTCAACAAGATAAAAAAATTCTTATTTGATTATCTGAATGGTGTGTTGAATCCTGATAGACACATACTTGTTTTGGCCAATTTTATGCTTTGAATGCTTATCTATTAATCAATTTTTTTCGATTTATATACATTACTGATTAATTATATAAATATATATATATATATATCTAATAATTCGTATATATTTTAAACATAATGTAGTTTAAATGTTAAAAATGTTAAATATTAATTATTATTACATTTTTTTATTTAATTGTAAGGAATAATTATACTTTTGAAAACTTTGATGAGATTATTACGTTCTCTTATCTTTCTCATAAATATATAAAATAAATATATTTATTTATGAGATATAAAATGAATAACAGTAGATTAATATAAGTGTTACATGTTCAATAAGAATTCATAAAAAAGGTTAAGAAATGTTATAATCATTTTTCAAGCCTCGAGCAGAGAGAAGGAAACAGTTTTCAGCCTCTATATATATATATATATATATATATATATATATATATATATATATATCATATCATAAGAATTTATAAAGACAAAGCGTGTTTTTGTTTGTACGCGATAACCGAAAAAACTACTGAACCGATTGTTCTGAAATTTGACATATGGATTCTATATTATTTTGGGAAGGACATAAGCTATGTTTTTTCTTGAAAATCATTTTACTTTTAACAATAAGTTAACAGTTTTAGTGGCCAGTTTCACCAGCGGCCACTAGGTGGCGTCTTGAATCATGAACATCAACTCAATGTAGTCGGCTTAAAGTATTAATACCAGGCCAGCTCAAGTGAATGTTCATATCCAACTTTGGGATTCGTATCCTAAAGAAGGTATGACATTCGTCGGTATTACCTTGTTTTGTTCTTCAGGTTAATCTGACACTACTCTCACACCTTATGGATATCATTTAATTTTTGTAAATTTTATTTTCTCTTACCTTGGAAAATCTCTCTCTCTCTCTCTCTCTCTATCTCTCTCTGTCACTATCTCTTTGTTTTTCTTTCTCTTTCTCTTACACAATGGTGCTGTATGCCAAATCATACTGAATATAGTTTGTGACGACAAATTATATTTTTATATTTATACATTCTATTAACTTCAGTATTGTGACAAGAGATTTTTTTGCTACAATGTTTTTTTTAGTTCGAACAAAAGAAATGATGGCAAAAATAGGGTTCTTTACCAACAACCTCCAAACGATGTATATATAAATAAAATATATCGTCACTTCTGCATAAAAAGGCTATATCCATCGCCTATTTAAAAAATATGCTATGCGCATACCAACCTTTTGCTTGAATTTCAGTTAACATCACTACGAAAATATTCACGGTATTTAATTGAAAAAACGAAAATATAAAAAGTATATATATATATACATATTTTAAATACGGTGACTACTGAGTAATATTGTATTGGCGTGTACGGGCGGCTGATTACGATATTCCGTTGTGTTAAGACGAATTCTATAGGCAGTTGTGTGTTCGGATGATAGAATGCGATGCCCAGGTGTCTTTGGACAATTTCTACGGGGAATATTGTCTTTAGTTGGTGGAAAATGAGATCCAGGTGTGAGGAAATCAACTTCTATGGGAAGATTCGTGTTGGGGCGGTAAAATAAGATAACTAGGTCTTTCCGAACGACTTCTACGGGGAGTGTCATGTATAGTTGATGGGAAACGATGTCCAGGTATGTCCTTACGAATTCTATGAAGAGATTAATATTCTATCATTCGAACACGCACACTGCCAGTAAGAGTCGTCCTGGAATAACTGGAAATTGTATTCTACCTCCCCAACACAAAACTCTCTATAGCAGTAGTCCCGAGATCTTTCCTATAGTCCGAACGTGATGCTCTCTTAAACGTCATCTCGAGGCACTTGCACATTTTTTTTCTACCGCTTGCACTCGAAAGTACAATTTTCTCTATTGAAGCCGTATTTAATATGCATATATATATATATATATATATATATATATATATATGGTCGGTAAAATATCAACTTTTGAAGTGGAGTCTACATTGAAACAGCTTTTTATACAGATGCGACGATAGGTAAATTACGGTTAACTATTTATAGAAACATAGATATTTATATATAGAGTACTTTTTACTTAGATATTATTGAATTATTTATGATATCGGTTAAATTATTATCTCAGGCGAAGCCGAGACGGGGGATGCTAGTATATATATATTGTCACGAGGCCGCATACGAAATGCGCCTCGTAAGCCGGGGCGCGTACATGTAAACACCGCGCGACCTGGACACGGCGACCGGCCGCGCAGGAAGAGTGGGGAGAGGGGGGAGCGAAGATTCGTCGCGGAGAGGCGCATAGGAGAGGCAGTTTGTCTCGTGCTATAATAAGGGAACCATGTACGTCCCAGCCGTTTCAAAAAAAGCGATTCTTATATACGCGGTTCGGACGGTTCTCGGAGGAGAAAAGACAATGGGAGAAGACGGAAGAAACTAGGCGACAGGTTCCGCGCCGTCTGTAGCGGCGCATCTCGAGTCCACGAAGGAGAGGAGTGCGCGAGACCAAGCGGAGTGCTTGCGGGAGCCGACGACAGCTGGTGTCATCAAGATCGTGAAGGAGGCCCTGCAACTCCCGCCGTCGCCCAGCGCCTGCCGCGCACGTGTACGCGTCCGTTGTGAAACTGTGCAGACGATATAGGCGGATCGCTGCCGTTCACTGCCCTCGAGTGTTCGTGTGTGCCGCCCTGCACCTATGTCCGTACTCTTGGAGGACGCCCCGCTGTAGGTACGACCAGGTTAGTTCACGCGAGGGCGCCCTTGTGAGGCGCTCCGCCGACGAGCGAATGAGAGTGTGAGAGAGAGAGAGAGTGTGTGTGTATGCGTTTTGCAGTACAAACGATTCCGCGGTCACTGCCATACGCGCGCGAGTTTTGCGTTTCTCGGTGTCTCATCCGTTGTAATTTGACGCGCTAAAATAAATGTTGCGATTGCAAAGCACGTTCCCGTTTTTCTTCATTCTTACTCGCGATCGTCCACCATCTTCCCTGTTTTTCCCCATATCGTTTCAATCCCGCATATAGAATCCACCCGCCTCCGTGGGCGCGGCGAAGGATTTCCGCCGCGCGATCTGAGTTGGCCGCGGACCTCCTTGGTAGAGGAGCCGCCTTGCTGCGGACATGGTGCTCGTTGCCAGAGCATCGCACACGACACGTAAGTAGACTCACGTATTCGCAAGTCGATTTCTTTGTTGTAACGGGCTGGTGCGTCGTGCCGCGCCGAGACTTCACCGCCGACGAGCGTTTATTCCCCGGACGGCGAGAAGAAGGAGCAACGTGAGTTGCGCGCGCGCCGTACGGGCGCGGTTGCGTATCGATATTCAAACTTGAGTTCACATAATCGAATCCACCCCGTTTCAATATATATATATATATATATATATATATATATATAGAGAGAGAGAGAGAGAGACAGAGACAGAGACAGAAAACTGGTTCCTTTTCTTTGCTCTTGACTTAAAAAATGATTATAACATTTCGTAACCTTTTTTATAAAGTCTTATTGAACATGTAACATTTTTTTTAATGTACTATTATTCATTTTATACTTCATAAATATAAATTTATTTTATATATTTATGAGAAATATATGAGAACGTAATAATCTCTTAAAAGGTTTTTAAATGTATAATATTTCCTTAAAATTAAATAAAGAAATGTAATAATAATTAATATTTAACATTTTTAACATTTAAATTACATTATGTTTAAAATATATACGAATTATTAGGTATATATATTTATATAATTAATAAATAATCTATATAAATCGAAAGAAATTGATTAATAGATAAGCATTCTAAGCATAAAATTGACGAGACGAACTGCCTGTCCAACGTGCCTCTCCGCAATGAATCTTCGCTCCCTCCTCTCCCCCCTCATCTCGCGCGGCCGGTCGCCGCGTCGAGGTCGCACAGTGTTTATATGCACGCGCCGCGGCTTACGAGGCGCATTTCGGATGCGGCCTCGTAACACCCCCCGTCCAGACACTGCTCACCTTGGTGGACAGTTATGCTACAAAACCGAGACGCTAACGAAATACATTTTCTCAAAGCCAATTTAAGGCATTTTTCGCACGATTTTAAAAGTATAATATTTCTTTAAAATTAAATAAAGAAATGTAATAATAATTAATATTTAACAGTTTTAACATTTAAATTACATTATGTTTAAAATATATACGAATGATTAGGTATGTTTAAGTATTAAAACAGTGAGCTTAGATTACATACATTTGGCACTGGCCCATATTTGTTCAGTATATACCCGTGTAGAAACTCATTCTCGAATCTAACTTTTATCGGGTTAGTTTTCCTTATTAAATGTTCGGATCCAGAATGGAAATCTAGTCAGACCCTACTTTCGATTTGTCTCACTTTTATTGGAATTTTATATAGGAAACGAGCTTAGATTTTGGTAGGTATACCAAGTTAGAAACTAGACAGAATCTAATCAGAAAATCTAAAAATTAAGACGATTTATATATTGTTTCAGTTTTGTTTCCTCGATCAAGTGAATAATTTTTTGACTCTTTTAATTATTATTTATTTAAGATAAAAAATATATTTCCGTATTTAGAAAACGCATATCATTTATTTAGAATTTATAAATTATTTTCTATATGCATTATTACGTATTATGATTTACAATTAACAATTATTGTAAATATAATATTATTGAATATTATTGCAAATTTTAATTTTAGACCTCTATTAAACATAAAAATATTTTATTTCGATGAAAAAAATTCCGGCCTCCACTGAGTATCGAACCCAAGATCCTACGATTCGCAAGCTAACGTATGATGCACTATACTAAAACGCAATATGCGGTTACGATACTATACTTTGCATATAACCGTACACCACTTAATATCATATAATAATCTTATAAGCACAAGCTAAAACATAAAAACACACACACACACACGCGCGCGCGCGCGCACGCACGCACACACACACACATATGGCCAATGAAGGAGTTACATACGCGGAGGTACTGCGACAAATAAAGAATGACCCGGAGTTATCTCATGTCAAGAATGAGGTTAACAGGATACGTAGAAATGCAAGCGGTGCCCTTGTACTTCAGTTGGAACGGACAGACAAAGATGCACATGAGTTGGCACGCATTGTTGAATCTAAGGTTGGCCATAGCGCATCCACTTCGGTCCTGAGTAATCTCATTACATTGGAGATTAAAGATATAGATGAGGTCACTTCAAAGGATGAAGTATTAGAGGCTCTGAGAACACACCTCGAGCTAAAGGTGACTAACCTACTAATTGCTCGTTCCTTGCGGCAAGCTTATGGGGGTACTCAGACGGCGGTGGTGTCTGTACCATATAGCCACGCAGCTGAGCTACTACGTGTAGGGCATGTTCGAATCGGATGGGTCAGCTGCAGAGTTCGAAAAAAAACAGAAATAAAGCGCTGCTTCAGGTGTTGGCAGATTGGCCATTCAGCGTCCGTGTGCTCGGGCCCTGACAGAACTAAACTTTGCAGGCACTGCGGTGGAAAAGACCATCTATCCAAGCTGTGTGTAAACGGGCCCTGTTGTTTACTCTGTAAATGTGAAGGAAAAAAGGAGATTAACCATCCAGCATACAGCTATAAGTGCCCGATTACCGTGGAGTTTTTAAACAGACATAAAACATGAAAATACTCCAACTGAATACCAACCATTGCGTAGCAGCTCATGACCTGCTGAAACAGACAATAAAGGAGCTAAGAATAGACATTGCTGTAATCTCCGAACCATATTGTGACAGGGTCAGACCACAGCGCTGGATAAGTGATACAAGCAATAGAGCTGCCCTCTGGATTGGTCAAAATAGGCAGGTACTTAAGCAGTCGAGTCATCGGAGCGAATTGATATCCTGGGCTAAAATACAAGAAATATACGTCTTTAGTGTATATGCTCCTCCAAGCTTGACGGACAAGCAGTTTGAAATCCTTGTAGCTAAATTAGTTGATGAAGCCATGGACAAGAAACCATTATTAATCGGTGGCGATTTTAACGCGTGGTCCACAGCCTGGGGAAGCGCTTCAACAAATAACAGAGGTAGTATGCTGCTTGATGGCCTTAATTCTCTTCAACTCCACGTGGTTAATAAGGGATCTGAATCCACTTTCATTAGGGGTAATAAACAATCAGTCATTGATGTAACATTCGCCAGTGATGACTTGATTCAGCGGATCCTTAATTGGAGAGTAAGCGACCTTTACACCCACAGTGATCACAGGGCGATCTTGTATGAGATTGCAGAGAAGAAAGTAAAGAACAAGTGCAATGAGTGGATACCCACACGGAAATGGAACATCAGATCGCTAGACTGTGAAGTGTTCGCCACTATAATATCAGAAGAGCGTTTAGAATATGGTGCACCAGGCCATCTGGCAAATGCACTCATGAAGCATATCTCTGAAGCATGTGATGCATCGACGACTAGGACTAAGAGCGGATTTAAACATCGTCAATCTGTCTACTGGTGGACAAATGAAATTGCAGAATTGCGCAAACAATGTCATCGCGCACGTAGACTTGCCCAGAGAGCCCGCACCCATCGTGATACGTTTAATAGTTTATTTAAAGAAGCACAGAGAGTGCTTGTCAAGGCCATTAAGGCAAGCAAGCGTCGATGCTGGCTTGAACTGTGTGCAGAGGCCAACAATGACTTATGGGGACGACCATACAAAACAGTCATGGCACGATTGAGTAGGGCACCAATACTACCCACTAGCACGGTATTGATTGATAAGATTGTTTCCGCTCTCTTTCCCAATGACATTCATGGGACTGTACTGCGCACGCAACACTCGGACGATATACCTCCTATAACAGAAATTGAGCTACATAATGCTTACGCTAAGACTAGAGACAATGCTGCCCCTGGCCCTGATGGTATCCCTAATGCGGCAGTTAAGTTGGCGATTCAGAAGAATCCAGCTATATTTCTAAAAGTATATAATGCTTGTCTTCTTGAGGGTATTTTTCCTGATTGCTGGAAAACTCAAAGGTTAGTCCTGTTACCTAAGGGCAATAAGCCACTTGACTTCATACAGGCCATTGTGTATGCTCGACACGGTAGGTAAAATATTTGAAAAAATAATATGTAGCCGACTGGAAGCATTCACTGAAGGATTGCACGGCTTATCCTCACGCCAATTTGGATTTCGGAAATCAAAATCAACAGTCGATGCCATTAAACTGGTAGTATGTACCGCAAGAAATGCAATCAGTGGTAAGAGATGGAAAGGTGGCACTAAACAGTATTGTGCCATTGTCGCTCTAGATGTCAAGAATGCCTTTAATTCAGCGCGCTGGTCTTCTATTATGAGTTCTCTTAAAGAGTTCGGAGTACCTGGTTATTTACAGAATGTCGTGGCCAGCTACTTTGAGAATAGGATAATATTATACCGAACGGATGAAGGCACTGTATCGCATAAGGTTACTGCGGGAGTCCCCCAGGTCTCAGTTATGGGACCTATATTGTGGAATATTATGTATGATGGCGTGTTGAGGATTCCACAACCGCCTGGTTCAATAACAGTAGGGTACGCCGACGATATCGCTCTAGTAGTGGCGGCTAAGACCCTTGATGAACTTACTGAAAATACCAATGAGGCAATCAGCAACATCAGTAGATGGATTAAGACGGTTGGTCTACAATTAGCGGAGCACAAGACAGAAGTAGTTCTTGTCAGCAGTCGTAAGAAGGTAGATAGTATTACTCTTAAAGTTGGTAGCTGCCGCATTAGTTCTGCGCCATCTTTACGATACTTGGGTGTCCAGCTTGATGCCAGGTTAAATTTCAAAGAACATCTAAATATATCTGGCGAAAAAGCGCAACGAGTTTCAGCTGCCTTGTGTCGGCTCATGCCTAACATTGGTGGCCCACGTCCACCCCAGAGGAAACTATTAGCTTATGTTGTTAATCCTGTCAGCATGTATGCAGCACTAATCTGGCATCATGCATGCGGAATTAAATCGTATTGTGAGTTGGCCATTGCGACCCGTCGTCGCTCCTGTATACGTATTATTAGTGGTTACAGGACGGTATCCACCGACGCAGCTGAGGTACTTGCCGGAATTCTTCCTTTCGATTTAGCTGCAGATGAACTGGCTAGGCTGCATAACATATGTAAGGCCGCAGTGGATTCCCTACATGGTGCTAAAAATGTGGAACGTCATCGTTCTATAGAAATATGGCAAAAACGATGGACCGATTCTAGCAAAGGCCGATGGACTTATCGTATCCTCCCAGACATACACAGATGGATCAACAGGAAACACGGGGAATTAGATTTCCACCTAACTCAGTTGTTGACTGGACATGGTTGTTTTAGGTCCTATTTCCACCGCTTTCACCTGGATAATAATGATCTCTGCCCCATCTGTCCGACTTTGGTCGAGGATGCTGAGCATATATTGGTGAACTGCCCCTGTTATAGAACACAACGTGAGCAATTGATGAACATCATCAATAAGCCAATAAGACCAGAGAGCATCCTATCAATAATGCTGGAATCTTCTGAAAACTGGAAGGCAGTAGCCAGTTTCGCAAAAGAGGTGATGACCAAACTTAGATATGCCGATAGAACTAGGCGAATGGCCCAGGATGAACCAGGCCAACTGATCCTATTTTAAGATACAGAGGACGAACACCGAACCCCTGATTACCTGTGTGGATGGGGGACGTAGGATAGTGTCATAAGAAGAGGAGTCGTATAGGCTAATAAACAGCCCCGCCGAAGTAATATTCCCGGATAGTTCCGGCGGGATGCTGGTTTCAAGAGGCCACTAGTGCAGAGCTTGCTCTGCCTACGACTAATAAAAAAAAAAAAAAAAAAAAAAAAAAAAACACACACATATTTATATATATATATATGTGTGTGTGTATATATAAAAATATGTGCATGCGCGCGTATGTGTGAGTATAATATCTAATTTTCGTACTCGTAATGTCTCGACTAGAAAAGACATCTTCTTTTCAAATTAGGTAAAGTTCAGGAAATCTAAATAGAATCAAAACAGAAAGCCTAACCATTTTCTTTATTCTCCTACTTGGCAGATTCCGCCTAGAAAAACTCTATTTTTTCCAAAATAGGGAGAAGTTAAGAAAATCTAACTAAAATGAAGCTAGAAATTCTAATCATTTCCTTAATTTTCCTTAATTTATACCTGTCAAAAGAAAGAGAGAGAGAGAGAAGATCTTCTGCTACTTGAACCCCTTTCTTTATGAAGTTTTTGTATTTCATAAAGTATTTTATGCTATATTTGTAGTAATGGTTAAAAAAAAAGGAAGCGATATCGATAGCAATGGGGGAAGGTGTCCTGTATACACTGAGTGTGGTATCCTTATTGTTGCATACGCTTGTTAGTCATAAAGTCTTACAATGCTGATGATTTCCTTGATCTTTTCTAGTCTCCAAATTGATATATATATATGTTATTTCTTCTGAGTATATCGATGAAGTATATATTTAAGATAAAACTATCTTCTATGTGCAGCGAGAGTCATATGTGGTATTGTAAAATGGTATAAAAGGTGCAGGGACGATACGATATTCATGTGCTTTTACACATAATAAGAGAGGAAACGATATATATATATATATATTATATATATATAAGAGAGGAAACGATATATATATATATATATATCGTTTCCTCTCTTATTATGTGTAAAAGCACATGAATATCGTATCGTCCCTGCACCTTTTATACCATTTTACAATACCACATATGACTCTCGCTGCACATAGAAGATAGTTTTATCTTAAATATATACTTCATCGATATACTCAGAAGAAATAACATATATATATCAATTTGGAGACTAGAAAAGATCAAGGAAATCATCAGCATTGTAAGACTTTATGACTAACAAGCGTATGCAACAATAAGGATACCACACTCAGTGTATACAGGACACCTTCCCCCATTGCTATCGATATCGCTTCCTTTTTTTTTAACCATTACTACAAATATAGCATAAAATACTTTATGAAATACAAAAACTTCATAAAGAAAGGGGTTCAAGTAGCAGAAGATCTTCTCTCTCTCTCTCTTTCTTTTGACAGGTATACCCTATATGTTTGACATATAGATGCACAGGAAGAATTTTGAAAGAGAACAATCCCCATGAAGGAATTGAATTCTCTCAAATTTAGAAAGTGGAGGTAGATGAGAATATCCACCACAATAGTAGAAATTAATTTCAAATAATTTTCAAGAAAATTAAGGACTTTTAGTAATAAAAACTGATGGTAGTTTGACTGTAGCCAAGTATGGTAGAAAACTTGGTAAATTGAAAGAGAAAAGCCAATGCCGCTAATTTCTTTTCATCTTCTGAAAATAACTAGCTCCATTTAATTATTTAACTGACATATTGATGAATATATATCTTTAAGCTGGTCATTTTGACAAATAGTGCTGGGAGCATATAAACAAACATAATTGAAAACGCAAGAAGGAAATCACACGCTTGATCACCATAACTTTTTAATATTGTGAGTATTCTTTTATTTTCAGCTGCTAGATACTAAATTGCTAAATACTAACTAATAATAAATAACCTCAAATAACAGTAAATAATAGTAAGCAGAATGACTGGTATAGAAGTGATATCGACACCACTACATTAAGATAACTTTATAATGGAATACAAGGTAATGCAATAAATATATATTAATCCAATTGAAGATTATTACCACCATTTATCATAAATAACAATTTAACAATAAACCACCTAAAGATACAATAACCAAGGAAGTATAGTAGCTGAAAGTAGTAATAATAAGACAGGAAACCACATAACGAGAGGACCAATATAGATAAAGTAACCAAAAACCAAAGGAAACATCAACGAACAATTGATCATCTTTTCTTTTAAGGACAAATGAGTGTATATAATTAAAAACAATAGTAAATATAAACTAGACGTGTAAATAAAACCAAGTAAACTTCTTAGCATTGACAAATAATATAATAATTATAACTAAATAAACATAAATAATTATTTTCTGTGAAAAACAAAAAAGGGGGGGAGAGAAAATATACTGTCTATATACATTTTTTTATATATATGTATTTTTAGTGTGATATTACTTTTTTAATTATTATTAAATAAATCAATAGGAGGAAATTATATAAGAAGGAAGACATACATCAAGAAATTATAGAAGAGTTTTCTTTTATTATTTAACTCAGCGTTACAAAAAAAAAGGGGAGAGGATTTTATCTTTTCTCTTCCATTTGAATAAGTCTTATTTGAATTAACTACTGTCAGCCAGGAATACTGCACTCTAACATAGGTGTAGCTAAGAATAACTGCAGTACCGGACAAATAACAACCTTAGTCAAGATAACTGGGATAACAACAATTCAACTCAAAATAAAATAGTAACATAATAATAATAATAATAATAACAATAATAACAATAATAATCATAATAACAATAATAATAATAATAACAACCAACAATAAATAAATTTTGATAAACATTTTTTTTTCTCTCTCTATCAACAAATTTGGAACTACTGTTTCACTGCTAAAATAAATCAGTCTTAAAAATTTTTTTTTACTATTTAAAAATTTTTATACTTCACTTTTAGAAAAAAAAATTCATTAGTATATATAAATCAGCAGACAGTATAATAATTATTTTCGTTGAAAAAAAAACAACAAAGATCATAATCAATCTCATAAATAATCACACCTGAAAAAATAAAGGAGTACAACATAATAACATTCTTTTTTTATTATTATCTACTTACGTTAAAAATTAAGTCCAGTTGGTGCATTTAGCATTCTCTTTATAATCAAGAAAACTTTACTAGGGTAATTACTGAGCCCACTACTACGCATAACAACTAATTATTCTACGCGTATAGACGAGTACAGAATATACTGGAAAAAGCAAAATTTGCTACGATTTGGTTGGAAATAGTAATGTCCAGAAAGAGAAGAGAATACTATTTTATCTCCGGCTTGGAAAAATACATTGGCATTGATAGGACTTTTAGGTTTTACTCCAAGCACATATAAACAAGAACACATCGAACAGCTGTTCTTAAATTTTTATTATACATATACCGTGTCGTCTTTATTATTTTACATCTATATCGTGCGTCGTCCCCCTTTCAGAATCCCACCTAGGAATAATGGAGCTCCCTCAAGAAACCAGGAGTGAGATAGATAAGGAAAGAGCAAGACTTAGCAGCGCTTACGAACAATTTCAAAAGGATGCGCTACTCACAGAAGCCGAACAGAAACATATACAAATAGACGAGAATTTAACTACAGTAAGAGACACATTACTGCGCTTCGAAATGTGGCGGCTGTTCGGACCAACAGCAGCGGAATGGCACGCCGCAAAGGATGAAGCAAAACAAACAGACCGAGATATGACGGAAATATCAAAAGTTTTGAGTTCCACCGCACTCAATCATATAGATCATGACGCAGTTAATATCAATAATGCGGAAAACAAAAGCTCCACCGAACCCCATGTTGCCACTATGGCACCGATCTGGTCGAATACCGCTCCATATATGGGATACCCGTACGGGCCATGGCAGTCACCACCAGCGCACAGCATGAACACCACTGGAGATAATCATCTCCCCGCTGCTGCCAACAGCTGGCAACCTCTGCCCGGAGGATGGCCATTCGCCCATCCGGCACTGTTCCAACAGTACGCCGCGATGCCACACCCGGGTACGCCCTGCACAACAGCTGGAGCGCAGCCCACACCTAATGCGGCACCGACAACCTTTAGTCACATGAACACCAGTCGACCCTTCGAGAACACCTATCTGAAGGAAACACGGACTGGACAATTGCTGCGCCAGTGGAAGGTGCAGTTCATGGGAGCCCCTCGCGAAGACGTAGAGGAATTTATTGATAGGATGGAAGAGACGATAAACAGTCTCGACATCCCAGCGGCTGACATTTTGAAACTAATTCCAGGGATACTGGGCGGCTCAGCCCGAATCTGTGCCAGACCCTTATATGAGCAATGGCGTACCCTGGAAGAGTTCAAGGCAGCGCTGCGCCGTCAATTCAGACTATCGACTACACTCTACGCCTCGAAGAGGAATTGCGTGACAGAACGCAAGGCTCAAAAGAGCCCATTGGCTCTTACCTCAGAGGCATACGTGTACTGCTAGATAAAATGGCACCTGCACTGACACTGGAAGCACAGCTCGACAGGATATATAGAAACCTGCATCCATCGTATATGGACAAGATCAATGGAAACGAGTTCCAGTCCATCGACGAGCTGCAATTGCTGGGCCAGCAAATTGAGCTGAAGAGCGAGCTCACAAAGCGATATAAAGAGCCACCGGCACAAGACGAATGCATGGTGAGTACCGCGGCCTGCTCTCCGTCGGAAAGGGCGAATAGGCGATCGAGACTGGCGTCAATCGATAACGATAAAAAAAGGCCCCGAAGAAAACGGTTACGATAAGTGAACCATCCGCCTCAACAGACTCTAGGGGCGACAGGGTACGATTGCATTCCCACAACTCACGGAGAGACACCCGAAGAGACAGTCCGTCCCCCATAGTCAATAGGGAAACAACGGCAAAACGAACAGAAGAGAGCAGGCGACAAAGAAGTCCATCGCCACGGTATCGGTCACCGTCCCCCTACCATAGAAGATTACCCCCCTCACCGAGATATCCCCTCACCTGTATCGGCATCACGTTCCAGCAACCCCTCTCCATCCCCACCATACCGACACAGATACCCCTCTCGAGGTCTCCCACGTCACCGAGACCAAGAATCACCGAGAAGGAGAACACCTGACCGACAGTACCGCTCGCCTAACAGAGATGATCATAAGTACCGCTCGTTCAGATCGCCTGACAGGCGAGACCAGGAATATCGTTCCCCGACACGAGAAAACGGACGACGTTCTAGAGATGGACCGCAGCGGGAGGACGACAGGCCCTGTTGGACTTGTAAGAAACCAGGGTACTGAGCAGACAGATGTCCGGATAGACGGAAAGTCTATTGTTATAATTGTGGCGAGAACAATGTCACGATATTGAATTGTCCCCGCTGCAGCCCACGGAAGAGCTCGGGAAACGAGTAAGGGACGAGGATGCTGGAGTCGAACTCGATAATCCCTACAACACAACTCCAAATATCACAGACGACGAATACGACTGCCCCAAAGCCAGGGACGTAACTCACATACATCCCAATATCAAGGCACCCGAGGAAGAAAATAGATTCTTCCTCAACATTGAGCTGATGGGGAAAATATTCCCAGCGCTGATCGATCCTGGTGCTCGGAAATCCTACGTAGGCCCTGGTCCCGGCAAGCCGGTAAAATCAGCTATTATACCGGTGCGCTCCTATATGCAGATGCCGGACGGCAAGGTATGTCCTGACGAAGGCGAGGTCGATCTGTTACTAACGATCGACAACCAACGGCTTAAAGCCCACTTCAAGGTATCGGCCTCCTTGAAATACGCCATGATACTTGGCATGGACATACTTTCGTCGCTAAAGATGACCATCAACTTTGCAGACGCTACGTGGCACACACCTAAGAAAATCATCAGGCGTTTCGTCACCCAACACCGTGACTCACCTGAAGCTATCAGGGCTATCGCAGCCGTCAACGGGGTAGCCCAATTAAAGGACGCAGAGAAAAAAGAAATGGACCGAGTGCTACGGCACCTTATACCGGAAAATATCGGAACGCTGAAATTGGCACGCATGCAGCCACATTACATTGACACCCAGGGGCACCGTCCCATAAAACAGCGTCTCGGACGAATACCGGACAAACTCCTGCAGCAGGCTCATGCGGAAATTGACCGATTGCTCGAGGAGGGTATCATAGAACCGTCAGAAAGCTCGTGGAGCAGCTGCCCGGTAATCGTCCCTAAAAAGGACGGAAAAATAAGGTTCTGCATTGACTACCGGGCAGTCAACGCCATCACTAAGAAGGACGCATACCCTCTTCCGCATATGGATGTCCTGCTGGACAATTTACGTGACGCGCGGTACCTGACTAAAATAGATCTTAGTCAGGCCTACCACCAGATACCGCTTGAGGAGAGCAGTAAAGAGGTCACCGCCTTTGCGGTCCCGTAGAAAGGCCTCTTCCAATATACGAGGCTACCTTTTGGGCTAACGAACGCCCCGGCCACCTTCCAGCGAGGTATGGACCTTGTTTTCGGGCCAGCGTGGCAACCGAACGTTTTCGTTTATATGGACGATATTATCGTCGCTACGAGGACCTTCGAGCAGCACCTTTGCGAGGTGAAAGCGGTACTCACCCGCTTGAACGATATAGGCCTACAGATAAACAAGGAGAAATCCGAGTTTTGCTGCCCGGAGGTCAAGTACCTAGGGTACATCGTAGACGCGGACGGTCTGTACACTGACCCCGACAAAATTCGCCCAGTGAGCGAATACCCAAGGCCTACCAACCTGCGACAATTGAGGGCCTTTTCAGTCATGGTCGGGTGGTACGCTAGGTTCATAAAGGACTTAGCGGAAATCAAGCTGCCCCTCACCAAATTATTGAAGAAAAACATCCAGTGGCACTGGGGAGCAGCGCAACAGGACGCTTTCGACAAGCTCAGAATCCTGTTGACGCAAGCGCCTGTGCTAGCGCGCCCCGTGCAGAATCAACCGTATGTCTTGCAAACCGATGCGAGCAATTACTCTCTAGGCGCAGTGCTAAGCCAAGACCACCACGGCGAAGAGCACCCGATTGCTTACGCAAGCAGGACATTGACACCAACTGAGGCAAACTATACCGTCACCGAGAAGGAGTGCCTAGCCGTCCTATGGGTAGTAGAAAAATTCCGCGGGTATTTACTCGGCGAGAAGTTTATGGTGATAACTGACCACAGTAGCCTAAAGTGGTTACACACATTGAAGGACCCAACAGGACGTTTAGCCAGATGGGCAACAGCACTCCAAGCGTACAACATGGAAATCGTCCACAGAAAGGGAGCACTACATCATGTGCCAGACGCCCTATCAAGGCCCCCTCAACACCCAGAGTCCTCTACCGCAACCCTTACCACCCTTGAGATGAACGACTGGTACCGGCAGAAAAGCGCCGAGATCCAAAAATATCCGAAGTTATATCCCGATTGGTTGATCAAAGATGGACATTTGTATAAACATCGGCCAAATGACATTGCGAAAGCGCTAGGCCACGAGCAGGATGACTGGAAGCTCGTGGTACCCTCTAACGACAGAGAGCGCGTCCTCCATGAGTGTCATAACACTCTGACCTCAGGGCACTTTGGAGTGGATAAAACCACTCACAAAGTCGGCCAGCAGTACTACTGGCCAGGTATGAAAAGAGACATACACAAACACGTGAAACACTGCCCTGAGTGTCAAATACACAAAGTGTCGCAGAGAGGACCCACGGGCTTGATGTCGCAACGAAACATCGAAGGTCCCTGGAGCAGTGTAGCCGCAGATATCATGGGCCCGTTCCCGACCAGCAAGGGACAACATAAGTATCTCTTGGTGTTCCAAGATCTTTTCACCAAATACATCGAGATACGCCCATTGCGGAAAGCAAATGGCCAAGCGATCACACGGGCACCAGAAGAACAGATCATCTTCAAGTGGGGTTGCCCGAAATACCTAATTTCGGATAATGGTACCGAGTTTGCCAACAACTGGCTAAAGACCAAACTCGCGGAACTAGATATAGTACACCAATTTATTGCGCCGTACCACGCACAGGCCAACCCTGTAGAAAGAGTAAACAGGGTCATCAAAACCATGATCGCGATTTTTGTCCAAAACGACCATAAAAACTGGGACATCCACCTCCCAGAGTTTGCGTTTGCAGTAAACACAGCAGTGCACGCTAGCATCCAGACGTCGCCGGCATTTTTAAATTTTGGCCGGAATCCCCGAGAAATGCCGACGTATCGTCAGTCTCAAGGTTTAATACTGTAGGTGCAAACATTAACATCACTGGAATGGCAAAATCGCATGAAAAGATTGCCTGCCATCCACAATCTGGTAAGAAAACATCTGAGCACCGCAAGCCAAAAACAGGCAAAATACTACAGCAAGGGTCGCCGAGCGGAAACATTTGAGGTAGACGACATGGTATGTCGACGCAACCATGTTCTGCCGTCAGGCCCAGGCCAATTCTCAGCGAAATTGGCTCCAAAATTTGTAGCTCCCTGTAAAATTACGAAAAAGATATCCCCCGTCGTATTCGAAATCAAAGATATGAGTGACGGGAAAACGACAAAGGCACATATATCAGACCTTAAAAGATATCATCAACCTAATAACAGTAATTCATCCACCGGTACCAACAACGAGCAGCAGCATGTACCGAGTCAACGGACGAGGCAGAGGACTGCGTCGATCGGTCATGTCCGATCAAACCAAGAGAGCTGGTGATCCACAAATCCCCACATCCCTCGCGTACGACCCAAAAGAAATGTGGGGGCCAACGCCCAAAGGCGTAACCGCACCGATGGTGCATGTACGCAGCGTTTCCCCCCGTGGACTGGACACTACTGTCGATATGGGGAAAGTAAGCGAGGCCCTCGAAGAGGTGCGGAAATCGCGACTGAATTTAATTCAGTTCAGTCCCGATACAACGCAGGAGTTCGTCGAAGAGGAAGCGGCGAGGGAAAATATACCGATAGCCGACGCGTCATTCGCCCCCTTGCTACTGGATACGAGTATACCAACCCTCGAGGACCCCGAAAATCCCAACCAAACCGAACCCCATACCGCTACCGACAACGTCCCACACCCCAATGCAGAGTACTTAGAGGAGTTAGCTCAAGATGAGTGCGACCGTCCGGAACGACGTAAAACTACCAACACCGCAGGAAACTAACACCTTCTGCGAGCGTCCGCAACGACGTAAAACTATGAAAGCTCAAGAGGAACACGACCATCAAGAAGAGAGAGAGGAGGTGATTAATGTTAAGAACGACAACGCAGAAGGTAACACATTCTGCGTGCGTCCGCAAAGACGTAAAACTACGATAAACGCAGAGAATAACATCATCTGCGAGCGTCCGGAACGACATAAAACTACCAAGACGATCAACAACATCGAAGGCGACCGTCCGCAAAGACGTAAAACTACGGAGATTGCACAACAACAACAGTGCGACCGTCCGGAACGACGTAAATCTACCACAACAACATCTGCAGAACACAGAGAGAAAGTAGAGAGCGAAGGAAAGGAAGTTGACATAGAAGAAAACCAACAAGGAGTAGAAAACACAAAACCGGCCAATGAGGAGGAAGATGGCTACGTGTCAGAAGCGGCCTCATATAAAACAGGACCACTAGAACCGTCTCGTATGAAAGTCCGGGTACAAAAAGATTTTACCTCACACGACCAGATACGATCGGTCAGTCCGTTACCATAGAGGCCAGGGCCAAGGATTTTTAAGCGGCCACCTCCCAAAAAGCCACACACACCTAAAAGTGTGGAGAAAGTAGTATATGTGAGCACCCCGGAACATGGAGACGTTCGACTATATCGTGGAGACAGATGCGCATTCATGCGGTCTATCGCGACACAACAGTCGGAAATGCAACCCCACCTAACCGCACATGATGCTCACGCCACTACTAAGGAGAGATACATCATTCCGTCCAAATACAGGAAGACAGCAAATGATGATGTCGCAGAATCCCCCAAATCGCCCCAGAACAAGGAAATACCCCATATCGTACCCACATACCGTCGCCCCACCCCATAACCCCAAACAAAACAACGAAGGTAAGAAAAGGGTTAACCCATTCACGATACCACCACCGGAGAGTAAAGAAATAGAAACAAGCCCAGTGGCGAGCCTGATCAACTCAGAAGAAGAAGAAATCATAGAGGCAATTGTCACCGAAAGCAGAAAGAAACTCCCAGGCTTGATGGACACCCTTATCGCACCACCCCCCAATTTTATTCCGCCCATACGGCCGCACCCTTCACTCCCCACAACGTCACTTCCAGGTCTCGGAAGCATGCGCAATAGGTCCTTCACGGGCTCAGCTGGAGCTGAAGGTTCGGACCATGGCGAGGCAGCAGTAACAAACTGCTGGAATTGTAGCGAGGTAGGTCACCGCTACAACGCCTGTCCACACCCCAGATCAAGGAGATTTTGTTACAGGTGTGGCAGAGCCAATATTGACGTTCGCACATGCACGTCCTGCCTGCGGCGGCCGACCCCTACCGTTCCGTCTTGGGAGGGGGAGGACGTTAGAGGGGAAGAGCAGACGACACGTCAGGTGTCAGAAGAGTTGGTGGAGCCACAAGGTATGGCGAACGTGAATGAGGAGATAACGGGAGCGCCAATGTCAATACCGCCAATGATGGAAAAAACCATTAGGCAAGCAGCAGCCGCCGCGGGAGCTCAGCAACCACTGCTCATTAGAATGCCGGGAGCGACTGTTTAGTTAAACAAATAGATCGCCGGTTGCTGAGTGCCCACGCTGCTGCAGAAGGACATGATACAGGGCTGGAGATGATAGAGGGGCACCGACATAAATGATGCCCAGCCCAGAGGCATAAAAGTCCAAAATGTAGCGATTATAAAATGGCGGATAAAATAGCGCGCAAACAGAAGCACTAAAGTATGAATGGCGCGTATACATAAAATGGCGCAAACAGGAGCACGTGCGCAGAAAACGGCGAAAACAGGAGTAAGTTCATATACAAATGGCGCAAATAGGAGCACATATGTATAAATGACGTATACATGGCGTAAAGAGAAGTACATATGTATAAACGATACACAATAGGGCGCAAACAGGAGCATGTGCGCATAAAATGGCGCAAACAGGAGCACGTGCGTATAAAAGGACGCAAACAGGAGTCAGCTCAGATATAAATGGCGCAAACAGGAGCAAATATATATAGAGGGCGTAGACAGGAGCAAATCCATATAAAAAGGCGCAAACAAGAGCAAATCCATAAAATGACGCCCCATGAAATTTGACAGAGCATCGATACATGATGCATTGCGATAGTATATAAAAAGGCGCAGGTATAAAAACGTTGATATTTAAAATAACGCCCAACGCAGAAATGGAAGAAGTAGCACCCCTATCGTTTTTTCCCCCTACGGCCATCCCCATGGAAATATATATGGAGTGAGCGCGAATCGTGTTAAGGGATGACCCGGAAAATTGAATGAGAAAGGGATATTAGAGCCAACCCCTCAGCCGAGATACACTGTTGGCACAGCGTCGGTGGGTGAGGACAACAGCAATAGCACCAGTTAGAAGAGCGCACAATGGCTCCCATAGTAACTAGGCTACTTGCTCGCCCCACCAACGCCGTACCAACCCCGATAATAGGAACGTTACTAACGACGACAGTTTTTTCAGCGAACATGCTACAAGCAGAAGAAGAAGAGAATCGCAAGAAAGAAAGCGAAATGATTGCAAGAAAAACACAGAAGCGAGCGTTAGAAACCTGATTACGTAGCTAGGACAGAATTTATATTAATATTAGTTAATTTTTTTTTCGTCACATAATAATAATCTACATTTTTCTAGGATAAGTTCCGTTAGCAATAGGTTAGAATAGGGCTTAGTTTATAATTAGACGTAGGGAAGTAGTAATAGGAAAAATAAATAGAATTATATCGAGTCACAGCGAGCAACCGACGACCAAGCGCTGCACCAGCGGGGGCAATCACATTTTTCGTTTTCGTTATCCTAAATTACTTTTTTTTGTTTCTCGTTTATACCCATGCGAAGGGTAAACCAATGGTCGTCGTTTTTTTTTCTTTTTGCCCAAATCATGTATTGTCCCCCTACCGTGTTTTTGTCAAAGAATGTATGATCTCTCACCGTATGTAGTCTACCTAGGTGTTAGTCCCCACCATGTTCCCCGAAGTACATATACGACGTGCGCGTCTCGCGTACCGACACCCTTCACAACCTTTCGCGATCACGCGCCCCCCTGCGGTTTGGGAGGGGGAGTTTGTAACCGCCCGAACGGCGGCTGTAGGTGAGAGCGCTCGTGTGAAACCGCGAGTGTTCGGGCGTGTCCGCGAAACGATACGCGCGAGCCGCGAGGGCGCTAGAAGCACTATAGGAAGTAAGAAGTTCGGAACGAACTTCGCATTCTTGATTTGAACTTCGTCAATTCGCGTTCTTGAGTTGGCTTTCGTCGTTCGTAGTTCTACACTTACACCTTTTTCTTTTCGTCCCCGATGCACCTTTATCTCGTCCCGCTTTAAAATACCGTGGTATTTTCCGTTCTCGATCGTATTGCGAATCGTAGAGTTAAGGCCGCAGTTTTTGCGCCTTTCGCGGTAACGTGTTACAAGTTTGCCCTCGTGCAAAGTCCGTGCGAGCGCATCGGTGTCGACGAGGAGAGGACACGCGGCATCAGCCCCGGACCATGAGCGAAAGCTCCGAGGAAGCGTGTATGTGTTATCATACGTGTGCCGTCGTGAGCCAGCGACGCCATCAGCGGCTACGAGCCGCAGCCACGCGAAACCGCGCAAGTTAGCAGCCAGGAGCAAGAGAGAGAGCGCGCGCCCGGTCGCCCTGACACCGGCGAGCATCAGCGAGCGCCAGCGACAGCACCAGCGAGCGTCAGCGACCGCACCAGCGAGCGCCAGCGACAGCATCAACGTGCGCCAGCGACAGCATCATCGTCGTCGGCGGCAAGTAGCTTTTTGCTTTTATTGTTATATTCACGTGTGCGTATAGCTAGGTCCTGACCCGCCGCCGCACCCGCGCGCCGCGATCTACCGAATATATAGCTTCGCGGTTCATCCGTAATAACATGTATATATCGCGCGTAGCCAAGTGATAAGTATCGTAATACCTTTTTATAATATTGTACTGTCGTAAATGCGTTCGCGTATAAGTAGTTTGTTAGCATATAGTATGTAATGTTATACCGTCGTTCCAACGTGTTTCGTATCGAGAGCGTCCCGTTCCGTTTCCCCCGTCCCCGTGTATGTTGAATAAGTGCATAATTATATAAATAATTGATGTAGCGTCGCGGAACCCGCAACCAGTACCGTATGTACGTACCGGACAGTTATTGTAAATAGATCGCAAATGATAATAAATGTTACTATTGTAATAATCTGCTAAAATCACCCGCGTGGTTCATTTTTCGTTCCCCGTCCCCTTTCAGCGGAGTGCACGACCAGCAGCGTGGAAGAGCCCACACACACACGCAGGTGAACCGTAAGTATTAACCCGATTTCGGAGTTATAATATATATATATATATATATATATATATATATATATAAAAGAGAATGTATATGTGTATGTATGTTCTTTATAGACGCCGAAAGTACTGCACCGATCACCTTCAAATTTTAACCAAATATTCTACACACTTAGGATTTGATAATAGGCTATTTTTTTCAAATTAAAAAATTTCAAAAGAAGTAGCTACTTGACTAACTATCTCAAGGAAAAGAATATATGTATATATGTGTGTGTGTGTGTGTGTGTGTGTTTTTTTTTTTTTTTTTTTTTTTTTTTTTATTAGGCGTAGGCAGAGCAAGCTCTGCACTAGTGGCCTCTCGAAACCAGCATCCCGCCGGAACTATCCGGGAATATTACTTCGGCGGGGCTGTTAATTAGCCTATACGACTCATCTTCTTATGACACTATCCTACGTCCCCCATCCACACAGGTGATCAGGGGTTCGGTGGTCGTCCACTGTATCTTAAAATAGGATCAGTTGGCCTGGTTCATCCTGGGCCATTCGCCTAGTTCTATCGGCATATCTAAGTTTGGTCATCACCTCTTTTGCGAAACTGGCTACTGCCTTCCAGTTTTCAGAAGATTCCAGCATTATTGATAGGATGCTCTCTGGTCTTATTGGCTTATTGATGATGTTCATCAAGTGCTCACGTTGCGTTCTAAAACGAGGACAGCTCACCAATATATGCTCAGCATCCTCGACCAAAGTCGGACAGATGGGGCAGAGATCATTATTATCCAGGTGAAAGCGGTGGAAATAGGACCTAAAACAACCATGTCCAGTCAACAACTGAGTTAGGCGGAAATCTAATTCCCCGTGTTTCCTGTTGATCCATCTGTGTATGTCTGGGAGGATACGATAAGTCCATCGGCCTTTACTAGAATCAGTCCATCGTTTTTGCCATATTTCTATAGAACGATGACGTTCCACATTTTTAGCACCTTGTAGGGAATCCACTGCGGCCTTACATATGTTATGCAGCCTAGCCAGTTCATCTGCAGCTAAATCGAAAGGAAGAATTCCGGCAAGTACCTCAGCTGCGTCGGTGGATACCGTCCTGTAACCACTAATAATACGTATACAGGAGCGACGACGGGTCGCAATGGCCAACTCACAATACGATTTAATTCCGCATGCATGATGCCAGATTGGTGCTGCATACATGCTGAAAGAATTAACAACATAAGCTAATAGTTTCCTCTGGGGTGGACGTGGGCCACCAATGTTAGGCATGAGCCGACACAAGGCAGCTGAAACTCGTTGCGCTTTTTCGCCAGATATCTTTAGATGTTCTTTGAAGTTTAACCTGGCATCAAGCTGGACACCCAAGTATCGTAAGGATGGCGTAGAACTAATGCGGCAGCTACCAACTTTAAGAGTAATACTATCTACCTTCTTACGACTGCTGACAAGAACTACTTCTGTCTTGTGCTCCGTTAATTGTAGACCAGCCGTCTTAATCCATCTACTGATGTTGCTGATTGCCTCATTGGCATTTTCAGTAAGTTCATCAAGGGTCTTAGCCGTCACTACTAGAGCGATATCGTCGGCGTACCCTACTGTTATTGAACCAGGCGGTTGTGGAATCCTCAACACGCCATCATACATAATATTCCACAATATAGGTCCCATAACTGAGCCCTGGGGGACTCCCGCAGTAACCTTATGCGATACAGTGCCTTCATCCGTTCGGTATAATATTATCCTATTCTCAAAGTAGCTGGCCACGACATTCTGTAAATAACCAGGTACTCCGAACTCTTTAAGAGAACTGATAATAGAAGACCAGCGCGCTGAATTAAAGGCATTCTTGACATCTAGAGCGACAATGGCACAATACTGTTTAGTGCCACCTTTCCATCTCTTACCACTGATTGCATTTCTTGCGGTACACACTACCAGTTTAATGGCATCGACTGTTGATTTTGATTTCCGAAATCCAAATTGGCGTGAGGATAAGGTGTGAAATCCTTCAGTGAATGCTTCCAGTCGGCTACATATTATTTTTTCAAATATTTTACCTACCGTGTCGAGCATACACAATGGCCTGTATGATGAAGGATCATCAAGTGGCTTATTGCCCTTAGGTAACAGGACTAACCTTTGAGTTTTCCAGCAATCAGGAAAAATATCCTCAAGAAGACAAGCATTATATACTTTTAGAAATATAGCTGGATTCTTCTGAATCGCCAACATAACTGCCGCATTAGGGATACCATCAGGGCCAGGGGCAGCATTGTCTCTAGTCTTAGCGTAAGCATTATGTAGCTCAATTTCTGTTATAGGAGGTATATCGTCCGAGTGTTGCGTGCGCAGTACAGTCCCATGAATGTCATTGGGAAAGAGAGCGGAAACAATCTTATCAATCAATACCGTGCTAGTGGGTTGTATTGGTGCCCTACTCAATCGTGCCATGACTGTTTTGTATGGTCGTCCCCATAAGTCATTGTTGGCCTCTGCACACAGTTCAAGCCAGCATCGACGCTTGCTTGCCTTAATGGCCTTGACAAGCACTCTCTGTGCTTCTTTAAATAGACTATTAAACGTATCACGATGGGTGCGGGCTCTCTGGGCAAGTCTACGTGCGCGATGACATTGTTTGCGCAATTCTGCAATTTCATTTGTCCACCAGTAGACAGATTGACGATGTTTAAATCCGCTCTTAGTCCTAGTCATCGATGCATCACATACTTCAGAGATATGCTTCATGAGTGCATTTGCCAGATGGCCTGGTGCACCATATTCTAAACGCTCTTCTGATATTATAGTGGCGAACACTTCACAGTCTAGCTATCTGATGTTCCATTTCCGTGTGGGCATCCACTCATTGCACTTGTTCTTTACTTTCTTCTCTGCAATCTCATACAAGATCGCCCTGTGATCACTGTGGGTGTAAAGGTCGCTTACTCTCCAATTAAGGATCCGCTGAATCAAGTCATCACTGGCGAATGTTACATCAATGACTGATTGTTTATCACCCCTAATGAAAGTGGATTCAGATCCCTTATTAACCACGTGGAGTTGAAGAGAATTAAGGCCATCAAGCAGCATACTACCTCTGTTATTTGTTGAAGCGCTTCCCCAGGTAGTGGACCACGCGTTAAAATCGCCACCGATTAATAATGGTTTCTTGTCCATGGCTTCATCAACTAATTTAGCTACAAGGATTTCAAACTGCTTGTCCGTCAAGCTTGGAGGAGCATATACAGTAAAGACGTATATTTCTTGTATTTTAGCCCAGGATATCAATTCGCTCCGATGACTCGACTGCTTAAGTACCTGCCTATTTTGACCAATCCAGAGGGCAGCTCTATTGCTTGTATCACTTATCCAGCGCTGTGGTCTGACCCTGTCACAATATGGTTCGGAGATTACAGCAATGTCTATTCTTAGCTCCTTTATTGTCTGTTTCAGCAGGTCATGAGCTGCTACGCAATGGTTGGTATTCAGTTGGAGTATTTTCATGTTTTATGTCTGTTTAAAAACTCCACGGTAATCGGGCACTTATGCTGGATGGTTAATCTCCTTTTTTCCTTCACATTTACAGAGTAAACAACAGGGCCCGTTTACACACAGCTTGGATAGATGGTCTTTTCCACCGCAGTGCCTGCAAAGTTTAGTTCTGTCAGGGCCCGAGCACACGGACGCTAAATGGCCAATCTGCCAACACCTGAAGCAGCGCTTTATTTCTGTTTTTTTTTCGAACTCTGCAGCTGACCCATCCGATTCGAACATGCCCTACACGTAGTAGCTCAGCTGCGTGGCTATATGGTACAGACACCACCGCCGTCTGAGTACCCCCATAAGCTTGCCGCAAGGAACGAGCAATTAGTAGGTTAGTCTCCTTTAGCTCGAGGTGTGTTCTCAGAGCCTCTAATACTTCATCCTTTGAAGTGACCTCATCTATATCTTTAATCTCCAATGTAATGAGATTACTCAGGACCGAAGTGGATGCGCTATGGCCAACCTTAGATTCAACAATGCGTGCCAACTCATGTGCATCTTTGGCTGTCCGTTCCAACTGAAGTACAAGGGCACCGCTTGCATTTCTACGTATCCTGTTAACCTCATTCTTGACATGAGATAACTCCGGGTCATTCTTTATTTGTCGCAGTACCTCCGCGTATGTAACTCCTTCATTGGCCTTAATCAAAATGGAGTTAGGCCTATTTCGTCCATTAAGCCTGCGTGTACTAGATAATTCTTTATCTTTGCCTTTGGGCTTCTTACGCTTGATGATCTGCCATTGATTTTTTTTGGCTTCAGACTTGCCTGTAGGTACTCCGACCGACTCTAGTGGTCTCCTTGAGCCCAATGGTGGTTCTTTCGTCCTTTTGCCACCTATGGTTTTAGGAGTGGAAACCATCGCTTCTGCTGCGCTTCGTTTGGTGTCAGAGCGTAGACTCGGCGTAGTCTGAGTCACCACTTCATGTGTACCAGGACGTTGATACTGTAATAGATCATCCTCTGCCATACTAATGCATTTATATGAGGCATTAATGGAACGAGCAAGATCCTTAATGGTCTTGTGTACGTTATGCCTATCTTTGACAAAATCCAACAATTGGCTGATCTTCTCACCAAGTCGCTCCAGGTGATTGTTTCTGCGCGTGATGGAGATTTCTCGATCCGTTGTTTCTTGATCCATCATGACATCTCCTTTAGTACCCAGTGTACTATCTATGATTATGTTTGATTTGCCCTCCCCAGAATCCGAGGGGCTACCACCGACCATAGAGGCTTGCACTCTATCGGAATCGGTGAGGAGATTGACCGGTCTTGCCGGAGTTACTCCCTGGGGTATATCCTTGTTTATACCAAACATTAGTCATAATTGGCCTTACGTTCGGGAGGCCCTCCCTATTAGCTTTTTCTGTCCGCCCTGAGTATTTTATTTCCTCAGTGCCCTCTACAAATTGTAGCGTGCCATCCCCTATCCGCAACCTGGGGAGGCGCCAGATGGGAGAAAGCATCAAAACTCCACACTGGTGTGTGTGTGTGTGTGTGTGTAGATTGCTAAGCTAAGCCCCGTTCAATGTGCCGATGCCTGCGGAGAGACACATCAAATTGAGTGAGAGAGAGGAAACGTGAGCTTTCGAGTGAACGTGCGCACATGCTGCATGCAGGTCCCATTCATATCGGGCAATTCAATCCTTGTTGATTCTCTTTGGTTTTTCTCCAGTTTTCTTCTCTCTGTCTCTCTCTCTCTCTCTCTCTCTCTCTCTCTCTCTTCACTGTCTCATATTAAGGTTGGTATAGGTCAAATATAATTATACCTACGTATAGTATGCTCCAAAAATATGAAAAGCAATCAAATAATTTTTGAAAAACGTTTCGACAAAAGTTTAGTCTACAATTAGTAGATATTTCTAGATCTATTAAATTTGTAAATACAAATAAATTGCTGATCATGGTCATTATTATTATCTCAATGCTCATTATTATTATCTCATGGTCATTATTATCATCTCAAATCTCAATTTTATCAAAGCGATTTTGTTGCAACATAATTGTTTTTGTTAAACAGAAAAAAATTACGAATTAAATATAATAGAATAAATATTTTAAGTATGAAGGAAGACAAAACAAAATCAGCCGTTCAAAATATATAAATATATAATTATAGCAATTAGACCTTCAAATATATATTTTTTTAGTTGTAAATATTTGCAAGATAGAAGATATTTAATTATACACTTCAGACAAAGAACGCGTTCAATTAATTCTGTTTCTGTTCAGGTGTACATTAGTGAAAAGTGCAGGATTTTTAGGACATATTCTCAAACATAATAAGCATTATGTTGAAATAACTGATGCAGGCATCCAATTTCTTTTCATAACTTTCAATTAATAAAGAAATCGATCGATTGTGTTACATTAGTCTCTCTACTTTAACATTTAGTCCATTTAAATACATACTTTATAAATTAAACAAATGGTTTATACATATACCATTATTAGACCATTTATTGAAACTAAGTAATTTAAATATTTAAAATACTGAAATATTTATTTAAATACAATAAAAATTTTTTGATATATGAAAAATAAAATTTTGTTTTAACATATTCGATTCTTAATTTGAAAAATATTTATTTGCTTTAAAGAAATATTAAAAAAAAATTTTTTTTTTTGTATAATTGAAACAAAATATAAAATTGAACTGTAGTATCTTAACTTATTAGATCGTGATTTTCGTAATCTACAACTATGTAAACGTATGATATATATTATATTGCAATAAAGAGTAATTATATTGAAATTTTTTTCTTATGTATTATATAATATATATATATATATATATATATATATATATATATATATATTGTAACCGCCCAAACGGCGGCGGTAGGTTAGAGCGCTCGTATGAAATCGCGTGTATCCGCGTGAGTTCGCGAAATAGTATGCGCGAGGGCGCTGGAAGCGCAACGATAGACATGAATTTCGAAATGAACTTCACTTCCGTCTCTGAGCTTCAGATAATCCGACGTAGTTTTATCCGTCCCGCTTCAACATCGTTCTCTTTTCTCTTTCCATCGAATCGAATTGAAATGTTTAAGGTTGCCTTTTCAGCATCTTTCGCGGCTGACGGTTTTCGAGTTTACACTTGTGTAAATTTCGTGCGAGCCCATCGGAGGAGCAGAAAAGACACGCGGTGAGATCCTCGCAGCAGCCCTGGACCGTGAGCGTTATAGTTCGAGGAAGCGCACACGCGCTGCCGTCCGTGTAACGTCGCGAATGCCATCAGCGGCTACGAGTCGCAGCCTCGCGCAACCGCGCGAGCCACCAGCGAGAAGCGAGAGTTAGCGGAGCGGTCGCTACGTCCTTGCGCATCCGCGCAAGTGAGTGAGAGAGAGAGAGCGCACACCCAGCCGCTCTCACACCAGGCGACGGCCATAGTAGCAGCGAGAGCCAGCGAGCACTGGCGAGCATCATGCCAGCGACAGCATTGTCGTCGGCGGCAAGTAGCCTTATGTCCTTTTATATAATATATATGTGTGCTTAGCTAGATTCCTAGCCCACCGCCGCGCCCGCGCGCCGCAATTCCCACGTGTGTAGCTTTGCAGTTAAGTATGATTGATGTATATATATATCGCGCGTAGTTAGTAGAATATTATAATTAGTATCGTTTTATAATTTCATACTTTTGTAAGTGATTTCGTGTATATGTAGTATGTAGTATATAGGTCCGCATAATACCGTCGTTCCCTCGCGTTATATATAGCAAGCGTCCTATTCCATGTCCCTCGTCCTCGTGTATTTTGTGTGATCGCGTATCCGCGTAAATAATTATTATATCGTCGCGAAACCCGCAATCAGCCCATAGCGTATGTGCTAGTGTACCTTTGTAAAGTAGTTTTATGCGAGAATAAATATTAATATTGTTAAAATCTCATAGAGTATACCGCGTGATACATTTCCCGTTCCCTGTCCCCTTTCCAGCGGAATGAACAAGCAGCAGCGTGAAAGTATCCATGCACACACACAGGCAAAGAGTAAGTAATAACCTGAATTCGGGGTTATAATATGTATATATATATATATATATATATATATATATATATATATATATATATATATATAACATTATATTAGTATTGTAGGCAGTGCAACGCAACTTAATTTGAAACGCAAAATCTCTGCCGTTCAAACTTTACATATATAGTTATAAAGGTTGAGAATCTCTTTATAAAGGTAGTAAACGTGTAGTCATGCGTTAATATACGAATTGCGATGAAAACGTTGGATACACCTGGCAAAACCATTTGGGAAACATTTTTATTTTTAAGTAATTAATAAATATTTTTTTATTGGTCTTAGAGTCCAATCAATTCAATCTAAAAATAAAATAAAAATAAAAATACAAAATAAAAATAGAAATAAAAATAAATAAAAAAATAAAATAAAAATTAAAAATAAAAATGAAATTAAAAATTAAATTAAAATTATAATGACAGTCAGACTGTTCTTGTTTACATTCACCCCCGTAGACTAATCTGAAAATAAAATATTAGCTGAAGAAATTCTTTGTTAGTAAAGTGCAGTCTGACTGTCCCCAACACCCTTACTTAATTGAAGACTTGTCCAACGTTTCGAGCTCGCTACGGCTCCTCATCAGGGACTAAACTAAACCTTATATTCTAATCTATATATAGCCATCCCCACCACCAAATTTAGTACATTAAATATAAATTCCCCCTCTACACAAACTGTCCAAAACCAATCAATTTAATAAGAAATGATAAACACTGTCCAATCTACCAGACTCTATCATTAAATTCACATTATTTCGATTCCCGGAAATGTGAATACTTTCAAGATTCTCCCATTTATACTTATTATTAATACCAAAATATCCACATTCACAAAATCAAAAGAATGTAAAAACTTTAAACAATGCTCTTTTAAACCGGAAGTAATATGTGAGCTACGTAAACTATATTTATGCTCATAAATTCTCTTTTTGAAATATCTACCTGTTTGTGCAATATAGTATTTATCACAATCCATGCAATTAATCTTGTAAACAACTCCTGATTTTAAGCATAAATCATCCTTATCTTTGCAATTATTAAGCAATCCACTCAAATTATTGCTATTTTTAAAGAAAATTTGAATGTTATATTTCCGAAAATTTCTTTTTATTCTTTCAGACGATCCTCTAACATATGGCAAAACAATAATTTTGCCTCCGTTAACATCAATTCCTGCACTATGTCTATTTTCGGTATTATAAATGTCAAACAATCTCTCAGCAATTAATCTATTAATAAATTGAATTGGATAACCATTATTAATGAAAGTTTCTCTTATTATCTGTAAATTATTTTGTCTAAAATCTTTATGTGAGGAGCCGTAGCGAGCTCGAAACGTTGGACAAGTCTTCAATTAGGTAAGGGTGTTGGGGACAGTCAGACTGCACTTTAATCACTACGAGGGTGAATGTAAACAAGGACAGTCTGACTGTCATTATAATTTTAATATAATTTTTAATTTAATTTTTATTTTTAATTTTTATTTTATTTATTTTATTTATTTTTATTTTTATTTTTTATTTTTATTTTTATTTTATTTTTAGATTGAATTGATTGGACTGTAAGACCAATAAAAAAATATTTATTAATTTGTATATGGGCAGTCGATAAAAGTACAAATCAATTATTTTTAACTAACCAGATATGAAAATTAATGGTATGCTTATGAAATGAAATTTAATGCTCTTAAGAAAACGAAATTGATTTATGCAATTTAAATAAAATTTTTTTAGAAAATTTAATAATATATTTTTAAATTAAAAAATATCGCTTCAACTCAATCAGTTAATACATTTAAATATGCATTTTTCATAATGGAAAACAGTTGTTTATATTAAACAAAATTTTCGTTCTTTCAATTTGAAGAAATATATTTATTTAAATTTATCAAATTTTGTTTTACTGTATTTAAATTTACAAAAAGTATTTCAAACAATAGTTCTACTATGTTTTACTATGTTTTTACTAACATTTTTTGTACTATGCGTGAATTTCTACAACCAGCATTTCTGAAGAAAAATGTATTCAAATGTATCTATATTTCGTATAAACGTAGAATTATTTCGGAGATCCCGAGACGAAACTTTTGAGTTTTTCTCGGAAAATATAAAATTTGTATTGAAAAATCATATAGAACCAAAAAATGTGTATTTTAATGAGCTCTATGATTTTGGTTTTAAATGTCATATCAAATTTTTTTCATTTTCTAAGATAGATTCAGTAAACCATGTTTTGTATGGAGTTTTTATGCATTTTGAAATACATATTTAATTTCGATCTAAGATTATTATGATGTTAATAATCCACGCTCCAAAAAGTATAAGTATGCAAATTTTTAAAAAAATAGTGACAGGACTTATTCAATACAGTCATACCACTGCCGATGCTTCAGAGGGACCCGAAGATTGAATTTTTGATTATTTTTCGAGAAATATTCTCAGTGGATGAAATTATCTATAGGATTATAGATTTATAGATAGAGAATTGTTTACGTAGATATTATTAAAGTGTTTAATAAATCGGTTACATTACTATTTGGAGTAAAGCCGAGACGGCGGATGCTTATATATATATATATATATATATATATATATATATATATATATATATTTAAATTTAGATAATCAAATTCTTCATTTTAAATTAAATTTCTTGAGTGAAGTATTGAAATTCTTAATCCAAGTATATATTTACTTATTTTGTAGGCTTGAATGAAATAATTAAATTTTTTGATTCAAAATCTTCAGTTATTGATTCAAGGGTATATATTCTTAACATAAGAAAATATTTATTTAATTTACAATCTCAGCCACATATTTTCTAGAAAATCTTGACTAAAATCTAGGAGATCATTAATTAACCAAAGAATTTATTTTCCTGATATTAAATTTGAATTTATTAATTTAAGGATATGTTTTCCCAAAATAACAAAATATTCATTTAATTCCTAATATTTGTGTTCTGCTGTTTAGAAAATATAAGCTTGATTTTAGTAACTACTTACTTAGTTCAAGTTTATACGATTACTTGGTTAAACAAAACATTTACTTGGTACAGAACAATTGCATGAATTTCTTGAATCAAGTAATATTTACTTCGTATTAGAATTGTTTCCAGTGTATAATTTTAATGAATTATTTTGTGTCGTCCGAGGTGAACGACAAGTGCACAAGATGTATTAGAAGTATGCGCCGATAAGCATTCGTAAATATTCAATCTGCAATTAATTAATTTTAATTTATTTGATGGACTGGGAACTATAGTGTATTTTGCGTAGTGTTCAGTAAAAGCGGGTAAAAGATACTATTCCTCAATGTTGATTAACATTTAAATTACCATAAACTTTTCAAATCCGGGCCTGCAAGTACATGTCAAAATAATTTTTAAATTATATTTTATAGTATTGTATTCTCAGGTTATAAATAAGTGAGTGCATAGACACAGTTGGTACTCATACATTTTTACATATACCTGACTGTCTAAAAATTGATTTAAATGATTTCTTTTGTTTCAATTACAAACGATCATATCACTTTACTTTGAAAAGAATTTTTACAGACTTATTTTTTGGACTAACACCACTCAGTCTTCTTATTTTTCATTCAATCATCCTGAAAAAGGATGTTATAAAACATGAGTATTTTGTGTAATAATATAGGAATTTTCTTGAAAAATGTTACTCATATTCCAAGTACAATTATTATATTTCTTTAAAATTCTATCTTTAAATTAAAAATATCTGTATCTGTATTTAATAATTTTATTTATTATCTCAAAAAGTTAAAAGAAATACAAACATATATGTTTAAGTGTTATTAAAAAAAATTTAATGTTTTGTACGTTATATATTGCTTATTTTATTTATTTACTGTGAATATCAAAGATTCATCTCCCATATGCTATATTAAGTTAAATTAGTTTTTTATTACCCAAAATCACTAAAATAAAAAAAATAACTAAAATAAATGCACATAGTTGTGCGCTGGGTTCCGTATATATATATATATATATACAAGTATATACGAAATCTATTTCATGAATATGTGCATTTCTTGTTTCCATATATACCATCTCGAATATTGCTTGGTATAGCCTCCCATTCATTTCCTAATACTTCTCTCTCATTTATGACATTGCAGCCTGCTGCAGCTGCACTAGCTAATACATTACGCTTGCCCGCTCCCTTCCCCCTCGTACTAGCCAGAACACTTATCGTCGCTTGCACTGCCTGCACACGTATTTTTTTCGGACATTGCCCTACAGTATAATACCATTACCGATTCTAAACGGACCTTGTTCGTAGAAAAAACGTTTTTCTAGTGGCGCTGCGACGGAACCAGTTTTGACGACTAATGTTTCCCTTGAGGTTGTGATATGCCTCAAAGGTTCCCCTCTCCTTCTGCTGACTCCACGACCTCATGGACTGTCGTTCAGAGTGGTTCGGTTAGGGGCGGACTGTGGTAGGTCCGTTCGGATCGAGTTGTGGATCGTGAATGTGTCTCGTATATTAACGTTACGAGTATTCGTATTCACGTCCTTCATTTCTGTGCTCGATCCACGTCCGGGTTGGAGTCCAATCTGGCTATGCAGTGTCTCAGTTAATGCTTAAAGCACTTACTGTATTTGGTTAATTTGCGGTTGCATCGGTTCCATAGTCGATGCTTCGGCATGTTCTCCGAAAGATTGGTTAAGGACGATACTGGGTAGGGGCTCGTGTGGTACCGGTACATTGGATGGCGGGTTCCAATGTGTGATATCCACCTCAGTATCGTCTATATATGCTTCCGATGGCCCATGTTGTCTTCGTGAGGCATCTAACCTCTCCTGGATCAAGAAACTATTTCTTACAAAATCCAGAGGATGCCTGTCTCCTTCCTCTGACGTTTCATGAAGGTAAGACTGACCTCCAGTCTGAATTTCATCTTCAATGAATGTTTTCCTTGTGGCCTCTCTCTTCATATCCTGGAGACACGGATCTTCATCTGTTTCTTGGATGAAGTCTTCAGGTACATAATTACCTTTTAGCCAGTTGCTGAGCCTTTGCATGTGTAGGAATCTATCTCCCTCTACGCATAGGCTCAGCTGGAGGAGACAGTGATCTCATTCACCTGTGGTCTTACAGAAGCATTATTTTCGATTTTTTCATCGGTGTTGTTTGCCACTGGCATTTCAGATGCAGACATGGTATCAGGAATGTAACGGGAATAATCTGTCTGTTTTATGTTACAGTTGCTGTTCCCTTGATGCACTGAAATACGCCAAGGTTTGCTCACTTCTATTGTAATCGCACAAGATATTTTGTACGAGTACACCAAAGGTTCAGTTTTATTACAAAAAGGGATATAATAAAAAATGCCTTCTTGGCTCCTGTTTCTATATATAAAAAAAATTAGATAAAATAGATATGTCCCTAAGGTGTACCTTTACAACAAAAATAAAATATACAAACAAAGAATATTATATATATAATTATATTATTTTATAAAATATATTATATACTATTTAGAGCAAACCTTGGTGAATTTGTTTTTTTTTTTGTAGTACGGGTATAAATTGCCAGTGGAACTGTTAATTTTATGTTAATTTTACTAAAAAAAAATTACTAAAAATTTTTTTTAAAATAATAATACAAAGTAAATTTCACAAATAAGCAAAAAAATTCCACTGGTAAATCCCGTACTCAAATATACAAAAACCATCCTAATCGAAACGCAAGTAGTTCAATCCTCAAATCGAATAATTTTTTTTTTTTTTTTTTTAATTTCAGGAGCGTTCAATGTGAAATATCCTTAAAAATGATAGGCGCCAAGTTGTGCGTCAATTTTTAATATTTCGATTTGAATACCCTTTCAAAAACGTTGGGCGCCAATTTGGAACGAGTCTCTATTACGGGGCAGGTAAGGTCCTGGTATCTTATTTTTATCTCTATAGGCAATTACAATTGGTCGCCGTTGGTCGTATAAATATTTTGCAATTCTTAAAAAAAATTAAATAAAAATCAATCACACGGCTGTCAGTTTGAAAATATTAATAATAAATATAATAACTGCCAGAATTCACCGCGGAGGAGAGTTTATATGAGTCCCTAAGTACACCCGCGTTCCTACTCTTTTATAGAGTATGATTTGGTCGAGAATAAGAGAGTTTTTGATTTCTTTTGAAATTTAAATTTCGCGAATTTTATTTTAATATAATGCGGTTTTCATGTGCTAGGAGCCGCCACCGAATCTCAATATATTATCATATAATTTGGCGCGATTCTCTCTTGACCACTTGTACGCGCGGGCGGGATACGCCGTCGAACACACACGTACAAGCCAATCACGCTCTATAGATATGCTTGTGTGCGTATAGAATTCCCGCTCGAATCTATCACTAATGTACACAAGCTTATTGATCATTTATTTTGATCACGCTTCTTTATTGTGATTAATTAGCTATCAAATCCGGGCCTGCAAGTACATGTCAAAATAATTTTTAAATTATATTTTATAGTATTGTATTCTCAGGTTATAAATAAGTGAGTGCATAGACACAGTTGGTACTCATACATTTTTACATATACCTGACTATCTAAAAATTGATTTAAATGATTTCTTTTGTTTCAATTACAAACGATCATATCACTTTACTTTGAAAAGAATTTTTACAGACTTATTTTTTGGACTAACACTCAGTCTTCTTATTTTTCATTCAATCATCCTGAAAAAGGATGTTATAAAACATGAGTATTTTGTGTAATAATATAGGAATTTTCTTGAAAAATGTTACTCATATTCCAAGTACAATTATTATATTTCTTTAAAATTCTATCTTTAAATTAAAAATATCTGTATCTGTATTCAATAATTTTATTTATTATCTCAAAAAGTTAAAAGAAATACAAGCATATATTTTTAATTGTTATTAAAAAAAAAATTTAATGTTTCCATCTCTTCTCTTTATGACACTGTAGTCTACTACAACTGCAATAGCTATTACCAGATATATATATATATATATATATATATATATATATATATAACAGCAATGCGTGTAGCAACGTGTGTGTGTGTGTGTGTGTGTGTGTGTGTGTGTGTGAGCGGAGGGACAGGTCAAAAAGAGTGAGAGAGAGGGAAGGTGAGGTATTGGGTGAACGTGCCCACACGTTCTAAGCAGGTCCCATTAGTATCGGGTAATCCAATCCCTGTTAATCCTCTTGGTGTTTTCTCCAGTTTTCTTCTCTCTCTCTCTCTCTCTCTCTCTCTCTCTCTGTCACCTTCTCTTATATATGATTGGTATATGTCAAATATGATTATACATATAGCATGCTTCAAAAATATGAAAAGCAATCAAATAATTTTTGAAAATCGTTTTGAAAAAAGTTTAGTCTATAATTAGCATATATTTCTAGAGCTATTCAATTTATAAATACAAATACATTGCTGATAATAGTCATTATTATTATCTCAATGTTAAGTTAATTTGATCAAAGCAATTTTGTTGCAATATAATTGTTTTTGTTAAGCAGAAAAAAATTACGAATTAAATATAATACATTAAATATGTTAAGTATGAAAGAAGACAAAACAAACTAATCCGTTCAAAATATAGAAATATACAATTCTAGCAATTAGACGTTCTAATATACATTTTTTTAGTTCTAAATATTTGCAAGATAGAAGATATTTAATTATACACTTCAGACAAAGAACGCGTTTAATTAATTCTGTTTCTGTTAAGGTTTTCTTATGTTCTTAAGCATAATAAGCATTATTACAGACATCTAATTTCTTTTTATAATTTTCAATTAATAATGAAATTAATCGATAGTTACATTTACTTTCGCTGCAGATTTTCTTTAATGTAAAATTTAATCCATTTAAATACAGACTTTTGAAATTAAACAAATGGTTTATACATACACCATTAGTAGACCATTTATTGCAAGTAAAAAATTTATATATTTAAAATACTGACATGTTTATTTAAATACAGTAAATATTTTTGATGTATGAAAAATAAAAATTTGTTTTAAGATATTCGGTTCTTAATTTGAAAAATATTTATTTGCTTTAAAGAAATATTTTTAAAAAATATTTTTAATTTTTTATAATTTAAACAACATATAAAATTGAACTGTATTATCTTAACTTATTAGACCGTCATTTTCGTAATCTACAACTATGTAAACGTATGATATATGTTATATTGCAATAAAGAATAATTATATTTACATTGTTTTCTTATGTATTATATAATATATATATAAATATACACATAATATTATATTAGTATTGTAGGCAGCGCAACGCAACTTAATTTGAAACGCAAAATCTCAGCCGTTCAAACTTTACATATATAATTATAAAGGTTCAGAATCTCATTGTAAAGCTAGCCACCGGTAGAGGCACGCGTTAATTGCGATGAAAACCCTGGATACACCTGGCGAAAAAGTTTTGGAAACATTTTTATTTTTCACTAACAAAATATGAAAATTAATGATATGTTTATGAAATGCAATTTAATGATTTTAAGAAAATGAAATTGATTTAGCTACTTAAATAAATTCTATTTAGACAATTTATAATATTTTTTTAAATTAAAAATATCGTTTCAACTAAATCAGTTAATACATTTAAATATATATTTTTCTTAACGAAAAACAGTTGTTTATATAAAACAAATTCTTTGTTCTTTGAATTCGAAGAAATGTATTTATTTAAAATTATCAAATTTTGTTTTAGTGTACTTTAATTTACAAAAAGTATTTCAAACAAAAGTTGTAGATCTTACCAAAATACATTTTTTCTACTATGCGCTGATTTTCTACAAACAGCATTTCTCAAGAAAAATGTATTCGAATGTATCTATATTTCGTATAAACGTAGAATTGTTCCGCGGACCCCGAAACGGAAATGTTGAACTTTTCTCCAAAAATATATAGTTTGTATGGAATAATTATATAGAACAAAAAAATATGTATTTTAATGAGTTCTATGATTTTGGTTTTAAATGTTAAATTTTTTCATTTTCTAAGATAAATTCAGACAACCGTGATTTTTATGGAGTTTTCATCGATTTGGGAATATATATTTAATTTTGATCTAAGGTTATTATGATATTAAGAATCCATGCTCCAAAAAATATGAGTATGCAAATTTTCATGAAAATAGTGACAGGACTTCAATACAGTCACACCAATGTCGATGCTTCAGAGGGACCCCAAGATAAAATTTTTGATTATTTTTCGGGAAATATTCTCAGAGGATGAAATTATCTATAGGAATATAGATTTATAGATAGAGAATTATTTACATAGATATCATTTAACTGTTTAATAAATTAGTTACATTACTATTTTGAGTAAAGCCGAGACGGTAGATGCTTATATATATATATATATATATATATATATATATATATATATATGCGATGTAAATTTCACGAAAATTTTTTGATAATTTAGCCTTACTCCAAGGCTATTGCGATCATCGGCAGTCTAAATGTGTGCTCGCAGCATGCTTGATCCACTAAAAATTGCTATGTGTGTCTATAATAGAGATCGTGGATGAACTTCCGAAAGACGAGCATAATCGATTATTCGATTTTTTTTGGATGCCGATTAAAATTATTGTAGTGTCGTTTGATGAAAATTTAATTTTCATGATAAAAACTATAAACACAGAGTCTTTTGGACATACCTCGGGAAATATTAAAATTTACAAAAATGTATTTTAAAAAATGATTGTACATCTCATTAAAATACATATTTTTTATTCTATTTAATTCGTCTCTAGAAGCTATATTTCTCGAAAAAATATATACGAAGATACCTGCATTGATTATATGCGGGGAACCGTTCACGGGACTCCGAAACGGAATAGTTTCCGAAACTGAAGTTTGTCGAGAAATATTATTTGCACCAAAAAATGTATAGAACAAAAAATATGTATTTAAATAAGCTCTATGATTATGGTTTAAAATTTTTTTGCACGTGTTTTCATTTTCTTAAGGAAAATTGAACAAACCATGATCTTTATGGACTTTGCATGGTTTTAGGAATGAATATTCAATTTCCGTCTAAAGCTGATACAATATTCGTAATTAGTCCCGCAAAAATCATAAATATTCAGAAAAATAGTGCGGGGGAACTTTTTTGGAACTAAACTCGATACAGCCACATCACTGACATTGTTTCGGCGAGCCTTGAAGCTTCATTATTTTTTCCTGCAGATATTTAATATATGTTAATAGTATTATAGGTAAAATTATCTAGGCAATATATTTTTATACATTGGGTATTTTTTACACAAGTAAACTGTAAACTTAATCAGACTGTAATTAACGGGATGGGCAAGATGGCAGGCAAGCACGATGCAGAAGAGGGGTAGTAGGGGAAGCGAAGGACCGAGCGAAAGAGAAAAGAACTGCGCGTATATACGTCTATATATATATATATATATATATATATATATATATATATATATATATATAAGAAATGCGTCCACTAATCTTTCCTCTATTTCGGCAAGTTCGGACCGATTCCAACCGCCATCAAAATCACTCACACACACACACACACACTGTAAACTGTAAACTGTAAAGTTTATCATATTAATATCATACAGCATTTTATTAGATAACAAAGACTGACAAAAAACTATTATTAAAAATAAAGTAATTCCTTTTGTATACCATTATATAAAAGATGATAAATTGAATAAAATAAATTATTATATATATATATGATGGCTTGTTTGCATATAGCGCAAATCTAATCGCAGATTTAACTGTGATATTTAAGAACAAATGTTATAAAGCAATATACAAATGCAAAGTCATATTGAGATTATGAAGAAAAAAAACTAATGCTGTTGATTGAATTGTTCTCTCTGCTCGCCGACCGCGAAACCGAATGAATCTCTATATATCATCTATATATATATATATATATATATAGTAACATAAGCACTTTGGTGAGAGTTAGTTCGTGCTCCGGCTCAACGCGCCTCGGCCCCGATCGCTTAGCACGCCATCGGGTTCTTTTCGCCCAACCAAAGGCTATGTTCGATTCGTTTTAACTTGCATAAACGAGTGGCTCCGGCTCAACCCGCCTCGGCCCCTAGTCGCTCAACGCGCCACTAGGTTCGTTTGTGCAAGATAATTTGTTTTAAATTTTTACGGTGTGTACTATACTTTGGCCCACGCTTATTAATTTAAATTATCTTTAGTAACCCATTTTCAGCAGATAATAAAATGAACTGAATTTATATTATATTATATATTTGAAAAAATTCAATAAATTGCAACGTTTAAAAACAAGAAGAACGGATAATTATTGATATAAAAATAGATTTATTTAAAAAATAATTGTTAGTTTCTCCATATTAAACGTACGCGCGGTACACACACACACACACACACACACACACAAAGCACGCCCAACACAGCTCCTTCACTTATATTACAAAATTACAATATGTCATAATGTGGAAGGTCGAAGTTTGAGAATCAGAGTTTTAAGTAAAGAACACGCACGCGCGCACGCATATATATATATATATATATATATATATATATATATATATATATATATATATACGTATCTATCCGCAGTTCTTTTCTCTTTCGCTCGGTCTTTCACTTCCCCTACTTCCCCTCTTCGGCATCGTGCCTGCCTGCCATCCTTGCCCCTCCTCTTAATAACAGTCTATACTCGCGCCCGCCGTTTCTCCTTCATTGTTTAGACGCGTTATTTCTATTATTTTCTATTCGGACATTTTTCAGCAGTGCATTGCAATTACCGATAATCGACATTGCAGACGGACCTTGTTCGGGCAGCTACCACTGTAGGCTGTGGCGCCAATTTTGGAACCATTGATTTACACGGGCCCTGGCAATCTCGGTTCATATTATTCTATTACATTAGGCTTGTCCCCTACCATTACCGATCCAAAACGGTCCTTGTTCGCGGTTCTGCTGCAGAAGAAAGTTTTTCTAGTGGCGCTGCGACGGAACCAGATGCGCATATGCCTCTGGCAATATCTACATAGTAAAGTGACTGGAGCATATGGAGGGCGGAGTTTCAGCTCCTCTCTCCCTTCCATAACCTATCCATCCAAGTCCCGCAAAGCGTCTATCATATTTTATTTAATCTAAAATTTGTTTGAATATATTTTTTATAGATTTTCAATCATAATCATTTTTAATCATAATAGTATCATTAATAATTAAAAATTTCAACTATATGAATTGAAGTATTGGCATGAAGGAAAATGGATGCACATTATAATAATTTATCCGGAAAAATATATGATCAAAAACAGTTTAAAATTTTTTTAAAAGATGTAAATACTGAAGAAGTAAGTTTTCATAATGCCTTTTCAGTAAAATTTTAGAATATAACAAATACTTTTTGTTGTTTAGTTGTGCAAAATGGTATTACAAGTAATAAATACATCTGAAGTAGTAAGATTATTAGATGATATTTTAGAAGGATTAAGTGAACTACATGAGTGTGAGGATAAAAGATATAAATTAGTTGAGTCAATCTTTCATGTACTACGAGAATCTAATGTTACTAATAAACATGTTGAAAACATTATTGAAAGGATTGTAATGGACTTTTCATTGTATAGTAATAAATATTTGCTTAAACTTGTAGATTATTTCATTGAACGAATTCGAAATAATGATGATAATTTTATGAGGTTACAAAATTTATGTTAAATCATAACTATTAATTACTAGTTTAAATAATTAATTATTTTAAAAATACTTCTATAGTTGGAAGGATGCTTTACCATTATTAATGGAAAAGTTAGAAGATGAAGAATCTTTAAGCTATAGAGGATCTATTATATCTGGTCTGGAATATAAAATTGCTATAATATCTTCAATTTGTGAGATAGATTGGGATACTAAAATTTTAGCATCTTTAACCAAAATGTTTGTGTAAGTAAAGCTTATTGTTATTATGTATAATATATATATATATATATATATATATATATATATATATAGATAATAAACTTTCATATAGATTATATTCTGTTTTATAATATTTTATATGCATTTATCAGAGAATTACTTGTTAATATAAAAGATAAGGGACTTGGTCAGATGGTTATAAAAGACTTAACAATGAAGCTTATGAATACAGATATTAATGAAATACCTTCATTTGTTCATCAATTATTAAAATTAGGATCCGAATATAATAGCATTTTATTATTTACAACATTGTCAAAATATTTTACAGAAAAATATATATCTGTTTTAGATAATGATAGCAATCAAGATATTAATTCAATAGGTAAATGTATAGAGATATTTATTAATTTTTTTATTAGTTTATATGATTTAAATAATTCTTTCATAAAAGCTTAGACAAATATAACATAAACACTAACCAAAAAAGTAACATGATATTACTTAGATGAATTCTACTCTTAAAAGTTGGATTTTCTAGTATGATATTTTCTTACATGCATAGAATAATCCTCTAAGGTTATGTGAGACCAAAAATATAAAAATTTTTAAAATAACTAAAGACACTAGATGCTGCTTATTATTAGAATATAAGTCATACCCTAACTATTATACTCCGTAGCAGGCTATTGTATGATTTGAATAATTATGTGATAGCTGTAAAACAATTAACATTAAATACATGCTGTTCATCATTTGTATATCTAATACATATAGTATTTCTTACTTGCAATCAATCGCAGCAGCCTCTTGAAAATGAAATAGCTTACTTGATTATAACACTCAGAAAGGCGACAAGACAATTAATCTCAAAATTTTAAGAATTTCTGTTTGCTACAGAATATTTTTATTTTTTAAACTGAATATAAGTGATAAACATTAAAGATAAAATTAATATAGTTTGGGTTCTCTGTGAAAATAACTACATAACAGTTGAAGAGATTTTTAATAGAGAATTTCAAGCAGTAACACCTTACTTTTTCTCTGAGTCAATATATAACATTAAAATAAATATTTATAATACATAAATTATTGTTTAGTAAAAAAGATATACAGCACAAAATAATATTATATATTGTTTTGTTTTAATGAAATTCACTGATAACATTTAAATATTGTAAAATATTTTGTCAACAAGGAATTACAATCTTGCATAATTTTAGCAGAATAATTTACATGTTTTAGTTTCGAATTCAGTTACTTTAGCAGAATTACAAGAACTTGAAAGTACAGTACTTTATTATATTTATCAATCTGCTTTGGATAATACAAGAGGACAAATGGAATATATGCGTTACTTAAAATCTATTGTTAATGCACCAGAATATATATTAGATACTTTTGTAATGTCAATAATATTATTATGGTCTGAATTTTATAAAGATCAAGCCTTACAAATTTTAAAAGTAGCATTTTTACGGCAAATTACAGATGAAGAAAATCTCAATAATTCTGCATGGCTAAGAAGACTGTCGAAAAAAAAAAAATATTTTTCAAAAGTAATCAGTCAAGTAATTGAAAATAGGTACTGTAAATGTTTTTTAATAGTTAAAAATGTAATTCTTAAATATAAAAATTTTTAATTTTTTCTTTTTATGAATTTTTTTATATATTTTCAGTATTACAGATCGTCAATTGGTTCTCAAAGGTATGGTAGATTTTGCTTTTGTGTTATTAAATATTGAATATAAAATAGGAACAGAGAAATATCTTCCATGGAAATATGGATGTAGAATACTTAAAAAAATAGCTAGAAAAAGACATGATGTTGCTGGAACTATTCTTGAAAAATTAGTTGACAAAATTATATGCATAGATTCGAATGTTACTCAATATACAGGTATAATGCATTTTAACTTTTATATACATTTATAGAATTTTTAATAAATTTCCATTTATAAAATTAATTTTTATCATTACATGTTTACATTTAATAAAACATGAAAAATAAATAATTGAATTAGATTTAAAAATAATATTGCTAAACAGGAAAAGAAGTTTTATTGAATTATAGTAAGAATACTGAAGTTTTAATCAACTTGATTATAAAAAGATTTTCTAAAATTTATGTGTTGTTGATATGGATGTATAAGTCAATGAAGACCTGAGATTTAACCTCCTAATAACAAGATAAACAACTGTTATTTAACTCATAAATTAGTTTAAAAAAGTATTTATATACATTTTTTCTTATAATACTTCATTACATTCTGATTAATTTCTAACAGAATCCAATATAAGTCAAATTTCTGACACGAGAAGAAATAGAATAGTTTTAGTATCAATGCATTCATATAGTCATTTATGCCACATCTTTTTTTTAAAGATTTGTTTAATATATATATATATATATATATATATATACACGAGGTATGGCTATTAAATAACGGGACTGACGCTGCAGTGGAACGAGTGCGCATGCGCCAACCAACATTGAGCAACAGCTGTTAGTTTGAGCAAAGATAATAAGGGGAGATCGCCGACGCTTATGGGCCAGACTGTAGTAAAAATTTTCGACTGAAAACGAGGGCCTCTGGCGGCCAAAGCGAGGTACTGGCCATTTCGTGCAATATTCCAGATGTTATTTTTTGAGCTCGTGCGATGGTGCGATCGAGGGAGGAGATGACTGTCTTCGGCGCGTGCAGAGGAAAAGCTTGTCGAGATAATAGGCTGGCAGCGGGGGGTGCAATAAAAGATGAGTAGCTTATACTGACCAAAAAGAAATTTTATTGCTACATGTATATATATATATATATATATATATATATATATATATATATATATATATATATATATTCTCGCAGCAGCTATAGCAAGCAGTTCGAAGTTTTGAAACCTACGGCAACTTTAAGGAAAACTGGCAAACATCAAAGCTCAGAAAATCTCTTATAGCAAAGAGCTACCAAATTTTTCAATTAGTCGACTCACGCGATTTTTGTTAAAATTTTTATATATACGTTTTTTAGGATTCTGATTATATATATGGTCGTAAAAATTGGTGATAATTTCAATTTTATAATAAATCACATTAAAACCCAGTTAAAATATTGTTTTTATAACTTTTTTCGTAAAATACAAAAAAAAACATTAAATAATTTAACTAAAAGTTCAAAATCTCATCAAAATACATATTTTTTCTTTAAACGTTTTTTATTAACAAAAATGCACTTCACCGTAATATTCTCATTGACTGTTCTATATCCTACGTTAGTTTGAATATATTTTTTTGGGAACTCTTGGTACAGAAAAATGTATAGAATAAGAAATATGTTTTTTAATGAAGTCTATGACTTTTCTTAACAATGCTTTTTGAAACTTTTCGTATTTTACAAGATAATTTAGAAAAACCAGATTTTTACGGTGTTCTTATAGTTTTCACTATAAAAATGAAATTTCCTTAAATTTTCACCATTATATTTATGATAAGCACTCCAAAAAACATAAACAATATTTCAACATACTAAAGTAAGGCGACTAATAAAATATGCAGATACAATCTCACTTTTGTTAATTCAAAAAGTAACTAGATATTTCTGTCAGTAATAGAATAATATTTGTGAACAACACAAACATTCTGCTAAAGATTCTGTAAAATAAAATTTTTATAAAAGCCTAAAAATCAAAACCTACGGGTACTAGACAATAGATGGATATTATAAACAAATATGAATATAAAAAACAATTATTAATAAATAATGGAAATGAATTTAAAAAAATTATTCTACGAATCTCTTCTCGGGATCGTCACAGATAGCTTTATTTTCTGTAATGTACTGTACAATAAGACAACAAGTTTATATAAACATAATATTACTTAACTAATAACATAATTTACGTTGCGCTACACATTGAAAACATTTTCAAATTTAAGTGAGTCAATTTCATAAAAGTATATTTATTGCAATCCAACAAACATTCATTCAAATTCTATTGAAAGACAAACATACAGCTGTAATAGGAACAAATATTCTGCAATTTCGAATTAACCGTGTATTTGAAATGAATAGTTGAGTTTATTCAAAGAGCAAAAAAGTCTTTGTTATGTTGCAAATACATAAACAATTTCAGGTTATGTAAATTAATTATATAACGACATATGTATTTTATTTTTATATTACAAGTTTTAATTCTTTCTACCTACATTATCATCTCGCGCAATTTTCTTAAGAATATCATTTACATGGTGCTCTACACACTGAAAAGAATTCCAAATTTAAGTGAGTCAATTTCATAAAATTATATTTATTGCAATCCAACAAACATTCATTCAAATTCTAATGAAACAAAAATATACAGCTTTAATAGGAACGAATATTCTGCAATTTCGAAACAACCGTATATTTGAAATGAATAGTTGAATTTATTTAAAGAGCAAAAAATATTTGTTAAGTTACAAATATTTTTAAATGATTAGAATTTCTAATACACCATACTTGCCTTATTCTATACTATTGTATAAAATAAATTTAAAGTATGTTTTAGTTGTGTAAGTAATTTTTAAAATTAAGATTTTTAGTGCTGAAGAGTACATGTAACTGCCTTATTAAACAGTTAAACACTCTATTTATTAGGATTAAGTCCTAATAATAACCCTAATTAACATTCTGATCGGGATGCCTAAAGCTTGAACGGCAGATTGTGTGCGTTGAACATTCACTACCATTGCGTTTCGTATAATACAAATATATTACATATAATATATATATATATATATATATATATATATATATATATATATATATATATATATATATGTCCTCTATACTGTTTCGTTTCTTTCTCTCACCTGCTCTCACAGTTTATTACCTGTCCATCTGCACGCACGTTGTACGAGGCCTAGCAGGCAGTTTACCGATATACATGCAACAAATGTTGTCATCATTTTGTTTTTTTTTTTTTTTTTTTAAATTTGCAGTAAAAAATATCCTATCATTTAATCCTGACCGTATAGAATACGTATTCAAAATTTGAAAGCGATCGAAATATTAACTTACATTCCGGAAAAACATGATTTTCTTAAACCAAGAGAATAGATTTTCTTAAGAACAAAAATTCAGTCAAGTAAATATTTATTTAATTATAATGTTCTCATTACTTAAATTTATCTCATCATAATCTAAAAATAAGCATTTTCATTTTCTAGAAAACGTTTCTTTCAAACAAGCTGATCAAAATTAAAATGGAAAACCTGAATTTCTTAAATTTAGTAATCATATACCTGAACACAATATTTTTGATTCTCTAAAAAAGGCTTTACAGAATCAAACTAATATTTTCTAGAAATTAGTATTTAATTATTTTTATACAGTCTATATAGAACAGAGTTACACAATACATATATAAATAAATATATTCTTAATCTAAGAAAACAAAATTTTGAATCAGAAGGTTATTATATTAAAAGAAAAAAGTAATGCATTGAATTCAGAAAATCTAATAGCTAGAATTATTGCAAATAATCTAAATACTTAAATTATAGATTGATCAAATCTGTGGTCAAAGATTTTTCTGATACTATCAAAAGAACAATATTATCGAATTAATTAAATAAAAATTTTCTTAGTTTAAGAAATAGATTTTTCGAAATAATTCATTAAAATTATATACTGCTAAAATTCTAATATAAAGTAAATATTACTTGATTCAAGAAATTTATGCGATTTTCTGTACGAAGTAAATATTTTCTTTAATCAAGTAATCGCATAAACTTTAACCAAGTTAGTAGGCACTAAAATAAAGCTTATATTTTCTCAACAGCAGAATACAAATATTGGAAATTGAATGAATATTTTCTTTAGATAAGAAAATATTATCTGGAACCAATGATTTCAAATTTAAATCAGGAAAATAAATTCTTGGATTAATTAAATATCTCCTAGAATTTTGTCAAGATTTTCTAGAACATGGGTATATATATATATATATATATATATATATATATATATATATATATATATATATTGTGACGAGGAACGCAAGCACTGCGTGCGCCTGCCTTCCCCGTCCCGTTGCTCTCTCTCTAGCCGTAGCATGTACATATTTATCTGTATATTTATATGTAGAAATGTTTATATGTTGCAGGCCGACGCACAACCACCGGCGGAGAGGTAAGTGAGAGAGAGAGCGGGGAGTGGGGAGAGACAGCCACGCGCGCGAATTAGGCAGAAAGAAAGAGAGCCGCGAGGAGAAAACAACGCGTACCGGCCTTCTACACACGTCGTCCGTGTCCCTTTTTTCCGGTTGCTAACGCCGTGCCGCGACGAATCGTGTGTGGGAACCTACCTTGTGTTCCAAGGTTCCCCTCCGCCTCGTACCTCGTCCTCGGGGAGAGTGCCCGGTAACGCGCTCGTGGTGCTACAGTGGTGCAAGGGTGTGCAGTGTACCCGCGCCGAATACGAGCTCGAGCGGACGAATTGTCGTCCGCCCCATCTACGCGGAATAACCGCCCCATCCCGGAGGTCAACGTCACCGCCGCCCCCGGCAAAGGAAGGCGCTATTGCGCTTCGAGAACGCGCTGCGAGACCTGCGGGTTCCGGCTCTCTGTAAGTGGCAGCTCCTTTTCTCTCTCTCTCTCTCTCTTCCCGAACGCCCCGCGCGCCGTCGCCTCGGCGACCCTCGGCCTGCGTCCCGCACGCCTCGTATATAGGCGCTGCATTGTGTGTGTATCTTTGGCGCCGCGGCATTAAATCGTATTTAAATTTTAATTATCTGTCTTATTTTTCTTTTCCATTATCATCAAGTGTGCTCTATTAGCCATCCTATTCCACGCGCCGTCCCACAACGCGATCTTTCGCCCTTCGCGGACCGCCCCTCTCCCTCGCCGAAATCCTTCGGGGCTAAGCTCAGCCGGGCACAGATTTGCAACGGCCGTGCCCGCCGTCCTCGTGCTCGAGGCGGACACGCGCACCGTTACAATATATATATATATATATATATATATATATATATATGCAAGAAATATATTCAATTTTTGAAAAAACCATTTACTCAAAAGAATGAAATAGTTTTCTCAAAAAGTGGATTAGATCTATTTGATTATTCCTTGCCAGTTGTAAAATCTAATAAATATTTATTTAATTTTATTAAAAGATGCACAAAGATTTAAATATTAAATGTAATAAATAAATAGTAAAAACTACAAAATATATATATAAATCAAAAAAATATTTTCTATTTTTGAAAAAATTATTTACATATAAGATATAAATAGTTTTATTAAATGATTTATTCTTTTAAATTTAATATTTAAATACTTGTGCTTCGTTTAATAAAATCGAAAAAATTTTTATTAGTTTTTAACAACTCGTTGGATGTAATCAAATAAATATATTTCACCTTTTAATAAAGCTATTTAATTGTTAATATTGAATAGCTTTTCCAAAAATTGAATATATTTGTTAAATTTGAGTATATATAGAGTTTTTCAAATATTTATTAATTTAACTTTATTTTTTACGTATATGTAGTTCCGTTTAGTAAAATTCAAGAAATATTTATTACTTTTCAATAATTTATTTAGTATAATGTAATAAATATATGTTCGCTATGCAAATAAACTTAATTGTTTGTTTTAAATATGTGGTTTACTTTAAATTACAAAATATTCATTCGTTTTAAATATGTATCTTTCTGTTTTAAACATAAATTTAAATAAATATTTGTTGTATTGTAATAACTATTGAATTAATTTTAATGAATGCATGATATAATGTAAATAGCAATGAAATAAAATTAATTATATAAAAATTTAATGAATGCTATTATATAAATAATTTACAGGAAGTATAGTTTTTTATATCAAATTAGTTTTATTATTAAGATCAACACAGTCTTAGTATCAAGTTTTAAATTCAAAATTTTAAGAAAATACGTGTATATATATATATATATATATATATATACACATACGTATTTTCTTAAAAATTTGGCAGCGAGGTGTAACAAATGGGATTCACTGGTGTGGACGAAGAAATTTTTTAAGTGCGTATACTCAGGTATACCTTTTCGTAGCCTCGATCATCGCCACGCAGCGAATTAAAAATTTTAAGAAAATACGTGCGTATATAAATACATACATACACACTTACGCACGCAGGCAAAAAAATCTATACGCACTTCAAGAATTTCGACACCAGTTAATCCCTTTATTGCATCTATTGTTTCGGCGCCCCCCCCCTACTGAACGCCGTCTCTGCCTCGATCGCACCAGCTCGAAAACCAACATTTGGAATATCTCACGAACGGAGTACCGACGTTCACCGCCGTAGCGCTGAGTGTCAAAATTTTACTGCAATGTCTAACATGGGCATCGGCGATCTCCGTTATTTTCTCTGGTTTGAAACTTCCTCTTCAGAATGCACTTAGTCTCGTTTCTGTAAACAACATAGTTGTGTCATAAACTTCATTTACGTTAGTGTTGTTATTTTGTTTTGCCGGAAAAATGGTTAGCGTAATAATAGAGCAATGAATTGTTATTAAATTTCACTTTAAACTTGGAAAAACTGCTACCGAAACCTATAATTTACTAAAAGAAGTGTATGGCAGCGATGTTTATCGCGGACTTGTATTTTTTAATGGTTTAAGCGTTTTCAAGATGGTCGACAAGACGTTGAAGATGATTCGCGGCCAGATCGTCCTTCAACATAAAAAACGGATGACAATTTCGAAAAAGTTGCTAATTTGATTCGGTTTGACCGTCGATTAAGTATTCGTGCAGTTGCTGAATATGTAGGCATTGATAAAGAATGTGTACGGTTAATTTTACGCGACAATTTGAACATGCGAAAAGTGTGTGCAAAATTGGTATCAAAAATTCTCACGATTGAACAACAAGCAGCTTGCAAAAATGTTTGTTCTGATACTTTGAATGTCTTTGTTAATGGCCTAAATTTATTGGAAAGAGTAATAACATGTGATGAATCGTGATTTTTTACTTATGATCCGGAAATGAAGCGCCAATCCATGCATTGGAATACTCCAATTTCACCGAGAGTCAAAAAAGCAAGAATGAGCAAGTCAAAATTTAAAGCAATGATGATTGTTTTTTTCGATATTCATGGGATTGTGTACCTTCACTGGGTTCCTGTAAGTCAAACAATTAATCAACATTACTATCTTGAGGTATTTAATAAACTACGTGAAAGAGTAAGAAAACAACGACCCGAAATGTAGAAGGACAAATCATGGATTTTGCACCAAGACAATGCGCCAGCTCATTCCGCGTTATCTGTTAAGCGAGTACAGCATATAAGTACCAAGTACAGCATCCCAGTGTTAGAACATCCACCTTACTCGCCAGACCTAGCACCATATGACTTTTATCTTTTCCCTAAGGTGAAATCTGTATTGAAAGATAGGAGATTTGAATCCGTAGATGCTGTTCAAGAAAAAGCGGCAAGAGTCCTGAAAGAGTTGACAGAAGATGATTTTCAGCATTGTTTCCAACAATGGAAAATTTGCATGGAGTGTTGCAGGGATAGAGAAGGGGTGTATATTGAAGGTGATAATAAGTAATAATGTATAAACTGAAAATAAAATTTTTTACAATATCAGTCCCATTATTTAATAGCTATACCCCGTGTATATATATATATATATATATATATATATATATATATATATATATAAATATTTGTAATATCAAAAAGTTTAAAATGATGGTTTATTTAAGAAATATTTCAAAACTTTTAAGCAAATTACATGTTATTGAACTTTTCACCCTCGATCTTTTGTTTTAGTCTTATTGTTCAATTTCTCGTGATCGGTCCACACAAATATTTTTTCAGTGATATAGAATAATACAAAAAATAATTATTTTTCAGCTTCATATACCTAAAAAAGTTACATTTAAGAAAATATTATCTAGATGTGGGAAATCACGTATTAAAACCAAAACGATATATAAATTGTTATAATGTAAGTATATGTTATATATACATGCATACACTATTAATCGGAATCCATAAATTAATTCCATAATGAATAACAATAAGAGATTTAAAATTGATATATCAGATTTTTAAAATTTTACACAGTGTACTAGCGTAATAAATAAGACGTTAGCTTGCGAATCCAACGGTCTGCGGATAGAATCCCGGTTAGGTCGAAGTTTTCTTAAGCGAAATAAATTAATTATTAGACTTTAATAAAATAATATAATGTTAAATTAAAATTAAAAGTGATGAAATAAATGTAATAAAAGTAAATTAACGTATAAATTGTAAAAGAATTAAGAAATTATTCGCTTATTTTAAACTTTTGATTATTAAGTCAAGAAAATAATGTTTTGGATCAAGAAACTATCCACTATTTTTAAAAATATACTTGAATTTTCATGTTTCTTGAAAATAAAAACGTATTTCATGTAAATATTATTTTACTGATAGGAATCAAATTCTTCATTTTAAATTAAATTTCTTGAGTGAAGTATTGAAATTCTTAATCCAAGTACATATTTACTTATTTTGTAGGCTTGAATCAAATAATTAAATTTTTTGATTCAAAATCTTTAGTTATTGATTCAAGGATATATTTTCTTAACATAAGAAAATATTTATTTAATTTACAATCTCAGCCACATATTTTCTAGAAAATCTTGACTAAAATCTAGGAGATCATTAATTAACCAAAGAATTTATTTTCCTGATATTAAATTTGAATTTATTAATTTAAGGATATGTTTTCCCAAAATAACAAAATATTCATTTAATTCCCAATATTTGTGTTCTGCTGTTTAGAAAATATAAGCTTGATTTTAGTAACTACTTACTTAGTTCAAGTTTATACGATTACTTGGTTAAACAAAACATTTACTTGGTACAGAACAATTGCATGAATTTCTTGAATCAAGTAATATTTACTTCGTATTAGAATTGTTTCCAGTGTATAATTTTAATGAATTATTTTGTGTTGTCCGAGGTGAACTCTTCTGGTGCACAAGATGTATTAGAAATATGCGCCGATAAGCATTCGTAAATATTCAATCTGCAATTAATTAATTTTAATTTATGTGATGGACTGGGAACTATGGTGTATTTTGCGTAGTGTTCAGCAAAGCTGGTAAAAGATACTATTCCTCAATGTTGTTTAACATTTAAAATACCATAAACTTTTCAAATCCGGGCCTGCAAGTACATGTCAAAATAATTTTTAAATTATATTTTATAGTATTGTATTCTCACGTTATAAATAAGTGAGTGCATAGACACTGTTGGTACTCATACATTTTTACATATACCTGACTATCTAAAAATTGATTTAAATGTTTTTTTTTGTTTCAATTATAAACGATCATATCACTTTACTTTGAAAAGAATTTTTACAGACTTATTTTTTGGACTAACACCACTCAGTCTTCTTATTTTTCATTCAATCATCCTAAAAAGGATGTTATAAAACATGAGTATTTTGTATAATAATATTGGAATTTTCTTGAAAAATGTTACTCATATTCGAAGTACAATTATTATGTTTCTTTAAAATTCTATCTTTAAATTAAAAATATCTGTATCTGTATTTAATTATTGTTTTTATTATCTTAAAAAGTTAAAATAAGTACAAACATATATGTTTAAGTGTTATTAAAAAAAATTTAATGTTTTGTACGTTATATATTGCTTATTTTATTTATTTACTGTGAATATCAAAGATTCATCTCCCATATGCTATATTAAGTTAAATTAGTTTTTTATTACCTAAAATCACTAAAATAAAAAAAATAACTAAAATAAATGCACATATTTGTGCGCTGGGTTCCGTATATATATATATATATATATATATATATATATATATATATACAAGTATATACGAAATCTATTTCACGAATATGTGCATTTCTTGTTTCCATATATACCATCTCGAATATTGCTTGGTATAACCTCTCATTCATTTCCTAATACGTTTCTCTCATTTATGATATTGCAGCCTGCTGCAGCTGCACTAGCTACTACATTACGCTTGCCCGCTCCCTTCCCCCTCGTACTAGCCAGAACACTCATCGTCGCTTGCACTGTCTGTACACGTATTTTTTTTCGGACATTGCCCTATAGTATACTACCATTACCGATCCTAAACGGACCTTGTTCGTAGAAAAAACGTTTTTCTAGTGGCGCTGCGACGGAATCAGTTTTGACGACTAATGTTTTCCCTTGACGTTGTGATATGCCTCAAAGGTTCCCCTGCCGACTGCACGTCCTCGTGGACTATCGTTCAGAGTGGTTCGGTTGGGGCGGACTGTGGTAGGTCTGTTCGGGTCGAGTTGTGGATCATGAATGTGTCTCGTATATTAACGTTACGAGTATTCGTATTCACGTCCTCCATTTCTGTGCTCGACCCACATTCGGGTTGGAGTCCAATCTGGCTATGCAGTGTCTCAGTTAATGCTTAAAGCATTCGCTGCATTTGGTTAATTTGCGGTTGCATCGCTGCCATAGTCGGTGCTTCGGCTTGTTCTCCGCTAGATTGGTTAAGGACGATACTGGGTAGGGGCTCGTGTGGTACCGGTACATTGGAAGGCGGGTTCCAGTGTGTGATATCCACCTTAGTATCGTCTATATATGCTTCCGATGGCCCATGTTGTCTTCGTGAAGCATCTAACCTCTCCTGGATCAAGAAACTATTTCTTACAAAATCCAGGGGCTGCCTGTCTCTTTCCTCTGACGTTTCATGAAGGTAAGACTGACCTCCAGTCTGAATTTCATCTTCAATGAATGTTTTCCTTGTGGCCTCTCTCTTCATATCCTGGAGGCACGGATCTTCATCTGTTTCTTGGATGAAGTCTTCAGGTACATAATTACCTTTTAGCTAGTTGCTGAGCCTTTGCATGCGTAGGAATCTATCTCGCTCTACGCGTAAGCTCAGCTTTTTCTCTTTCTAATTACTATATGATCATTATTAATAGAGTCATTAGTTTGCATGTTAGTCCCCCCTCCTACCTACAAATTTCTGATTATTTCTTCTGAACTCCGTCTTTCTTCATTATTAATATAACAGAATTTTCACTCATAGTTATCCTCCCAACATTTTTCTTCGACTTCCCCAATCTCTTCTCATCGAATCCTTATCATTTACTTAGTTTTATCTATTATTCATTTAGAAGTTTTAGGTAATGTGTTCGTAATATTTCATTTTATTTTAACTTTACATGTCAAACTAATTATTATATAAATTTTTTTATTTTTAACATATTATGATTTTTTCAACTTTTAGACTGCCTTGCATATATGTGCCGGAAGCTGGTAATGACCATTCTAGATTATCAAATATGGATATATATGATTTTAGAGCAGCTTCTAGTAATACCAAGTCGTGCAGCCACACAAATATTATATGCTTTATTGCCACTGATGAAAGTTTCGGTGCCAATTCGTGATAATTTTATAATGATTCTTCGTAAAGCACTGTATCGAAAAGATACTCAGACTAGACAAATGGCAGTTCTAGGTTTCCTAGAACTGCTTAAAAACTTAAATCTTTCCAATCTATCTGTTCTTAGTCAGTCGAACTCGTTATCGTCTTTGAATATTGCCTCGACATCATCAGTTTTTACGCAAGTAATGTCAGTGGATTCATTTCTTTTCAAAATAATGAAAAATTATTACTAATTTCCTTTTTGTATAACTATTTATGAAGATACATAGTTTTTATTAAAGAGAAAATTTAAGGAATAAATTAAAGAATTGAAATTAAATTAATAAAAAATTAAAAATAAAATTAGTTCCTTAATTTTTTTCAATTTTTTTCAGCCTTCTCTAATACTGATTTTTTTACTTTATAGGCAAGCTTGGAAAAATCATTTCAAAAAGCTCTTTTAAATCCATGGCAAACCACCAGTTTATGTCGTGAAATTATGGCTATATTGACTAAATGCTTGAGCCATGAAATTGATGTCCGAATTAATTTATATAAAGGTAAAGTATTTTTATAAGTTCAAAGGATCGGTTCAATATATAATCGTTACCAGCCTGAAGTGTTATGCACATTACTTCAGCCTGGATGGTAGTTCTTGTATGGCCAGACAAAAATTCATTCCTTGCATACCAGTATTTCACTCAATCGAGATTCTACATATTCCGCATATTCATCTAGATTCATTCAATCTTCCAGCTACACCCTTCCTGTTAGCCAATTGTGGACACTTCTGTTCGATAGTCTGCTTCAAGCGATCCAGTTGTTGACAGTAGATGGTAGAATTAAGCGTCCGGCCATATGGGAGCAGCTCATAGTGGATGATTCCCTTCCAATCCCACCAAACACACAGCAAAACCTTCCTGGCCGTCAATCCCGGCTTGGCCACTGTTTGAAACGATCCACCGGCTTGGATCACAACCGTTTTCACTTGATATTGACGTATGTGATCCATTATTCGTTGCCAGCTACCATCCGCTTCAAAAATGGGTCGAGTTCGTTCTGTTTCAGCAGCACATCGCAGGCGTTGATTCGGTCCAGAAGGTTTTTTTGCGTCAAATTATGCGGCACCAAAACATTAAGCTTTTTTTTTGTATCCAGCTTTCTGAAGATGGTTTAAAATGGTTTATTGACTAACTCTCATCTCCTGGGCGTTGCCAAGAGATGCCGCATGCCGGTCTAACTCGATAAATTCAAATGATGTATAGTATTGCCAGATACGAGCTCTGTAGCGTTTTGTACATAGCCGCAAAATTCATAAGACAAAAAGGCGGAAGGGAGATATTTGACAACCTAATATCCACAGTACTTGCAGTCTGATGAGGTCAAGTTTTTATCCTACAGAGGTATTTACGAAAGTACTCGTGTGCAGATAAAAATTTAATGAGCTAGATATTCGTTTCCGGTCGATCGTATTTACTCCAATGCGAATGTATTCGCCCCTTCCGTGGCAGCATCTTCCCTTCTAACGAGTGCACTTTATTGGTATATTCTTTTATATTCGCCTGCTATTACGACAACTACTTCTTGTGATTCGGTCCGATATATACTCAACAAAATCTACATATGTTTTGTGTAAATTTATTCATATTGACCATTAATATGCTACAACCTTTGACCTTTTTGCTGCTTTATATATCTCAATCCTTATATAAGACCAAACACTTAGATGCGTATCTAGAGTATGTCTATTTTACGGCGAGTGAGCAACAACAGTTTCAACCTAAACTGAACCAAGTAGTGGTCACGTGTGCCCATTACGGCTGCTACTTCGTCGGCGTACACCTAAGTCGGTCAGCCGTTAACACGTCCAGTTTAAGTAAGCTATGATATTGTATGTTCCAGAAGTCGCAACCTAGAATAGAACTTTAGGCGATGATCCAGTGTGCCTACATCAAACTCTGGTTTCTAAAGTAGTTACATATCATTCGTAGAAGGTAGTTGTCTATGCTAAAGGATAGCTTTAGTGCTTTTACTATTTTCATCTATTTCACAGTTAAAAAGGTTTCGAATGTCGAGAGTTACCAGTATAACAACTAGTCTCGTTGTATGCCAACCTGTATTGTTTCTGTATAAGATATTAAATACTTCTCTGATTACACCGACGACTAATTGTTCCTTTCTAAATCCGTGCTATTGGTTGGAAAAATCTCTGGCGTTCTGAATTGCATTCAGAACATTCTTTTCAATTTCTCCGTGTTTATTTGCTTAAGTTCCATAGTGAAGATAATTGTATCCGGATTCTGATTTTTTTATCACTTCTGTAATTTCAAAAGCAATTATTGATTAACGCTCACTGTAAGTCCGTGATGACCAGCCACGCTCTTATTCTATTCCTAATTCTGTCGATAGCCAGGGTCAAATCTGGTATGAAATTTCTATATCCTGGTCTTCTCTATGTCGTTGCGTTTTGTTCATTCATTACTATTAGGTCCAGTTGTGCAGCTATCTTCAGTAGCAATCGTCCACGTCTATTCGTCTATGGTATTCCCTAGTCGATTGCACGGGTAGTAAAAGCACCCGCTATGATAGCGTGACCTGGGATGGCTTATATCTTGTATAGCGTCTTCAATGTCTTCTCGCTTGTCCACGTAGTGGCGAGCACTGCAATTTGTGTTAAGATAGCTACTAAAGCAAGGGACGTTACCTACTCGGATCCAAATGTTGTCCTTTCCAATACCATTTCAGAGTACTCACGACACGCCCCTCTTGTGTATACATTAAGCTGTTCTGTTTGAGCTGTTAGTGAACTAGATCGACGAAGGTCGATATCTGTACTATTGGCTTATTATAAGTGAAGTCTAATTCCGCTACACTCTGGGATAAGAGTGTGTCTGCTCTACTACTTCTGTTTAAATTGTATTGGTATATTTATTTTTATATTTCAGATTTAGTATCTAAGTCAGAAAATTGCTACCTACTACGTTGCTACCCGTTTCTCGGTTTTTGACTTTGCGACGTCTTCTATTGTTGAATTATAGTCCGAATCCAGCAAGTCTAGATTGACAGTAGTTGTCCGATCTTTTAAATGTCCTGTCTCTTCTACGGCGCCCTCAAAAATCCATTGGTAGTCCGTCTTATCTGCAGTTTTAGCCTGGCGTAATAGGACCGAACTGTCTTTGGTTTTTCTGATTATTAAATATTTGTCTTGCTCTGATTACTTTTTATTTTTTGCCGTATAGCTTTAATGACATCTGTATACATCTTTCCCTTATCCAGTTTAATCACAATGACTGCTCCCTTTAGTCTCAGTTTGTACTTTCAGATCGGCGTTAATGAGATTTCCAAGATATCTTTTGTATCGTTTATCGCCTCTTCTTTTTGGTTTCTTTGTTGTAGAGACTACCATCACCTAGTCTTCCAATACGGCTAAGCATTGTTCTACGGTAGCGTTCTCGGCGGTTCAGATCAAATTGTCTCTCTTCCGTTTTTGTGCTTTTCTCCTCCCATTCTGTCCATCTTGTATTGTTCTTGGTCTGTTAGAAGAGATATTCTTTTTAATTCACACTATCCGATTGCTATTCATTCTTTTATTTCCACTCTATATTACTTGACTCACTTTTTTCTGTACACTAATCTTTTCTGTCATTTTCTCCAGGACGCTGCTTATTCTTAAAAATTTCTCTTCCATTTTACTCTGAGCAGCTATCCATATTATAGGTCATGAGCTTTTTACGGCATTTACATACCTTACACTTCTACCACTACCTGTAGCGTCACCGGTTATACTAGTAAGTTAATCTACTGGCTTTATCGCGAAAATGGGAATTTTTGGTGATACGACTGTGACACGTGAAACTCTAGAATGTGCCTACATTTTATTCGTCTTCATGTTTTAATGAAAAATGATGTCGTAGTTAAAATGTATGTGGTGGGTACGGAGCTCAATGGTCAGAAATTATAGTTTGGCAACCTGAATGCCCCATTTTCTAAGCTCATAGAGTATAAATGTATGAGTAATGAATGGTTGTATGGACGAGAAAATACCCATATTTCCGCTCTTTTTTGTTGCCTTAATGTTTGAAATGAATTAATATTATTACATTCATCATCATTATCATCATCATAATATTATTTTTATCATCATCACTATTTTTAGTGAAAATATTTCGTATTGTTTTTGAAGTTCTGATATTCTTTTTGTAATGATTTAATTTTAGAGCTTTACTATGGTATATCAAAAAATGAAGAATTAACAGAATATGTAATAGAAATGTTACTTGAACAACTTTTTAATTATTATGAAAAAGACGAAGACACCATACCGCCTTTGATTTTTGATAAATGCTCCTCAATACAAGGTACCGAAGTTATTCTAGAGGAACCTTTGGCTAAACTTATTTTTTCTTTACAAAAGATATACTTTAAAACATCTTCTAAAAATACACCCAGTGTGGAACGCCTAGTCGTCATTATGGATTCTATTTGTAAAAGGATGATTCGAATAGACTTAAAACATTTAGGCATAGTATGTTTACTATTTTTTATACACTTAAAAAAGGAACCTGTACATGTAAATATTTTTAGAAAATGAAAAGCAAGGAAATATTTTAATAATTTTTGAACTAGTATATAGTAATTGCTTTTTAATTATACATAAATATATGATCAAATTTGACCCGGGCTGGCGTATTAAAACTCCGCACGCAAACTAAATTAGTAAAATTGTTTTCCCATATTGCTGCAACCTTTCTTAATGTCCGTGTGAGCTTGAGTGCCATATCTCCATTAGTGTGTATTTATCAGCTGTTTGTTTACGACGCAAAAAGTTTGTCTCGCGATATTAACTATGAAAAAAAGTTGATCAACGAGTTTGCTTGAAATTTTGTGTTTCCAATGGAATTACTGCTACGGAATCGTTGAAAATGTTGCGAATGTATTTTGGGAAGTCTACTTTATCGCAAACACAAGTATTTGAGTGGCACAAACCATTCAGTGAAGTAGCCGAAAACTTGCCTCATGCAAGTCGCCCATCCACCAAAAATCAAGGTGATTCTAATGGTTGTTTTCGCTTACCATGGGGTGTCGTTTCAGGAGGTTAAACGGTCAATAAGGAATACTACTTAGGCCTTTTGAGGCGTCGACTTCAAGCAATTCGTTGTAAACGACCGAATTTGTGGGAAGACAATTCATGATTTTTTAACACGACAATTTGCTGGCACATTCCAGCATGATTGTAGCCAAATACAAAATGAAGGTCATCGCTTAGCCCCAGAAACTCAAAAATCCGCTTCGGGGAACGCACTACGCATCCATAGTCAATATCGCCAGACAAAAACTTTTTGTGTCATAATCAAACAGCTGACAAACACACACTAATGAGATATGGCACTTAAATTGCACATGGACATCAAGAAAGGTTGTACCAATATAGGAAAAAAAATTTTTATCGATTTAGTTTACGCGCGGACTTTAACTGCACCAGTCCGGGTCCAATTTGATCAGATGGTAATATTCATATTAGTAATATTAAGTAATATCAGTAATATTATGTATCAGTAATATTCATTGCAACTTTCAGTTTTTTTCAAATTTATACATTATTTTGAACATTTAATGAGTATTGTTTTAGTATGTGTGACCTTTTAAGATACGTATTATTTTGAATAGAATGAAGATACAGACTTCCTTAACAGTGCATCGATAATTCAGCATAAATTAGTTAATATTAGACTAGTCATTTCAGTGTATGAATCACTAATAGCTTACAGAATTGGTTCATGGTATGAAGATAAAGGTTATATGAATCAAGATTTAATTAGCCTATACATGCGTTACAGTAGATTTGTGGATTATTTGAAAAAAGTTGACAAGCTAAAAAAAAGTAAAAGCAAAAGAAATAAGCAAAATATTAAGAATGATAAAAGTATTTATACAACGGCTAAAACCGGATATCCAATTATTATTCCAACCATCATGGACTTCGATATAATATCTAAAGGCATCGAATTACTACATGAGTTAGTACTGTTTTTATAATATAAACTATTTATTTATTAGTCAGTTTTATTACCTACAATATTCGAATGCATAAAATATTAAAAAGGAATCCTCTTTGATCGTAAATTTATGTTTTCTTCGACAACTCTTTATGCTTCCAGCGGAAAATGTAATGAAACACAATTTATCATGTATACTATATAGAAATTTATTGAAATTAACGAATTAACACTACAGATAGAGGTTAACTGATTTTGCCATAGTGTCATAGTTAATATTGACTTGATAGAATATATATATACAAAGTTGTACATCAAATATATATATATATACATATATATATATATATATTTGGTGTACAACTTTGCTTCGCTGTTTTTTCCGAATTTCGAGGCTTTATTGTAAAAAATGTTTATACATTTATCATTCAAAGTATTGTCCATCGCTGGTCATTATTTTCGCCCATCTTTCTGGCAGCATACGAATCCCGCGTTGAAAAACCTGGCCATCTCTTGATGCCATCCAAAAATCGATCCAATTTTTTACTTCTTCATAAGACCGGAAGTGGTAGTGAGATAGGGCGTATGCCATTGATCAAAACAAATAATAATTTGAGGGAACAATGTCTGGAGAATACGGTGGATAGGGTAGACCTTCCCATTTCCACGATTCCAAGTATGTTTTGACCACTTTCGTAACATAGGGTCGAGCATTTTCATTCTGTAAAATCAATTTTTCATGTCGATCGTTGTATTGCGACCATTGGTCTTCCAATACTTGGTTCAAATGCATTAATTGTGTTCGACAGCGATCATCTTTGATTGTTTTAGTCGATTTTAATAACTCAGACGGAACCCAATTTTCTTGTTTCTGAATCATTTCCATGGCGTTCAGGTGTTTTGCAATGGCTTGTGAAACCACTCTTGGTACGTTATTCCACTAATATCGACCTCACCATCGGTATTTGAGAGCTTTCGATGAGCCTCAGCCTCAGATTTTTTCATATTAAAGCAGAAAATTAAAACCTCTCGAAAATCACGAGACTTTGGCTCATCAACGGCCATATTTAATCGAAAATAATTTTATGATGCAGACACAAACGACTAATAGTTCGATTACGTTATATTTATCAATACCTAAGTTTATAGTATGATATCTACGATCTATTTATTTCGGCTACCAGTTACCGCTACAGCCATCTATTGCAAAACAGCGGAAGCAATGTTGTATACCTTATATATATATATATATATATATATATATATATATATATATATAAAATTATATATATTAAATTCCATAAATTTTAACTTGACATTGTGTTTCTGAATCATTAATGCTAACCATTGCTTTACATTGTAAACAAGTGTACAGTAGGAAAAATATGGTGAATTATAATTCTTTATTATTGCAAACATTATTTCTTTAGTGTATTATTAATTATGCAACTCATTTTAGTAATATTTTTTGCTGAACCGGCTCTTAGTTTTTCGATCTGCTCCAATGACTGATGCACTAAAAATGGTAGACAAAAGGATATCGTACGTATTGTATAATGTTTAGGGGCCGCATAAAAAGGCTAATATCTTTATTACTTTCTTGCGAACTACCAATTGATTAACAACGAAGTCGCCCATGCTTCAAAAAAGGTATAGCTCAGTTTGAGCGATGAAGTGCCTCTAGTCGAGTCGTAGAAGTCTTTTGATTTATCCATATAATCATTCGAAATCAGCTTCAAGACCTGCTCTTCCCTCCGATTCAAAAATGAAAATGGGGATTCTGGGCAGCATTAGGCATTTGGGCTTCTGATACTCGAAGGAGGGCTCATCGTGGTGAATTGTCGAACTTTGTATTCTCTCTCAGTTGCAGCAAATACTCTTTCCACCAGGCACTAATCGACGGAGAATCTCGATTCTTTCCCTTTCCAAATGACTTGGATCTTGTAAGAACTCTTATATCAGGTATGTGAATAAGTCTTTCCCGTTTATTTTTTTTTCAAATTTTGAGCCTTTATTGTGAAAAAATGGTTATAAATGAATTATTGAAAGTATTGGCCATCGCTAGCTACAACTTTTTCCCATCTTTCTGGCAACACACGAATCCCGTTGCGAAAAAATTCGACCGGTTTGGCCTCTATCCAGTCATCCACCCATTTTTTGGCTTCCTCGTAGGAATGGAAGTGCTGGTCAGCCAGGCCATGCGTCATCGATCTGAACAGATGGTAATCAGGCGGAGCAACGTCTGGACTATACGGCGGGTGGGGTAGGACTTCCCATTTGAGCGTTTCTAAGTATGTTTTCACCGGCGGTGCAACATGTGGGCGAGCATTGTCATGCTGCAAAATAACTTTGTCGTGCCTGTCGGAGTATTGTGTCCGTTTTTCTCGCAGTGCGCGGCTCAAACGCATCAATTGTCGTCGATAGACCTCGCCTGTGATCCTTTCATTCGGTTTCAGAAGCTCATAGTAAACCACACCTAGCTGGTCCCACCATATACAGAGCATGAGCTTGGCGCCATGAATATTTGGCTTGGCCGTCGATGATGATGCATGGCCGGGTAGACCCCATGATTTTCTTCGCTTCGGATTATCGTAACGTATCCACTTTTCATCGCCAGTCACGATACGATGCAGAAAACCCTTTCTTTTATGTCGCTGAAGCAGCTGTTCGCAAGTGAAAAAACGCCGTTCGACGTCTCTCAGCTTCAGTTCGTACGGCACCCAATTTCTTTGCTTTTGGATCATTCCCATGGCTTTCAAACGCTTGGAAATGGTTGTTCGGTCAACTCCCAATGCTTCAGCAAGTTCTTCTTGCGTTTGACAAGAATCTTCATCAAGCAAAGTCGCCAATTCTCGATCTTCAAAGATTTGCGGCCGCTCGGAACGCTCCTTGTCTTCCACGTCGAAATCACCGCTTTTGAAGCGTCGAAACCATCCGCGAACACTTGAATCATCGACACAACCTTCTCCATAAGCCTCCTGAAGCAATCGATGCGTCTCGGCAGCAGATTTCTTCAAATTGAACTAATAAAGTGAAACTTCCCGCAAATGACGTCGACTCGGCTCAAATTTCGACATTTTCACGATATCAAAAATTTATGATGCGAAAAAATTTTAACTAATGTGTTAGTATGGAATTGTTGACATATGAATAAGCTTTGATTATGACATATGTAACCATTGAATACTCGCACAGTATTGGTGGCGCCATCTCTTACAAAAAACGGGAAAGACTTATTCATACTCCTAATAATTTATTTAATTTTTTCATAAATTTGTTTATGTATGCTCATCATACACATCATAAGGGTCTCCAAATGACATATATTTAAAAAAAATTGATTAACTAAAGTGGATTTCTATGGTACTTGCGTAAAGCAGTATATGCGTCCTATGCTGATTTATTGTTCTTTATGTGCATAAGCTGATAGGCGTTGACCAGGAAATCAATACTTACACGCGGTCTCTCGTTCTTTTTAAATCATGCACTGTTCAGGCTTCTGTTTTTAGAATCTTGATTTTGATGTTTGATAACATCCTACGCATTATTTTCTATAAGCTGTTACGCATTATGTTCTATAAGACTCTTTTAATGTACGTTAGCAATCGAAAAATGGTACTTTGATCTTTCTGTTAGTTCACTTAAAAACTTTTTAAATTATTTTTTCTACTATTTAGTTCTTCTTTGACAAACTAAGACTTGGGCCCATAATCTATTGTTATCAAATAAATATTAGGAGTGTGAATAAGTCTTTCCCGTTTTTTGTAAGAGATGGCGCCACCAATACTGTGCGAGTATTCAATGGTTACATATGTCATAATCAAAGCTTATTCATATGTCAACAATTCCATACTAACACATTAGTTAAAATTTTTTCGCATGATAAATTTTTGATATCGTGAAAATGTCGAAATTTGAGCCGAGTCGACGTCATTTGCGGGAACTTTCACTTTATTGGTTCAATTTGAAGAAATCTGCTGCCGAGACGCATCGATTGCTTCAGGAGGCTTATGGAGAAGGTTGTGTCGATGATTCAAGTGTTCGCGGATGGTTTCGACGCTTCAAAAGCGGTGATTTCGACGTGGACGACAAGGAGCGTTCCGGGCGGCCGCAAATCTTTGAAGATCGAGAATTGGCGACTTTGCTTGATGAAGATTCTTGTCAAACGCAAGAAGAACTTGCTGAAGCATTGGTAGTTGACCGAACAACCATTTCCAAGCGTTTGAAAGCCATGGGAATGATCCAAAAGCAAAGAAATTGGGTGCCGTACGAACTGAAGCTGAGAGACGTCGAACGGCGTTTATTTACTTGCGAACAGCTGCTTCAGCGACATAAAAGAAAGGGTTTTCTGCATCGTATCGTGACTGGCGATGAAAAGTGGATACGCTACGATAATCCGAAGCGAAGAAAATCATGGGGACTATCCGGCCATGCATCATCATCGACGGCCAAGCCAAATATTCATAGCGCCAAGCTCATGCTCTGTATTTGGTGGGACCAGCTAGGTGTGGTTTACTATGAGCTTCTGAAACCGAATGAAAGGATCACAGGCGAGGTCTATCGACGACAATTGATGCGTTTGACCCGCGCACTGCGAGAAAAACGGCTACAATACTCCGACAGGCACGACAAAGTTATTTTGCAACATGACAATGCTCGCCCACATGTTGCACCGCCGGTGAAAACATACTTAGAAACGCTCCAATGGGAAGTCCTACCCCACCCGCCGTATAGTCCAGACGTTGCTCCGTCTGATTACCATCTCTTCAGATCGATGACGCATGGCCTGGCTGACCAGCACTTCCGTTCCTACGAGGAAGCCAAAAAATGGGTGGATGACTGGATAGAGGCCAAACAGTGCAATGTCCTATCAGTGATAAACTCTAAACCCTACACAATGAATACGACAATAAAATACTGTCGAATAATTTGTTTCCTCTAGTATCTTTAGTAGTGAATAAATAATCACTTGTAAAATCGTTTTGAAGAAACCGGCAACAGATTGGCAGAAGAAACGGAATTTGCACACAGAGTAAACGGAAATCGATATTCATGAAACTAAGTTTAACAGATATTTCAGATTTTTCAGAAGTGAGGGAGCATATGATCGTTCTTTCACAGGAACGTAGTTTTCAGTGAAAATAAGTGATTTCTTTCTTATTTAGTAAATTAATTAATGAGGCTGCACAAGCGAATTTGCATTATTGAACGGAATCACAAAGTATAATTAAGATCCAAATTCGTTCTCATCATATATCAACAAAGGAGTTTAACTTTTACATAAAATATAATCTAAATTGAATAGGATCTGGCGGCAGCCAAAGTCATTACTGAAAAAGTATGAATGGATTGAGAACTATAGAATGTTGCTCACATACAGCGGAACAGTTTGTTTTTTAATTTTAAACTTAATATTTGACAAATATCATAATACCAGTCGAAAATGATTGAACATGTAGAAATAGTTACTATTACTCGTAGTAACAGTAATTAATATTGCATCTATTGATTTAAATACTTCTTCAATACTATTATCAAATGATTATATATGTATTCTTTTAGTTATCAAAAAATTTTCTTATATGTTGCCGCCGTGCTTAACAAAAATAAATTTTTAATATGAATGATCAAGTTTACTAACAAAAATGTATAATAAAATATTTCTATTACAATCTACAATCAGCCAATCATTAAAATAATAGGGATAAATGAGATAAATATAATATCTTTTTTTTCAATGTTATAGGAATTTAACAGATTTGTAAAAATCATAAAACATGAGATAATACAAACGAAAAACATTAATTTATTCGAGTCATGAGTGTATTCTTACTTTTTAAACAAAATTTTAATATTTTAAACCGTTCTAAAAATTTAAATTTGACATTAAAAAATGATACTAGACGGCTTCTATGAAAATAAATTTTTTTTCCATACTCCGGCTAAAAACACATCATTATTCTTGAATGTTAGGCAGTAAAAACGAGCCATTATTTTAAAATATGGAATAATATTCTATGCAATGGAGATGCGCTGTCATTTGAGCAGGCAAATATTGACATACTTCAAGTGAGCTAAAGCATCATCATCCTAAAAGTAAATCCATAACATTCAATTGACCTAAAAGTAGTGTATTCAATTAAGTAAGGATAGTATATTATTAATAATATATGAAAATTCTCTTGATCATAGTATGTTAAATTTGAAAACTGTCAGATTAATAAAATTAATAACTTTTTTATCGGTCTTACAGTCTTTGTACAATATTGTACTATTATAATATAATGGTAGTCAGACTATCCTTATTTATAATCACCCCCGCAGAATCTGAAATACTACTAAAAATAAAATAAAAATTCAAAATAATATAATATACTCTATATTAGTAAAGAACAATCTGACTGCCCCACCAATTAAAATTTACCTGAAATGTCCGACGTTTCGAACCGCTCCGATTCCTATTCACGGATTAAACTGTATTTTAATAACAAATTCCCTATTAAGGAAATCATCATAGACGTTGAAAATAGTATAATTAGCTCTAATAGTGATTTTAAAAAAATGCAAAAATTCATTAATAAAAATCATAAAAAATTTGAAAAAAGAAACGGAGCTGGTCAAAACCTCGAACCTTTAATGTAAATTTAAGGTCGTGAGGGCCCGAAAATTGTCCTTTACTAACATTGAATATAGACTATATTATTTTTAATTTTTAATTAATCTTTAGTAGTATTTCGATTTGAAATTCTACGGGGTTATTATAAATATGGAGAGTCCGACTGTCATTATATTATCATAGTATATTATTATATAAAGACTCTCAGACCCATAAAAATAGTTATTAATTTAATTTACAACAGTCCACATAAGTATAATTTATATATTATATCAGATTAATAACTTAATTCTAATAATTACTCATGTGAATGTGTAAAAGAGAAGTATATCAATGTATTACTTAAAGTGAACAAATCTAAAAATGAAAATTACTATAAATGTAATAAAAATGAATATTTATTTTCTTCAAATAAATTCATTTTTAATATATTCTTGTAGTAATTTAATTTATATTTTGTCATTTTTTCAATGGTAATAAAAATTTCTATCTCATAAGAGCACTTTCTAATTTTATTATTTGATATTTCAAAATTCATTGTTATATTAGAATTTTCTGACTGAAAAAAAAGATTCAAATATTTTACTTGTGAGGTTAATAAAAATTGTCATCATTACATCTAAAGTTGAAATTGACTTGAAAAAGAAGTTGAAAAAATATCAAAATTTCATTATTGTAATAATATATATATAGTTAATCCTTATTATTTCATGCGAATAAAATATTCATTTAACAATCGAAATTAAGAAATTATTAAATTTAAGAAATTAATCTTATAATTAGAAAAAAAAACACTGAGACAGAAGCAGTTGGGGCAACAGAACACGGATAATCTCATGCTTTTTCTAAAGCATTAGACAGACAATGGTTCGCGTTACTGCTATTTTTCAATAATTTAATTCATTTGATCTATATAGGTGAGATGTATTTTTATCCTGGTATAGGACAAAATCGTATGCGCCACTCAGAGTAAAAATACGCCAATATAGAACGCGTATTGGCTCCTTCGGCCTAGCTTTGGTCTTATCCACGCGGTCCATAGTGACGCTTTTTGTATCTACGTCGCATAATATACTTACTATTCGTCTTATGGCGGATAATCTGATCTCTTAAATACTAAAATATATTAAGTCAAAGATTTGAGATATTCTTGGATTATGGTGATCCCTTGACTAGATATGAAATCGAAATTTTCAGCCTTGATGGTAAAAAGTACTCATAATTTAAAAATTGCAATAATGAAAAATTTAATTTTAGACTGATGTAATTTGGGAAACTCTTATAATTTTATATATATATATATATATATATATATATATATATATATATATATATTAGGTTGTCAAATATCTCCCTTTCGTCTTTTTGTCTTATGAATTTCGCGGCTATGTACAAAGCGTTACAGAGCTCGTATCTGGCAATACTATACATCATTTCAAAGGTCTTAACATAACGTACAAAACGAGGCTATTATCAAAAGTAGTAGAAAGTGATGGGCAATATTTTGAATGACATTATTTGTATATTTTTTTACACGGCGGAATTTGTACACCCAATATAGTGTAAGCGAGTCAGATCCGTGTCTGTTTATAAAAACAGACTATAAGAACATATACGCGTTGCTATTATATGTTGATGACACATTAATCATGTGTAAAGACAAAATCGAAATAGAACACTTGATCCATAATATCGCGAAGGAATTTAATTTAATGCATTTGGAAACTCCAACCGAATATTTACGATTAAAAATAGATCGAAATAAATTAAACAAAACGAAAACTTTGTCACTGCATAAATCCACAGAGAAAATGATTAAACGATTCGGTTAGGATCATATTGGATCGAGCAACACTCTGATAAGCACGACAATTATTTCGGACCAAGGTAAGAAAAATAGGGAAGTTGATAGTATTGCAGATAACTCGAAAATAGACACTAGGTGTCGGCAGATAGTAGGCTCTTTATTATATATCAGCTAACAAAGGCTTGATATTCTGAGGCTTACGTCATATACTCGAAACTTATTCAGATGCTAGCTTGTCAGATTGCAGGACTTTACTGGCTACGTGTGGACACCTGATCAGGCTGTACGAGGATACTGTCGGTTGGAAAACTCAGAAACTACCTAGCGAGGCCTTTTCTACTTCTGTATCTACACATAATTCGATTAGAGAAATTCTATGGGTACACCTTCATCCGTTGTTCGTATAATACGATAATCAAGCAGCACAGTTCTGCGCAAAAACCGACTGGAATAACCGATTTAAGCACATGGTAGACAGGAAAGAACACTACATTACGGAATGTGTTAAGAAAAACTTAGTAGAGATCAATTGGATTAAATCCACGGATCAATTAGCCGATATCTTTACCAAAGGGTTAAAGTCGGACTTACACGTTAGGTTAATACAGATAATTTTAAACAACTAAACGTAAAAATATGTGTTTCAGATTCCATGGAGCAAGAGATGGAGTGACTCCAAATGAATTGTACATATATAAAAGATGAGATGACAAAGTTTAAATCATTAAATATATGGAAATAAATCGGAATGATTACTTTTTCCTGTCCCAGACCAAAGAAGATGCTACTTATTAAAATATGTTGAAATGCATGTGTCCTTCTGACATGTGCTCCGGATAAAACGAGAGAGTATAGGAATATGCGTTTTACCCGTCGCATTGTTCTACACGTACACATCTCCCGAATAGGTATTGGCAAGTATGTGAGTTAAGTCACGCCGCTTGGACGCCTGCGGTGCTCCTCGCGGCTCATTTTTCTGTATCGATCGTTCGTTGAGATCTGATGTGTTTTCTGTCACCTCAATAACGATCAGTAAAATCGTATTTATATATTCTATTCTTTTTTATTTATTGAAGCTTCTTGAAATCCAATACTAATAATAATAATAATAATAATAATAATAATGTAACTGAATCAGGTCATGAGATAGTTGATTGAATGGATGACAGTTCACGGGCTGCAGCTCGCACTGCAAAAGACCGAGTTATTGCTGCTGACTCGTAGACGTTTAGAGACGGTGGTTCCGATGCCGTTGCGGCGAAAAGATTGGATACCCGGAATGAAGTCAAGAATCTTGAGATTACCTTGAATACGAAGCTCAGCTTTTGGTCTCACCTACGAAACGTGACGAATAAGGCAGCTATGAAGACCAAGGCTTTAATTAGACTGATAGCTAACACGAATGGACCTAGAAAGAACATACATATACTGCTGATGAGCTTCACCCAGTCGATTTAGCTTTACGGGGAGCAAATGTGGGCAAAGGAGGAAAAGACTAATACCTCAAATCGCTCCGTGGATGAAGAGGTAACACGGAGAGGTGAACTTCTACTTTACCTAGTTTTGTTCAGGACATGGATACTTCCGTAAGTATCTCTGGAGGATAAAGAGGATTACCTTTCCGGAATGCAAGTATTGCAGATGGTTTTGGGATGATGCGGAGCACATGTTCTTCGTCTGCGACTATTGTGCCGAGTACCGACAGGGCTACGGACGAGGATAGGCATGATTGTGCCAAAAAACCTGATAAGACTTATGACCACGGACGCGGACAATTGGCGGTTGATCGCAAAATATGTTAGGCATGTGCTTCTGAACAAAAGAGCGGATGGGTGTCTGGATGATTTAAAGACTGTGATGAGTGAATACAGCTTCGAGTATGCATGAGATTCTAAGATGAAAGGAATGACCGTGAATGGACTACGCAAGTAGAGGCGCCCAGGCTGATTTAATATGAGTAACAGTTCCGGGCTGGTGTCAGTGCAACAAGATGGAGATATGTGTTTAGTATACAGTGACATGGATTTTGTGTCGTGTCGCACATATTCCAGTGGCCGTTCTCCATGAATTGTCTTGATGAACGAACATGGGAAATTTACAAAAAGAAAGATGGTCAAAAGTAGTGATGGGCAATATTTTGAATTACATTATTTCTACCTTTTTACAATAAATTCTTATTTCTTTATAGAAAACGGCGGAAACTTATTTGTACAACCAATAATACATATTTTATTTATTATTGGGGAGGATATTAAAATAATGAGTCATACTATCCTTATTTATGATGACCCTCGCTGAAATCAAAATTGCGACGGCCAAAAACATGGCCGCGCAAATTTACTTCGAACAAAGGACTCATGTTACACGTTAAAATTTGAGATAGTATTACATCTAATTCGGTGGATGTATTTTACAATACATACACGGAATTAGATGTATAAATTTACAAGAAAGAATATCGAATATTATTAGAAATAATATTTTAAACATATTATTTCTATAATGATTAAATTAAGACTCGCGTATATACCAAATAAACACCGAAAACCGGGCAAAGGTCGCGACGACTACTGAAGAAGGTAGTCGTCGCAACTGCCGAAACTCGAACAAGTAGAGAGAGAACGCGATATCTAGTCTCTCTCTCTACCACTAAGTTAAGTACAGCGTATGCCGTAGAGGGGATACACTGCGCGCGGCAAGAGAACGCGCGTTCAATGTATTAGACCGGCGGCCGCTATCCCCTCTAATACATGTCGCACGCACACTATTATACGCTCTCACTGAGCAGCCTGAGCCGCAACCAATGTAGCGAACGCGCGAATACCAGCATATACAACGGGTGTCCAAAAACGAATGCACCCGCTGTATTTAATTAAATTATCTAAAACAAATAATTTAATGTACACATAATGTATAAATATATGTATAGAAATATTTAAGCTTGTGTATATGTGTATTATTATTGTGCGCAGGACACAGGCTGCTAATAATAACGAAATACAAAATAATAATTGTTATAATTATTATTGAATATTATAATTATTATTAATTATTATTGTTATTATTATAATTATTGTTATTATTAATATAAGTATTATAATTCGGCGCCTCGTCCGAAATTAAACGAGCGGCGACGGAATTATCCGATTATTTTGCTATAAAAAGGCCCGCAAAAGGCAAAATCGGCAGTTCGCCCGGTGAACCAACTGCCCCGAAGTTGTTTCACACGAACTCCTCCCGGAGCTAATACCTTTTCCAGAGCTCGATTTAATCCTGACTTTTTTCCTTTCCGAAATTATTAACTTGATCTCTGTTGCGAGGCGCTCCTCAAAAGACAGACGGTTAATAATTTACCTTTCCGAAGTAAACGTGATCCTGGTTGCGAGGCGCTCCTCAAAAGACCAGCAGTTTACTTATCCAGACCAGAAATTCTCCCCTTAACTCTTGATCCTGGTTGCGAGGCGCTCCTCAAAAGACCAGCGGAGTTAAGTTTGTTCCTTATTTTTTTTCCCTTTCAAATCAACCTGTCTCGATTCATTAAATCCCCGCGTGGAAAATAACACCGGGTATTCGTGCGGAAGCTAGCGCTGAATATTAGAGGCATTGCGGAAAATAGCGCAAAATTTATACAAATAAATATATAGATCTAGCTATAGTTTACCTTTATTAATTATTTTTTGTGTTTATATTGATTTGTTTCAGAATCCTGTAGATAGAGGAGCTGATTTATTTTTTTAATAAAATAAATTTATATTTTTTGTTATAAAAAAATTATATACTGTGTTCGTGTAATATTATTTTCCTGAAACCGCCGTCCGATCCTGAAAAACTTCCTCCCCTCTCAAAACTACCCTGGGAAGATACCGCGTAGGCTATCCCGAGGGGAATAGGAACGTTACAAAGTTACTACTAAAAATAAAATAAAATTAGATTAAAAATAAAAAATATCAGGTATGTGAATAAGTCTTTCCCGTTTTTTTTTTTTCAAATTTTGAGCCTTTATTGTGAAAAAATGGTTACAAATGAATTATTGAAAGTATTGGCCATCGCTAGCTACAACTTTTTCCCATCTTTCTGGCAACATACGAATCCCGTTGCGAAAAAATTCGACCGGTTTGGTCTCTATCCAGTCATCCACCCATTTTTTGGCTTCCTCGTAGGAATGGAAGTGCTGGTCAGCCAGGCCATGCGTCATCGATCTGAAGAGATGGTAATCAGACGGAGCAACGTCTGGACGATACGGCGGGTGGGGTAGGACGTCCCATTTGAGCGTTTCTAAGTATGTTTTCACCGGCTGTGCAACATGTGGGCGAGCATTGTCATGTTGCAAAATAACTTTGTCGTGCCTGTCGGAGTATTGTGGCCGTTTTTCTCGCAGTGCGCGGCTCAAACGCATCAATTGTCGTCGATAGACCTCGCCTGTGATCCTTTCATTCGGTTTCAGAAACTCATAGTAAACCACACCTAGCTGGTCCCACCATATACAGAGCATGAGCTTGGCGCCATGAATATTTGGCTTGGCCGTCGATGATGATGCATGGCCGAGTAGTCCCCATGATTTTCTTCGCTTCGGATTATCGTAACGTATCCACTTTTCATCGCCAGTCACGATACGATGCAGAAAACCCTTTCTTTTATGTCGCTGAAGCAGCTGTTCGCAAGTGAAAAAACGCCGTTCGACGTCTCTCAGCTTCAGTTCGTACGGCACCCAATTTCCTTGCTTTTGGATCATTCCCATGGCTTTCAAACGCTTGGAAAGGGTTGTTCGGTCAACTCCCAATGCTTCAGCAAGTTCTTCTTGCGTTTGACAAGAATCTTCATCAAGCAAAGTCGCCAATTCTCGATCTTCAAAGATTTGCGGCCGCCCGGAACGCTCCTTGTCTTCCACGTCGAAATCACCGCTTTTGAAGCGTCGAAACCATCCGCGAACACTTGAATCATCGACACAACCTTCTCCATAAGCCTCCTGAAGCAATCGATGCGTCTCGACAGCAGATTTCTTCAAATTGAACCAATAAAGTGAAACTTCCCGCAAATGACGTCGACTCGGCTCAAATTTCGACATTTTCACGATATCAAAAATTTATGATGCGAAAAAATTTTAACTAATGTGTTAGTATGGAATTGTTGACATATGAATAAGCTTTGATTATGACATATGTAACCATTGAATACTCGCACAGTATTGGTGGCGCCATCTCTTACAAAAAACGGGAAAGACTTATCCACACTCCTAATAAAAACCATAAAAATAAAAAAAAGATATATTCTATGCTAGTGAAGGAAAATCTTACTGTCTCCACTACTGTAATTTTAAATTTTCCTTTGATGCCCCACGTTTCGAACCTCTGCGGTCCATCTTCATGGGCTAAACTGTGAATATAATATATTATAATATAAAGGCTGTAAGACTGATACAAATATTTTATAATTTAATCACTTTTTCACAATTACAAAAATTGTCTTACTCACAAAGCGAGATTTCACGCACCAATTGTTCGATATCTATCAAATTTGTATACATATCTTTTACAGATTGATACAAACTAAAATCAGATGAATTTAATTCTAATAACGTAATCTCTGTGTCAGCCTGCGAACTTTTCTGCTTATCTGGTAGTAATAAAGCTCTTATCGAACATCATCGGAAAATACTTCTGGGTTTTTTTAATTCTATAAGTAACATTTACTTCGATTTACTCGCATATTTATCATTATTAAATATTGAATTCATTGTCTAATCAGATTAAATTTTTATTTTAATTCTATTTTAGTTCATCCAAATCTTGGACAACGATGGAGGAAATAAGTATTGTGAAAGGTAGAATCGAGTTTCGAGTATATATTTTCCAAATTAGTTTACAACTTCTTCACAATATGAAATTATTAAAAGATTATGAATTGAAGTTTTGCTTAGATTCTAATAAACAAAACATACTCAATGTTACTGGGTAAGCATATTCTTATTTATTCTGATAATAATTAAATAGATTTATAATTCAAATACTTATAATCAATTATTAATACTTGATTAATAATTAATTAATTAATAAAATCTGATCTTATTCAATTCCATTTAATAAATAAAAATAAATATAAATTAGTCTTCGATTATTAATAATGTAATCAATAATAATAGGTAATCTTTGTTTCAGGACATTATTCAAACAAGTTGTGTGTAACTTCAAATCTGTATGCTTATTTAATAAACAGATTGCTTACTTGGGGTTAGAATGTTTTCATGAATGCTGTGAAATCATGTGTACATTATACTTTGAGGAATTGCCAGATTTTGTTGAAGCTTTCTGTAAGTTATTTTTTTAAATAATAACAGCTACCTTAGCACAAAGTAATAAAAAAATAACGGCATATATTAATATAATGTGCCTAAATAGTAAAGTCATTTGAATCATCCCATTACGGTAAATTGAGAAAAACTTTACAAGAACTGGTAAAATGTCTTTAGACACTTCAGAAAAACTAAGCGTTTTTGAAAAAAAGTAAAACTATTTTTATCTGTTCTACAGTCTTTATGAAATAATATAAATATAATTATGCTGACAATCAGACTAACCTAGTTTTTTGAGATGGCATACGTCCCGATGTGAGGGTGCGCAGTTGTTTAGGGCAGATGATGTGCAAAGGACTACGGTAGGGGCCTCATTCGCACCTTAGAGAGAGGTATGGCCTGCACAGGCTTCAGGATAAAGCGATCTCCCCCATCCCCCTACCATTCCTTACACATCTAGCACGATGGTGTAAATGGACTAAGGACACTACATTCTCGACCATCGGATGGATGAGATTTCTGTAAAATAGTATGCTCCATCCTTCATCATTGATAAGGGCGTGAATAGAGCCCATAGGTTTACGATTGAGTAATACAAACCATTATAGCATACCTGAGCCATTTGTGTACATTAGTTAATTTCTCCACGTTAATGTTTCCCAGAGCGATTTTGAAGTAAAGAAATGATGTTATGAAAGTGCATAGAGCTAACTACTCGATTATCTTTGTGGAATCTAGCAAGCTACATCTTCTACCCTCCACGGAGAACTGAAATCCAAGATAGTGCCACATTTCCTTGCGTCTTTTCTTGAAGATCCTGCTTGCATCCTTGATCGCGTCACTATTTTTTCCGGAGAGAGGAGGATAGAGAGAGATTGAGAAATTGAGAGAGAGAGAGAGAGAGAGAGGGAGAGAGAGAGAGAGAGAGAGATAGAAAATAGTGAACCTGAAATCCAAACTAGGTAGTTCGTGACGGACATAACATAGACAGGAATGTTGTTGAAGTTCGTAAGAATATTATTAGCTGGTTTTTTAATGAAACTCGTATTTTTGTGACCACTGAAAAAGCCAAATTGTTCTAACGTTTCAAATATTTCGCACACTTCTTGCATACCAGTCGGTGCAAACAGCGGATTCTTAGAATTAATCCGAAACTGAATCGGGCTTATTTACCCGCTGCTCGTTTATTGTAGTAAATAAAATTGCACATTATATATATACATATATATATATATATATATATATATATTGCAGCAGAGTTTATAGGAATGTTATAAAACCAGGGGTCTCTCATTTCTAGTATGTAATAAGATTCATAAAACTATAGATAACATTTATCCTTCTCTCGATTCTCTTAGACTATAAAAATATAATTTTAATATATATGCCTTTACATAAAATTGAAACACTGTAAAAATTTTTAGATGAAGCTGACTCTACTATGCCTCTAACATATCAAGTACAAGAACTAGTTTTACATTTAAAAAATATTTTTCTAATTAGTATTAATGACAACGACATTGAAAATGAATCGAAACAAAAATTTTCAATGCATTTAATGGAAATTATTTTAAAACTAGTACAGAGAATTTCTTTTGATGAAACCCAGGCTGAAAATGTATGTATTTAAGTTTCAAAATGAGCTAATGAATTTACTTCATATAACTTTAGTTAATCTTAATGTTATTGCAGTCTACTGTTTGAAAAACATTTTTAGAATATTAAGTTTTATAATATTGATGTTTTAATTTTTATATTTTTAGTATAATAAAATATTGACTATAAATTGATTACACAATACAAATTTTTGTCTTAAAAAAATTAATGAATACTGTTGATAATGAAATAAGTTATAAACACCTTGTTTATGGCTCATACTTATCAAAAAACTATTGTTTAGTATTTCGTGTGTTTACTATATATTCGTTATAGTGTAGTCACTAACTTGGTTATACACAAAATACGGGCACTGTTATTTTCATAAGTGTGTCATTCGTTCAAGAATTTATACACAATTTCTTTTACTTATAATTCTTTATTTTGACGAAACGTTTAGGAAATTATTTGGAGCAGGGTTGTAAAAATAATCCTGCATGTGAGAGCGCGAATTATGAACATGTGTTTCTTGACCATGTACTTAATACTATATAATAAATGCTCTTTCAACTGGCGGATCTCGGGTCGCTACTCAGACAAAGATTTATTATTTGGAATTTCAGTTAATCGGCAGAGGGATCGAGGAAGCACGGTTCAAGACAGTAATGACGGTGCCGCCCTGCCTATACTTAGATAGAGTGCTTAATTTTTCGCACGTACATATTTATAAAATCCTAAAATTTATTGGTATTGATTTAAGATTTAACAACTATTATAATATTTATAGCAGGTTATCTACTTCGAGGATTTTCTACACGATTCCAGAAATTTATGTACGTATTTATTTCTTCTTATAGCTAATTCTTGATAAATATTAGATGGAATTATCGAGAATCCTCATATTAATTTTCTTGGATTATTTAGGCCTTGTTTAAATAATGTATCAAAAATCACTTCAGAAACCGTCAGTCATAAACTGTGATAGGATTGTAAATTGAGTCCGGCCGGTCCGATTACTAAATCTAGCTATTTGACTGGCTGTTAAATATTTGGATCTGTACCTGCTACTCTATGTTTAGCATTTGCAAAATACTAACATGCCATAGAATGCAAATTACATCTAAAAAAAAACTTTCTCATAGAGCGTAATGCCTATAACCACTTTTTGCAAAAATATCTAGCTGTATACATACAAAATTTCAATTGAAATTTGAGAGAATTGTTTTTCATAATAATATTGGTACGTACTACTTTATTCATCTATTGATCTGTTTTTGTATTGGTTTATTGATAATTAGACATATTACTGATAAATGAATTTAGGTTTTGTAGAAAAACATATGCCTTAAAGAAATTTTTAATTTTTAGTTTATCATATTGTGACGTCCAACTAGTGTTGTTGCGACGCGGTAAACCGGACGGCGATGCAATGCCGCCGATTCCCCACGGTTCTGCCCTTCTCTTGTCGGCGTACGCTTGACGCTTTTGAAGCCCGTGATCTATGGGGCGGATCGCGAAATAAAGTTCCTCGCGATTCCATGCGTCGCGCTGCGATTGCTACGCCGCTTACTAAAGCTACTTCCGAGGTAGCCCTAACCTAAATGGTTGAATTTGGAGGCGACGGCTCTGATATCCTCTAATCGTCGCGCTTATTCTTCAGCGGAGGCAGCAGGGTCGAGCGACAATTTCTGGTCAGCCTCGCCAGCGCCTTCTGCCCTGAAAACGAGCGCCCGTACCGCGGATTTCGAAGTTTTGGCGTATCTAAGGGTAGCAGCGGGACAAGTTCTTGGCCTGCAAACTATCTCTCAGATCTCCGCGCTTAATCTTAGCGGAGGCAACAAGGCTGAGCGACAATTTCTTGTTAGCCTGGCTAGCGTCTCCAGCCCTGAGAATAAGCGCGTGAATTTAAAGGATTGCAGGAAATAAAATATTGCCCGAAAATTTTACTTACTTTTTATTTCAACAGAATTAATACAATATATCGCAAAGCAGAACCGTACGGAAAGAACGTGACCGGCAATCAGCTTTCCGCAGTTTTCAGGGCCCGTATTTATAGTTCGAGCCCGGCGCCGCCGAAATTTTCTCTGCAGGAAATTACATCGTAGTGGGGGAGATAAAGGGACGTTTTTTCTTTATAGAGAAAGCCGTCCGTTCATCTCTTACAATTATGATGATTATTTCTATATTTCTAAACTGCGTACAACTAAGTTATATTTTAAAAATATATTTCTATTTATTTATAAAATAGACACACGCGTCGTTAATTAAATAACGTTATTAATGATAATGTTAAGATAATGTTAATAATAGATGAACACAATTATAAAGTTGTAACGTTCCTGTCCCCCTCGGTATAGCCTACGCGGTATTTTCCCAGGGTAGTTTAAGAGTGGAGGAAGTTTTTCAGGATCGGACGGCGGTTTCAGGAAAATAATTATACCAGAACACAGTATATTTTTGATAACAGTAAAAATATAAATTTATTGAAAAGAATCACTCCTCTATCTACAGGATTCTGAAACAAATAAATACACACAAAATAATTAATATAAAAGTAATTTTAAAACTAGATCTATATATATAATTCTTAAACTAATTTCGCGTTATTTTCCGCGATGTCTCTAATATCCGGCGCTATTTACCGCACAGATGCCCGGTGTTCTTTTCCACGCGGGGAACTAACGAAACGAGACAGGTAGATTCTAAAAATAGGATAGAGCAAGGTAAGCTTAACTCCGCTGGTCTTTTAAGGAGCGCCTCGCAACCAGGATCAAGAGCTAAGGGGAAGATTACTAGTCGGGATAAGTAAACTGCTGGTCTTTTGAGGAGCGCCTCGCAATCAGGATCACGTTTACTTAAGGATAGGTAAAATTATTAGCCGTCTGTCTTTTGAGGAGCGCCTCGCAACACAGATAAAGCTAATAACTTCGGAAAAATAAGTAAATGTAAAGGATAAGTAAACTGCTGGTCTTTTGAGGAGCGCCTCGCAACCAGGATCACGTTTACTTAGGAAAAGTAAAATTATTAACCGTCTGTCTTTTGAGGAGCGTCTCGCAACAGAGATCAAGTTAATAATTTCGGAGAGGATTTTCAAGAAGGAGTTTATTGACCTCTGGATAAATTATAGCTCCGGGAAGAGTTCGTGTGAATCAATTTCGGGGCAGTTGGTTCAACGGGCGAACTGTCGATTTTGCCTTTTGCAGGCCCTTTTATCATCATTTATAGTAATAAGTATCATTTATATTTTAATTTAATTATTTTAATTGAATACAGCGGGTGAATTCGTTTTTGAATACCCGCTATATATACTGGAATGCGCGCGCCAGTATAAGGCTTGTGTATCCGCTGCTGGCGCGTGCCGTTCGACAAGAGCGTACAGTAGTGTGTGTGCGGCGCGTATGAGAGGGGATAACGGCCGCCGGCCTAATACACTGAATGCGCTCTCTCTTGTCGCGCGCAGTATATCCCCTCTACGGCATACTCTATACTTAAGCTTAGTAGTAGAGAGAGAGACTAGATATCGCGTTCTCTTTCTACTTATTCGAGTATCGGCAGTTGCGACGACTACCTTCTCCAGTAGTCGTCGCGACCTTTACCCGGTTTTCGGTATTTATTTCGTGTATACGCGAGTTTTAATTTCATATTTCTAGAAATAATATATTTAATATATTACTTCTAGTGATGTTCAATATTATTTCTTGTGGCGTTTATACATCTAAGTCCGTATATGTATGTAAAGTATATCCACCAAATTAGATGTAACACCATCTCAAGCATTTTAATTTTAATATGTGTGCGCGGTATATTTCGTGTAGTAGATTTTCTGTTTCGAACGAAATTTGCGTGGCCATGTTTTTGGCCGTCGCAAAGTTAATTTTAGCTTATTTTACATTGTGCTTAAATATAAAAACATCCTAATCGCGGTAACAATAGCAATAGTTAGTAATATGTTAGTATGACTTAATAATAATATTAATTAATAATAATAATAATAGTGAGGATAACAGCAATAATAATCGAATCGTACTATTAATAAAAACAGTCATCTTAATAGTAATTATAATGGTTAATTATAGTAAAAAAAAATTGTAATAGTGCTAATGATAATAAGAGCAAAATAGCGCAAAAATATTATTGTGTAAACTAAGTATAAAAATAATATTAAACATAGTAATAATGGTAATAACGAGATTAATAATAATGCTTAGCGCATAGTGCCACATAATTATTGTTTAAACTAGTAGTAACAATTAGTAGTTCTTATAATATTAATAATAATATCGAAAATATTAACTAGAACAGTAATAATAAAAAAACAATATTAATAATAGCATTATTATCAATTAGAAGTGTAATATTAGTAAAAATAGCAATATTAGTGCTTAGAATAGTAATAATAATAATAAAAATATTAATTATTTTTTCAATATTAGAATATAAGAGCAGTATTAATAACAGCAATAAGTATAAACCTAGACGTTAGTAATAATAATATCAACCGCGCTTAATACTACGAACATTTGTAAATTTTTCATTACATTAATAGTTTAGAAAATCGAAATTCACGTTCAGAAATAATATTATTTCGGTACGTCGTTTGTTTCGAGGATCTTTATATTTTACTCGAAACTAAAATTTTGGACGTATTTTAGTTGCTTCAGCATCCGGGAATATGGGTTTATTAGACGGTTTCTTGGGTTTCGTATTTCATATATAAAGAAAAGGGGGGAAGGGTCGTAAACAGCGCATTAGCGCGCCTCCGCTTCGTTCCGAATTTTCCAGGGGGTTGGAAAGGACAATCGGTGTGGGAAGAGAGAGGATACTTCGGCCTGTGCCGATCGTGGCGGGCCAACGGCTAGGCTGCATTACTACGGCCACATCTGGTCCGACCTTTTATAACTGGAAGGCATGCGCCGCTTATGGCACTTGGCAATGAGGTTCGTCATTAGGCGAGCCGCAGACAGTTTATATATACAAATATATATAAACGTATTTATTCTCACGGATTACTCCGAGAATATCTACGAATCTTGCCTTACCGTTATATATATATATATATATATATATATATATATATATATATATATATATATATATTATGGTGTAAGGGCGACGTTGCCAAACGCTTGTCTCTTTTCCTTTCTCTCTCCTTCTTTATCCTTACGCACTTTCCCAGGCCTGAAATTCATCGAGAACTCGACGGGTCGGCGTGCTATGGCAATTCGACTGGCCGTTTCCTCTTTATCCCCGAACACATATACATATATATCCGGGACAATCGTTGGACGCAACAATATTATTATTGAAAACTTTTGAAAATTTTTTTTCTTTTTACAAAATTAAATTTTATTTCGTATTTAAAGAAAAAAAACATTTGATTCAAAGTATTCGATTCATTACTGGACACCACTTTCTTCTCTCTTTCTAGCAATATATGTATTCTGTATCATGTTCTGCGTCAGTATATGGAAAAATGATAAATCTTTTGAGGTTATCCAAGAATCGATTCATTTTTCAGCTTCTCTTCAAAAATGAAAGTGATAATCGGGTAGGTGGTGCACTATCTAATCAAATAGATAAACGTCAGAAGGGGTATGTAAGGTGAATACGGAAGTTGAGGTAGAAAGGTCCATTGAAGTCTTCCAAGTAAATTTTCAATAGTTTTGAAACGTCAAGCCGAGGGTTGTCGTATAACAAAATCACTTTGTCTTGTCACTGCTCGTACAACGAACGTTTTTCGTTTAGAGCTCGACTCATAATAAATTACATTCTACTTATTCCATTAAACTCATCGAAGAAGCTTCGAAGTATGGATATGCGGATTATTTTGTGTATAATAAAGTGAACTAGCATATACTAACATTTAAGGTTACATATAGTGTTTGCTTGTATGTGTGTTATCATTCGAAATTCCATGCATCAAGTTCTGCTACTGCAACCTTTGAAAAAACAGCGCGAGCTTATTCCAGCCCTAATATTGTGTTTTTTTTTGTAGTATTTAATTATTATTTATAATTTAAAGAATGATTATATGTTGTTAGAAAATTATATTTGAATGTGATGATAACATTTAGTCTATAAAAATATAGGCATTAGATTCAATTAGTATAATGAATGACAATACCATTGAAACCTAAAAATTACTATTTTAGTTCAATTCGAAATTTTAGGTTATTAAATGCTTTAAAAACATTGTTGATAATCAAGAAAATCTGGAACCACAAGTAATTTGTTTAATTGTACAACTAATTTTATTAGTAGAAGAGCGTAGTTTAGAATATGGAGAAATAGTTAAAGAGCTTTGTAATGAATGTTATTTTATAATACAGGAAGCTGATAAGGTTATTATTTGATTTTAAATAATGCAAATCTATTGATACGTATAAATAAATAGTATTTCTAATTTTTAGACTGATGTGACGTCCCTGCGGAAATTTCAAATGATCAACAAATCAAACATTCATTTGTTTTATAATGCACTAAACAAAACCCTGTCTACAAAATTATATTACGTTAATTGGTTATTGGGCAGATTAAATGCAGAGTATACTGCACTATGTAATTTTCCAGACAACAATGAATCTAGTAAGTTCCAGTTTACTTTATTTATATCAACATATATAATTTAAAATAATATTTAAAATGTAGATATTCTCCTATTGTGTAGAATCCATTTATTTAAATTTAGAATGTGAGATTTTCAGTATAATTATTTCTTTAAACAGAACGTGTACTCTTAACCCCTCAGCTCTCACAAAATATTTATATACGGTTGGTGCACTGAATATATTGAAAATCTCACAAAAACGGTGATCATTACAGTAGTCAATTCAAAGCCATCAATGATAGTCGTATTTCCTCAGCTGTCTTTTCATCAAAAATGACGCACCGACATGAATGTTCTATTGAAATAATTAAAATATTATATGTTTCTTTTTGAATGCTTGCATTTAATTTTCCGATAGTACACCTGCATCAAATTGTAGCGATATCTCGACTCATCCTAAGTCCTCTCCTATTAATGACTATTTTACTTATCTTCCTTCTTTATCAAGTACTGATGCATTTTTCATTTACTCCCTATTATAATTAAAACTCAAGTTATAGGTACAATTATATTTTCGAAAAATTGTATATTAGCACTTTCTCTGATTGATTCTCGTATCAAAACGTTATTCCATGAATTAATTATATAATTTCCTTTCCTTAAACATTGGTACGTTTTAATATGTTCTTTCTCTTGCTAAGGCAGAAGCAGCTAAAATGCCTACTATCATCCGTGCTACTTCTATCTTGAATTTCCTGTCCAAAATTATGGAAAAATTATTCATACACAATTGACAGTTCATATACAAAAAAACGCCCTGTCGACTATGTTGAATTGTTTACCATAAGTTAACGGCTAAAAATTACCTAACGAGTTTCGTTCATCAAATAATATCTACACACGATTCCGCCAATTCGAGAGGCACTTGCTCAGAGCTTGTCCTGCTTATACAAACATACGCGCACGTGCACGTCCGTATATTTTTCATGTAAAATTATTCTCACTTTATTTAACAATATAATAATTGCTTTGAAAAACTATGACAATTAACATCCAATTTTATTTTCAGTTATTCTTCAGGGAATTTAATAAGTTTTAACTTGTACGTTTTTTCTAAAAAAGTCATATATATTGGAAATGTTTCAGTGATTACTATGTAGAATCAGGAATCTTGCTTACTTTACTCTATAATAATTAAAGATTTTTATACAAAGATATCGTTATATGATTAAAACATTAGCTAATTTTTAGATGAAAATGAATGGAAACTTAGAGAACAAAGTTTATGTCGTCAATTTTCATTTATTATCGGAGATGTTGAAGCTTTAACTAGAATCAAAATAATGCCAGGACAAGCATCGGAGTCAATATTTAAAAATTTACAAAAAGTTTATAATATTGCCTCCTCCTTATCAAAATATTTCAGAAAAAGATCATCTCCAGTAAATCCAGCATTTCAGTCAATCAAGTAGGTTAATGAAGTTTCAAATTTATTTTCTACTCTTCCTTACATAATGTACTTAAAAATATATCGAAAATTTAAGGTTCATTCCAGTGGTTCAAGGCGCTGGCACTGTTTTGAAACAAGTTGTAACAGAATTGATACTTCACATCGAAGTAATAATACAGTACTTTTTGCAAATGTTCATTTTTAACCTTTGAAGGACCAGTAAATTAATATATTGGCTCAAAAATAATTTTTTGTAATTTTAAATCAAATAAGGTTACTTTAAAGTCACTGATAACGAATCTACAATGAAATTATCTAAACTCAAAATAGTAGATTAATGTGGCGGTAAATATTCAAAATAAAGATGTAAATTTGCATTTTGCTTTTTGTGAATTGAATAATTATTGTACAATAAGTAGAGCACATGGTATTAATATTTTCTGCCATGTCAATAGATTCAATTCATTATATGGAATCTTTAATAAACGCTTCAATTTCCTGAGTGGAAAAACCAATATATTGGATGAATTCATAATTATGATTAATTTGAGATGAGCCAGAATTTTTACCCAATTTTTTAATGACTTAAAATTAACATATATGTGTCCTTTAAAGGTTTATTAGGAGAGTTCCTTGATAACCTGTAAATTTTTGTAGTCTTCTCAAATCACTGGAAAGTCAAATAATAGTTGTGTTCAACGTAACAAAATATTGAAAGAAGTAATGGTTATACCTGCTGTTGTACAAGCCATAGATATGTTTGATAAAGAGATTGCATTATTATCAAAAAAAACCGGAGTAAGTATTAAATATTACCTAAAGTAGTGTATTAGTCCAGATTAATTTTATTCACATGTATATGAAATGCAAAACTATATGGTGTTTTTTTATTTGAATTTAATTATAATTAAAAATAATAAAAACATTTTATTTTATTTCAAGAAAGAATTTTCATAAAAGCTATGACTTGCAGAGTACATTATGTATCATTCATTTATATAATTTCGTTTTTTTATTTTACATGCGATTTAGAAATTTTTTGTATTGGCTACCAAATGTACGGTGATAAATTTTCATCTGTAAAGACCAAATTTTAGATCTATTTTTTCCGTTTGATACTCGTAACGATATATTTCCAAATGTTTCTAAATTATCTTAAGTTGAAGAAGAAATATATGAAATTTCAAAAATGTTAGTACATTTGTAGCCGTTAGTTTTCAGTTTACGAAAAGTACCTAATAATATTGCACGGAACATATTCTCCAATTAACGAAGGGCAAATGCATGTACGGTATGGTCATTTTCAAATTAAGAATCGTTCAGTAAGTATCATAACTCTACCAGAAACGAGACTTATTATATGAACTATAGTCGATTAATTTAAGTACGAATTAATTTTCTTTGTTCAAAAATGAGTCTTTTTTTAACCATTTTTGAGAAGCGAATCTATGTTTTTAATGAAGTAATTAATTATCTAATAATTTTTTTTTCTCATTGTAACCTACAAATCGCACCTTCGCCGTTTGATTCCGGTTCTCACGAGAAAAAATATTGTTCTTATATCGTACGAAAACGGAATAAAATACGATATTTTATAGCTGTCTGGAGAGAGCAAAATACAACATTATCTTCCTAGGGAAGAAAATTATTTATTACTCCTTCCCGATAAATCAGAAAACAGAATTTTACTTTTCGTCTCTAGGGAGGAAAAGTAAATGAACGAATCTGTTAGCAATAATATTTTAATATTATATAGAATAAGTTAATAAATAAGTAAATTAGTTTAGGAAAGGTGCATGATCGGGCAAATAAATTATACACAATAAATACCTTATAAACAGTAAAATAATAAGATTTTATTTATGGCATAAAAAAACCTTTCTTGGAAGAAGAGAGGAAAAAAGCCTTCAACAAGGAATTACAAAGAAATTATGATAATAAGAAATGATCATTTCATTAATTAGCGCTCGCAAAAGTGCACTTATTCTTACCGCTCGCTGTGCCTTACAGAAACATGGAAGGTGCGGTGGTGCAGCAGTGCGGCCCCGACGTCTCGAAAGATAACCGCCTCGGTTGAGCAAAAGGGAGATGAGACTCGCCTTTGTTTTGCACCTCAGAGGAAGGTATAAGTTCACTCTACGAGGCAAAGTGCCCAAGTGCACCGCTCGACCAGCAAACAAATTGACCACGGCACCCACTTATAACTAATAATAACCTTTTACAAGGAATTTTACAAAAACGCACCAGAGTTAGAAAACTAAACGCACAAGAACAGAAACGCAAAAGACACAACGCACGGAAAACAGAAAAGCTCCACCGGCCGATAGATTGTCTCAAACGCGAATGAATGATGCATCTCGAGATCGGCCCTCGAGAACCTTTTCTGGCAATACAGGCCAGTTTTTATCGCTGTCGCTTTGTATATAACAGCACTCCGACATAGTACATATAAACATCTAATATACACATATACATTTTTACGGCGGGACAGTCGAGACTGTATACTATATACTATAGATTATACTAAAGACTATATACTAAAATAAACGTAACGCGAACAGAATCCGTGCAGTCGGGTAAAATTCTTAGTTTTCCGTGCATTTACATAAACAACTATTGAATAAATTTTAACAGAGTATGTTTAAAATACGTTTATTAAATAAATACAAGGAAAAAAGATATATTAATAAGTACAATACAAATGCAAGCAAAACCTCAGCAAAACACAGTTGCTGTGCCAAAGGTATGCGACAGACTGACGACTAAAAGCGCTGAGACGCAGCACAGCATTTGACACAGGTATTCATCGCAGGTATACACCATATAAATTGCCTGCATATTCTCTAATTGCACTTCGCCGTAAAATGTGGCAGGGTGCAATATAACTACAGTAGAGAAAACTAAGCTACAAAACAGATGTTTGAAGCATTTACGGTGGGCGAAACATCTGGCAAAATTATAATATCGTTCAAAATAAAATATTTAACAACAACCTTAAAAGAAATCTGCTAATTTTAAATTTTTTACGTCCAACGTTTTATATTTTATGCTAGAACAACTTATTTTGGAGCAAATGTCATCTGGACCTTTAGATATTATACCTGCACTCTCTATACCTGTGTTGCATCCAGCAACTATGCGGGATATATATATATATATATATATATATATATATATATATATAAAGAAATGGGCAAGCCAAATTTCCACAGGGTAACGATCCGTGTAATTCTCGGCAATTTTTCGAACCTGTAAAAGTGCGTAGAAATCGAATGACGTGGAGAGAGTTTGGAAAATAGAAAAGAAGAGCAAGGCAGAAAGAGACGAGTGTTTGGAAAGCTACCCGAGCACTCAATAAAATATATATATATATATATATATATATATATATATATATATATATATACATATATATAGAAGAAAGAAAGAGATATTCTCAGAACAATCCCTGAGAGTCAATACGTTTATATATTTGTATATAGAAACTGTCTACGTCTCGTCAATTGACAAGCCTCAGTACCAAATTCCTACGCGTCGCATGCCTTCCTATCATAAAAAAATTGGATAGATGTGGCTCTAACGATGTAGCCTAACTGCAAGCACGCTGTGAGGCGTTGTGGATCGAGGTGCCTCTCTCCTCTTCCACCGATCGTAAACACTATGGAAAAATTGACATGAAGCGGAAGGCGTCTTAATCTGTTATTTATTGCCCCGATTTTCCTCTTTGTATACAAAGAACGAAATTCGAGAGACCTCCAAGTATAGCCAATGTCCCAAGATGCTGAAGCAATTAAACGCATCTGAAATTTTAGTTTCGAATAAGATATAAAGATTCTCGAAATGAAAACGTAGCGAATAATAATTCTTTACGAATATACGTCTATATTTTCTAGAATCATTATGCAATATTCTTCATATTATTATTAAACGTAGGTTGTTATTATTATTACTAATATTATTTTGAAAAATCTATGTTTATAATTTAATTATACGGTACTATTCATTTGTTGTGTTTATTATTATTATTATTATTATTTGCTTTTTTAAGGGGTCTGTGAATGCTATTTATAAATTTCCAATGTCCGTTCATCAAGAAAATTCCTGGAGAACGGCCACTGGAATATGTGCGACACGACACAAAACCTATTTCACTACGTACTAAGCACATATCTCCATCTTGTTGCATCACACCAGTCTGGAATAGTTATTCACATTACTTCAGCCTGGGTGCTTGTAATTGTGTGGTCCGTTCACGGTCATTCCTTCCATCTTAAAATCTCTTGCATACTCGACGCTGTATTCACTCTACACAGTCTTTAAATCCTCCAGACACCTATACGCTCTTTTGTTACGAAGCACATGCCTAACGTATTTTGCAATCAACCGCCAGCTGTCCGCGTCCGTCGTCATAACTCTTATCAGGTTTTCTGGCGCGATCGCGCCTATCCTCGTTCATAGCCCTAGTCGTTACTCAATCCAATGGCCGCAGTCGAAGAACATGTGCTCCGCATAGTCCGAAGCCCATCCGCAATACTTGCATTCCGGAGAGTTAATCCTCTTCCTAATCCTATCCCTCTTCATCCTCCAGAGATACTTACGGAAGTATCCATGTCCTGAAAGAAACTAGGTAAGGTAGAAGTTCACCTCTCCGTGTTGCCTCTACGGAGCAATTTAAAGTATTAGTTAGTCTTTTCGTCGTTTGCCTTCATTCGCCCGTCGTCCATCGTCTCTGCCACATCTCGATCGTATTTATCCATTCTTCAGTCGCAGTATCGTCCCTTTCAACATTTGATGGGAAGATGCTGAATTTCAAATCGATGGGAATATCCAGATTTAGTGCAATACGCACACGGGATTCTTAACGCGCTCATCCTTGTATGCTTTTCATGGCGCTCGCTTGTTTTCTTACATTCATCGCGTCGGCCTAGATTTGCGCCCCGTAAACAAAATCAACTGGGTGACGCTCATCAGCAGTCTATGTATGTTCTGTCTAGGTCCATTCGTGTTAGCTACCAGTATACTTAGAGCCTTGGTCTTTATAGCTGCCTTATTCGTCACGTTTCGTAGGTGAGACCAAAAGCTTAGCTTCGTATTCAAGGTAATCTCAAGATTCTTGACTTCATTCCGGGTATTCAATCTTTTCACCGTAACGGCATTAGAACCACCGTCTCTAAACGTCTACGAGTCAGCAGCAATAACTCGGTGTTTTGCAGTGCTAGCTGCAGCCCGTGAACTGCCATCCATTCAGTCAACTATCTCATGACTTGATTCAGTTACATTATTATTATTAATATTATTATTATTATTGGATTTCAAGAAGCTTCAATAAATAAATAAGAATAGAGTATATAAATACGAATCTACCGATCGTTATTGCGATAATATAAAACGTGTCTGATCTCAACGAACGATCGATACAGAAAAATGAGCCGCGAGAAGCGCCGCAGGCGTCCGAGCGGCGTGCCTTAACTCACACACTTACCAATACACATTCGTGACATGTGTCGTGTAGAACAATGCGACGGGTAAAATACATATTCCTACATTCTCTCGTTTTATCCGGATCTTCCCTAAATACACATGTGAGAAAGACACATGTAATTCAACATAATTTAAAGTGTTATTTTGATGCAATAAGAATATCAATTAAGATGTGTTAATTTCATAACATTATATGTGTTTCGCATACGTTACTGAAATATGATATCTTAAATATATTAATCAATTTTAATTAAGAGTATATTTATTACGTTAGGATAATCTGTAAATAATTTTAATTTTAATAAGTAGCATCTTATTTGGTCTGGGACAGGAAAAGTAATCATGCCGATTTATTTCAATAAATTTAATGATTTCAACTTTGTTATCTCGTATTTTATATATGTATAATTCATTCGGAGTCACTCCATCTCTCCTCTTGCTCCATGGAATCTCAAATAGATATTTTTACGTTTAATTGTTTAGAATTTTCTGTATTAACCTAACGTGTAAGTCCAATTTTAACTCTTTGGTAAAAATATCGGCTAATTGATCCGTGGATTTAATACATTTTATCTCTACTAAGTTTTTCCTAACACATTCCTTAACGTAGTGTTCTTTCCTGTTTACCATGTGTCGAAATCGATTATTCCCGTCGAGTATTCCGCAGAACTGTGCTGCTTGGTTATCGGAATACACGAACAACGGGTGAAGGTTTACCCATAGAATTTCTCTAATCGAATTATGTGTAGATACAGAAGTAGAAAAGGCCTAGCTGGGTTATTTCTGAGTTTTCCAACCAATAGTATCCTCGTACAGCCTGATCAGGTATCCGTACGTAGCCAGTGAATTTCTATAATCTAACAAGGTAGCATCTGAATATGTCTCGAGTTTATGACGTAAGCCTCTGAATATTAATCCTTTGTCAGCTGTTCCCACTAAGTATCCGAATACTTTTATAACCATGTTCTACTCTTTTTTGGTGGGGTTTATCTGATGTCTTTTTAACACGTTAACATTGTATAAAATATCCGACGGAGTAGCATTCGCTAGATATATTAAAGAGCCTGCTACCTCCCAACACCTAATGTTTATTTTTGAGTTATCTCCAGTACTATCAGCATCCCTATTTTTCCTATCCTCGTTCGAAATAATCGTGATGCTTATTGAAGTTTTGCTCGGTCCAATATGGTCATAATCAAAACGTTTAATCATTTTCTCTGTGAATTTATGCTGCGACAAAGTTTTCGTTTTGTTTCATTTATCTCGATCTATTTTTAATTGTAAGTATTCAGTTGGAGTTTCAAAATGTATTAATTTAAATTCCTTCACGATATTGTGAATCAAGTGATCTATTTCGATTTTATCCTTACCCATGATGAATATGTTATCAGCATATAATAGCAAGGTGTAGATGCTGTTATGGTCTCTTTTTATAAAAAGGCACGGATCTGACTAGCTTGCTTTATATTGGTTGTAAAAATAAGTTTCCGCTGTTTTTTTTAGAAAGAAATAAGAATTTATTGTAAAAAAAAGGTACAAAGAATGTCATTTAAAATATTGTCCGTCACTTTCTACTACTTTTGACCATCTTTCAGATAGCAAGTGGATACCCCGTCTAAATAATTGCTCTTCTTTTGAGGCGATCCACGAATCGACCCATTTCTTCAATTCCTTGTAAGAAGTAAAGTGAAAAATCCACTTTTCGTCTCCTGTCACGATTCGATGTAGAAATCCTTTGCGATTTTGCCATTTGAGTAATTCTTCGCAAGCAAATAAGCAACGCTCGACGTCTCTTAGCGTCAGTTCGTAAGCAATTCAATTGCGATTGCTGCAGAAAGAAGTAAATTAACAATTACTGTAAATGACGCTTACTTGGTTCAAAACTTGACATGTTAACACGATGAAAAGTAAAAGGTTATACTGTTTCCAGATGTCAATATATACTATACGACTTTTTACAGCTGACAATTTTGATGTTATCTTATCGATAGCGCCATATTTTCAAAACGGCGGAAACTTATTTGTATACCTAATAAACCAAATCGTTTCTCCCCTTCATCCTTAGGGGAGAATTTGTTTCTTTTTGGTCGAACGGGTTATTTATTTCTCGACCAAGTCTTTTCGAAGTCGTCGGTGGATTTTCTTTTCTCTCCCTCCTACTTCGCCAATTTCTAGCTATGTGACGACCCGGTCTTTTGCACTTATAGCAAAAGGTTTTTCCGGGATTTGGGCACTTGCTGCTAACGCGTCCGTAGGCGTCACAGCCGAATCATCTCCATCTAAAACGGCATTATAAAATATTTCGAATTGCTCTTTTTCTGACAATTTTTCCGATCGCGGCGTGCTTTCAAAGTCCCTAATTTTGTCTTCAAACCGGATCTGCAGCACGTTCTCTCGGCGATACATACTTTAACCGATAAATTTTTTTTTCTCGCTCATATGCGAGTCGTTCGGCAGTCAAGCCTTTTATATTCTTATAGTATCTCAATCATTTTTTTCAGTGATTTTAACTCTACGATTTTCATCTAACATTTAATATCGTTGTGACCTCCTCATCAGGGACTAAACTAAACCTTATATTCTAATTTATACATACCCATCCCCACCACCAAATTTAGTAAATTAAATATAAATTCCCCCTCTACACAAATTGTCCAAAACCAATCAATTTACTAAGGAATGATAAACACTGTCCAATCTACCAGGCTCTAACATTAAATTCACATTATTTCGATTCCTGGAAATGTGAATACTTTCAAGACTCTCCCGTTTATACTTATTATTAATACCATCTTGGAAAATATCCACATTCACAAAATCAAAAGAATGTAAAAATTTTAAACTTTTAAATTTCAATTCTCTTTTTTACACATCTACCTGTTTGTCCAATATAGTATTTATCACAATCCATGCAATTAATCTTGCAAACAACTCCTGATTTTAAGCATAAACCATCCCTATCTTTGCAATTATTAAACAATCTACTGAAATTATTGCTATTTTTAAAGAAAATTTGAATGTTATATATCCGAAAATTTCTTTTAATTCTTTCAGACAATCTTCTAACATATGGTAAGACAATAATTTTGCCTCCGTTAACATCAGTTCCTGCACTATGTCTAGTTTCGGTATTATGAATGTCAAACAATCTCTCAGCAATTGATCTATTAATAAATTGAATTGGATAATTCAATTATTATTCAATTATTTATCCAATTCAATTTATTAATAGATTCTTTTTATTTTATATTTAGATTAAATTGATAGTACTGTAAGACCAATAAAAAATATTTATTAATTTGTATATGGGCAGTCGGCATAAGTACAATTCAATTGTTTTAAAATAAAAGGTCTATTTAACTTAAATTAAGGGGGTATGTCATGATTTATTTTAGAGAAATTGATTGTATATATAGTAGTACTATTAAAGATTATTGTTCAAAATGGATAAAAATGAATTTAAAAGTTGTAATTCTTAAAGAAAAACTTACATTCCTTATTAGATGCAAGAAATCAAATATATTTCCGTTACACATTAATAATAGATTTCATGATGAATATTTTTTTCAGGTTTAGAGTAATAGTGTTTGTTATGATCTAAAGAAGAATATTTTCTTTTTCAAAAATAAATTACTTAATTTAGAAATTAGAGATTCACATATTCAGATTCATTTCTTAAATAGATATTTATTAAAGATTGAATATTATTTATATAAAAATATAGAAAGAAATTAATAACATGAATTTTTTTTTGTCAAAACAAACATTTTATTAAGACAAAATATATTAATAGACAAACATTATAAAGAAAATTTGAATGTTTAAGAAACAAAAAACAATTTCAAAGCTATCAGATTAACAATGCAAACAATACAAATTGGTTTAGGAATCTAACTGACAAGAAGATATCAAATGAAGTAGTAAACATCATGTCTAAATGTGCCAAACATGGAATATTATATTGTAAAAATAATCTCCCTGTAGCTTCCAATAAAATTGATTACATAAATTGTATAAATAATATATTAAATGACGATAGTACTTATTTGAAGATTGGTAATCCACATATCAAAGAAATGAATATATAAACGATACTACATGTAAGTATTTAAAATGTGAAAATGGAACTGTAGCAAAATGTTATGGGCTTCCAAGCATTCATAAAGAAAATCTGACATTTAGAATAATAATATCTTACATAGGTTTCCCAACTTATAATATTGCTAGATTTTTGTCTAATATATTGGTTAAGATAGTTGGAAGAACTAGTTCTCACATTAAGGATAGTTGGTGTTTTTACAATGAAATGAAAGATATTGTTATTCCGCAAAACTACAAGATAATTTCATTGGATGTAGTATCTTTGTTTACAAATGTACCTTTAGAGTTGTTAAATGATATTATACAGGAAAAGTGGAATGAAATTAATTTGCATACAAAATTAACAATGAATGAATTTATTAAAGCAAATAATTTGGTTTTTAATAACACAATTTTTTCATTTGATAATAAATTTTATGAACAAAAATACGGATGTCCAATGGGGTCGCCTTTGTCACTGGTTATAGCTCATTTAGTAATGGACAAGTTGGAAAGTATAGCCTTGTCAAAATTGCATTTTGAACCAATGATATTTAAGAGATATGTTGATGATATCTTTACAATTGTTCCGGAAGTTTTTGTGGATGAAATAGTGGATGTTTTTAATTCTGTACATGGCAGAATTAAATTTACAAGGGAGGTTGAGGTTAATAGTCAGTTAAGTTTTCTGGACATTACTGTCATTAGATGTAGTAATAATAAGATGAAACTTAATTGGTACAGAAAGCCTACTTGGTCAGGTAGGTTTTTAGATTTTAATTCACACCACCAATTCGGAAACAAAATTGGAGCATTAAAGGGTGTCATTGACAGAGCAATAAAATTGTCACATAAAGATTTTAGATAACATAATTTTCAGATAGTAAGAGAAACTTTCATTAATAATGGTTATCCAATTCAATTTATTAATAGATTAATTGCTGAGAGATTGTTTGACATTTATAATACCGAAAATCGACATAGTGCAGGAATTGATGTTAACGGAGGCAAAATTATTGTCTTGATATATTTTAGAGGATTGTCTGAAAGAATTAAAAGAAATTTTCGGAAATATAACATTCAAATTTTCTTTAAAAATAGCAATAATTTGAGTAGATTGTTTAATAATTGCAAAGATAGGGATGATTTATGCTTAAAATCAGGAGTTGTTTGCAAGATTAATTGCATGGATTGTGATAAATACTATATTGGACAAACAGGTAGATATTTAAAAAAGAGAATTTATGAACATAAATATAGTTTACATAGCTCACATATTACTTCGGGTTTAAAAGAGCATTGTTTAAAGTTTTTACATTCTTTTGATTTTGTGAATGTGGATATTTTCCAAGATGGTATTAATAAGTATAAATGGTAGAATCTTGAAAGTATTCACATTTCCAGGAATCAAAATAATGTGAAATTAATGTTAGAGCCTGGTAGATTGGACAGTGTTTATCATTCCTTAGTAAATTGATTGGTTTTAGATAATTTGTGTAGAGGGGAAATTTATATTTAATTTACTAAATTTGGTGGTGGGGATGGGTATGTATAGATTAGAATATAAGGTTTAGTTTAGTCCCTGATGAGGAGCCGTAGCGAGCTCGAAACGTTGGACAAGTCTTCAATTGGGTAAGGGTGTTGGGGTCAGTCAGACTGCACTTTACCAACAAAGAATTTTTTCAGCTAATATTTTATTTCCAGATTAGTCTACGGGGGTGAATGTAAACAAGGACAGTCTGACTGTCATTATAATTTTTAATTTAATTTTTAATTTAATTTTTATTTTTAATTTTTATTTTATTTTTATTTATTTTTATTTTTATTTTTTATTTTTATTTTATTTTTAGATTGAATTGATTGGACTGTAAGACCAATAAAAAATATTTATTAATTTATATATGCAGTTGACATAAGTACAATTAAATTGTTTTAAATTACAAAACAAGAGCCTTGAAATAAACAAAGATTTATTATCGATTATACTTTTGTATAGTTTGCCATCGTTTCTTGAGAACCTTAGGTGTGCTATTGAGTCGAGGGACGACCTTTCGGATGCTGAAGTGTTTAAAATAAAATATTAGAAGAAAATGATTCCCGCTCACAGAAAGATTAACAAGGCGAATCAACCTCCTATCAACCTACCTATGGTAGCATTAACACATAAAAAATATTGTAAGAACAAGAAAAGAGATATTTTCGAAAAAAATGATGAAAGTTCTAACCAAAGTCTCAATTATAAGAAGTATAATAAATTCTCTAATTTAAAATGTTATAGGTTTCTAAAAAGAGGACATATAGCAGTAAAATGTAGACCAAAATTTACTCCGGAAAATCAATGTACAAATGTAAATATAGGGACTGATGCAGAAGTAGTTTTCACCTTTGTTGGAGATGTAAATAATAACTCACCCAATGACAATAATACTTGGGTCTTGGACAGTGGATGTATAGCGCATTCGTCAAACAATAATATTAACTTCTCAGAATTATCTACCATAAGTGAAAGCCTAAATTTAACGGATAGCGGAACAATGCAACTAATAGGTAAAATTACAGTTCGATTAAATGTAGCTACGAATAATGATCAGGATACATTTCGAAAACTTGAAAATGCCTTGTATGTATTAAAGTAGTACGAAAAGTTATTAAAGTAGTACGAAAAGTCATATGTGTCAGATCTAGTACTCATATTTTAGTTTTGGCATTTACCAATAAGATTCAGTTAATACGCGCCATCATTTGTGTAAGCATTATAATTTTTTGATCAGAAAATGAATCGTGATAAATCGCTTTTTCGACACGTTCTTTTGCGCTGTTTTAGTTTTAAAAAAGGTGTAACAGAAACTTATCGATTGCTTCAAGAATGTTATAGCGAGAAAGTTCCATCTCTTACAACATGTAAAGAGTAGTTCCAGTGGTTTAGAAGTGGAGATGCTGACGTGAATGACAAAGAACGCTCTGGACCACTGAAAAAAAATTTAAAGATAAAAACTCAGCTCAAATGCAGAAAAACTCACTAATTAGTTAAAAATCAGTCACTGAGTAGTTGGCAAACGTTCACATGCGATGGATTTGACCGAAAATGTCATTATGAATCGATACAACACCGCTCTGTCTTTGCTTGCCAGTCAAAAAAAGAAAAGTTTTCCATGACGTATTGTGACTGCTGATGAAAAGTGGATCTATTATGATAACCCTAAGCGCAAAATGTCATGGGTGGACCCAGGCCAACCGACCATATCAACACGAAAACGGAACATCCACGAACAAAAGGTATTGCTGTGCATCTGGTGAAATCAACAGGGTGTGCTGTACTACGAGCTCCTAAAACTGAATGAAGCCGTCACTGCCAAGATACACAAACGCCAACTGAATGATTTGCAAAGAAATTGATCGAACATAGATCAGCAATCGCGAGCAATAGGCGCAAAGTCATTGTCTTGCATGACGTCGACCGGTCACGTGTTGCGAAAGTTGACAAAAAAAACCCTGTTGGAGCTCGAATGGGAAGTGTTAACGCACCCAGCGTACTCGCCAGACATAGCGTATTCTGATTACCACCTATTCAGATCGATACAGCAAGAACTGGCTGATACGTATTTCCAACATGTTCAAGAAGTGCGAGAATTGGTAGATAATTGGATTGCCTAGAAACCACCATCACCATTTTGCCAGAAAGATGCGAATAAGTAGTAAAAAGGGTAAAATATTGTGATTAAGCTAACTGTATTCTTTTTTCAATAATAAATGCCCTTTTACCGTTAAAAAGGTCAGAAACTAAGTTTGCCTCCTAATACTTAAATTGAGAACGAATTAGACGTTTGTTTCAAAAATTGTCGACAGTGAAAATATTGTAATATTTAAAAAGGATATAGCGTTAATAACTAATGAAAATCAAAGTAAAGTAACAATGATAGCTGATAGGGTTGAAAAGTCATATCATTGAAAAAAAATTAATAATGAAATTGCGAAAATGTTGAAATAAAGGAAAATAGCTGACTAATGTTATGGCATTATAAAATGGCTCATTTGAATGAAAAAGATTTGAGATAAATGATGAAAAATATAATTTCAATATTAAGTTCAAAGTAAATGAAAGTGTGAGTGAATGCAAAGTATGCGCTGGAAGTAAATAAACGAGACGACCTTTCTCTCATTCAAGTATAAGATGTAAGGAATTGCTTCATAGAATACACACCGATGTCTGCAGGCCGTTTAAACTAAAAGCAATAGGAGGAGCCCAATATTTCGTAACATTGATTGACAATTATTCGAGGTGGTGCACTATTGATTTAATCAAAACAAAAGACGAAGTCTTTGATAAATTTTTGGAGTATAAAAATTTAGTAGAAAATATTACATAAAAAGCATAAAAAAATTACAAAGCGATAACGGTAAAGAATGTTGCAATGATAAATTTAAGACTTTTTTAAAAAACAATGTAATTTTAAGAGGACTTACAGCTCTATATACTTTGCAATAAACTGGATTAGTGGAGAGAAAAAAGAGAACGTTGATAGAGGCAGCTAGACGCATGCTTCAATCGCATATGCCATGATCGTTATAGGGAAAAGCTATTATAACAACTAACTACATTAAAAATAGATGCCCCACCGTATAAAATATCGTACAAGAAATCATCAGATCTAGATCATATAAGAATGTTTGGCTGTACCGCATTCGCACTGGATAAAAAACAAAATCATAAATTGTCGAATAGAGCAGTTCAAGGGGTGTTAATAGGTTATTTAAATGAAGCGAAGGCTTATCAAATTTGGATAAAAGATACAAGGCAACTACTCATTTTTAGAGATTTAAAATTCACAGAAGAACTTTTTTGATAAAAATGCGGATTTTTTAGAAAATAAAATTAATGCTAAAAATCAGGAAATTGAATTCGGTTTAAGTAATAGTGAAAACAAAATGAATTACCATACAATCAACAGTATGTAGAACAACTCATACCAGGGATGGCCCCAAAAATAATACAGAACACAATGTGCATTAAAAGAAAATATAAATCAGAACAAAAATTATATTTTAATAAATAGAACTTTGAGTGAAGGGACATCAAAAACAGCAGAGGCGGAATCAGATATAAAAAATCTAGAAGATATAGATGTTGATGAAAGTGTATTCACTGATGTTGAGGTTAACTATGCCTTTATAAGCGAAGTAAGGATAGCTGAGTCGAGTGAAGCTATATACTAGAAATTTAGACAATTGATAAAGAACGATACTTGGGGAATGATAAATGAATCAGAAGGGAACATCATTGACCAAAGATTAGTATTAACTAATAAAATGGATTTAGATGGAAAAATTAAAACAAGAAAGGCCAGATTAGTAGAAAGAGTTTTGTCTCAAGTCTATGATGTAAATTATTATGATACTTTCGCTCCAGTTGCAAGACTAGAATCAGTGCGTATCCTTATAGCTATCGTGACTCAATTAAATTTAAAAATTGATCAAATGGATGTAAAAAGTGCATATCTTAATGGTATCTTGAATGAAAAAGTGTTTATGTAGTTGCCAGATTTATTTGAACACTTTCTAGACAAAATAATGAAAACTGAAAAGGATGTAAATATACAGAAGAAGGCGTTAAAAATGTTAAACGAAATAAGGCAAGGTAATAAAATTTGCTGAACCCATTAAATACCGGGCAGAGATATCAAGAAACAAACTGTGCCATTCTTTGCATAAAAAAAAAGAATACCCGTGTTTTTTCTTTTATCGATTACAATCGTTTGTATCAAATTATTTAAACAAATAACCCAAAATTTCGTAATTTTGCACAAATGAATGTAAATATCGATTCTACAAAAACACGACAAAAATCTATTTAACGTTTTTTTATCAGAGTACTATTTGTTAGTAATGTAAGGGTGAACAATTGTGCGCAAAGCAGTAAAAGTTTTGAAATGAAAAGTTCTATTCCTAAAGTCTCATTTCGAAAGATAATTTTTTTTCAATTGATGTAACACCGTTAGCCTGCCACTCAAACGTGATTTCTAACTCGGAAGGTTTTGAAAAAAAATAAACTCATTCAATTGTAGAATGCAACACTATTTACTCATTCCGCAGCTCTACATTTAAGACGGATGAGAAGGAAAATTTACATGTGAAAATTTTTTTCCTGTTTTAGACTAACAAATTGAACTCTAACAAAAAAACGTTACATAGGTTTTTGTCGTGTTTTTGCCCGTAGAATCGATATTCGCATTCATTTTTGCAAAATTACGATATTTTGGATTATTTGTTTAAATAATTTGTTACAAACAATTGTAATCAACAAGAGAAAAAATACGGGTATTCTTTTTTTTTTTGTTATGTAGGAAGAAAAAGCGCCCTCATATAGGAAAATAGTATGGGACACACGGGAGCAGAATAGGCTTGTTGGATCTCGGGTAAGTTGACGCCCTTGCTTCTCTAGGATGGCAAACATGCCCTCATCGCAAGGCACCTATTTTGTTCCCTAATCCACTGTGTACTATTACTATCAGTCTTAAATTCTTATTATAATAATAGTCAGCTGGTTCATGTTTACAATTAAACTCAAAGAATCTAAGCATCGGAAATATACAAATGATTACGATTATAACTGCTCTTAAAGAATAATATAAATAGCAAAGACGATCTGACTGTCTTTCCCACCAACTTACCTTCCTATATGCGAAGTATGTTTTATTGAATAAATTAGCGCCAAAATACAAAGGATAGAAACGGATTCCGAGGTGACATCTATGCACCTACGAAAAGAAAGTTAAAATTGCTTATACCTATTAAAATTAATTGCAATGATTGTCAGAACTAAAGAGAATGTTTTGCACTACCGACTTTTCAAGGACGTAGCTCATTATAGTTTTTGAAAATTGGAGCCCGTTTATAATGTGTGTGTATGCGTGTATGTGTGTGTGCGTGCATGTGCGTGTGCGTGTGCGTGTGCGTGTGCATATCTGAGGTGCTGAGTATATTTTCCGATTTACAATAATATGTAAGGGGTAAAATGTGTGCTTCATATGTATTTTCATAAACAGAATGTGAATCGGATATTCTTATGTGTTAATCATTGTATTAAGTTTTGCTTATTGACACATCTTCAATGAATATATTAATATTGTATATCAGAAATTTTTTTTAGGAACATATAGGTAAGAGGAAATTAATGATTATAATGGATAGAGTAGACGATGAATAGACGATAAAAATAGAGAATAGATATTGGAATTTAATAGATGGTTTTAAGCATAATATTCAAATTCAAGTTGATATTTATTTATTGACACAATTATTTATTAAATTATAATAGTTTATAATTAATATTTTATTAGGAGGAGAACTTAGTTTCCAACCTTTTGTAACGGAAAAAGGAAATTTATATGGATACAGTTAGCTAAAAACTATCGCCAGCTGGGAGGAGAAAAAGGAAACTATTCAAGTGTAGGAAATGGGCTTATGTAAAACTCGTGTTATATATATTACAAGGCGGAATTAGTTTCAGACCTTTTTTTAACAGAAAAGGGAGATTTATGGAATGCACATTAGCTAAGTCAAAATATTTTCCGTCATTTTTTACTACTTTTTCCCATCTTTTTGACAACATGGCGATACCGTGTCGAAAGAACGTTGGCGGTTTCGAGACGATCCAAGCATCTACAAATTCTTGCAATTCTTGAACATGTCGAAAGTGCTTATCAACGAGGTCGTGCTGCACCTATCTGAATAAGTGGTAATCAGAAGGCGCTATGTCCGGCGAGTACGCTGGGCGCGGTAACACTTCTCATTTGAGCTCCAACAGGGTATTTTTGACGACTTTCATTGTTACATGTTGTTCAACAGCATTATCATAGAAGATAATGACTTTACACCTATTGCTCGAGAATGCTGATCTATGTTAAATTTCTGTTGCAAATCATTCAGTTTGCGTTTGTATACCTCAGAAGTGACTGTTTCATTCTGGTTTAGCAGATCGTAGTACAGTACACCCTGTTGGTACCACCAAATGCACAGCAATATAACACAATACCACACAACAAATACACACCATACAATATAGTACGATCTTGTATTGCTTCACAATGGCACTTTCTGTCAAATCGTGTGGCATCCATTTTCCTTCTTTATGAATCTTTATTATAGATATCATTATAGATAGGATCTTTCCTGTGGGACCTTCATTACCTATTCTGATTGATTGATAGATACAATTTTTTCAAATGAATAATCATTACAGTTGTAATTTTTTATGTTTTGATTTAAACAAATTAACTTTGTATTCCTACAAGATGAATCACAGGGGCTTGATTGTTTTAAATGATCAATTAAATCCTTTTTTTTAATGAAATTCGAAAAAGTAAAGTAAAAATAAAAATAAATTTAGAAATTAGAATCTATATTTATTTTATTTATTTCACTCACGAAATTTTGCATTCATTTTGCACATATTTTCAGCGACTTGAACATCAGAAACTGTAAAGATATGTTAATTGTACACGAACAAATACTGAAAACTATATAATCCATTGTGAAGAAGGAAATAATAAGAAAATTAGAAAAATCTTTTTAAAAATAAACTATTAAAGATTGATAAAGATTGATAAAGATAAATATTATTCATTACATTTCTTTAAAAATGAAATAATTTTTTATAATTAGAGATTTTAGGAATTCATTTATATGTTACAATATATATATATATATATATATATATATATATATATATATATATATATATATATATATATATTGTAACGGGCACCAAGTATAGGTGCCGTTTTGAACTAGAAAGAGACAGACGACTGATTATAGCCGCTGTCGAATTCTAGTTGGAGCTAAGGGAGTGGGGGAAAAAGACAGTTAGTTGACTTTTGAAAGTCTGAGCGAAGGGGAGTACTCTCACTGTTCTTGTTCGACTGGAATTGTTATTTTGTTGTTTTTGAATTATTGATTTATTAAAGCTAGGTGTATACTGATTTATTGCTGTTATCACGTTGCTGTTGTTTTGGAGATTGTTTTTCTTGTTGTTGATAGTTGAACATTTTTTTTTGGTTATCGTTACTTTTGAAGTTGAATAGTTTTGGCCGACTTCAATAAGTACAAATAAAGAGCTATCATCAACGACTGAAGATAAACGGGCCCGCATCGTGAGCTGCAGTTCGAATAAATTAGAATTCATCAGGTACTTGAATATTTCATTCGAATTTTTGTGTTCTTATATGTACTTGCGTAGAAAAATATTCGTGCGGGAATTATTTGTCATTGAAATATATTCGTCGAATTTCAGTTTATTTAATTTATTTTGATAAGCGCAAATATACATAATATAAGATTATATACGTTAATTAAAAAATAAAAATAAAAATAACGTCCGAGTAGCTTGTGTGTGTTATTAATAAATTTGAGCGAGAATTGTGCACACACACAAGCACAGCCGCGAGTGTGATTAGCTAATACGTGTGTGAGTGCGACGGTATATTCCGCCCGCGCGTATAAGTAGTCGAGAGGGATTTGCGTAACCATAATATAATAAGTGATAGTAGTGACTCCTAGGGTTTGAAGACCGTATTAGGTTAATATAAAGCGCGCGAAATTTGAATTTCAATTTAATTGAAATCATTTTTAATTATCGACTATATCACACTCGATAAACTAATAGGGTTGCGGGTGTACTTAGGTAGCTAAATAATAATTTATCATATAATTTCATTTATAATTTAATAAATATATTTAATTTATTATGATATATTATTAATGTCATCCTATTTCTAACCAATAAATTCTGATATTGGCGATTCAGGATCCTGCCGCCTCCGCGGTGAATTACAGTAATTGTTGTATTTAATATTAATGATTTTAATATTATTTATTGCTTAATATTAAATAATTACTGTAATTCTAACTGATAGCTGTGCAATTGATATTTTTTTATTATTATTCAATTTTTATCAAGAATCGAAGAATATTTATAGGACTCTTGGAGGTCAAGCAGTATATTCCTAATAATAATTAATTGTTTAAACAATTGAAGAATTATTTATTGCCAAGGTAGTTGGAACCTTGGTAATAATAAATAATTAATACTGGGTAAGTACTATAATAATTGTAACGGCCTACAGAAATAAAAGAAGGTACCAGGACCGTACCTATACCTATATGGGCCCTGTTACACATTAGCGCCCAACGTTTTTAAAGGGTATCATATTTACATTGATCGCTTCAGAATTTTTTTTTAGATTTGAGAATTGAATATTATAAAAAAAAATAGTACACCTGTTTGCGTATCAATTCGGTCGGCTTTTGTAAGTTTATGTGTGGGATTTACTAGTGGATTTTTTTCGTGGTTAATTCGCTTTGTATTATTACTTAAAAATAACATTTTTTTTAATAAAATTTTTCTGATTTTTTTAGTGAAATAGACATAGAATTAACAGTTCCACTGGCGATTTATACCCGTATAGGTACTCATTAGGGAAATATATATTTTTTATCTCATTTTTTTTTTGATATATAGGAACAGAAGTTAAGAAGGCATATTTTATTATATCCCTTTGTTAGAATTAAAAGTAGGAGATACGGAAAAGAAAGAAAATGAATAAAACTTTATTTGCAATACTAGAAATCAAACATAGACTTTATTTTAATCTACGGTGTTCGAGGCTTGAAAACTCACGGCTATCTGCCGTATACAAATATTTGTTCGTGGCACATCACCTCATCATGCTTTCTACAAATTCCTTACGTGGAGGGGGTAGTCCCGCAAAACCTCTACAAATACGCACTTAATGACAGATACGCTAGTACATTGGTATCGCCGCTCTTTATATATTTTCCTATAATTGTTTACCCATCATAAACTATATACGCCGTATGGTTTATGGCCCTAAGAAAATGAAACTGTCAGGTATAGAAATGAACCAGATGTTCCTCACATGAAGTGCAGATTTTGTACAAATTAGACTCTAAGAAAAGTAGATTTGTTTTAAGTATATTTATTTTAATCCCTTATTTATGACACCCTTCTTTGCTCTTGTAAGGAAATTGAACCTCTGGTGTACTTGCATAAAATATTTTGCGCGATTACAATAGAGGTGAACAAACCTTGGCGCAGTTCAGTGCATCAAGGGCACAAAAACTGTAACCTAAAAGAGCAGATTATTCCCAGCATAAATTAGCTTCCCGATAAATTCTTGACACCATGGCTGCATCTCAAATGCCAGTGGCAAGCAACACCAAGGAAGAAATCGAAAATTGTTTTTTTTGCAAGATCACTGGTGAATTGGATCAATGTCTCCTTCAGCTGAGCCTGCGCGTAGAAGGAGATAGATTCCTACGCATGCAAAGGCTCAGCAACTGGCTAAAAGGTAATTATGTCCTTAGGACTTCATCCCAGAAACAGATGAAGAACCGTGCCTCCAGTATATGAAGCGAAAGGCCATACGAAAAACATTTATTGCAGAAGAAATTCAGACTGGAGGTCAGTCTTATCTTCATGAAACGTCAGAGGAACGAGACAGGTATCCCCTGGATTTTGTAAGAAATAGTTTCTTGATCCAGGAGAGGTTAGATGCCTCACGAAGACAACATGGGCCATCGGAAGCATATATAGACGATACTGAGGTGGATATCACACATTGGAACCCGCCTTCCAATGTACCGGTACCACACCAGCCCCTACCCAGTATCGTCCTTAACCAATCTGGCGGAGAACAAGCCGAAGCACCGACTATGGCAGCGATGCAACCGCAAATTAAGCAAAGGCAGCGAATGCTTTCGCAACCTCAAGGGAAAACATTAGTCGTCAAAATGAGACGACTAGAATACTATCTGTGGTTAAATCTCGTGATATAGGTGAGGTCGTTCGCAAATGGAATATTTCCTTTAAAGGCGATGGTTCGCAAACAGTTGAAATATTTCTAGACCGGGTTGAGGAGCTGCGAAGCATGTCTAACCTGTCAGAAGAGCAACTCTTTCAGGCAGCGCCAGTGTTGTTCAAAGGTTCAGCCCACTATTGGGTAACAGAACCACTGGAACCGTGGACATCATGGTCGCATATAAAGACAGCAGCTCTACGATTTTATGGGACGACCAATAGGAATCAGGATCGTTGGCGAAGAGAAGCCATTGAGCGCACCTAGGGCGCGGATGAAACCATCCAGGAGTACCTGACAGCACTCAATTGGATGCTAAACAAACTGATTTCGAAGATTTCCATGGAGGATCGATTAGATCGACTCCATGCGAATCTTCGTCCCGAGTTGCATCGTCTCGTCCGCAGAGAAGACTGCAAAACCTTCGACGAATTGGTGGAGGCTATTAAGGAAGCGGAGGATTCCTTAGTAGTGGAGAAATCCTATAAATCTCCACCTCCACCAGAGACGGTAACCTGGCCAGAAGTGGCATATCAGATCGAACAAAACCTAAACCAAGGGTGGCTGCCACTACAGCTCATAGTAGCGATAGAAAAAGATCACCACCTAAGGTTTCGAAGAATGACGAGACGGTTGAAGCCATTTCCCGACTAGAAGGCTGTTTTAAACAGCTTAGTGCGGATCTAAAGACGGCAATAACCACGGTAGGCACTACGAAAGCCACCGAAGCAAGAATAGAATCGCCTTCATCAAGGAGCCGTTCAAGGAAACAGAACTGGTGGAGGAAGAAATCTCCACCCTAGAAGGCTCCCCCTCCAGTGGCAAGTCGGCCCTCTTCAGCTAAACCATCGGATAGGTCCAGTCCACACAGAACAGTGAATCCTCCGCTCAAGTGCTATACTTGCGGAGAATTAGGGTACAGCACCACGAACTGCCCTAAGTGTTCGGGAAATAGCAGGCGCGGCGGCAAATAGGGGCCCAGCCGTCAAGCGCCAACGACATGATCCCTGCTGGAGGTCCTCGCCGAGAGATATTGGCGCATCAGGCGTCATCAGAATCTTCTGAGACTGGTCGGTCTAACTCCGAAGACCTTGGAGATTTATACCCTGGCCAAATCGCGGCCAGACCAGAAGAAGCTCGTTGGTGGATCCCTGTGCGTGTCGGCGACTTCTGTATAAGAGGATTATACGATAATGGAGCGTCGCGCACAGTCATGGGCCGAATCGGTCTGCAACTGGCCTCAGCCTGTGGACGAGAATGACCACCCTGCCTCTGGTGTTGGTGCCAGAGATCCCGGTAATTCTCCGCTTTATGTAACGGGTCATGTTACATTACCATTTGAGTTGAAGAATTACACGCGACGTATTGGTTTCTGTAATCCCCTCATTGGAAGTCGATTGTTACGTCGGAGCCAATTTCGCACGCGTTTTTGGGACAGTCCATGACCCTGCTGATAATACGCTGTATGTCAGAGCAGCAAAGATGCGGGTCACGCTGGAGGTTGCAGCAGTGACGGTAAATCAAGTGCAAAGTATAGTACCTTTACGGCTGTCTGCACCAAAACCTGTCGAGCGTCCTCTGGTGGGAGAGTTGAGCTTGAATAAACACAGACGGTTCGATCTTGTATCCGAGACGACACGTCTAAGTTCGATCGGACTCGTAGACATAACTCGGAGTGAACAAGCTAAATTGAAAGATTTACTTAAGATAAGATCTTACCCAAAGGGGAACCGGTAGCATGTACGACGTGGGATGTACGATATGGGATGTACGACCTGGCCGAACATTTTATTGATATCGGCAATACACGTCCCATTCGTCAAAGACAATATCCAGTTTCCGAGAAGATCCAAGAAGAGATGCATTCTCAAACAAGAGAGATGCTGGAAACTGGAGTCATAGAGCCATCCATGAGTGGTTGGTCTAGCCCAGTAGTGATGGCACGCAAAAATAATGGAAAGTATCGGTTTTGTATAGAATTCAGGAAAGTCAACGCAGTCACGCAACTAGATGCTTATCCATTACCTAATATGGATCAGATACTTAGGAAATTGCAGTCAGCGAGGTACATCTCAACGCTGGATTTAAGCAGTGCGTACCATCAGATACCGCTTCAGGCGGAATCTCGGTCGATTACCGCTTTCACAGTGCCTGGCATGGAATTATTTCAATTCCGAAGAATGCCTTTTGGCCTGTCAAACGCGCGAGCGTCGTTTCAACGACTAATCGATCGTGTAATTGGACCAGAGCTTGAGCCGAATGCTTTCTCTTATCTAGATGATATTATTATCGTCACAGAAACCTTCGCACAACACTTGGAATGGATCCAGCGTGTACTCAAGCGAGTCCAAGAGGCCGGACTCACGATTAACATAGAGAAGAGTGTTTTTGGGCATACGGAGGTTAAGTACATCGGCGTATTAGTTAATTGTGAAGGATTCGCGATTAACTTCGGAACCGCGAAACCTCAAGCAATTGAGACGGTTTCTCGGTATGGCGTCGTGGTATAGAAAGTTTTTAAGGAATTTTGCAACGATAGCTGCACCACTCACGCGACTTACATGAAAGGACCGAAGATATGAGTGAACCGTGGAGCAGCAAGCAGCTTTTGATCGGATCAAATCGATGATCGCTACAGCCCCTGTCCTCCACCGACCAGTGTTCGAAACGCAATTTACCTTCCAGACGGATGCGAGCGACACTGGAGTAGGTGCAGTCTTATTACAAGAGATTGATAGACAGGAACAAGTGCTGGAGTTTGCGAGTAAGGTATTATCTCAGGCGGAGAAAAATTACTCAGTCATGGAGAGAGAATGCCTAGCAGTCGTGTGGGCAGTGGACAAATTCCGTGCGTATATCGAAAGATATGGTTTTCGGATCGTAACGGACCATTCCAGTTTATGATGGATCCGTATGATGCCAACAGCCACAGGATGCCTCGCTCGATGGGCCCTGTAATTGCAGGGGTATAATTTCGAGGTTGACCATCGAAAAGGCGCGCTTAACTATGTGCCAGTTGCATTGTCTAGGATGGATGAAGTAAGCAAATCCAGGTATGCTACCGTAACTTGGGCAGTAGTAACCCAACACCAATGGTATCTGGACTAGTTGGATAAAGTTCAGAAGAGCCCCAATGACTATCCAAAATGGAAAATAGTCAGAGGACAACTCTACTGTTACCGTCCCAACGAAGTTTTAGAAGCAATCATTGGCGACGCAGAAGCCTGGAAAATCGCTGTACCAAAAGAAAAACGTAGCGAGGTATTAAGAGAGTGTCATAACCTCGCTACAGTAGGCCATCCTGGACGCGAGAACCCATACGCTGGAGTAACTAAATATTACTACTGGTCCAGCTGCTATAAGACGGTTGAAGAATATGTTAAGAACTGTCATATATGTCAACAGTGTAAGGCAGACCAGAGATTACCCACTGGTCTAATGGGTCAGAGGATTTTGGAAAGACCTTGGAAAATGGTCGCTGGAGACATAATGTGTCCGTTGACTCGTAGTAAAACCGGCTACGAGTACGTCCAAGTCCTACAGGATCTTTTCACTCGTTGGGTAGAATGTATACCACTTCGTAAAGCCAACGGAGGGACGATCGTGAAAGCCTTGAAGGAGCGAATTATCATGAAATTCGAAGCTCCAGAGGTCTTCCTGTCGGATAATGGCACGGAGTTTAAAAATAAAACGATAGATGAATATCTCAAAGAGGTTTGTATTCACCATTCGTATACTCCGCCATATCATCCACAGGCAAATCCAGTGGACAGAGTTAATAGGACTTTAAAAACTCAAATTACGGCGTTTGTGGGTGAAAACCACAATTCTTGGGACGAGAGGTTGATAGAGCTAAACTTCTCACTCAACACCACGCCTCATTCTTCCACTGGGTATACTCCAGCCATGCTGAATTTTGGACGGGAGCTGACTCCACCCGGAACGCTTCGCCGTGAGCAAGATCATGCCACGGTTGAAAAAATCGAAGATGAAAGCCGGCAATCTTGATTAGCTAAACTGAGACGGCTAGAAGAGCTCCAAGAGTCAGCAAAGGTACGGTCGTGAGAGCAACAAGAACGTCAAGCGACATATTGTAATGCTCGTCGTCGTCCTTGGTCATACCAAGTAGGAGATAAGGTATGGAAAAGAAACCGTATCTTGTCTTCCTCTGCCCAAGGCGTATCAGCTAAGTTAGCGCCTAAGTATGTGGGTCCGTATGTGATCACGGAGATCAAAGGCCCTAATAGGTATAACTTAGTCGATGATAAAGATCGGATAGAAGATTTGGTCCACTCTGAACACCTGAAGCCGTTCGTTGATCAAGAACAAATCATACCTCAAGTAACGGACGAAGCAACTACAGGAGAACCTTTACCATCGACTAGACAAGGACGTCAACCACCGGGAAATGCGAAGAAGACGGTCATTAGATAGTCATTGAACTTCGTCATTTCCATCGGAAGATGGTGTTCCAGCTAGCCGTAGGACCTCGTCAGCGGACGAGTAGCGTACGGGACTAGCGTGGTCCGATAGGTCGCCAGCGGGCGAAGCGTATGACCGAGGGGATTACGTCGATTGCGGCGTTGATAACTCGAATAAGCGTAAACGTAGTCGCCCTCGGAAAGCTATCAAAGCTGTACGACGCACTTCCACCGAAGATCTGGACCACTGAGGGACAGCAGAAGTTAGACGACCGCGTGGGAGGCCTAAAAAGGCATAAATATTAGGAGTGTGAATAAGTCTTTCTCGTTTTTTGTAAGAGATGGCGCCACCAATACTGTGCGAGTATTCAATGGTTACATATGTCATAATCAAAGCTTATTCATATGTCAACAATTCCATACTAACACATTAGTTAAAATTTTTTCGCATCATATATTTTTGATATCGTGAAAATGTCGAAATTTGAGCCGAGTCGACGTCATTTGCGGGAAGTTTCATTTTATTGGTTCAATTTGAAGAAATCTGCTGCCGAGACGCATCGATTGCTTCAGGAGGCTTATGGAGAAGGTTGTGTCGATGATTCAAGTGTTCGCGGATGGTTTCGACGCTTCAAAAGCGGTGATTTCGACGTGCAAGACAAGGAGCGTTCGGGGCGGCCGCAAATCTTTGAAGATCGAGAATTGGCGACTTTGCTTGATGAAGATTCTTGTCAAACGCCAGAAGAACTTGCTGAAGCATTGGGAGTTGACCGAACCGAATTTCCAAGCGTTTGAAAGCCATGGGAATGATCCAAAAGCAAGGAAATTGGGTGCCGTACGAACTGAAGCTGAGAGACGTCGAACGGCGTTTTTTCACTTGCGAACAGCTGCTTCAGCGACATAAAAGAAAGGGTTTTCTGCATCGTATCGTGACTGGCAATGAAAAGTGGATACGTTACGATAATCCGAAGCGATGAAAATCATGGGGACTACCCGGCCATGCATCATCATCGACGGCCAAGCCAAATATTCATGGCGCCAAGCTCATGCTTTGTATATGGTGGGACCAGCTAGGTGTGGTTTACTATGAGCTTCTGAAACCGAATGAAAGGATCACGGGCGGGGTCTATCGACGACAATTGATGCGTTTGAGCCGCGCACTGCGAGAAAAACGGCCACAATACTCCGACAGGCACGACAAAGTTATTTTGCAACATGACAATGCTCGCCCACATGTTGCACCGCCGGTGAAAACATACTTAGAAACGCTCAAATGGGAAGTCCTACCCCACCCGCCGTATAGTTCAGACGTTGCTCCGTCTGATTACCATCTCTTCAGATCGATGACGCATGGCCTGGCTGACCAGCACTTCCATTCCCACGAGGAAGCCAAAAAATGGGTGGATGACTGGATAGAGGCCAAACCGGTCGAATTTTTTCGCAACGGGATTCGTATGTTGCCAGAAAGATGGGAAAAAGTTGTAGCTAGCGATGGCCAATACTTTCAATAATTCATTTGTAACCATTTTTTCACAATAAAGGCTCAAATTTGAAAAAAAACGGGAAAGACTTATTCACATACCTGATATTAAAAACTGTTTCTTTATCATTATGTTGCAGGATAATTGGCCTATTAGAAGATCATTTCTTCGATCTCGAGAGTCAGGTAATGACGCTTGATATTAATCGTGAGGTCGATTTGCCAGAATTATTCGACCTATCGAACGTATGTACTGGTCAAGCTGGATCGATCATGGACCAGGAATCTTCACCGGCTGCTCTACCGGTGGGAGATGTTCCTGTCCCATTCATGTCTCCGGCTGCGGTGGAAGCCCCACCGGCTGCTCTACCGGTGGGAGATGTTCGCGTTCCAGAGGAAGAAGAAGGTGCCGCAGCAACGGAGGATGGATGTTGCGACGAGGCTACCATAGTGGAAAAATTCCATGAACTGATATTATCCACCAAGGAAGCCTTTACTAAGGCCAGGGCCCTGGAACGTCAAGTTTTCCAGGCCTGGGATGAATTACAAAATATCGCAGGCGGCCCTGAAGCCACAGTCGGATACAGGTCGGTCATCCGATAGAAAAAGGAAGAGATGGTTGCCATCACTCAATTTTGTGAGGACTACAACCAACGAATCCGTCGTGAGCAGGCGGAACAGCTGACGTTGGCAATCCGTTCTTACGAACAAACCGAGGCCGCCGTTCGTAGGGCTAATGAAGCCATAGAAGAAAAAGAACGAACGGCCCGGCTAATAAAGGAGGAGCTGGAGGCGAAGAAGCAGCGAGTCCAGCAACTTCTACAGGCAAGTAGCCTAGAAGTACGGGTGGAGGCCAGTGACCATTTGAAAAGGGCCGAAGTTAGACCGAGACCTGCACCTGCACCTGTACAAAAACCTCAGGTACAACCCAGTGAGCCGGGGCAAGGTAAGCTCCGGTATTGTTATTTCGGTGAATATCCGGGTGTTCGAAATCCCAGAACGTGGCCGGATGTTCGAAAATACGCGAATACGAAACCATATTATTATAATTCCAGGGACGGTAAATCTTAAGATGTCGATATTCCATGAAAGATTTTTTATTTAAAATTTATTTTATGTATTTTTGTATAAAGAGAATAAATTTGGTTTGAAATGAATTCCGTTTCTCCAAACTCCTTACATCCCTTCCCTCTAATTATAGGATGAGGACATCTAGCAGTTCCGGAATCCTACTAGTTAGTCTAACAGAGTCCAGGCGGACTGGCAATTTCTGGAAGGAGGGTGTCACGGGCACCAAGTATAGGTGCTCGTTTGGAACTAAAAAGAGACAGACGACTGGTTATAGCCGCTGTCGAATTCTAGTTGGAGCTAAGGGAGTGGGGGAAAAAGTCAGTTAGTTGACTTTTGAAAGTCTGAGCGAAGGGGAGTACTCTCACTGTTCTTGTTTGACTGGAATTGTTTTGTCCGACTTCAATAAGTACAAGTAAAGAGCTATCGAGCGATTCGCGCAATCATAATATAATAAGTCATAGTAGCGACTCCTAGCGTTTGAAGACCGTATTAGGTTAATATAAAGCGCGTGAAATTTGAATTTCAATTTAATTTAAATCATTTTTAATTCTCGACTAAATCACACTCGATAAACTAATAGGGTTGCGGGTGTACTTAGGTAGCCAAATAATAATTTATAATTTCATTTATAATTTAATGATTATATTTAATTTATTATGATATATTATTAATGTTATCCTATTTCTAACCAATAAATTCTGATATTGGCGATTCAAGACCCTGCCGTCTCCGCGGTGAATTACAGTAATTGTTGTATTTAATATTAATGATTTTAATATTATTTATTGCTTAATATTAAATAATTACTGTAATTCTAACTGATAGCTGTGCAATTGATATTTTTTTATTCTTATTCAATTTTTATGAAGAATCGAAGAATATTTATAGGACTTTTGGAGGTCAAGCAGTATATTCCTAATAATAATTAATTGTTGAAACAATTGAAGAATTGTTCATTGCCAAGGTAGGTGGAACCTTGGTAATAATAAATAATTAATAATAGGTAAGTACTATGATAATTGTAACGGCCTACAGAAATAAAAGAAGGTATCACAACCGTACCCATACCTATAAGGGCCTCGTTACAATATATATATATTTAATTTTTCTTATTTGCCGACAGATATATGGAAAACAATCATTTTTATGATTTTAGTATTGATATGACCATGAAAATTCGATTTGAGCAAAAACAGGCACTGCTATATTTGCAGTGATTACTAAAAAACACAAGTTTTCAGTAAAAAATTTATATATATATATATATATATATATATATATATATATATATATATATGTATAGAAATCTAAGTTATATTGAATTGAAAAATTGTATTAATGTCGTCTGCTTTGAATTAAATTAATAAATATTTTTGTCGGACTTTATAATATAATATATTATAAAACTAAATAAAACTTATTACTAAAAATAAATTAAATCAAAAATTAAAATAATAAAATTAAATAAAAATAAAAAAATTTAATTAAATAAAAATAATTAACGATATTCTCTTTAATAAACGCATTTTAGTTCCTGCAGATGAACCGTTGTGGTTCGAAACGTCGGACGACAGCAAAGCAGAAAATTAGGTGGAGGCAGTCAGATTGTCTTTCACTAACTTAGAATAAAGTATATTATTTTTATTATTTTGAATTTTTTAATCTAATTTTTTTTTACTAATATGTTTTATTTCAGATTCTTCGGGGGTGATAATAAATAAGGACAGTCTGACTGTGATTATTTTAGTTAATATATTATATTCTAAAGGCTGTAATACCGCTAAAAATATTTATTAATTTAACTTATATAACTCGAATATATGTATATATGTACAATTCAAATATATATATATATATATATATATATATATATATATATATATATAATCCAAACTACCCTCCCCGCACAACTAATACACTTGCGCCAGCACTTTTTCCAATTTCAAAGCATTTGATAGTACCTGATAGGAGCATGTGATAGCACTTTTTGGCATAGCCTTGAACTCTTCCAACGCTGTTGTCTTTATCTGCTCAATTCTTGTAAAGCGTCGACCTTTTATAGGTCTTTTCAGTTTTTGAATCAGGAAAAACTGAAATCACAGATAGCTAAATATGGGGACACGATGGCTGAAGCATGCTAAGGTGTTGTGCTTGGCCAAAAATATAAACAAGTAATGACGTGTATTCTTGCACATTATCGTGATTCAATAATCATGACTCGTTTTTCACAATTCCAGACGGTTTTTCGTATTGCATTACACAAACGCCGCCTACCTTCAACGTTATACTCCTTATTAGCTGAACGATCGTGCGATAAGAACTTCTCATGCATTACGCCACGATAATCAAATAAAAAAGTAAAACACCTTGACATTTGATGATACTTTTATAAGAAGATATGATGCAACATCATGGAACATTGTATAATATGTATATATATATATATATATATATATATATATATATATATATATATATTGAAATATATGTAAATTTCCAGCGTTTATCAAAAGATGGCGTTTACGGTGGACCTCGGGCAGACATATCAGACCTCATGTTGTCTTTGTAATTTGTGTATCTGTCAACAACTTTGCAACATTATTTTTACATTTCTTTCAGTGTCGTTTATTTTATCGAGCAAAGTCATGATAAGTTTGCAATCAAATCAACATGATTTTCCAGAAGCGCTGCTTCTATTATTTAATATGAAGCAAAGTGCGAATGAGGCTTATCATTTACTTTCGGAAACTTATCGAACGGAATGTATTGAAAAGTGGTGATTTTAAAGTTGAAGTCAAGGATCGCTCCGGAAAGCCGAAAAGTTTTGAAGACGAGGAATTAGACGCTTTGCTGGATGAGTATTGGGTATTAGATTCCAGAAGAACTTTCTCCTTTATTAAGTATCACGTATAAGCCATTTCCCTGCGTTTAAAAGAATTGGGATTCATTTAAAAGATAGAAAACTGGGTGCCGTATGAATTGAAGACTTGAATTTAATGTATAATTATTGAAAATATTGCATACTATAGTCATAAACTTTTTCTTGACACAAATTGTGATCATTTGTTAAAAGTTTAAGGCATTCTGTTTCTAAATTATCCATGATCAAATTAGCAAACAATAGAGAAATTGGAGAACCCGAAGGTGATCCAAAAATTTGTTTGTAAATTTTATTATTAAAACTAAAAAAAGTATGGCCAAAAAGAAATTTGGTGTAAGTAATAATATAATTGAATGCTATTTGACACCGACTATGAATCAAATGGGCTCTTTTTCCAGTCCCTGGGTTACTAAAGAGCATGGTATGTTAGTGAAAAGCGAACATACATCTTAGGATAATATGCAATATATGTTCATATAGCGCGTATGAAATATACCTGCCTCGCGAGCGCAGGACAGGAGAGAGCGGAGGGGAACTTGCGCGCGTCGCGAGAGAGCCGCAGCCGTGCGGCAGACAGCGTCAAAAAGATGTTCCGCGCCCCCGCGCCCCCCGCGCTCACGAACTTGGGAGACAGCAAATACACTTGTCGCCGCATTTAAAAATACTTTATTTTTAAATCTATTATTAGAATACGAAAATAATCGAATATATAGAACGTCCTAAAGGACAAAAAATATAATTAATTGTTTTTTTTGTAAAATAATTATAATGCGTAATTATTAAATTTAATTATTTTAAGCTTTATATTTGAATGTTCATAATCGACGAATAATAAATTAATTATTGCCTAGTATTAAAAGAATTATTATTGTTTATTACTAGGATGATTATTGTTATAGTAATTATTATTATTATTTAATAATAATAATTATTGTCGTTAATTAATATTAAATGGATTAATTTATTGTAATAATATGTGAAAAAAATGAAAAATTTATTGAAAGATAATAATACATATGTTATAATAAATAGAAATCCATTAAAATCCTTACAGTCTAAACTTTATATCAGGTATGTGAATAAGTCTTTCCCGTTTTTTTTCAAATTTTGAGCCTTTATTGTGAAAAAATGGTTACAAATGAATTATTGAAAGTATTGGCCATCGCTAGCTACAACTTTTTCCCATCTTTCTGGCAACATACGAATCCCGTTGCGAAAAAATTCGACCGGTTTGGCCTCTATCCAGTCATCCACCCATTTTTTGGCTTCCTCGTAGGAATGGAAGTGCTGGTCAGCCAGGCCATGAGTCATCAATCTGAAGAGATGGTAATCAGACGGAGCAACGTCTGGACTATACGGCGGGTGGGGTAGGACTTCCCATTTGAGCGTTTCTAAGTATGTTTTCACCGGCGGTGCAACATGTGGGCGAGCATTGTCATGTTGCAAAATAACTTTGTCATGCCTGTCGGAGTATTGTGGCCGTTTTTCTCGCAGTGCACGGCTCAAACGCATCAATTGTCGTCGATAGACCTCGCCTGTGATCCTTTCATTCGGTTTCAGAAGCTCATAGTAAACCACACCTAGCTGGTCCCACCATATACAGAGCATGAGCTTGGCGCCATGAATATTTGGCTTGGCCGTCGATGATGATGCATTGCCGGGTAGTCCCCATGATTTTCTTCGCTTCGGATTATCGTAACGTATCCACTTTTCATCGCCAGTCACGATACCATCCAGAAAATCCTTTCTTTTATGTCGCTGAAGCAGCTGTTCGCAAGTGAAAAAACGCCGTTCGACGTCTCTCAGTTTCAGTTCGTACGGCACCCAATTTCCTTGCTTTTGGATCATTCCCATGGCTTTCAAACGCTTGGAAATGGTTGTTCGGTCAACTCCCAATGCTTCAGCAAGTTCTTCTTGTGTTTGACAAGAATCTTCATCAAGCAAAGTCGCCAATTCTCGATCTTCAAAGATTTGCGGCCGCCCGGAACGCTCCTTGTCTTCCACGTCGAAATCACCGCTTTTGAAGCGTCGAAAACATCCGCGAACACTTGAATCATCGACACAACCTTCTCCATAAGCCTCCTGAAGCAATCGATGCGTCTCGGCAGCAGATTTCTTCAAATTGAACCAATAAAGTGAAACTTCCCGCAAATGACGTCGACTCGGCTCAAATTTCGACATTTTCACGATATCAAAAATTTATGATGCGAAAAATTTTTAACTAATGTCTTAGTATGGAATTGTTGACATATGAATAAGCTTTGATTATGACATATGTAACCATTGAATACTCGCACAGTATTGGTGGCGCCATCTCTTACAAAAAACGGGAAAGACTTATTCACACTCCTAATAATATTTTAAAAGAGCTAAATAATAATAAAATGTTAGCAAAACCATATCATAAAAACCAACTTACTCAAACGAATTGCTTATTACCAAAATGCTATGATTTACCTAAAATACATAAGATAGATATTCCGTTAAGACCCATTATTTCTACTGTAAATAATTTTACCGTATTAATAATCTGCTGCCGAGACGCATCGATTGCTTCAGGAGGCTTATGGAGAAGGTTGTGTCGATGATTCAAGTGTTCGCGGATGTTTTCGACGCTTCAAAAGCGGTGATTTCGACGTGGAAGACAAGGAGCGTTCCGGGCGGCCGCAAATCTTTGAAGATCGAGAATTGGCGACTTTGCTTGATGAAGATTCTTGTCAAACGGAAGAAGAACTTGCTGAAGCATTGGGAGTTGACCGAACAACCATTTCCAAGCGTTTGAAAGCCATGGGAATGATCCAAAAGCAAGGAAATTGGGTGCCGTACGAACTGAAGCTGAGAGACGTCGAGCGGCGATTTTTCACTTGCGAACAGCTGCTTCAGCGACATAAAAGAAAGGGTTTTCTGCATCGTATCGTGACTGGCGATGAAAAGTGGATACGTTACGATAATCCGAAGCGAAGAAAATCATGGGGACTACCCGGCCATGCATCATCATCGACGACCAAGCCAAATATTCATGGCGCCAAGCTCATGCTCTGTATATGGTGGGACCAGCTAGGTGTGGTTTACTATGAGCTTCTGAAACCGAAGGAAAGGATCACAGGCGAGGTCTATCGATGACAATTGATGCGTTTGAGCCGCGCACTGCGAGAAAAACGGCCACAATACTCCGACAGGCATGACAAAGTTATTTTGCAACATGACAATGCTCGCCCACATGTTGCACCGCCGGTGAAAACATACTTAGAAACGCTCAAATGGGAAGTCCTACCCCACCCGCCGTATAGTCCAGACGTTGCTCCGTCTGATTACCATCTCTTCAGATTGATGACTCATGGCCTGGCTGACCAGCACTTCCATTCCTACGAGGAAGCCAAAAAATGGGTGGATGACTGGATAGAGGCCAAACCGGTCGAATTTTTTCGCAACGGGATTCGTATGTTGCCAGAAAGATGGGAAAAAGTTGTAGCTAGCGATGGCCAATACTTTCAATAATTCATTTGTAACCATTTTTTCACAATAAAGGCTCAAAATTTGAAAAAAAACGGGAAAGACTTATTCACATACCTGATATAAAGTTTAGACTGTAAGGATTTGAATGGATTTCTATTTATTATAACATATGTATTATTATCTTTCAATAAATTTTTCATTTTTTTCACATATTATTACAATAAATTAATCCATTTAATATTAATTAACGACAATAATTATTATTATTAAATAATAATAATAATTACTATAACAATAATCATCCTAGTAATAAACAATAATAATTCTTTTAATACTAGGCAATAATTAATTTATTATTCGTCGATTATGAACATTCAAATATAAAGCTTAAAATAATTAAATTTAATAATTACGCATTATAATTATTTTACAAAAAAAACAATTAATTATATTTTTTGTCCTTTAGGACGTTCTATATATTCGATTATTTTCGTATTCTAATAATAGATTTAAAAATAAAGTATTTTTAAATGCGGCGACAAGTGTATTTGCTGTCTCCCAAGTTCGTGAGCGCGGGGGGCGCGGGGGCGCGGAACATCTTTTTGACGCTGTCTGCCGCACGGCTGCGGCTCTCTCGCGACGCGCGCAAGTTCCCCTCCGCTCTCTCCTGTCCTGCGCTCGCGAGGCAGGTATATTTCATACGCGCTATATGAACATATATTGCATATTATCCTAAGATGTATGTTCGCTTTTCACTAACATACCATGCTCTTTAGTAATCCAGGGACTGGAAAAAGAGCCCATTTGATTCATAGTCAGTGTCAAATACCATTCAATGATATTATTACTTACACCAAATTTCTTTTTGGCCATACTGTTTTTAGTTTTAATAATAAAATTTACAAACAAATTTTTAGATCACCTTTGGGTTTTCCAATTTCTCCATTGTTTGCTAATTTGATCATGGATAATTTAGAAACAGAATCTCTTGAAGTTTTAAAAAATGATCGTAATTGTGTACCTTTACTATATTTTAGATACGTTGGTGATACACTAATTTGTGTCAAAAAAGCGATTATGACTACAGTGTACAATATTTTCAATAATTATGATAAAATTTTTAATTCATACATGAAATTGAAAATAACAAAAAAAATCAATTTTTTAGATATTACTATTGATAGAAAACACTTCTTCGAATAGAATTTTACAATTTACGTCTAATCATTGCATTCAACAAACGAAAACATTATTTTTCATTCGATTGACAGAGTTTTATTATTATCACACAACAGTTTTCATAATAAAAACATCGACATAGTAAAAAGTATTTTACAAAAAAATGGTTGCCCTCCTTAATTTTACAATAAACATTTAAAACATAGAATAAATTATATATATATATATATATTTTTTTTTTATAGAGGAGGAGAAAAATCCTTTATGGATCCCGGGGACCGGTCCCCGGGTCTGTGGGAATCACCAACACAAAGGCATACCCACTAAAAAACTACCTCCTCGGTGAATTCCCTCGACTGCTTCCCGCAGCTCTGAAAAGAGCTGCAGGCCGGTGTCGCGTTGTGTACAATGAGTGAGTGCGGTATATGACAAACATAAGGTATGAACGTAGCGCGCAAATGCGTAGAAGGTATGGGGCGGTTCGCTCAGGCGATTATATTACTATAGGCAAGAAATATTTGTAATACCTTTCCTCCCGGAGTGGACACTGTATCGAATATACCTAAGTAATAAAATCGAGGGTAAGCGAGCGTGGTCACGACTCACGCTTGACACATAGTTTAGTTTTTAGACCGAGCGTCGAGATGAACAGATCATTCATTGTCGACTATCCGTGCGTTCCATTTTAACTGTTGTAATATATATTTATATCGAAATAAATGTACTTTTACTGAATTGAACTGTATTCGTTTTATTCTATTCGTGACTCATAATTTGTGATATCTTATTAGTGTGATTTAAAAGGAGTCGGCAGGCGTGCACCGAGGAGACCTCCTCTCCCTGGCCCAAGTCCAGACCGCGGAAAACGCCGTTAGGCATTATTTCGTGGAGAAGACCAGGATGTTCGCCTTTGGGCGTCACCATATCTCAGCAAAATACAAGAATCTAGGGTAGGTCCGCCTTCTTCCGTCTGAGGATATCCTCGATGAAATAGGCAACCATCTCCGATATTTCCTAGCTGAAGAGCATCAGGGGGACGATGCCTTTCGGAGTAACCATTCTAACATCCTCCCCCAGTAGCGCCCTCTGCTGCTCCCACTGCAAGCAACAAAAAAATTTATGAAGGGCATCGTCTTTGGCGGATCCACAGTATATACAACCTGGATCCGCGACTTTACTCATCTTGTGCAAGTATGCGCGGAAGTATCGATGGCTGGTCATCATCTGGATGAGATAGTAATTTACCTACGCATCTCCTCTATCGCATCTCCTCTGTACAGCCGCCATGCGCCTGCGATACTTTTCGTATTGCAGCGCGTCGGCCCAGAATTCACCACCGTAAGCATGACGGACTCAGCAGCTCGCATAGCAGCCGCCTGATGCAGGGGCGTGGTCCTCCTACGTTGACCATGAACTTGCAAAGGGACACCGTCACTACCGAGGCCTTGTCCACCGACCTCCGAATATGTTTCCAGAAGGTGAGCTTCGTATGTAGCATCACCCCCCGGTACTTGACAGATGTCTTGGTCAGGATTGACATGTCCCCAATAATTAGCGGCGGCACTCTGGGGACCCGTCCAATGGCGAATTCGGCGCATGGTCTGATCAAGGTGCATCTGTGCCAGCGTCATTTTGCGCGTAATAATAACAGCTGCCACATCATCCGCATACCCGATCAGCAAGCAGTCTTCTGGCATGTCCAACCGAAGAAAGCCGTCATAGGAAATATTCCATAGATCGGGACCCAGGATGGAGCCTTGGACCGCGCCACACGTCAGCTTTTGTTGCTTAGAGCCCTCTGCCGTTTCGTATAGAATGGATCTGTCCTTTAAATAATCTCCGATGATCTGGGGTAGGTACTTAGGTACATTGAAGTCCTTCTTCAATTCCCCCAGCACGTCTGTCCACCTAACCGAGTTGAAGGCGTTTTTGACATCGAGTGTCACCAGAAGATACACAGGTCGGGAGAAGCAATTCCCTCGCTCCGTAGTCCTGGCCGCTACTACCTTCTGAATAGCATCTATGGTGGACCGCCCTCTCCGAAAGCTATACTGCCTCTCGGAAAGGTCACCAGATGTAAAAAGCGCCGCCTGTAGGCGGGGTCCCACCAGCTTTTCCAGGAGTTTCTCGGCGGTGTCTAGCATGCATAAGGGCCTGTACGCCGATGGAGCACTAGATAATCCCTTGCCCTTGTTTATCAGCACAAGTCTCGCCTCCTTCGAGCGAGGATAAAATATTCCCGCGCGAAGGCACGAGTTGTACATGCCAAGCAAGAGTTAAGGATGGCTTTGCACCACGGCTTTCCACACTTCTGCCGGAAGTCCGTCAGGTCCTGGTGCCTTTTTGTTCTTTAGAGAGCGCATTGCTCTCTCTAGCTCCGCCCTTGTGAAAGACGGTGCCTCAGGATCCGTGTTTAGTAGCTTTGATGGCTCGCTTTAGAGTCTTCTTCGCCGTTAGATGTTGGGCGATCCTAAGAGCGGCATCACGGTCGGGTGTTTGAGCCCTTCGAAAATTTTGTCCATCCACCAATAAGTCGGACAGCGAGCACGATCTGCGAATTTCCTCGGTATCGCTTGCTGGCAGGCTTGGCGAATCAGATGGATTGTAGCTTCCATTATCGCTTTCGCGCCCTCGCAAAGCGTTACGCTCCTTGGTAATTCAACCAGGAGGCGCTGTCCGCGTTCTAGCGCCTGGGAGAACTCGTGATCCATCCTCGCGACGATTCATCTGGCTGGGCGACGTTAAACTGCCGTCTTGACTGGCGTAGTATCACCAACACAGAAGGTGATGTATTGGTGATAGCTGGCTGTATAGTCTTCGATCACCCGCCAGTCCCGCACTCGAGTGGCCAGAATCTCCATCGCAAAGGATACATCAGGGATGGTCTCCCTGTAGCCAAGTCTCCGAAAGGTCGACGTAGATCCGGAGCAAGCCAACCAGACCTAGTCTGTATGCCATGACCATTACCTTTCTTCCCCTAGAGTCATGCTAGCCCACCTCTGCTCTCTCGAGCTTCACACCACAACAATAAGGTGCTCCACTCTTTGAAGAGTTTCCGGCAGATATTACGAGTCAAAACGCACTCCTACCCCGGCACGCACGAGATGGCAGTTCCAGTCGCGCCCGTGCCTTTCAAGGCCTGTGAGTTCCCCCACTCCTTGCTTGCTCAGCTTCGCTCCGTGTCTCGCTCCCGCTGCACAAGCTATTCTAAAGAGTTTCCGAGCAACGTAGTGTCAGAATCTTTATATGCGAGGTGTGTGTAACCCGTTTATAGAGCCCCCTCGCCAGATATGACGCTTACAGCCTTACTCAATGACGGCTGTACTAGAATAGCCAGTACTCCTCCATTTTTCAGTCCGTCAAGCTCGTCTCTCCGTGCTCGCCGTCCCGTAGTCGAGCCGAAACCGTCACACACGAGCGTGGCGATGGTTACCCCTTCCTTTGTCTGGTGTTATGTTGTCTGATGTGTCAGTGTTCTGATGTGTATAACTGTAAGGTATGCTGTCCAGTTGTTTTAAGTGTACTCCCTCCTTCTTCATCTAGGTTTGGGACCGGCACCGCCAAAGCATAGGGTCACTATGAATCCGCGGTGGCGGAGTTAGAATAAATTATATTAATAATAAGTTCAGTAATATCATAAAATTAGGAAAACACAAAACGAAAAAAAAATTGAAAAAAACTGGGGTAGTATATAAAATTATTTGTAAAAATTGTGATGCAATATATATAGGCGAAACTAAGCGAAAGATCGTATTAACGAACATAAGAAAAATAACAAATTTGACGCTGTTATTAATATACTTTGTAAAGATTATTCACACACTTTTAATTGAGGTAATGTAAATGTATTAGATCTTGACAATAATTTTAAAAAACGCACTTTGTCGGAAATGTTTTTTATACAACGTAATATCAATCACACTGTTCATAAAAAAGAAGGCACGCTATTCCTTAGCAAATTATACTCAGACATAATCTCATTGCTTTAATTTTACAATATATTCTGACAAAATTTTTTAATTAGTTCTTGATTTGTTATGTATGTAATCGTTATTGACTTATCAATTTTGACATTGTCAATATTAAAATTTTCATCAGTTTGACCTAGAACGTCCAGCGTTTGCTTGTTAATTTAATTGTAAGTGTTGATTTATTTAATGTACGGTATTTTTTACTGGTATATAATTTTGATATGTAATTATTTGTATATTATTTTTATTACAGCACCTGAAGAGGTTGACAATACCTTTCGACGAAACATTGTGAGATCAAAACACTTTGAGTTTTTTATTAGCCCAAACCTGATGGAAGTAATTATAATTATATACATATACATGTATACACGAGGGCGAAAACAAAATTATCTATTTATTGTCATATTTCTATTGGTCTTAAAGTTCAATTAAATAAATTAAATTTATTACATAATAATATCAATATATATATATATATATATATATATATATATATATATATATTGTAACGGTGCGCGTGTCCGCCTCGAGCACGAGGACGACGGACACGGCCGTTCCAAATTTGTGCCCGGCTGGGCTTAGCCCCGAATGATTCCGGCGAGGGAGAGGGGCGGTTCGCGAAGGGCGAAATATCGCGTTCAGGATTGCGCGTGAGGTAGGGCGGCTAATGGAGCACACACGAAATAATAAAATAGAAATAATTAAAATTCAAATAGGCTTTAATAGCGCAGCGTCAATAATACAATACAGCGCCTATATGCGAGGCGTGCGGGACGCAGGCCGAGGGTCGCCGAGGCGACGGCGCGCGAGGAGTTCGGGAAGAGAGAGAGAGAGAGAGAGAGAGAGAGACAAGGGGCTGCCACTTACAGCGAGTCGGAGCTCGATGATCCCGCAGCGCGTCCTCGTCCGGCAGCAGCACCTTTCTTCACCGGGAGAGGCGGTGACGTCGCCGTCCAGAAACCCCGGGATGGGGCGGTTATTCCGCGAAGACGGAGTCGAACGACAGTCCGTTCGCTCGGACTCGTCCTAGGCGCGTGTGCACTGCACGCACCCACAATACCGTGGCACAACACGCGCGTCCGATCGGGTGCACTCCCCGAAGAAGAGGTACGTGGTGAGGGGAAACACTTGGAGCACGAGGCGTGTTCCCGTACACGACCAAACACGACACCGTAACAGCAAAAACAACGTGCGTGGAGCGAAGGCCGGTTACGATGCGTGTTCAAAGCTCGCGGGTTTCTCTCTATCTTTCTTCGCGCGCGCGGCCGTCTCTCCCCACTCCCCGCTTTCTTTCTCACTTACCTCTCCGCCGGTGTAGTTGTGCGTCGGCCTGTAACAGATCAACATTTATACATGGAAATATACAAATACATATTTACAGGCTATCGGAATATACAAACACATATTTACAGGCTACGGCTAGAGAGAGAGCAACGGGACGTGGAAAGCAAGCGCACGCAGTGCTGCGTTCCCCGTCACAATATATATATATATATATATATATATATATATATATCAATACTAATACATATCAATAAATAATTAATTGAAAAATAGAATAACATTCAGACTGTCCTTGTTTAAAATCACCCCCGTAGACTAATTTGAAATAAAAATACTTTAGCTGAAAAACATTCTTTATTAGTAAAGTGTAATCTGACTGTCCCTATCACCTTTATCCAATTGAATATAGGCTGAGGTTGTCCAACGTTTCGAGCTCGCTACGGCTCCTCATCAGGGACTAAACTAAATCTGATATTAATATTCTAATCTATTTATACCCCTATCCCCACTACACTTAAAAAGTAGTGTGTCATTATGGATTGTAATAAATGATACATTGGAAAAACAAGTAGATATTTAAAAAGGAGAATTTATGAACATAAATATAGTTTACGTACTTCACATATTTCTTCTGATTTAGAAGAATATTGTTTGAAGTCTTAACAGTCTTTTGATTTTGTGAATGTGAATATTTTGGAACATGATATTGATAATAAGTACAAAAGGGAGAGTCCTGAAAGTATTAACATTGCAAGGAATCAAAATAATGTGAATTTCATATTGAGTCAAGTAAATTAGATAACATTTAGCATTCTTTATTAAATTGATTCGTTTTGAACATTGTGTCTAGAAGGGGGATTTAGTATAATCAAACTACTAAACGTTTTTAGTGTAGTGAGGATAGGGATATATATAAATTAGTATATTAATATAAGATTTAGTTTAATCCTTGAAATAAAGCCGTAGCAAGCTCGAAAGTTTGGATAACCTCAGCCTATCTTCAATTCAAATTCCTATTCGACGGTTCAGCGAAAACCTTATCAAGTATATCACTAAATGAATGATACGCAGTATTTTGGCCCTTGCGTACAAGATGAACTTTTGTCAATTAGTTTGTAATGTAGATAGCATTGATATATTCGTTTTGGCGATATCAGGAAACTGTATACGCAAGTAATGATAACAGACGAACAACGATCAATGCATAGGATATTTTGCCGATAGAATAAGTATTTGACCTTAAAAACAGAGGAATTAAACACGGTTACCTACAGCACTGGTTGCATTTCCCTTCTAACTACCTGTCGCCTAAAGGAAGTTCACAATTTGTATGTTAAACAATATCCACGCGCGAGTAGAGCGATAGAGAGGGGCTTCTATGCAAATGAGCTTTTATCTGGAGCCTCTAAAATCGAAGAAGCCATTGCGCTAAAAAACGAACTGATCTAAAGTATTATCGTTGGTTGGAATGAATTTGCGCAAATGGGCTTCGAATAATAAAAGTTTATTGCAGTGAGTCAATCATATTCAACAGGATAGTGTCACTATAGAAGCCGATAAAGATCCTAAAATATTAGGATTGGTTTGGGACCCGAACAGCCGACATATTGTAATATCATGCAAGGCTCTTTGAAACATAAAGGATCACGAAGCGCCCCATTTTATTTATAATCGCTCAATTGTTTGATCCGCTCAGCCTCGTCAGCCCAGCAATTATCTAGGTGAAACTCATTTTACAAAGAATCTGGCAACTAGAATCAGCTTGGTACGAGTCTTTCCAGCGAATATACATACCGTATGAAAGGAAATATACGAGCAATTAGCAGATATTAATAAAATATCTAGAAATCGTTGAATAGTTGATGTAAATGGTGATCGATTTTAATTACACGAATCCAGTGATGCATAGATAAGGCGCACGGCACATACACAGTGAGATTATTGTGTACGACATCGAGAGTTGCATCCTTGAAAAAAATAACATTGGCAAGATTAGAATTACTAGATGGAACACTATTAGCGCAACTAGCACACAAGGTTTTAGCTTCTTACGATATGAACAAAGGCCGGTGCATTTTTGGTCTTATTCTACAATAACGTTGACTTGGAAACATGCAAGTCCCATTAAATAAAAAACCTTCATCGCCAAGCGTGTTGTGACTATACAGGACTTGACAAACAAAAATTGGCAATTAGTAAAGTCACGTTTGAACCCGCCCGACCTAATATCAGGAGAGATCAGCATCACTAAATTCTAAGAATCGGATTTGTAGTGGAATGGAGCATCTTCGTTGTTTCAGTAAATTACTAAATGGCCAAAGAACAACAATCAAGATTATACGAAGAATTTAGAAATTCAATCTACACAATTGTAGGCATGGTGCAATGTAAAAAACAGCAATAATAAAGAAAGAAGACAAATCCCTTAATATCATACTACTCAGCGCAGCGGAACTTCTGGAATTACTACTGGAATTATTATTACTGGAATTATTACTCAAAGCACTACTAAAAGGGGCTTTTAACGGTAGGTGGAAACTACATAATGCATCCATCCCTTATGCTCACTAGTAACTCGGTGATCCGAGTTCAAATCCCGGTCTTGGCCGATTGACACAAGTAAGTACCCCTGTAATAATTTATATGTGCTTTGTTCATAAACACATCGTAGACCTCCGTCGCTGATTAGCACCTGTATTTGGAAGCATAAATAGAGCGAAGTTAAATAACATAAAAAAAAATCCCTTATGCTCAAAAACACCCAATTATATTGCCTAAGAATGATCATTTAACGGATCTGACCATCGAAAATTAACATAAATATGTATTATACGTGGGGAATCAGCACGTTCTCGCACATTTGAGAAGACGCTGTTGGATTATTGCGGGGCCAAGTCAAGTAAAAAAGGTATTGCATTATTGTATTACCTGCTCTCGAGTTCTAATTCTCTACTTTGGGAAATATGTTATTGGAAAATTTACCATCTTCGAGGGTAACAAATTTAAAACAAAAATTCTTTTTAATATTTTATAATGGATTTACTTGGTTTGCAAGAAATACAAAAAACTTTATATTTGTATTCGAGCATACAAAGACAATATCAATACTGTAAAGAATTCATTGTTTCATATTTATTGTAAACGAACTTAAGTATGACATTTGTACATAGAATAAATGTTCTTATTATTTTAGACTATTTTGAAAGATACTCTTTCAATGCGGGCGACATGTCATAAAAAGCAAGTTTTGCCGTAATAAATTAAAATATAAAAATACGACTTCAAGCGGAACTTAGCTGAAGGCACGTATTGAAAATGAAATAATTTAAATTCGCTATAAAAACAACATATTTTCTTTATTATTGTGCCTTCTAAGTAAGAAAAGCTATTGAAATGATTTAAGACATAATATGTAGGAAATCCTAGGTAGTAAATCACGAATTTGGTAACTTAAATATGTAGAGTTTAGATATTTTATTAATTATACGTATTTATATTCAACACAACGTATTTATTCTTTATTCCTGTCATCAATATTAAATACCTCATCGATCACTTTACCCTTATATCCTCTACTTCAATCAAAGGAGGGACCTTAGGATGAAGGTAACCTATCACGATTAACATTCCACAATTGAGAGAGGCGAATCTCATTTTATTGAGATGACACCGGGTGTATATCATGTTGACATAATTCTGTACTATCTTTTCGATCTCTCTGTTCTAGAGAAATGATAAATATGAATTTGTCCTTATACAAGGGGCAATGGGTTACGGTAAATATAGAAAAAGATTTTATTGTTTTGCTAAAATAGGAGTTAAAGAGCTTAAATATTCCGGTGCATAATGTGTTAGTTAAGCACAGCTAAACTTTCCGAAAAAATTCCGGTCTAATGAAGAAAAACAACTTTTCTCGCTTTTTCTTGTTTCTCTCGACATAACCTCTATCAAGTCGAGGAGCGTGATTGCACTCCGAAGTCAGTATGGGTACTAAGCCTTCGGACGACCGTGCTATATATTCTTTGATTTTGGATGGCGAGATTTTCAAATAATTATTGCGTCAATCTATTGCGTTATATTACGTCTAATTATGTTTAAAAGAAAGCTGTTCCGTTACACTACAATTCAAAAAAAGTTTTATATAATATATATATATATATAGTTGTTAAATTTGTTCATCCAGTGAATACACACTCGATTTGCGTAATTTCCGCCATTCAATAACTACATTATATCTATTCTGCTATGTTCATGTGGTGCAGGAGTGCCACGAAGTTTAGGTTGGTGGTCAGATTAGAGAATTTATATAATATAATCAAATAACAATGAATAAAGTAAGTAGACTATGGTCGGATTTTGGAATCTCGAACACCAGCTGGACAGAATTTCATTACTTAAAAGCTCAAGAATTCATGAAAATATTCTGTAAGATCTTGTATCTGAAAATCATAAAGCACGGCGACTGTATTAAATAATCGAACTAGAAATATATTTATATGAAATCATTCGTTAACAGATCGCAAAACAATCTGAACTTGAAATTTTATAATAGTACGTAATTTTTTAGAGCTTCTATACGTAGAAATAATAGATATCTATTTAAGGATTTGACTTGAAAATTTTTGTTTTTCGTAAATGTAACATAAATTTTTAAAATCTCGTAAATTTTGGTTAAATTAATTGATGAACTCAGACTATATTGATCGCATTTACTTTGAACTTATTGAGTTTTCACTTATAAACTATAAACTATAAATATATATAAATATAAACGCTTATAACTTATAAATTAGATTACATTTGTAAACTAATTTGAAATTGAATTAAAAAAATATACATTGTTAAAAATTTTAAACATTTAGAATTTAATTTCATTCCTTTCGCATCTGAAAAAGCACTGTCCAGAACCTGGTTCACAGCTGAAATTATTTTTGGGTATGGTTTACGTGTTTCAATACACAATTTTGATGTCTGTCTTTTGTTTTCAGGTGTGTAGTTGTGAATCTAAATTTTACCTACAGTTATAAATCGATATAAAAAAATCGCTAGAGTTTCGCTTTTACGCATGTTCGAAACCGTTTACCACAGCTGTGGACAATTCACGTGAGCATTCGATTTACGTACAGTTTGGTTGATTCGAAGATCTTCCGGAGTACTCTGTCAGAGCTACGCCAAGCGTCCGAAGAAACGACCGTCGGACCATCGACCGGAACGACGGACGAGCAGTGCCGCATGAAGACCGTCGGTAGCCCGCAGCGAAAGATTCGAGCCAGAGATTCGACTTTCAAGGCGCTACGCGGGTGTTCGGTCGTGACGGCCGCGCGCGTTGCCCGATTTAATGGAGAAAGTGTACCTCATGCGCTGCTTTCTTGATCGCGTGTGTGTGTCGTGCCTTGACAGTCTGGGTCGTCGAACAACTATCGAGGAAGGACGTCACCTTGCCAGCCGGCGGTAAGTACAAGCGACTGGTGCTAGTTCCCTTGCGTGCGAAACGAGCCTGCCCGTCAGCGATCGAGGAGTCTACTCGCACATCGAGTGCGTGTAAGTGTTAAGAAGAGAGAGAGAGAGAGAGAGAGAGAGAGAGAGAGAGAGAGAGAGATATTATATATATATATATATATATATATATATATACATAAAAGTTGGCGTCACCAGTGGATCCCGAGCAGAAACCCAGAACTCATGTGTTACATTTACGGTTCTGTATCTGTCAACAACGTTGCATCTTTGAATAATAGAAGAAACCTGGACATAAATCAGTATACATACGAAATGAAGAAGAAATGAATTTCTTAAAACAATAAATTTAATTTTCATCAATAGAATTTGTTGTATAAAAAATGGTTTTATCAACAAAAATATGGTTGTCCAATGGGATCTCCTTTCTTACCAGTCAATACTAATTGGATCGTGTAAAAATTAAAGAATATTGAAAAATTAAAAAATTGACTATGTTAATTTTTGAACAATATATCTATAAATGATATGTTTGCAACGACTAAAAACATGGCCGCGAAAATCACGATTGTTACACAAATTTTACCTTTATAAAATTACCGCGAGAATACGGAAGAATTTATATACGAATAAATTATTTATTTCCGTCACACAAGCGAAAAGAATAATAAGTAAAGTCGAAATACATGAAAATTAATTTAACGAATACGAAATTAAATTAATATATTATATAAGACACGATAAACATACCGAGAACGGGCAAAGGTCGCGGTGACTACTGTATAAGGTAGTAGGCGCAATAGCCAAAAACCGGAAAAAGAGAGAACGCAACATATCTTCTCTCTCTTCACCGCTAGGAAGAGCAGAAAAGTACGTGAGAGGGTACATACCGCGCACGGCAAGAGAGAGCCGCGCCAAGTATATTAGGCTGGCGACAGCTATCCCCCTCTAATACATACCCGCATGAAAACTACCGTGCTCTCTCGTTGAACGACACACGCCAGCAGCGAATACCGTGGCAGGGGAACATGCAAGCCTCTACACTGGCGCGCGCATTCAACATATACAACGGGTGTCCCAAACGAATTCACCCGCTGTATTTAATTTATAAATACATTAGCATATTATTAACAAATATATATGTACATATATGTACGCTATTGTATGTATATAAAACAATATTTCTACGCAGTAAACCGACTGCCATAAGAATTATAACTGTTAAAATTATAATGAATATTAATTCTTATTATTATTATTATTATTATTATTATTATTATTATTATTATTATTATTATTATTATTATTATTAATATTATGATTAGTAATATTATCATTATTATAAATAGGCGGCTCGTTCGATGTAGACGAGCGGCGGTGATAATACCCGACAATTTAATTATAAAAGGGCCAGCAAAAGGCAATATCAGGGAGTTCGTCCAGTGAACCGGTTGACCCGAAGACATGTCACTTGAACTCCTCCCCGAGCTATAAACTGTCCAGAGCTCAGAAATTCCTGCATGAATATCCTACCGAAATTTTTAGCTTGATTTCAGTTGCGAGGCGGTCTTCAAAAGACAGACGGTTAATAATTTTACCTATCCTGAAGTGAACATGATCCTGGTTGCGAGGCGCTTCTCAAAAGACCAGCCGTTCTCTTATCCTATTTAAATTACTGTCCACTTAATTCTTGATCCTGGTTGCGAGGCGCTCCTCAAAAGACCAGCGGAATTAAGATAACCTTAGTTTTTACCTAGATTAAATTCTATCTGTCTCGTTTAAATTCCCCGCGAAACTAGCACCGGGAATACGTGCGGTAAATAGCGCCGGATTAAATAAACGTCGCGGAAACTAGTGCAAACTTAGAATCTATTTTATATATCTAGCTTAAGTTAATTTATTTATTTCATCTAAGTAATTGTTATCGTTATCGAATAAACATATTTTTATTTTTGTTATAAAAAAATATACTGGGTTCTTATAAAATTATTTTCCTGATCCGCCGCCCGATCAAGAATATACTTCCTCCCCTCTCAAATTGCCCTGGAAAAATACCGCGTAAGTTATCCCGAGGGAGATAGGACCGTTACATGTTTATGATGTCTTTACAATTATATCAAAATATTTTATACACGAAATGATGGATATTTTAAATTGTATCCATGATAGAATTGCATTTACAAAAGAAATAGAGTTAAATAATTGGTTACGTTTTTTCTATGTCAATGATATTAGTGTTAATCATAACAAAGTAAAATAAATTTAGTATAGAAAACCTACATGGTCCGGTAGGTTGTTAAACTTTAACTCGCACCATTCATTTGGAAAAAAGATACGTAATATAACCGTAGCCATGGACAAAGCAATCAAATTATCACAATAATATTTCAGAAAAGATAATTTCAATTTTTTAAAGAGATATTCATTAATAATCTTTATCCGGTAGACTTTATAAAAAAAATGATTGTGGAGAGGCTTAATTAGATTTATAATAATAGTAGAGAACATAATATGAAAGTTAAAAATAATAATACTATAATTTTAGTGTAACCATATGTAAAAGGTTTAACGGATAGCAACAGTACTTTCAAAAAACTAATATTTAAAATTCATTCATTAATAATAATATAAGAAACATTTAACCATGGCAAAGATGACGATAATAAATGTTTAAAATCAAAAGTATTATAAATTGTAAAGACTGAAAAATATTATATTGGAGAAACGAGTAGATAATTAACAATTTACTCTTTGTAATCAATATTATGTACAAAGTACCCATTTTACATTCCAGCTAAAGCAACATAGCTTAGACTAGATACATTCTTTCGCTTTTGAAAATGTAAATATTCCAGAATAATTTTTTAACAGTAGATATGAAACATAAGCTCTTAAAAGTAATTATATTTCGATAAATCGCAATAACGTAAATTTAATATTAGAGGCAAGTAAATTGGGAAAAATTCAGATTCTACATAGGGTGAAACGAGACTGCTTTGTCGTAGTATGTGATTGTATAAAACTGTATGTCTGTATATAACTGTAAGTCCGATAAAAATATTGATTAATTTAGCAATAATAATGTTTTTTTGATCGTATATTATAATGTTAGCTATTATTAATCTAATTCTTTAATAAAATGACCATCGTGAACTACATTAACAACAATTTTTATAACGTAGAATCTTAAAGAGCGCAAAATTTATACAAAATTAATCTTTACATAACATCCGTTTAATTTCCAATATATTAGTTGCAATATAGAATTATTAATGTAAGCTTGAGAAAACTCCGCTGTTATTCGCTAGGTCGAAAATAAAAACAACATGGGGAACGAATGCAAGGATAATCACTGCATTCATCACCTTTATTTACATGACATAATATTTCAATTTTTCTAATCAATTATAAGAATTTGAAATTAACGTATTCAATTTAATTTTAAGTAGCAACTCTATAGTATATTAGACTTTAAAAGCAAATGAATATCTTTAATGAGTTCTTGAAAACTCTTAAGGGTATTCAAAGCATATCTACTTTATTGAAATATAAGAATAAGAGAGAAAAGAATTTTGAGAAAGTTGTAAACAATATATTAAATCGTACACTATTTGAAATGCTGGTCAAAATAAAATGAAAAAGCGCTCAGTTTTCTAACCACATTGTAGATGTAGGCTTCATAAAAGAATGATCCAAATCGATAAGAAAAATAAGTTATTGAAGAAATCACTATATTCATTATTGATTATTTGCTTTATTAGATAACTCAGTAAATAATACAGCATTTAAACATCTGCGTTGAGAAAAAGATATATTAGATGTTTTATAGTTAATTATTAAAAACTGCAGTAAAATTGACTCTATATTCGGATCGAGAAGTAAGGAAGGTACAATCAATTCATTAAGAATATTATCAACTTAACATGTCCCTAATCAATCTAAAAGTGCAATTATATAATTATAGCATTAAATAAAAATGAAAAAAAATTAATCTCTGTATATCTAAATCGAAAATATACTATACGCGGAAAAGACAGTTGTGTAAGGCTGATCTTAGAGAAATGATTACATACTGTAAGGAAAATGAAGTCTTCTTTACTTACAGTTATTGATATATTTACAACATTTACATATGCCATTCCAGTAAATTCAAAGTGTAGCAATATGTTAACTTGGTAATAAATGAAATATTGCAACAAAAATGAGTTCCATCTAATTAAGAAAAGAAAGTTTACAATTTTCAGTTTCAGAATTTCATGAAAAAATATGTATCTAGATAAATCTATATTCTTCATAAATAATGTTCATGCAAATAAACATTTGAACAGACCGCTTAAAATGCAACATAGATTCAATTTAGTACTCAAGAAAACTATAAATGTATGAATATTCTGTCAAACTTCGTCAAAGCTTATAGTTTAAAAAAGATCAAGCTATAGACATTTCGCTTAAGAATGTAATCCATGCAAATATATAAGAAGTTAAGCAGCATCTTTCAAGCGAAACGTTACGTAAAATATGAAATAGTTAAAATAACAATATTTTATAAAAACTTATTCAATAAATTATTGCATTCAAGAATATTATGATAAACTTGTCTTTGGTGGTTTTTCTATAATATGTTAAAAATCACCATGTGTATATGTTAAATGGATAGGTTTTATTAGTAAACATAATAATTGGATAGATAAAATTTAAATTTACTGAATATGATGTAAGTTAAGTGGAATAGAATATAGATAACAAGGAAAGTACAATAATTTTGTGTAAATAAGAAAGTATATGTCATATGATCACAATATTATTTATTAATGTATCATGTTTAAATCATATATGTATCTTTTTTTCGAAGAATAAATCTTAAAAGAAAAATTAACTTAATCTACATATTTATTCTTGTTTACGAAGTCGAACTATTAAAATTAAAACAAATTCCACATTAATATTGTATAATTAAGCAGAGTCCATAGAGCGGTTATCTAGGTCCATAAGAAATTTTTTGTGTTTAAATATGACTAACGGTATTGTTGGTAGTAAAACTATTTAAACGCTACCGTTGAGCTCCGCAGCGGCTGTTATATCATATTAAATATTAGGCTACTTCAGGGCAGTCACGATATATTGATGTTCTTAGATGAAAGAAGATAGTTCTCGATTTATTCAGCAGCTGGAATTAGTTCCTCTTCCTCTTCAGCTAAATATAGACTTTTTCTCACTACAGTTTTATTAGCTCTTGTACTATATCTCTTCTCTTCATACATTCAAATGGGCTAATCCCCTTCATCGATGGTTGCTATTCGTCTGCATTAGCTCTTCTGCGATATTGCATTTAATAGTTTTTAATTCACCTATACCATTGTGAAATTTCATATCCTTCCATGTTACTCGATTTTCGTTGATTTTCTTGTTTTCCTTCTCTAGTTTTGTATGCATGTCTATAAGTGTAAGTCAATTTTTATTTATAATTTCATTTCTACTACTCATTCTTCGACATTTTGCCCCAATCCAACTACTCATACATTAGTCTCTAGAAGTCTCCTGTCTTAAAATACCTGAATCCATTTCTAATTTAGTATAAAATTGATATATGTTTTTTTTATTAATTTATTATCTTGGTCTCTGTCTATATGTTTTGAATACGGATAATCGGTTCTCAAAGCTACATTTCAAATAGTAGTCTATGCTGTATGTTTAAAAAAGCATTCTTATTTTGGTTGGCTCGAAATCGAAATCGCAATAAAATATAAAAGGTATTTTTTGCTTTCTTTATGGTCTCCAAATTTCAGAATTTTATTGAATGGGTTGGCTAAAATTTATAATAATTTAGCAGATAGTAGTTTAAATTTTTACAATATTTGTCGTAAGATACAAAGTTCATAATTAGATACAAAATTCTTAAGCATTTAGACTTTTATAGAAATATTATGCAGTTTTGCAAGTCTAGAAAAATCTTTTAGTTTCACAGGAAACTCTATATCATCCAAATTCAACTCGTCGACATAGTGATATAATTGCTAAGTCCCTGAGGATTCCTTTCATAAGGATGCAATGTTGACAGTATAACTTACGTGAAACAGTGATTGTCATTAGTACGAACATTAGCTCACGCCTTTTTCGATACTATGAACTATGGGAGAAGAATATATAATCTGCTCGTGTGTGGTAAATATTTTTTCATGTTTATACAAAAGCTAATACTACTGTTCAAGCTCAAATCAGAATTCTTTTTCCGAAATTCCAAATCTCGTAAATGTAAAAGAAAAGGCTTCTTAATGAATTTCTTCAACTATTTTTCTAAATTTATGATCATTTAGACTAAGACACTCTACTTATAACTTGTCAAAAAGATTAATATCGTTTGTTTCTACATTTTTCTGCATAGAAAACTCTGATATAAAATAATAAATTGATATAAAAAATCTGAATTTTTCTTTATTGCACTATAATGCTGAACAAATTTTTGAAAGGTAGCTTGAAAGAATTTCTGTGCATCGCATCCAAGCAACTCGGATTTTCGACGTGATTCAAATTTAAAACTACACCAGACTTCATTGGATTTCCTTTTAAACTTTTGCAGCTAAAACAGTAAAATGTTTCTGCTTTTCTCCGCGACAGACACCGTTCTTCCGATGACTAGAATAAAATAGGGACCTGTTGGCAGGCACTTCCATTACCTCTACAGCCAAGGGATTAAAAAAAAGTCTCATCTCACAGGATTCAATACGGTCGTAACAGTGGTCACCATGAGGTCAAGTCTCACTCACTCACGAGTGGTCAAGTCTCATCAGGTGCACATTACTGTGGAACAGAAGCGACATAGAGTGCACATAGGAGAACGAAGATGATGTAGTTCTACCGCATACGGCGCCAAATTCGGGAGACAATCGTCGTATCGCTCAAAAATCGATAGTTGCATTGTTCGTAAGACAATCATCGTGGCTGATGAAAATGCTCGTGTTGTTCGTGTAAAATCGTCATAGCGTTCGGTAAATAATAGTTATGGTTCGGAATAAAATCGCCGATTGTGGGTGATCTTCGATTTGACGCCTCTGTTTTGAAAATTCTTCTTGAAGATTTATTAGCCTTGGAAAGTCGCGATACTACAAGTCACATCCTCATAGTTTCAGCTATCAAAAGTCGCCATAGGAATGAGTACGTGAGGGATCTGCAGTTGCCTTTCCCAGTAAGCATGGGAGTACATCGATGCCACAGCAGCCGCCGTCTGATCCTCTCTACTAGCGCCGTCATCCGCGCCATGCCACAAAGCCTAACATAGGTCGGCAGCGATTGGTGTGCACCTCTATCTGACCAGCAGCAAACTCATCCTCTTATTAAATATCGTTTGCGTAAGTCCAGCCCACGTGAAAAGTCCGCGCAGTTTCGGTAATCAATCGGATTTTATATTGAATTGCAACGGTAGTCGTCAAGGGTCGTTTGTGTTAGTCATTGTCGCGAGATTCCGCTTTCAGCCCGCATCCCGTTAAACAAGTTACGCGAGTATTTATATCGTCTTTTGGGAGATCCTGGTGCTCAACTTTCGGATAAATAATGTCGCGTGTATGTATGAACAAACGTAAATAAATACTAATTTTGTTAAATCTTATAAACTGTATATAAGTTATTTTGTTTTCCATTCCTCGTTTCTTTACACCATATCTGATACATACTTATTAATAAATGGCACAAGGTCTATTTCAGAAGCTTCTATATTTCTTAAACAGGGGTTCAATCTGTGGTGTAGCGTATTTGTGATTATGCGTATGTAAAAGGGACAGCTTCTATTTACATTCTGCTTCAATTTCATAACATTTATATGAATAAAAACAAAGTCATAATGCCTGAAATGGCACGGTGTTTTGTTTGTTAGTCGTAAAATGAGCATTGGGCACAGAGCTAACATCAAGTTTTGTTTTAAATTCGGTAAAACATTTATCCAAATACAACACATGATGTAACAACTTTATGGTAGTGATTGTGCATTTGGTACAACAATTAAAGAGTGGTTTCGGTACTTCAAAGACGGTTGGAAAAAATTTAATGACGACGAACGTTCGGGTAAGCCGAGAAAATTGGTAAACAAAATATCAGAACACATGTCAAATCATCAAAAATCAGGTCATCATGACTGGTGTTGAGACATGTTGTTTTCAATATGATCCCGAAACCAAATGTCAAAGTGTCGAATCAAAAGCCCCCATCGAGCCGAAACTGAAAAAATCGTTCTTGCAAAAATCAAAAACCAAAACAATGCTCATCGCTTTCGACAATTGCCTGGATATTATCACCAGGAATTCATCTCATCTGGCAAAACAGTTAATGCTAACTATCATCTTATTGCTATTTAATGAAACATTTGCTTGCCCGTATTCCTCGTATTCGACCAGAATATCCTGAAAATGGAAGCTAATAATTGTTGCATGATAATGCGGCGTAGATACGAGCATGTGTAGACCAGTTTGAAAAGCTACGGCCATTTTGGGGTATGTAGAATCACGCACGAATTAGAAAAATCACGTTTGAATTTTTCAGCTTCGTTTTTTGTTGGCGCTACATTCTATATATGTAATATTACGGCAGTTATGAAGAAGCGAATTCAGTTGATTATATATATATATATATATATATATATATATATATATATATATTATAACGTAGAATATTTTTATATATACGTCGGTACTTCTATAGCGACCAGAACTTGTTGCGTAGGTAGTAACGTAGATACACTTACCGTACCGAACAACGTATTTTATACGAAGAAAAGTTATACACCGCCGAGGAAACCACGATCACATAGAGAAGCTCACGTTCGAACGGGCATAAATGCATGCTGGAGCACTTACCATTGCCCACTTCGGGACCGCTGTGAATCGGGAAGGGTGTATTAAATATAATACGACAGCACTTAAAAGAAAAACTGGACAAACAAAATAATATTCCATTTTAATCTCGCGATATATAAGGCGGTATCGCATCGCCCACAAAACTGATACATTAGTCGGAGAATTTACTTCGATTCAAAACAAGCCAACATGGCGGTACGGTACGAGCTATCGGCCTCCTCGCAGCCGTTACTTCGCGAGCAGCTTCCCGACTGCCTTCTTGTCGCGGGGTCGCGTTACACATTTTATTCTTCATGTAGATCGGGCGCTGGCCGGCAGATCTCCCACACGCCTCCAGTCATCCTTCCTCATTTAATCAGGAGCCGACACACATATCTTAGTCGTTATGACGCGAGAAGAAATTTTAATTTTCTCGGCGCGACAAAAACCGGCGTATATACAATCCAATGACGTTCGACGCGAGTCGCGGCAAGCGAGAGAGTGTCTCTTCTTGCTGCTTCTCTTGTCGCGCGGTGTTGGTGTGCTGTTTCGCAAGGCGGGCATGGCAACGCCGCACTCAGTGTTCGCGGCTTTAGGCGAGGAGCTTTAGCTTTTCGTTATAGGCGGTGGGCTAGGCCGCTGTAGCTCCGTTCTCTCTCTAGCCCGTGGCGCACGCACACATCCGTACGCGGGCGTTGCGGACACCGCCCTACTCGGCTTTACGCCTCTGGATGCCTGTTGCCGCTGATGCCTGTTGGTGTCGTCTCTCTCTCTCTCTCTCTCTCGCTCTCTCCCACTCGCTTCTCCGTTTCGGAAGCCTAGTTTAGTTTTTTCGTAATTCCGCGGTTACACACACTACCATTCGGTAGGAGATCCGGCGGACCCTCCCGCTTGCTCGGAGGATTTTCCTCATTATATATATATATATATATATATATATATATATATATATATATATAAAATAAAAGATAGAGATAAATTATTTGCCTTGTGTGGTAGAGACAGAGACAGAGAGAGAGAGAGAGAGAGAGAGAGAGAGAGAGAGAGATTTCTTTATCGAAAACTCCCTTTATGATAATTAAAAGAAATTTAATTTTATAATTGATTAAAAAGAATTATCATGAGTTCTATTTTTTTCACATATTTTTGAAAAAACGTGTGAGAAATGAAATGAGATGTGATATCAGCTTGTGTTAAGTTCCTACGTGGTATACCTGAAAAAATTATTGATTAAAACACACTTTTTATCTTAAAATAGTATAAAGCCTGATTAAAAACAAATGATATTAGTTAAAATTAGTTTTATTTTATATTCACTTTAACAAATTTTGATAAATAGTTTAATTAGAAAAACTAAATCATACAAACTTGTCATAATCGGTTAATATATTACATGTAGTAGACTATTACGCTTCGATCAGTTTTATTGAGAAATAATATATTAATTTCGTTGAGCAATTTTGATGTTGTATATAGTGTTGCTGATCTAATTCTTTTGGACCCGTTAACTCATTAATATTGTCCAGTATTTAAACAATATTAGCGTGTTTATATAATAAGGAGGAGAAAGCAAGCCCTTAGTATCAACACCTCAATGTAAAAAATAGCAATATTTCTCATTTACTAATATACCCAAAGCATCGATGGAATTTTCTGTAGTGCCATTAACATGTGGGAATTTACGTAAAACCTTTAAGTAGAAATTAGCAGTAAATTTAAGAATATCAGCAACTTTCATCTTTCGTACCCCTGAGACTTAAGGAAGATCCTCATTGATGACATCATATATCTTGCAGCGAATATAGGATATAGATATGTTAATGAATATATGTACATGATATCAGAGATGATACGGAGATAGTGCTGAAGTCATATATGTAAAGTTCGACAGTTTATGAGGGTTATGAACGTGCGCGCTCTACACAAAATATGAGATTCAGTTAATGAAAACTACGACGAAAGTAGTGTATGAAAACTATTTCTCATTCATTCTATATTTGCCAACAGTACATCGATAAATAGTGCATAATTCAAAATAGCGAAAAATATGTTTAGGTGAAAAAACAAAATACAACAAGGACATCTTTTTTTAAAATTTATTCTGTTTTTTTCATAAAATAATCGAAAATTCATTTAATAAATTTTGTTAGTAATTATTCTAACATTATTATTTATATTGTTTCTTAAAATATATTAAACCATTCAAACGTCCTGTGTCGAAAGCCTGTTCGAGTATAACCTTCTTTATGCTGGCTTATAAAAGCTTGGCTCTTATATCTTTAGTAATTTTCATATCTAGTACTTATTTATTACTTCCATGGATTTGTTATAACTTAACTTTGGTATTTAAAATGAATTCAGTACTTTTCGTATGTAGTACTATATCCTTATTATCCCACATTTTTTATTTATAACCTTGTTATAACCTTATAACCAAATTGTAAAATTAAAAGTGTCATTAAATGCATTATGAAGATCTACAATAACGACATTATCTAAATATTTCTTTGCTAATTCGCTTTGTTGAAAGGATAACATTTTTATTTTGCGTTCACTTACTATATTTTTAAATAATTCTAATGAATCCCGTGCTAAAAGCTTAAAAAAGTTTTGCTAGATGAAATAGTTAAAACAGCTGCTTCATTCACGTATAATTCATTGTTATAAATGAAAAACAATCACAGTTATTTTGACAATTTATCAGATATTGCTTTTCTAGGTACGATATAAATATCAAAATAATTTATTTGACAGATCGCTCCAATCTGCAATTATAATTTTCAAATTACTTGAAATAAGAGGAGACAGGCTAGAGAAATAAGAAATTACCTGAACTATTTCATCTGTTATTATTAGTACTCTTGTTTCAATTTCGAGTATAACTATTTTTCAATCTTCGATATTAAAATGATCTTGAATACGAAAATTAATACCATATAAGATTTAAGAAATGTCTACACCATTTTCATTTACACAATTTTTGAATGATTTTTCTTTTTTCATGATTAGAATTCTTTTTTTACTTTTAAACTTGAAGGTTTATTTTACGTACAAGGAACAGTGCTCTTGATGAGATGGTGGAAAAACAGCTCAGTAGAGCCATCCTGAGTTTAAAGCTCTAAATTCCTACTTTCACCTGCAATTCCAAAATGGTAGAGTCGTCATCCTGGTTGCGCGACGCTTCGTTAAAGACCAGAAGGCTCTACTATTCTAACCAAATCCTTACAAAATTTGATCTTTGTTAAGGCCCAGCGAGCTGGCACCCGAAACTAAACGAAATCTTGATCCTAGTTGCACGGCGTTCCGTTAAAGATCGTCAGGCTTTATTTCCCAGTTGATGATTCCCAATCACAGTTTATAAAAGTGCGAGTATTAACAACTAAATTATACGTAAACACTTAGTTATCTAGTTCAATCAGTAAATCTTAATATGGATTTATTACCGAAGCAAACAATAAATAAATAAATTACTATGTAGAAGGTGTATATTTTAATCTAAGAATAAATTTTATGTTATTTTTTTTAATGAACACTAAGTATGGTTGTTTTTCCCAATCTGATGGTCTGTACTTCTTATCCTCTCAAAACTGATCCTAACGTTGCCACGATAGCTATCTTGAAGGGAAATCGGAATTGTTACAAATTAAGAGTATAAGTACTAAACTCTACATTATCTGATCGATTCGTCTTTGCTATTTTCCAAATAATACTATCAAAATAGCTAAAATAGAGAAAATATGCGTAAGGTTTTGAGTGTGTGTGCGCGCGCGCGCGCGCGCGTGTGTGTGTGTGTGTGTGTGTGACATCTAGGTGTCCCAGTCAAATGAAAGAAAAGAGTTTTTTCAATTTAATAAATAGTGCACTACCACCGTCTGTTCATTTTAACGATCAATGCCCTGAAATATATTATTGGTAAAAGTATATTTTTAAGAATCACAGATTTACAAAATAAGTTTATTTGATTATATCAATAATAAAAATCCTTCAAATGTAAAATTTGATTTTTCTACATATTTCCACATATCGAGAAATATAAATAGAACGCGCAGCTGTACGCAACGTATTATTTGGATATTTCTCATACTTAGTTTTCTGATAGCCAGAGTGAACAAAAGTATACAAGTTATAAAGATTTGAAGTGTATTTAAAGGGAAAATCATTTAGAAATTAATATATAATTCACACAAAAGCATTGTTTTTTTTATTTATGTGGATACATGGAAATTTGTTTTACTCTCACTCTAACGGCAAATGTTAACAATGTGTAGAAAACATCAATGACATTTTTTGGAATTATAGCTGACTAGGTCACATGAGATCGCATATTCTTAAAGGTCTTGACAATTTCAAAATTAAAAAGCCTAGGAAAACGTCAAAATTATTCTTGCAACGAATGAACAGCCTAATCTAATACATGTTTAGCTTCTTATATGTACTTCTAAGTACTGTATAAATAACAGTATAAAACTGTGCCATAAATTCGAACAGGGATTTTGAAGCTAAATATTAGTTGAATAAACATATTTTAAGAAATTAATTCATTCATGAATTTGATCTATTAACGAATCACGTATTTCATCAAACACTAAAAGTAAATGATGAACAGTCCTGAGGATGACTCGTAGCGGTTTTAAAATGTCGAACGCCAAAGGAGAAAATAAGGTGGTGGGGGCAATCAGTTTCTCCTTTGCTAATATGGAATATAATTCATTATTTTTATTATTTTATTTTATATTATTTTATTTTATTATTATGTTAATTTGTATGTTTTAATTTTTAATCTAATTAAATTTAGTAATAAGTTGTATTTCAGATTCTTCGGGGGTGATAATAAATAAGAACAGTCTGGCTGTCATTATTTTAGTCAATAAATTATATTAAAAGGACTGTAAAATATTTAATATTTTATTATATATATTTTATTATTATATATATATAGACCAATAAAAATATTTAATAATTTTAAAAAATTGTAAAACTTAAAGAAATATTATATACATTAGTTTGCTTTATATGAGATGAAGTACTTATGATTTTTAATTTTAAGAATTATATTCAGCAGGAATATGAATATATTCGAAAACTTTTCATGTTTTAATTTTCTTTTTAAAGGTTTTGGTGGTTCAAAAAACTCAGAGATACTTTATGATCAACCCATCTTTATGTGAAATAATAATTATAAATCTTTATTTAATGAACAAAACTATATATTGCGTAACTTGATGTAATCAATATTTAAATCATTCAAAGGCAAATGAAAAATTGGAACAATGTTTTACTACGTATCGATCATCGTAGACACTGTAATCTTTTTTCCAATATTTCATAAGATTTGCATGTAGAATACTGTAAAAATGTATCCAGTTCTCGTAATTCTGTGACTGCATTTTATTATCATTTCGTTTCAGAGATGTATTTATTGTAAGTTATAAATGCCGAGATTCACGATTCGTGACTTCACTTACTACTAAGCAAGCGAATTCATCTCATGAGAGACTATTATGAAATCAATCAGTTCTAGGCATTACAAAACACTTCCTTTTACAAATAAATCAATTGCTAAAATGATAAATGCAAAACATGAGTTAAATTTATTTTCTTTATTTTTTTTATGTTATTGAACGTCGCTCTAATTGTGCTTCCAAATACCGGTGCTAATCAGCGATGGAGGTTTACGATGTATTTGTAAATAAAGCTAAAACAAAATTTGTAAACAATATGTAAGTTATTACAGCGGCGCTTGTCTCCATCAGCCGAGACTGGGATTTGAACTCGGATTACAAAGATACTAGTCCTTCGCTTTCGTACCACCGTAGGCCTCTTTAAATCTATTTTCAAAGAAGTATCTAAAAAAAGAACCAAGTAAATTCAATTGTTATTCATAATTCGCTTTCTTGACAATAAGACATTAATTAGAAAAAAAAATTAGCGAAATACATTCACCAAAGAATATCGACAAATATTAATAATATGAAATTATATTTTGAATAATAAAAAAATTAATATTAAAATTAAAAATTGTACTTATGTTGACTATTCCAAATTAATGAACCGTAACGGTTAGAAACGTCGAACACCAAAGGTAAATTTAAATTTAAGGTGGTGGGGGCAGTCAGGTTGTTGTTTACTAGCACATAATATTATTTTTATTATTTTTATTTTATTTATTATTTTAATTTTAATTTTATTTTATTATTAAGTATATTTTTATTTTGAATTTTGAATTCTTAATGTAATTTATTGTAGCAATAAGTTCTATTCTTACTATTGAAAAAAATTAATAAATTGAAAAAAGTTTAGTGAAATATTATAGTAACTTATAAAGAATTAATAAATATTTTTATCGGTCTTACAGTCTTTAGAATACAATATATTAGCTAAAATAATGACAGTCAGATTGTCCTTGTTTATGTTCACCCTCGTAGAATCTAAAATAAAACTTATTATTACAATAAATTATATTAAAAATTAAAATAAAATAAAATTAATAATAAAATTAAAAAAAAGAAAATAATAAATAAAATAAATAAATCTACTCGGAAACAACATAGGTACCGTAAAGGGAGTCATCCACAAAGCAATCAAATTATCACAAAGATTTTAGAAAAGATAATTTAAAATTAGTTAAAGAGATATTCTTTAACGATGATTATCCAATACACTTTATAGATAAAATGATTGCAGAGAGAGTGGATCAAATTTATAATAGCACTAGAGAACGTAATATGGAAAAGAGGGATAATAATAATAAAATCTTTGTATTACCATATGTAAAAGTATTATCCGAAAGAAATAGAAGTGCATTTAAAAAGCATAATATTCAAGTTTACTTGAGAAACAATAATAATAGTAGAAAGTTAATCTATAATTGTAAAGTAAGGATAATAAATGTTTGAAAACAGAAGTGGTATACAAAAGAAATTATAAAAATTGTGACAAATATTATATTGGACAAACGGGAAGAGACTTAAAACAAAGAATATATGAACATCAATATAGCTCACGAAGCATGAACGTTACATCTGAGCTAAAAGAACATAATTTAAACTTGTTACATTCATTTGATTTGGTAAATATAAATATTATGGAACAAGGTATTAAAAATAAATATAAATGAGAAACTCTTGAAAATATTCATATTTTGAAGAATCCCAATAATGTAAATTTAATGTTAGAGTCAAGTAAATTGGATAACACTTATCTTTATTACTATACAATTTGTATTTCGCATTTAAGTTAAGAAAGGGGGTCCTATAAATATTATACTAATAAATTTAGAGTGGGGATGGGGTATATAAAATAATGTGCTGGTGTTTTCAATTTAGTTTAGTTCCTGAGGATAAATTGTAGCGGTTTGAAGCGTCGGACACAAATGTAATTCTAAATTTTAGGTGGTGGGAGCAGTCAGGTTGTTCTTTATTAACATATAATATTGCTTTTATTATTTTATTTATTTTATTTTATTTATTATTTTATCTTATTTTATTTATTATTATTATTATTTTATTATTTTATTTTATTATTTATTTTATTTTATTTATTATTTTATCTTTATTTTTATTTTATTATTAATTTTATTTTATTTTCATTTTTAATTTTTAATAAAATTTATTGTAGTAATAAGTTTTATTTCAGATTCTACGGGGGTGAACATATACAATGACAGTCTGACTGTCATTATTTTAGCTAATATATTATATTATATAGACTGTAAGACCGATAAAAATATTTATTAATTTAATTCAGAACAGTCGATATATGTACAACTTTTAATTCTAACTTCTAAAGAAGATGACCAATTTGTAAAGTATAATAGAATAAAATTAACTTGTATTTATATAATTAAGCATTAAAAATAATAAAAATTAAAATAATTAGTCATTTTGAACATTGAGATTATAATTGAATTTAATTATTAAAGTTGAAAATACACATATTTTTTTATATGTAGAAAATTTATAATTACTTATATCTCTACCTAAATATATTACTTTTGGTTATTTAGGTTGATTTAATGAAGTATACTAAATATCATGCCATCAGAGATTTTAGAATACAAAATGTTCAACTTATGGAGAATCTAGAAAGAATGAATGTCAGTCTGGTAAGCTTATTTATGAATAAATATTTTAAAAATTTTATCAAATATTAAAATATATTTTATTAATGCAGGCAGTAACGCAAAATAATCAAGATAAACATACTACTGAAGATCGTGATACCGAAAGTGAAAACGCTGAAAGTGCTTCTAAAAAAATATGACTTAGTTAATTATTTGAATTGTATTGTAGTCATAAATGTATTTATATTGTATTGGTATTTTGTAATTGTTCCTTATTATAAATTCAATAATGAACAAAATAAGCCGTAAAAATTTTTAACGATCTGTCTCCTCTCTTCTTCTTCTTGTGTTTTTATATTTTTATTTATAGGGTTCTTATGAAGATGGAGGCGGAAATTTACTATGCACGGAATTACAATTTGCGCTATAACATGTTCGAACCATAAATAATTAAGTTACGTTTTTTATTATTGTGACTCATCACATCTGCCCGGTCTGACGAATCATTCTCAATATGTATTTTGTTTCTCTGACTCGGTGTCCGTCCGGTAATTTGTAGCTGCATATGTTCTTTTTTGTTGGTGGCTCAGTTGGCGGTCTATCCCATGCTTCCTCGCATACCGGTATAATAGAGTGAGTTTCTTTTCGGTCTCTCTTATCTCGGCTGCAAAGTTCGGATCTAATAATTTTGGAGATGTTGACCTAGACCTTTTTGTCGTCGCATCCTCGTACTTTCCGTTTTCTCCATCAGACTCCTCTGATGATGTCGCCAATGAGAAGCAGGATGATGAAGATGAACTCGACAACGACGATGATGATGACGAGAAGGAGAGGATTTTGACCTCTTTTATTTCTGATTTATCGTCGACTTCTTCTATCAAATCGAACAGGTTGATTTCCTGCTGATTATTTTTATGGAGTGCCACCTTCTTCCTTACTATTATACGATGTGCGGCATCGAGGATAATTATAATAATATAATACATTGTGCTGCTGGTGACCTTCTACGGAATAGTATTCTATACCCTATAAGGGTGATAGCTTTCATACCATAAACAACTTCTGCATTTGTCTGTTGCTTTACCACTGCAAGGTGGCTTCTGAACTCACGTCCGTTTTTTTTATTTATTTAAGCTTGTCCAGGCCTTATATATCCATACAGCTATAACTCACGTCCGTAACATGTGAAAGTTACTTGTAACGTAGATGGTGATGTCACGTTTTGGTGACGTACCGACATAAACATGTCCGTAGGTAATATTGTTGAAGTTCGTGTGATACATGGGTGATGGTGGCGCCTCTACGTAGAAGTATTTTACCGACTCTTGTTGAAATTGTAGTTATCAGTGATGCTGTACTTATGAAAGCTCTTGTATTCCACCCATAGGATTCAATGACCACACTTAGTTCCAAAATTCGGTGGCTCTATGGTTGAATGTGGATCTATAGTTGATTTACCGCGTTTTTATCCATTTTCAAGGCAGAAAATCATCTGATTTTTCATCTTATTTTTCATCTTGCTTTATTGATTTTAAGTAGCTAACATGTATGTGTTTAATTTCCCCCTCTTTATCGTTTTTTAAATTGTAAATAACGGGAGACATTTTATGTGTTACGGTAAATGCTCCCTCTTATTTTGAAGCTAATTTTGCGTTAATACTGCCTGTCCATTGGATAATTCACGTGTTCTTTTTAATACTTTTTCTTCAATCCTAGACATTCATATTCGGCATCTAAGATTATAATAATGTTTTTGTGTTTGGAAATTTCGTACTAATTGTATTCTTACGAGCTCCAATGTATCTTGTATTAGTTTTATCCTAATATAATATCTAATTGTCTTAGATCATTGTTTTCTTTAATTGACACTGCTGATGGATGTAATTCGCGAGCAAAATTTCAATAAGCAGGTGTATATCCAGTTGATTCGCTAGGAGCGGTGTTGTATGCAAAAGATATTTTCGGATAAATCGATCCTATGATCGTTTATTTTGTAATATAACTACACATTGTGAAATCATTGTCTTGATCACGCGATTCGCTTGTTCTACTGGGCTACACTTTAGCATTAACGGTAGTGAACGTCGATGTGCGATTTTAGATTTTTCTAATAATGTTACCAAAATCAGATATTATTGTGTTTAGATATACATGACGTAAGATTATCTGTTCTCTAACAGCATTTGTCACAGCTTCTTCATTGGCTTTACGAAGAGGTCGTAATTCAATCCACTTTGTCATCTTATCTTACATAAGTAAGAGCCACATATTCAGTTTTGTTGAAAGAGGTAATGGTTCAATTAGACCGACAGATACAATTTCCCAAGGTTATTTGATTTGCGTTACATGCATCGTGTCTGCAGGTGTTTGTTGTGATACTTTATATTTCAATTTCGGACGTATTTTGTAGCCATTCTAAACATTCTAGGCCAATAAAATAGTTTTGCTAGGCGTGCAAGTGTTTTTGCCACGCCTAGATGTCCAACTGTAGGGTCATTATGCATTGTTTCTAATACGTTATTTTGTTCTGATTTTGAAACACATATTTTCCATTGTGATACTTTGTCTATTTCATTAAAGTCAAGTGTATGTAATATGTGTTTGTATATCTTATTATTCTCTATACAGTAATCAGGATTATTTCCCGGATCGGCTCTGACGGCTGATATACATTTCATATACCAATCTTATCAGATACATTCTCAGATGATGTGACGAGAAAAAACGTAGGTATCGCGCTGTATAAATGAGTGGGGCCTCGCAGAACTCAAGTTGTAATTCATCGAGATACAAAGTTGTATCTTTATGCGACATGATAGCGAAATGTCTGCCATAGCGGCATATACCCCAGGTTAAGCGAAAAGTAGGTCATCACAGGAAAATTCCGCTGTCGGTGCTACAACGGGAGCTATCCCCTTCTCAAGCAAGAATGTCCAAAGCATGTAAGAATTTTCTTGAGGCATCGTACTCGCACTCTAAGTACTGTTAGTGCCCAACGGAATCCGCCTTCATTGTTTTCTCACTTTTCTTCTTACTTTTTATATCGTTCTTAAATTATGTAATGTTCATGTAAATAAACATAAAATTATTTCATTGACCCTGTCGTTCAATGACGCAATGGTCGTTATGTGGTTCGTCAACCTTGAAGCGAAGAAGCAGATAGGTAAGATAGAGATAGGCAAAGAGAGAGGTGGAAGCGGACGCCGCGTGTGGACCGAGTTACTCACGTGCTTCTGTAAGAGAGAGAGAGAGAGAGAGAGAGAGAGAGAGAGAGAGAGAGAGAGAGAGAGAGAGATAGTGACTTGCAGTATGCACGATACAATTCTGCCACCCGCGATTTTCATCGGTCCTGTTACACTCACCCTTATCGAGTATCTTTTTCAGCTTACGAGAACCCTTGTGGAGGTTTTGGTTATCCGCTCTCTCTCCTCTCGTGTGCGTCGTCAGCACAGCGATCCTCGACCTGCAATCTACGTACACCCTGTGTTTAATAAAGATGGCAGAGAAAGGAGTAGACAATGGATAATCTTAATGTATCAATTTATTCTCTTTATTAATGAACTTGATGAATGATTGAGATTCAGAGATATGGTGAGAGTCCCGAGCGTAGCGGTGGCTGATGCGCAACTGGTTTTCGTTGAAGGCGCGGAAGGGACGCCGAGTCGATGAGTGGGGCGAGGCAGACATCACCAGCGCCGCCTGTTGGTGGGCCTGCCACACAATACCCACGACGCGCCTGGAGCGTGAAGGTTGAATCCAACATCCCGCCCGCCTCGTTTCCTAAACGAATCAAAGAGTAAGGATCTTTATAACAGCGGCCACTCACTGTTGGACTCTTTCGGCCGCCTGCCGTCGGAGGTTCGCTGCCCGCCGTAGGAAGCGCATTGACAGGCTGTTAGTTGTCCGCGATAGATGTATCCATATCCGGTTGCTGATTTTGGTGTCGCCTCGTCGGCTGCAAGGAAGCAGGTGTGGAATCCGCTACTGGCAGCTTCACAAGCTTGATCACAGGGCGAGTGTAGGAACCATCGACTGTCTGTACGGTAGCTACTTGCACCAAGTCGTCCTGTCCGGGATGGACAGCTGTGACGCGCCCGAGGGGCCAATTACCGTTGGCCTTCAAGAGCGGAGGATCGACAATGACGACTAGGTCCCCAACAGAGAGATTCGCTCTTGGTCGACACCACTTGGCTCTTTGCTGCAAAGTGTTAAGGTATTCACGACTCCAACGAATCCAAAATTGATCGCGGACTTTTTTCACTAAGGTCCAGTGAGTTTCGTGGTCCAGGGGTGGCTTAGTCGCCAACGGTTGAGGCGTGGATGTGAGGGAACGACCGATGAGGAAGTGTGCCGGTGCCAGCACATCGATGTCATCTGGGTCTCCGGATAATGGGGCAAGAGGTCTGCAGTTGAGAATGCGTTCGATATTCACAAGGAACGTCGAAAGCTCTTCGAATGTGAGCTTTCGAGGACCGAGAACACGACGCAAATGAGTCTTGGTCGATTTGACACCCGCCTCCCAGATTCCACCAAAGTGTGGTGCAGAAGGAGGAATGAAGCGCCATGTGATACCTTGTCGTGCAAGGTCGTCCTCAACCAGATTCCAGTTGACCTCAGCATCGCGCAGTTGTTGATTTAGCTCGGCATTGGCTCCACGAAAGTTCGTGCCATTATCGCTCCATATTTCCTTAGGTCGTCCGCGTCGGCCGGAGAATCGGTCGAGGGCTCCGAGAAAGCTTTGAGTGCTGAGGTTCCCCACAAGTTCGAGGTGAATCGCTTTCGTAGCCAAACAGATGAACAGCGCGACGTACCCTTTACTTGACTTGGCACCTCGACCCTTCGACCTGAGCACTTGAAATGGTCCCGCGTAGTCGACTCCGGTTCGAAGAAAAGCGGGCGCTGGAGTCACTCGAGCTGCCGGGAGGTCGGCCATGGCTTGAGAGAGCGGTTTCGCATTCGAACGTGTACAAATCGTGCATCTGCGAAGCAGAGATCTAACCCGAGCTCGACCGCCGACGATCCACGCTCGCTGGATGGCTCTGGTGTAAGTGGTGCGGAATCCGGCGTGCAGGCAGCCTCTGTGAGCCCACATTATTACGAGTTGAGCTAGGTGACTGCGTCCATGCAGGATGATCTGATGCTTTTCATTGGTTGGCAAAAACGAGTTGCGAAGTCTGCCGCCAACACGGAGGAGGCCGGTCTCATCCATGAAAGGTGCTAGTGGTCGCAGGTAGCTGTTCCGGTGTACAATCGCGCCTTGTTTCAGGCGTGCAATCTCGCGCTCAAAGCTGGCTCGTTGACTGATCCGAACACAAGTTAAGTACTCGTGATGTATCTCCTGCGCTGTCACGGGTGCGAGAATTTTTGGTCTTGGTGTCTCACCTGGCTTGGACGCCCGTGCTTTTGCTAGAAATTCGTCGGCGCGAGTGGCGCTAACTCGAGCGTTGTGACATAGTCTTCGACAGCGACTCATCGCCCTGAGAAGCTTATCGAGGTCAGAAAATAAATCGATTGGATGAATGTCCAGCGAGATCTGCTCTTGTGTGACGGCGCATACAAGGACATGAGGCTCACCAACCGTAACGGAGTCGGGTTCATTGCACGCCTCCGCGCGCTCATCCCAGGAGCTTTCCCGAAGCCAGGCGGGTCCTGTCCACCACAAGTTCGATTGGGAGAGTTCGGCGACGTCGGTGCCGCGAGTTCCAAGATCAGCGGGGTTCTCGTCGGTTCGAACGTAGCGCCACTTTGTATCGGGAAGTAGCTCTCGTATGTGTGCAACATAGTCGTCGACAATGTTGTTCCCCGTCGGCTTGTCGGAACGAAGCCAGTGGAGCACGATCTGAGAGTCCCCCCATAAGTGGCAGTTAGAAAGGGGGATCTCAAGGTTCGTGGCTACAAAGCGGAGCAGTTTGGTGGTAAGAAGAGCTGCCCGTAGTTCGAGTCTCGGAATCGTCATTCGAGCATTAGACCTCTGTGAAGCTATCAAACCTCTGAGTGGCGAGAGCTTGGTTTTCGCCCAGAGGAGGCCTGTTTTTGCATTTTTTCCGTTGTCATCAAACGTTCGGTAATATAGAGCCGCAGCCATAGCTCGTCGGTTCGCATCTGCGAATGCATGTAGCTCGATTCTTCTCGAGCTGGAGTATTCAATCCACCTTGGTACCATTACTTGATGAACGTCCTCCATGTTTTCTTGAAAGGCTGCCGACCGGCGTGCGAAGGGCTCCGGCACGTCTACATCCCAGTCGAGTTTAGCCTGCCAAAGGTCCTGTATTAGTATCTTAGCTACTAGTGGGACGGGGGCAAGCCAACCGACTGGATCGAATATTCGTGCCAGTTCGGAGAGGATAGTTCGTTTGCTGTGCTCACGGGGAGTGCAGGGGCTTGGTCGAATAAACCGAAACCGATCCTCGACTGGTTCCCATGACATCCCTAGTTCGTTGACAGGTCCCTCCGTTGTAAAATGACGCCAGGTGGCTAGCAGACGATCGCTTGGATCAATGTCCTCTATTAAGGCAGGGGAGTTAGAGACCCATTTTTTTAAAGTGAACCCTCCGGCCTTCAGCAGTTCGACGAGCTGGTCGCGGCGGCGACGTGCTGTCTCAATGTCATCTGCGCCGCAAAGAAAGTCGTCGACGTAGAGCTCCCTGCTGATGGCGTCTACGGCCTCGGGTAAATTGGAGCCTTCGTCGAGGCACAGCTGCTTCAGTGTGCGGAGAGCAAGGTAAGGCGCGCTCGCCTATCCGTAAGTGACAGTGAGGAGCGAATAGTGAATTGCTGGACTGCTGGCGCTGGGGCTCCAGAGAATTCGTTGGAAATTCGTGTGTTCGGGTCTGATACGAATCTGACGGAACATCATCTTAATGTCCGCGGAAAATGCGAAGCGTCGCATTCTCCACCGTGTCACGACGACTGAGAGATCCGACTGTAGCTTGGGACCGGCGTACATGGCATCGTTGAGGCTGTATCCAGTGCTGGTTGGCCTTGAGGCATTAAAAACGACTCTGAGTTTGTCCCCCTCATCGCAGCGCTGCCAGATTCCATGGTGAGAAATGTAGCAGACGGTGCAGGATTCAGCTCGAAGTTCTGTTTGCGTGAGAGGGCGCATGTGGCCGCTTTGTATGTAATCGTTCATGAAATCGACATACGCGCCTGCGAGTCTCTTGTCTCGTTTCATGCGGCGATGCATTGCCGTCAGGGCGACTTGCGCCTGTGTCCAACTCTCTCCGAGTTTGGTCATTGCATCCTTCTTCAGAGGTATTGGAACGACGTACGGTCCACTGGGATCCCGAGTATAGCCGCTGACAAAAAGCTGCTCACATTCAACATCAGCCAGGGTCTCTCTCACTGTATGAGGCACGTTTTCGATCGACCAGAATCGTTGAACAAGCTGAAGCAGCTGCTCGTGGCAATTAGTTTGGGTGCAAAGTGCCTAGAGTGTTGGCGACTGATACCGTACCTGTCAGCGTCCAGCAATATATATCGTTCGTTGGGCGATCAGCTTTTCTCGATGAACGATTCCAGTAAGGAGGATTTTCCCGTACAAATCTGCGCCCAGGATGATGTCCACTCCCCCCGGTGTAGCGAAGTCATGATCTGCTAGCTGGAAGTCGAGAAAGCTGACCGCGTTGGGTTTTGGAAGAGTGAAAGAGGGCGTGGTGATAGCGAGACGTTTGAGCGCAGACATCAAAGCCAATGTATTCGTCATGGAATTCATCGTACAGATAAAGGCGGGTGCGATTGAAAACTGACTCGATAGATGCGCCACATACTCCGGATACGTTAATGTTTACTCGCTCCAAATAATCGCCAAATTTCTTGGCAATACTTAGATTTACAAGGCTGACTTCAGAGCAGGGATCTAGTAGAGCTCTGACTTTCTCCTTATATCCCCGTCCATCGCCAATTGTGATTATAGCGGTGGGCAGGATAGAGAGTCAGATGCGGGGGCCTGATTCGCCTATGATATCACATGCCTGTGGCGACACATCATCAGATCGCGTGACTTTGCTTCGAGGTTGCTTCGTCGGGGTGGGCGCTGATAATCCTGTGTTTCCGCGCTTCATCAAGTGAATCAGCGTATGATGCAACTCGCCACACAACCGACACGTGGACTTGGAGGGGCAGTTTCTCACTGAATGACCGCCTCTTAAGCAGTTATAGCAGATTCGGCTATTTGACGCTAGATTTCTTCGATCTGTAGAATTCATAGCTTTGAATTTTTCGCAATAGCCGATGCAGTGTTCCGTCGAACAAGCGGGACAGGCGTCGCTCGATATTGCAGCGTTGATCCCTTGTGCGACGGTTGCGCAAGTCTTGAACGCTCGGACGCTGCTGTGTGCGTCTGTGACTGAACGCGAAGGCCCTGAGTCGATCGTCTTCAGTGTCGTATGTAGGGAAGTACTGTACGTCCGATTCCTCGCTCTCGACCTTGCCGATTTCTTCCTCCCAGCTCCGTCTCGTAGTCGGATCCATGCTTAGGCTCGCAATCGTAACGAACCAGTCATCCCAGTGAGTCACAGATCTTCCTAATGAAAGTAGTTGACTGCGATGAAGATCGAGATCATCTAATATTCGCTGCAAACCGACAGATGACTCTTCTTTAAGCGGTTTCATGCGGAGAAGTGCTCTTAGATGATCGTGAACTAGGATTCGCCGTTGATCATAGCGTGACTGAAGGGTGGCCCATGCAACGATAAAATTCGGTCCAGTGGTCGCTATGCTGTTTAACGCTAGTTGAGCCTCTCCCTGGACGCAAGTCTTAAGATAAAAGAGTTTCTCTACGTCCGTTACGCCGCGATCGTCGATGACGATGGATTGGAAGAGATCGCGGAAAGACTCCCAATCCTGCCGCTTTCCACTGAACGATGTTAGTTGGATTTTCGGTAGCCGAGCTGATCCTCTCGAACCAACAATCGAAGAGACAGTGGTTTCAGAGTGAGAGCCGGACTCCTAGCGTGCATGAGCGTCGTAAAGCTGCCCTTTCGCACTCATATACATTTCTTCAGCGGTCGCGTAATGGCCATCTTCGACGTAGTCTGCCTGAAGTGTCTCTCTGAATTGAAGCAGTTCCACGTGATTTTGGAGAAAGTCTCTCCAGTACCCATCCAGTACCTCCATGTGACTCGCGATCAGTCCCGTTGTCCACTCTGTAATCGGTCGATCAACTATTCTTTTTGCCGTGCGCTTCAGTACAGCAAACAAGGCCCGCTGAGCGACGATGGTGGTAGTATCTGAAAGTTCATTGTGATTAATGTGTGCCCGTAGTCCGCTCAAGTTACGGCCCCTCGGCGAACCGCCCATCGTAGAGATACTGCGGATCCCGAGGTCGGCGCGACTAACACGGGGACGAGGCGAAGTGAGCCTTACGACGGCGCAATCAGTTTGGTTTTGCCGATGGCCTCGATTTGGCGAGCTTATTTTATCAACTTCCGAGCTAGATGTGCTCATATTTATGTTGTTCAGCGATTTCAACCCTTATATTAAAACAACTCTTATAAATGCATTTGAATGAATCTGTCTGCGTATTACGCATGTAAGTGTAAGTCGCGTGCAATGTAAAAGTCGCTCGGGTGGTGTGTACTGAGCGACCGTCGTAGCAACGGCATGCAGTGTTGTGGCCGTTCGGCTGTGTACGGTGGCTTGATGGAGGCCACGTGGATGCAAGAGGAGACAGGCGCATTTTCCGCAGTCTGGGAGGGAGAGCAAGGAGAGGGGAGGGAGAGAGAAGAGTCGTCCAGCAAAGCGCGGGAGGGGGAAAGAGGAAGTGCGCGAGAGAGGTAGAACTCCCCCGCCCAACCGTTGCACAGATCGAGTGTATATGTGCATATTTGCAACAAAGGACGGAGGTTGCCGCGATCAAAGCTATCATCCAGTCCCCACCGCACGATGGCTTCTGCCGCGCTCTGTCCGTATAGAGGGCGCGCGCTCTCTCGCCTGTCGTCTCATGGCGTCAGGAGGACGCTTCCGTTCATCATGGCGTGATGCGGACGCTCATGTTTGATCGACGCCCAATTCTGGCGCCGTGAACACGCCTGAGTCCATCATGGCTACTGGAGAGAGAACGATACGAAGCGAGGGCGTGAATATGAGTACAAGTAACATTGCAAGGTTAATTTTCATGGGCTTCGCTTGCCCGGATCGTAAAGCGGCGCGCATAGCTCGAGGAGCCACCGCCTGAAAAAGCTGAGTTATGACGATAGTTCAGGGTCCACGGGTATACCCCTACCTCATGTTCACTCTGAATTTCACAAGGGATTTTGCGAGGTACTTACTTTGCTGCTCTTCTGGTGGACTCATACTTCCTAGCATAAGTTCGCTGCTGTGCCTTCCAGCTTGGGCGGCTACGTTTGTGCAATGGCCGTCGTGGCAAGCCTCTACGGGCGTCGAGGGTCTGCTTGCGATGTTCACTTCGTGATTGACGCGTCGATCTTCTAGAAGATCCGGCTCGAAGGACCACTTTGTTTAATAAGGATGACAGAGAAATGAGTAGACAATGGATAATCTTAATGTATCAATTTATTCTCTTTATTAATGAACTTGATGAATGATTGAGATTCAGAGATATGGTGAGAGTCCCGAGCGTAGCGGTGGCTGATGCGCAACTGGTTTTCGTTGAAGGCGCGGAAGGGACGCCGAGTCGATGAGTGGGGCGAGGCAGACATCACCAGCGCCGCCTGTTGGCGGGCCTGCTAGACAATACCCACGGCGCGCCTGGAGCGTGAAGGTTGAATCCAACACCCTGTATCAACACTTGTGTGCATCTCTCTTTTTCATTAATTGTATCTTATTGTCTTTTAATTTTTCGACTTTGATATTATTTTCGTTTACAATTTTATCTAATCTCCTGCTACATATAGCGCGAAGTTCGCTTTTCACCGTGCCGCCCCTCTCCGTCATCGAAATATCCTCGGAGCTCCGACCAGGCAGATACTGGATTTTGCAACAGCCGTGTTCGCGGATCTCCTGCTTGAGGTGGAAATGTACGCCATCACAACTGTTATCTTAATTAACTAGAATAAGATTATGTTTAGCGAGAGGACTATACTGATTTCGTTAATTTTACTTTCTTCACTAAATGCCTTTAGTGTAAAGTTTAGATCTTAACGTGTTTTCCTTTATCGCTGACAAGGATTAAGGTTAATTACCTTTAATACGCAGAGAAATTAGGAATTTAAGGTTGCTCCATCTGAATGGAATTATCTGAGCTTCCTCTACGGATTATTGTTCCAGAATTTTGTTTATTTCAGAAAGTTTCCCTGTTGCTATGTTGCAAGGTTTTTGTTAAGATGATCCCGAAATTGGATCAGTTCTTTAGTTGCTACAAATTTATTTTCATTTTCCTAAAATAATTTGGTCATTAAGCTTTTCACCTTTCGGTTTGGGTTTATGCTGTGGCGTGCAGAAATTTCATTCTGATTCGCATAAAAATTCACTACTTGACTGCAAAATTTCCGTCAGTTTTTTCCTTGAGCAATATGTTGCTTTATTACTAGTGGATTTATTTATCCTAGTACGTTGCATGCGTTTCTGGCTTTCACGTGAGTTCATTCACTCGGGCAATTCCAATTCAAGGATATTTTCTTGCTTGCTTAGATCCTGAACTTTTGTTATTAGCAGTTATCTTTCTCATTTATGACAATATGTTCGAACATTATTGATTTCTATTTCTCGCGGATCGAGAATGTCCTTATCACAATTTTTTAGAATACAAGTATTGACTGAATTATTATATTCAGATTACTTATAATTAATCGCCCGTTCGATAACAATTTTACGTTGTTTCGGATAAAATTTGATGGTTCTTTAAACTTCTCAGTATTTTCTTCCTTTTTGACCTTATGTCTTTGAAATTTTCAGCGGTATCAACTTCCAAATTTGAAAAACTAACATAGCTTTTTTCTCTTTCTTCAATTTTGAAAAATTTTCAACTTCCTCCGAAAAATTAAATTTAAGAAGTTAAAGTTAAGAAAAAATTTAAATTTAAGCTGCATTATACATGCAGCTTCTTACTGCGGATTTTTTGTTCTCGAAATTAAGGAATTATAATTTGCTGATCTGGGACAATATTTCTAGTCTCTTCCAACACAGTGCTTCTCATATATATTTTTCGGAATTCAGTATAAATTCTGTATATATATTTCAGTTTAATGGGGAGTTGGATTTTCAGGGCTTATAGTCCGTTTATTAAGATTAGGATACATTTTTCTTTGCTCCGGAGTCATCGATATTGAATGCAATTTGGAGATACAATCCATGATGGTGCTGCACCAATAGTTATGGGTATATAAATTCGAAGAAACATCAAGGGAGGTGGAATCCACGCCGAGCCTCATATGACCTTGCATCTATCCATCATCCTCGAAGATCAGTGTAAGAGAACTTTCGTCAAAAGATTGCCAACATTAAATATTGCCGTCGAGACCAAGACTGATGTTTAGGGACAATTCATTTAGCCCAATACGCCTGTAGCCGTAGCCGTAGCAACATCCGTTATCCAGCGAGGATCTTCAGATGACTTTGAATCTTGAATTTTCTTTTTTATGGGTCTTACAGTCTTTATGCAATAATATATTAAACTAATATAATGAGAATCTGTATAATATTATAAAATATTAATACTATACATATAATAATTAATACAGTACATTGATGTATTAGAGTATAATGACTGTAAAACTCTGTAATGACTGTAAAAAATATTTATTAATTTAATTCAGACTAGATATAAAACGCACATTCAGTAATGGTTAGTTGGTTGCTTTTCTTATAGTGCTGCATCGCTTGCCAACTCCCCGAATTATCTGAGCGACCACCAACAGTTAGTCCTTGCCAACTCTGTTGAACATTGTCTTTAATCCTCTTTTACGGGCGCTCACGACACTTGAGTATGAGGTGGTAGCTTACGCTGGGAACCTGGCATTTATAGTTGAGGGAGACTCTCGTGGGGCTATTTGCGACAGTTTCAGTGACGAATTGGAAACTTGATGTCTCAATAAAATAAAGTTGACTCTTACAAATGTAGAAAGTTAATCGCGAGAGGCTAGCTTCACCCGAACGCAGAAACTTTGATTAAGATACTGGACAGGAGGGTAAAGAGATGAGAAAGTTTATGATACTTATAAGTACACTTCAAAATACCTTTGAATATTGGGAACCATATAGATGCGATATTGTCTATATAGAAAAAAAATAATAATAAAAGAAAAAATAAACCATATAGAAATGAATCGGACGCCTGGCATGATGGAAAAGGGGGCCGCAACTACAAGACGCTACGTATTATTTACATGAACTATTACTATTAATTGAACTACGGCTGTTTATGCAGCAGCAGATTGGCATGATGCATAAAAACCACGAATGGAAGTTGTACATTAAGTAAAAAAACACTGTTACCGAAAGGACGCATATAAAACAACTGTGGCGGGCATCCCAGCTGTGATGATGAAGTCCTAATCATACTATAATGCAGCCGCAAAGTGAAAAAGTATAGAATCAGCAAGACCGACATAGGATACATAGAAAAAGAACGTTCGATAAGAACTAAGTGACACGTATTTTAATGAATGGCGAATAATATGGAAATGTTCTCTTAACGTTAGGCTAATATAACTCTACCTCTCCTATGTTCAGATTAGACTAGGAGGAGATTACTTTAGATAGACCCGACGGCCAATTTAACTTCTTACTGTCCACTGAGACTTTGAATCTTATCTCTCTGCTTACAACTGAGAGAAAGAGAGAACGATCGGTCCACATGCGCGGAGGCGGATACACCAGAGCACGTCCTGAACGTCTGCCCCTAGTATAATGCAATTCTAGCCACACTGAAAAGGAAGATTAACGCAGTTTTTATTAAAGAAAAGTCTCTCTTGAGCAAAAGTAATTACCTGCCATTCGAAACGTTTGCCGATGAAGTATGCCAAATAATAGAGTCAGTCAATTTCGCAATGGACAATAATATACTAATCTAGAACTAGCAGAAATGATATGGAATTAATAAAAGATCTTGTAGAGCACAATCAGCAGATAAGCGAAAGCTATATGCTATTCGGTATCGTGTATATAATAGAACATAAATTAGAGACTCACTTTTTGTAGCTCCTGAAGCAAATATAGGACGTCATTCTATTCATCTACGTTTACATTTCAACGACCTGTATGTGTCTTTCGCGCATTTTGCTGAACCCATTCTGAATCTCGGTCATTTTGTTTTGGATCATTGTTATCAGTAGTAATGTATCCCATCATCTTCTCTTTTCTTTTTCTTAGCACTTTCAGGCTGACCATACTAATGATGCTGTGAATTGAAAATCTTGAATCCAGAATCGCAAAATCAACCCTTAAGAACGATCTTCACTTGCTGCGAATTACTTTGACTTTTTTACTGCTTTAGCTGTTTTCTCTTTGCCATGAGTGTCATTACCGCATTTACGATTCTCCCTAGAATGAATATAACCTGAACCGACCACCGGGGCTTACACCCAATCAATTGGCTCCGGATGCCGTTCACTCTTTACTCTTCACTCTTTCTCTCTTGCTCTCCTCACTCTCTACTCTTTCCTTTTTTTCTAACTTCTTACTTACTTTATTTGTATTCAGTCCTGATTACTTGTACTGATGGTGTAGATACTCTTGCTTCTGTGACATTGCTTATCGCTCCAATCATAATAACCATATCGACCAATCACCGTATGGAAATCCGCAGGATCGCGGTTCTTCGCCTCGGAAGCATTTAGCGGGTTTCGCAGAAGGTTCTCGTTTAAATCGAGGCTAACATCGCTCAAGTCGCAATTCGAGATATCGGCATTACCGGAGGTACGGCGTGAAAGGACCCCCTCTCTCCAGGCTCGGGTATACAGCGAGACAGCATTGGATCAGAGTTTTCCACAATTTCTATACTCATACCAAAAAAAATATTTTAGTTGATACCTTACGGTTACTTTTCATTTACTCAACCTGCTAACTACCATCCTTTAATAAATGTATGCATTCATTTATTTTAAGAATTAAATTACTTTAATTCGGAAGAACACACAATATTTGTTCAATTATCAATATTTTCTAAAAATAATTATTCAATTATTTTTGCTCACGTTGCGCATGTGTAGTTTATATACATGAGACGCCATAGAATCGGCAATAATATGTAATCGGTCGTATTTCGTTTCGAATTTTACAATGATACCTTTATTTGCAATAGACAGTTTATGCGTTTTGCTTACAACTTTATCCATGATATAATACCGAATATCTTTTCTTTCATTATGGTAACGTAGATTTTAATTATGCAGAATTTCATCGATGTGTTTATCGACTAAATCTCTCAATTGATCGAACTCATTCATCCTATGCAACCACTGTTTCTTTGTAATTTTCATGATAACGTTACGAGGTTCACATTCTCTACGAAGACTCTTTACCGATTTAGAATACCTTTCGAAATTTAGTAAGGTGGGGGTATCCATGTACTTAACTGAGTGGAAGTGCTGACCGCGTATCTGAACTGGTATAGATATTTATCCCAAGCTTTATGAATTTCGTTGATGTAAATTAAAATTGTTGATTTTAATGTTCATTCGTTCTTTTACCTAGATTCGCATATGCATATTAGGAGAAATAAATAATCTCTTGATTCTATAGTTGTTCAACACTTCATCTAGAAACGTAATTCTTCATTCATGTTCATTGTCAGTAACAAAATATGTGAGCATACTTCATCAAAATAGGATGAGCTCCTGTAAAGCTGCTGAAACGCATTCACCGTTTATGTGCTTAGCCCAAATGTGTTTTATTTTTATCTATTAACTTTAATAATACTACCATATTTACAATAAATTTCTCTAAAATAAATCATGACAAACCGCTTTGATTCAAGTTCAAATAGACTTATAATTTAAAATACTTTAATTTTGCTATGTCGACTATATTTAGATAAATTAATAGTGGATTATCGGAAAGAATTAGAAGAAATTTTCGGAAATATAACATTCAAAATAACAATTCAATATAACATTAAAAATAGTAATAATTTAAGTAAATTATTTAATAATTGCAAGGATAAGGATGATTTATGTTTAAAATCTCGAGTTGTTTACAAAATTAATTGTATGAATTGTAATGAATGCTACATTGGAGAAACAAGTAGATATTAAAAAAGAGGGAGAAAGAATGCAGTACCTGATGCTCTGTTCCGAGCTCTGATAAGCGATGCAAATGTACCAAGAGATGGATCACGATTTAGTTAAAGAAATTTTACCTTTAAAGAAAAAAGAAGAGGAACCGACAGGAAGATAAATTCATAAAAGGATATTTAATAAGAGTCTGTATCTTATAAAAAATTTAATTAGACGTAGAATTATATGTTATTAAAAAAGCTGTGCACAACCGTGGTTATGAAAAACCATAATATTGTGAGGCACTTCGGAGTGGAGCACGCGATGAATATGATAAGTAAGTTTTATTATTTTCTCGACGTGTATCGATACGTTGTGAGCATAGAGCCACATGCATATGATACCATTTAGCCTATGTACGGAAATAAGCGGAGAGCTACATCCGATTCCTCCGGGAAAAAGACTGTTTTACGTGATATATGTTCACCATTTGAAGCCGTTTATTAGTTCTGCTCGAAACAATAAATATATACTCACGTTCAAACTTACTAAACATGTTAAATTATATGCAGTAATGTATATAATCATCAACTCCAAAGTCCGGAAATTGCGTGATTAAACTAATTGGTTGTTTCCACACGTATCGTATCAGGTTGAGAGATCGCCTTTACCTCTGAGAGTCTTCAGAATTAATGTACTGGGCAGGCGATAAAACTTACTGTAAATTAATCCATCCTGCTCATTCAAAAAACCAATTTAGATACATTTGGAATGAGTGTCTGGAATAATAAACTTACTAAAATCGAATAAAACATTAACAGTTCCATGTCAAAATAAATCAGGAAGACATTATAGCAATACTTTATGGATATTTGCCGCAAATAAAAAAAGGTGACACGCGCAAATTAACGCAGAAACCTATTGAATTTTCAAAAAGATACATAGGGAGACGATGCAGAAAATCATAAGGGATTTAGTAAAACACAAGTAGCGATATGATAAGGCATGGGTAAAGAACATGTATTGTTGCTTCAGATATTGTATTTATGAAATCCAATACCATCATCACAGACAAATCAACTGCACTACAATCGCGATATAGATGACTGTTTGTAGTGACGGAAATATGACCTTTGGATACTCATCGAATCCATTGTTAATCCTTACAAGCTTAAAAAAATACAGAACAATCTCGCAACTCCATCAAATTAAGGTTTGGAGAGGAATAAATTACGAAAGCAGTCGTCAATTTGAACAAGGCGAGTATGATTAGAATACTGATAAGAAAAGCGCACATTTTTGTCATGAACTGTGTCTTAAAAATACTATTTAACTACTGAACAAGATGAGAGGGTAAATATATCTGATGTGACAACCGCGATAATTATGACGTAGCCAAAAAATTAAAAACTATTTGAATAGCTTGTAAAACATCTTGAAAACCAGGCTGCTATGAGTATAGTCGGTTGTTATATTATGCAATAAAGAAAGAGATAAAGAAAGTAAGAGATAGAGAGAGAGAGAGAGAGAGAGAGAGAGAGAGAGAGAGAGAGAGAGAGAGAGAGAGAGATGTAATAGTCCAGTAGGTATGAACATATAAAAATCATGTGAATTATTTTGGAGAAAATCCGTGGAAAGGATATTGGGAACTAACGAGAGATATACATTAGAGATATATAGAGGGCTTCGTGGGAGAGCAGAAGAGCTCCAGATATTTAACCGAACGGCCGGCCAGGGACAGTCTCGTTGAATAGGAGTATTTGACCGATGGAAATCGTATGAAAATTGTGCCAGGGTTTTGGATGACAAAGGAATTAGCTTACTATATAGTTTTAACATAGTGTAGTATAGTTATCTTAATATTATATAGGTTTAATATTGTATAGTACAGTATGTATTATAAGAATTATAATTATAATTTAATAAATTTACCGATAACGTTGAAGAATCTATAGTTATGCATATTAATAAAGTTATGCATATAACTTTATACAATAAACTTATGCATTTTTTTCTTATCTACTCTCATTCCTGTTTTATAATAACATATGAAATAGATTTCTTTTTCAGGAATCTTGCCAGTCTTGAGCAGCAGTAATTCCTGCGTGAAGGCCTTTTTTGAACCAAACGTATTATTGTTATATTGGCGGTCCCCAACTCTTTTGCCGTGAGAAATGTAGGAAGTGCTTCGTTAATTCGTGTTCGTAAACGCATAATTGGTCTTAAGCACCAAGCCACTACCTGAATCAATTGAGTCTAATTGGAAAATCTTTCGAGTATTTCTGGTTCCTTTCTGGTCTTGTGTATATGAAAGTTTCGAATGCTTGGAGGTTCGGAAGGCTTGGATCAGTATTCGGTTGATTTTATAAGCCATGTAGGGCCGTCTCACGAAAGATCTGAATTCCTCAACTTATTCGGAGCGCACTTTCTCACTTATTGCTAGATCGGCTGGATTATCACGTTTCGATACATGGACCCAAGCAACAATAGGTAGATCCGTTTGGATCGAAGAAACTCGATTAGCCACAAAGGTCTTCCAATGGCATGAATCTTTTTTATACCAGGTTAATACTATTTCACTATCGGCCCATGCAAATATCGGCAAATTTTGTAAGAAATTCAGTTGCCGCAAATACAGAATTAGTTGAGTCAGTAGCGTAGCTCCACAAAGTTTCAGATGGAGGATTCTTTTCGTCTTGACAGGGGTAACCTTCGTTTTAACGGCAAGCAGACATACTTGGACTCTATCTTCTCCGTCATCTAGACTTAAATAGACGGTAGCGGCGTAAGCACACTTGGAGGCATCTGTAAATCCGTGTAACTGCGATAATGTGTTATTTGGAGTACCTATCCACCGGCTGGAAAAAAGCTTTACAGTATTCAACCCAATGTTCCTTAACATCGTTGGGGTGGGGATCGTTCTAGTTCATTTTCAATAACCATAAGTCCTGGATGAATAACTTCGCTGTGAGTGTATTGGGCGCCAACAAGCCTAGAGGATCGAATAAGCAAGATATCTTTGATAAAACCGAGCGTTTAGTCAAAGTCTCAGATACACCTCTAAAGTCTAGAATTATTGTAGTAGTTCATTTAATTTGTGATCCTGAAAAAGATAGAATGTTTTCCGTGAGGATGGTGTAGGGACTATCATACGTCGTGCTATGCCATTTGCTACTGAACCAAAAACTACCCACACCAGGGCGGTATTGTACACAATTAGGGATGAAAAAGGTATTCGGTGCAAACATGATCGTAAAAGTTTAGAATATATTTCTACGCCCAATAAAATTTCAATGGTACCTTTTACATAAAATTTCGGATCTGCAAGTGGAAGTGGAAGTTGGACTATGCCTTCTATTTGATAATTATCTATATTTTGAGAGGTTAGTAGTTTCGAAGTAAGGTGCTGTATAATGAAGGCGTATGCCTTTAATTGAAAGTTAGGTTCCACTATTGACTGGAGTATAAAACGTGTCCAAAATCGAACACTACATGGCTTAGAGTATCTAATGCTGGTTACGAAAACTTTTTCAGGATGCTAAGGAAGCTCAAGTAGGCGGGGTGTACTCTTCGAAATAACGGAAGTTTCCGCACTTTGATCTAACAGAGCTATCACTTGAGTACGCTGCCCATACGGTCCTAAAATAAGGAGTTGCGCAGTAGCTAATATGACAGGAGCTAATTTACACATCAAATTAGCAAGTATCACGCGCGATGTATTGGTCGCTGTGATCCCTAACCTAGAAGTAGATTACTACGTAAGTGTCAATTTCGCGCGTGCGTTCAGAGCCGTCCATGACCCGGTTGATAATTTGTTGTATGTTAAAGCAGAAAATCGACGAGTCAGGTTAGAAATAGCCGCAGTTAGACTTAACGAAATACAACGTCTGGCACCGTTTCGATTTACTGTCGAATTATCTTTTCGAAGTATCCGAGTAGGCAGCTCAGATTCAAAAGAAAATGCTGGTTTTCTCCAGACTGCCATCCATTGTTCAGGTGGATATAATCCAGCAGGAGCAACAGCAATTGAAGAAGTTGTTGGACAAAATCCTGCCAGCGGGAGAAATGTCACTGAGACGTACGATTTGGACGCAGCATATTATTGATGTGGAATATGCTCGCCCTATACTTCAAAAGGCTTACCCAGTCTCTAAGAAAATCGAAGAACAACTGCATTCTCAAGTTAAAAACATGCTAGAGACTGGAGTAGTCAAATAGTTTTAAAACCCAATGAAATAAGAATGTTGAGAACCCGCATTTGACGTTCCTTGAACGGTCCCATAATACATGGGACGAGACACGCTTCGAGCTAAACTTCTCATTAAACACGGCGCCATATAGATTTATTAGATACTCTCTTGCTCTAAATTTCGGTAGAGAGCTTACTCCTGCAGGAACTCTAAGCTGCAGCCAAGACCAAGCTACTCCGGAAACTCAGCAAAACGAAAGAGAGAGTTCCTGGCTAGCGAAGTTAGAAACACTCCAAGAGATCGCTAAGTCAGAATCGCCAGGGTAACAATACGATACGATACGACCGACACCACCGATGCTTCTTCGGTGGGTATCCTGGCGTTACAAAAAAGAAAATGTGTACAAATCGTAACGGAATGTATCCAATGTATCCACAATGCAACAGAACTTCAAAAATTTAATACTTTATTTAAAACTCGAGTATGTAAGTTGTAAAGCTAACTTTGATAAAACCCCAGATTTTGTTTTCGTGTCATCTGCTCCATCTGCAAGCATCATTTTATCAGCTATGTGTTTACATATTAATCCACCCTCCCCTACATAGAATGTAGAATAGCCATGATACCAACTGTATAAAAAATCTTAAGTTTTTCTTTGTAATGAAGGATAAAAATATTAATAGATGCTCATGCTTCTTTTTCTTTAATATTATCTCGTAGTATCCAAGTTTTTAATCGCCAAAAATTTAATAAAAGCTTTCATGCAGATGTACGACTTATATGCCTATGTACTCGAATAGTATTGTCTTGAGTGTGCATTATTTTTTTTTTAACCTCCAGTTTGACATGTGCATATTTAATGTGCACAAACATTTGTAAAAAGGACTTTTGTTTCATATAATCATATATATGCCTAAAATTATTTATTGGGTGTACTAATATGTCTCCGCTGTTTTTTTAGAAAGAAATGAAAATTTATTTTAAAGAAATGTACAAATAATGTTATTCAAAATATTGCTCATCACTTTCTACTACTTTTGGCCATCTTTCGAACAGAAAGTAACTACCGCGTCTAAAAAATTGTTCGTCTTTTAAGGCGATCCACGAATCGACCCATTTCTTTAATTCCTAGTAAGAAGTGAAGTGCTGCTCAGCCAGACCATGAGTCATCCACCGGAATAGGTGGTAGTCTGAAGGAGCAATGTCTGGTGAATAGGGCGAGTGGGGTAGGACGTCCCAATTCAGTGCTTCTAAAGCTTCCTATACGATTTTTGCAACATGTGGTCGAGCGTTGTCATGCAAAAAAATGATTTTATAGTGCCTTTTGGCATCATGTGGACGTTTTATCTTCAATGCTCGGCTCAATTGCATCAGCTTGCATCAGCAACATCAGCTATTGTTGGTAAGGTTCCCTGGTGACGGTTTGATTGTATTGGATTAGTTCGTAATAGATTACTTCAAGCTGATCCCACCAAATGTACAGCATTAGCTTCTTCTCATGAATGTTTGGCTTATCCCATGACTTCCTACGCTTTGTGTTGTCGTAGTGAATCCACTTTGCGTTTTTCGTTACAATTTGATGTAGAAGTCCTTTGCGATTTGGCCTTTTGAGCAATTGCTCGCAAGCGAATAAACGACGCTCCACGTCTCTTAGCTTCAGTTCATAAGGAACCCAATTTCCTTGCTTTTTGACCATACCCAGGGTTCCGAGACGTTGTGAAATGGCTTGCCGAGTCACTCATAACTCTTGTGCAAGTGCTTCTTGCGTTCGGCATGGACCTTCCTCCAGTAAAGATTCAAACTCTGTGTCACCATATGCTTTGGCTCTTTTTGGGTCTTCCACTGCGTGTTTTGTCCTTCATATCAAAATCACCACTTTTAAATTTTTGGAACCACTCCCGACAACTTCTCTCACACTAATTAACATCGCCATATACCTCTATAAGTAGCCGATGTGCTTCAGTTGCCGATTGCTTTAAATGAAATAAATAAATGAACAATTCCAACAAATGACGCTTACTTGGCTCAAAACTTAGACATCTCAACACGATGAACGAAGTGATGCTTGCAAAAAGGCAGAGTTATTAAAAGGTTATATTGTTTCCAGATGTCAATATACACTATACGACTTTTTATAGCTGACAATTTCGATGTTATCTTATCGGTGGCAACATCTTTTCAAAACGGCGGAAACTTATTTGTACACCCAATAATAAAAGATAAACTTTTTAACACGTTTATACTGCCTATAAATAGCGTTATTTACAATGTATTTACATTTACGAGGGTGGATTGATAAGTTTCCGACCTGACCAAGAAAAACAACGTATTTTAAAATTTTTTTTTTATTTCTCAACATAATCTCCTCTAAGGCTGATACATTTCTCATTGTGGTGTTCTAGTCTATTAATGCCATCTCTATAGACGGATTCGTCAAGCTCCTCAAGATACCCATTTACAGCTTCGATTACTTCTTCATTGTCCGCTAATCTCTTACCGCCAAGCCATTTTTTGAGGTTAGGAAACAGATAATAGTCACTCGGGGCTAGGTCTGGAGAGTAGGGAGGGTGCGGCATCAATTCAAACTTCAGATCGTTGATTTTAGCCATCGCAACGATTGACGTGTGCGCTGGTACGTTACCGTGATGAAACAAGATTTTTTTCTTTGCCAGAAGAGGTCGTTCAATTTCCACTTCGTGGCTCAAACGTTGCAATAACTCTGCATAGTATTGACCAGTGATAGTTTTACCCTTTTCAAAGTAATCAATGTATATAATACCTCTTGCATCCCAAAAAACATTAGCCATAACTGTTAATTGATGCAAAAATTCGCTTGGATTATGCTTATATAACGCCAAATTGGCGGTAGAAATGTTCTTTCGAATCGATTTTTGGTCGACTGTTAGCAAACGCGGCAGCCATCTTGCACAGAGCTTTTCTATATACAAATGTTGGTGAAAAATATTTTGTACATGTCATATGACATCTTACAGGTCTCAGCTATCTCACGCACTTTTAATCTGCGGTCTTTCAGCACTATTTGATGGATTTTTTTCATCATATCTGGAATTGTGACCTCAATGGGGCGTTCTGAGCGCTGCTCATCAGAGGTGCTCACACGACCGTTTTTAAACTCGGAAACCCACTGCTTAACAGTTGAATATGATGGAGAGGATGACGCGAGTGTTGAGTCCATCTTTTCTTTAATTTCCTTCGGCGTTCACCCCTTCAAATAAAAGTATTTGATGACAGCACGATTTTCCAGCTTTTCCATTTTTATGAAAAACACAGAGCCGTCTTGTTCAGCATACTCTCAAACCTAAACTAACTTGGCGATCGGACTGAAACTATAGCTACAAGCTATATCCAAGGATGGTGCTATAGAACGCCACCTCAAGGTAGGCCTAGTGGCGCTATCTATTGGTCGGGCCGGAAACTTATCAATCCACCCTCGTAAATCTGTTATAGATTGTATAGTTCATAATTTTCTTTAAAAAATGTGGTGACTAAAATAAAACAATGTTAATAATACATTATTTTTCAGTTGCGACGGCCAAAAACATGGCCGCGCAAATTTACTTCGAACAAAGGACTCATGTTACACGTTAAAATTTGAGATAGTATTACATCTAATTCGGTGGATGTATTTTACAATACATACACGGAATTAGATGTATAAATTTACAAGAAAGAATATCGAATATTATTAGCAATAATATTTTAAACATATTATTTCTATAATGATTAAATTAAGACTCGCGTATATACCAAATAAACACCGAAAACCGGGCAAAGGTCGCGACGACTACTGAAGAAGGTAGTCGTCGCAACTGCCGAAACTCGAACAAGTAGAGAGAGAACGCGATATCTAGTCTCTCTCTCTACCACTAAGTTAAGTACAGCGTATGCCGTAGAGGGGATACACTGCGCGCGGCAAGAGAACGCGCGTTCAATGTATTAGACCGGCGGCCGCTATCCCCTCTAATACATGCCGCACGCACACTATTACACGCTCTCACTGAGCAGCCTGAGCCGCAACCAATGTAGCGAACGCGCGAATACCAGCATATACAACAGGTGTCCAAAAACGAATGCACCCGCTGTATTTAATTAAATTATCTAAAACAAATAATTTAATGTACACATAATGTATAAATATATGTATATAAATATTTAAGCTTGTGTATATGTGTATTATTATTGTGCGCAGGACACAGGCTGCTAATAATAACGAAATACAAAATAATAATTGTTATAATTATTATTGAATATTATAATTATTATTAATTATTATTGTTATTATTATAATTATTGTTATTATTAATATAATTATTATAATTCGGCGCCTCGTCCGAAATTAAACGAGCGGCGACGGAATTATCCGATTATTTTGCTATAAAAAGGCCCGCAAAAGGCAAAATCGGCAGTTCGCCCGGTGAACCAACTGCCCCGAAGTTGTTTCACACGAACTCCTCCCGGAGCTAATACCTTTTCCAGAGCTCGATTTAATCCTGACTTTTTTCCTTTCCGAAATTATTAACTTGATCTCTGTTGCGAGGCGCTCCTCAAAAGACAGACGGTTAATAATTTACCTTTCCGAAGTAAACGTGATCCTGGTTGCGAGGCGCTCCTCAAAAGACCAGCAGTTTACTTATCCTTACATTTACCAATTTCTCCGAAGTTATTAGCTTGATCTCTGTTGCGAGGCGCTCCTCAAAAGACAGACGGCTAATAACTTTACCTATCCTTAAGTAAACGTGATCCTGGTTGCGAGGCGCTCCTCAAAAGACCAGCAGTTTACTTATCCAGACCAGAAATTCTCCCCTTAACTCTTGATCCTGGTTGCGAGGCGCTCCTCAAAAGACCAGCGGAGTTAAGTTTGTTCCTTATTTTTATTCCCTTTCAAATCAACCTGTCTCGATTCATTAAATCCCCGCGTGGAAAATAACACCGGGTATTCGTGCGGAAACTAGCGCCGAATATTAGAGGCATTGCGGAAAATAGCGCAAAATTTATACAAATAAATATATAGATCTGCTATAGTTTACCTTTATTAATTATTTTTTGTGTTTATATTGATTTGTTTCAGAATCCTGTAGATAGAGGAGCTGATTTATTTTTTTCGTAAATAAATTTATATTTGTTGTTAAAAAAAAATTATATACTGTGTTCGTGTAATATTATTTTCCTGAAACCGCCGTCCAATCCTGAAAAACTTCCTCCCCTCTCAAAACTACCCTGGGAAGATACCGCGTAGGCTATCCCGAGGGGGATAGGAACGTTACATGGCGCCCGAACAGGGACTAGTATAAATCCGAAAAAAATTTAATTTGAATAAAGTTTATTATTTCTGAAATTACAGAATAATTTCTTTAAGCGGAAATTTTTTAATTGTTTATAAAAAACCGTATTTCGATTTGTGTGAAAAGAGCCTAGTGGCGGGCTGAGCGACTAGGTGCTAAGGCGGGTTGAGCCGAAGCACGAAGTAATACAAATCAAAATTTATTTAAAAATTTTATCGTTTTGAAAATAGAAAACTAAGATAATAGTTTTCTTATAAATAAAATAAAAAGGAATTATTTTTTCCATCTCAGAAAGAATTAAAATATTACACAGTATATTTTTTTTTTTATATATATAAACTTCAAATCTTGCTAAAATGGCAAAACCACGCGTAAGCTGGATCTATAAACTAACGAAAGAGCAAATTGAAAGAGAACTCGTTAAAAACAATTTACCAATAGAAGGTACAAAAGCGTATTTGCGACAAAATTTAATTTCATATGTACGAGCTCACCCGGAGCTCTTTTTCGACAAACCAGAAGACGAAAAAGACTTCAACGAAGATGTAAATCGAACTCAAGATCTTGAAGAAATTGAGGAAGAATTTCGTCAATTACGTATACAACTATTAAACCAACAAGCAGCTGCATCAACGTCCAGTCCAGTCGTGGCACACCAAGCTGCGAACACACCTTTTAGCACTCCGTCTGCTACTGTATACGTGCAACAACCGTCGGCTGCACAAGAAAACGCCAAAGTGATGGACCAAATGAGAAAGTGGAATTGTCACTTTGATGGCAAAAACCTACACTCTTTCCTCGAAAGGATCCATGAGTTGAAAAGAGCATATAATTTATCCGAACAACAAATTTTGAATGGATTCCCGGAACTATTGCGAGGTGATGCACAATTATGGCATAGAAATTATGCCTCAAATTTTAAAACGTTCTCGGAATTAGAAGAAGGGTTGAGAAAATTCTACTTGTCACCTAGCGAACGTCGAAATCTTGATCGACAGATCCATAATCATGTACAAGAACCTAATGAAGACATCCGTGCATTCGATAATTCATTAATTACACTAATGAGACGTCGAGGAGGTTTTTCGGAGGAACAGAAAACCGAAACAATGTACTACAATATGCTCGCCGAATATAGATTACATATTCGTCGTGATGACGTCAAAACAACGTCAGATATCGTTCAACAAGTAGAAGAGTATCTGGAAACCAAAAAACAGTGTGAAAGACAGAAAATTACGAAAAATCACACCTCCACACCAGAATATAAAACAAGAAAACCGGAGATCCGAGTAAATAATTTTAACAATAAAATTGCTTCAGTATACGACCGAACTAAGTGTTGCTGGAAGTGCAAACAAACGGGCCACGATCGTTTTAAGTGCACAAACCAGCAAAAGATCTTTTGTTCATATTGTGGTCGTGATAATGTATACACTCGTGATTGCAAGTGCCACCCGTCGGGAAACGCCAGGAGGGCCGAGCCCACACCGAACCTAGCTCGGCCCAACAACAACAATTAGAAATAGAAACTGACAACAGACATTTTGTAAGAGTAATGATTGGCGATTACGAAGTGTCAGCCCTTTTGGATACGGGATCAGTAAGTTCCTATGTGAGTGAACAATTGAGTGAAATCTGTATGAAATTCGGATGGCATACTGAGCCAAGTAATCGAATTGCAGTCTTGGCAAATGGCTCAGAAATAAGCCTTGGAAGAAATATTTATGGACCAATATATGTACAAGGAAAAAGATTCCAACAAAAATTTTTAGTAATGAATGGATTGAGCCATCCTATGCTCTTAGGTATGGATACTCTAAAAAAACTTGAAATCCGTATAATATTAAACAACTGTGAAATAAATACATCAGTAAACAATCAAATACATCAGGTATGTACAATTGATACACCGTACGGACTACAGAATTTAAATCCCACCGAACGTCAGAGATTAGAAAAATTTTTAAAAACAGAGATGGATAAATTTAACTTTATCAAAGGTCCTACTCCGCTACTGCAACACGAAATCGTCGTGGAAGAAAAAACACCTATTAAACAGAAATATCGGCCAAGAAATCCGGTCATGCAAGAAATCATCAATCAGGAAGTTGATAAAATGCTAAACGAAAACGTAATTCAACCGTCAAACAGTCCGTGGAGTTCACCAGTCGTAATTGTAAAAAAGAAGGACGGAAAAGCACGATTCTGTGTGGACTTCAGAAAAGTAAATAAAGTTACAAAGAAAGACGCTTATTCTCTTCCACAAATTAATGCGACACTAGACAAGCTAAGAGGAGCCCGATATCTATCCACATTAGATTTGAAAAATGGATATTGGCAAGTAGCTCTAACACCGGAAAGCCGTCCTGTCACTGCCTTCACCGTCGCCGGAAAAGGCCTATATGAATTCAATGTAATGCCGTTTGGCTTACACTCAGCACCGGCTACCTTCCAACGACTCTTAGACAGAGTAATTACTCCAGAAATGGCTCCGTATGATTTCGCATATCTAGACGACATCGTAGTAGTCTCGTCTACGTTTGAGGAACATCTACAAAAATTAAAAGAAGTTTTCAACCGATTAAGAATAGCGAAATTAAAACCCAATCCGGATAAATGCCATTTCGCCCGCTCAAGTCTAAAATATTTAGGACATATCGTAGACAAAAACGGTCTACAAACCGATCCGGAAAAGGTGGCTGCTGTACTAAATTTAGCGCCACCGAAAAACATGAAAGAAATTCAGCGATTTATGGGTCTAATATCATGGTACAGACGATTTCTTAAAGATATCTCGAATGTTGCCGCACCACTACATCGACTTACTAGAAAACCGGAGATCCGAGTAAATAATTTTAACAATAAAATTGCTTCAGTATACGACCGAACTAAGTGTGATCCTGGTTGCGAGGCGCTCCTCAAAAGACCAGCAGTTTACTTATCCAGACCAGAAATTCTCCCCTTAACTCTTGATCCTGGTTGCGAGGCGCTCCTCAAAAGACCAGCGGAGTTAAGTTTGTTCCTTATTTTTATTCCCTTTCAAATCAACCTGTCTCGATTCATTAAATCCCCGCGTGGAAAATAACACCGGGTATTCGTGCGGAAACTAGCGCCGAATATTAGAGCATTGCGGAAAATAGCGCAAAATTTATACAAATAAATATATAGATCTGCTATAGTTTACCTTTATTAATTATTTTTTGTGTTTATATTGATTTGTTTCAGAATCCTGTAGATAGAGGAGCTGATTTATTTTTTTCGTAAATAAATTTATATTTGTTGTTAAAAAAAAATTATATACTGTGTTCGTGTAATATTATTTTCCTGAAACCGCCGTCCAATCCTGATAAACTTCCTCCCCTCTCAAAACTACCCTGGGAAGATACCGCGTAGGCTATCCCGAGGGGGATAGGAACGTTACACAGTGATATAAAATTGTTACCGTATTTAACTTACATCCTCAGAAAACCTTGAAAGAACAATGAAAATTGGTAAAGATCTTTATGTTCCTCAAACATTACACATTTATTTAAAAAGTATTTATATATATCTCCAACCTAATTTATTGAAAATGATACACTATTATGATTGCACCTGATTGTACTGTATGTAATCTGAGATTATTATTATATTAAGGCAGTATTCTACTTTACAACTTTAAAAGAAAATGATTTATTTTTTCTTACATTTTTCGAAAGTAAATATATTTCAGAATGTTAGCTCAATATTTTAGAAAGATTCAGATAGTCTAACTATACTATTTCACTTTTTGAACGCATTTACCTGAGCACGTTGACTATATTTTTATTGCAAAAAAGACGGAAAAAAAGCAATTTGTAGTATCTTTCGTATTTTAGCCGCCATTTTGTTGATTTTGCACGTAAATAAAATATTCTAGTTAGATCGGTTTTTGGAGTCATACTGAACATACAACTATTTGAATTTTTTGTTTCAGACCATCCGTCGGGAAGATTTTACGATCACGACAACGTTATCTACTTTTTGAGGTATTGGATTTGACCATCTTTTACATGTATAAAAAATGTATAAAATAAATAAAAAAATTTTTTATGTACTTCAAGAGTGTATTTATTAAGCATTTCAAATCCTACATCCATATCATTAATTGCATTCTCAGAAAAATTTCACAAAAATAGCGTTTTTTTCGAGAGTCTAAAGTAGAATAATACGTTTACAACTTCTTAAAGTGCCTTACCATACATAAAGCATCTTTGGCTGAACTTTTGCTACAGTTTGAAGTATCTTACTGCTAAACTTTTTGCTATGTGCTTACTATATATATAATTTAGTAGAATTAATTAACGTTAATTTTAATTTATGAGCAATTTAGATAGTTTTAGGGTAAACTGTATAAATTATGTCATAAGAAGTCTAAATTAAATACCTCGATTAAATTTAGTAGAATTAATTAATGTTAATTGTTAATTTATAAGCAATTTAAATAGTTTTAGGGTAAACTGTATAAATTATGTCATAAGAAATCTAAATTTAATACCTCGATTGAATTTAGTAGAATTAATTAATGTTAATTGTTAATTTATGAGCAATTTAAATAGTTTTAATTAAATTTATTAATTATAAAAGTAGACTATAAAAGTCATTAGGCTCATAAGCTGAAAATAAATAAATTTCTTTTATAAAATTTTAGTTTAAAAAAAAATTTTTTTTTACAAAAAAAAGATATTTAATTACAAATTTTATAAAATTTTTAGTTTACATTTATAGCTAATTATAAAATGAATATATATATATATATATATATATATATATATATATATATAATTTTTAAAGATTAATAATTTAAATAATAATAATAATTTAATATATATAATTAATATTTAATGCAAGTTAAAATTAGGCATTTTTATAATATTAACTAATTAATGCCAGCATTTGCGTTTCTACTTATAATATAAATTAACTTACATAATTAATATAATTTATTTTTATTTATTTATATTAATTTAATAAAATATTAGGTAAAATTTTATTTTATGATTTAATATAATTTAAATTATTTAAAATTAATAAAGTTATATAATAAACTAGAATTAGATACCCTATTATTATACTTAAAAATTTATTAACTAATAATTTTATTATGAAAGTTTAGAATATGGCGGTGTTTTTATCTATTTAGAGGGGCTTGTATCGTAATTGATAATCCACGAAATAACTTACTTAATTTTATACTAATGTATGTTCGTAATAAATATATTTAAAAATAATTTTTAATTAATTTAATTAAATTATATTTCAGATCAATATGTTGTATAATTAAGAGATTTATGAGCTACAATAAAATTATAAAAATAATTTTTAATATTATTTTTATTAGAATTTAATAGTAAAATATTTGATTTAAAATATTTAAATTAAGTTAACAACATGCACAAATTGCCCGTCACTTTTATAAATAAAATAAGTCCCAATAAAGTAATTTTACTGGAAAGTGAAATTAGTTATTTATATATATTAAAATTAATTAATTCAAAAAATTTCAAAAAATTTTATGCGTTACATCAATATATAAGGAATATAGTTAAAATATAATATTTATTTTGCAAATAAAAGTTACATAATAATTATTCTTAAAATAATATAATAATTTACTTATGAGTTATTTCTATTAAAATTAAAATATTAAAAAATTATTTTTTTTAGTAATTAAAATGAAATTTATTTATTTTATAATTGTGAAAGAAATAAATCATTTATTCAAAAGATAATTTAATTTATATTTACCTTTTGTATCAGGGTCTTTTAAAAACATTAATATATTTTATTTTCTCGCTAATTTATTTTATAAATAAATTTAATTTAGATTAATTAATATTATTAGGGTAAATTTAATAATAATTTTAATAATTAAAATTAATATTTTATTAATTAAATTTAAAAATTTTTATATTTAAAAAATTTGTAATAATTTATTAAATAATAATATGATTAATTTTAATAATTTTATAAATTATAAAATTAAATATTTTAATAATTTAAATATTTAAATAATGAGCGAATTAGTAATTTTATTCGTCCATCAAATTGTCCATCTGAAACAAATAAAAGAAGGACGAACTATATTAATAGGAAGGGGAAAAATATTTCTCCTTCCATGGCCTCCCACGCGGTCTTCATTCTGTTGGATCCTTTCGACGAGAGGACGCCATATCTTGAGACGAAGACCGCTGGATCAAAAGTTTATTTTTAGGCGGACGACCATATTTCCTACCCGGGATGAAACCTAACGCTTCGCGAGTATTCTCGGGATCGTCCTGCGCAGAGGACCTCGCTCTAGAATCTCCACCCGCTGATGAAGACTCTCGTACGGCTTGAGTTGTTCAGCATGAACTAACTGTTCAATCCGTCCGTCACAACCTTCCAGCTCATACGTATTAGTCCCTTTCTTTTGTACTATAACAAAAGGACCCACGTATTTAGGGGCTAATTTAGACATTACCCCTTGAGCCGTCGAGGATAAGACACGATTTTTCTTCCATACCAGGTCATCCACTTGGTATGGAGAAGGCGTTCGTTTTGCATTATAACACTCTGCTTGGCGACGCTGTTGTCCTTGAGATCGTGTCTTAGCGGCCTCTTGGAGTTCTCTTAACTTACTCATTTTCACCAGCTAGGAACTCTCTCTTTCTCTTTGTTGAGTTTCCGCTGTAGCTTGATCCTGGCTACGGCGGAGAGTTCCTGGCGCAGTCAGCTCTCGTCCAAAATTTAATAGAGCCGGAGAGTATCCGGTGGAACTATGGGGCGACGTATTTAGTGAAAAATTCAACTCAACGAGTTTCTCGTCCCACATATTATGAGATTCTTCTACCAACGCCATTATGCGGGTTTTCAAAGTCCTGTTAACCCGCTCCACTGGATTAGCCTGCGGATGGTACGGTGGAGTAAGGGTATGAAGTATACCCGCTTCCACTAAGCATTCGTCAATCGTACGATTTTTAAATTAAGTACCATTGTCCGACAGGAAGACCTCTGGCGCGCCGAATTTGAGTATGATTCTCTCTTTCAATTCTTTGAGGATCGTCCTGGCATTCGCTTTACGGATGGAGATACATTCTACCCACCGTGTAAACAAATCTTGAAATACCAGGATATACTCAAATTCATGGCGACTCTTTACAAATGGTCCGGTAATATCGACAGCGACCATTTACCAAGGTCTTTCTAAAACTCTCCGACCTATCAAACCAGCAGGTAGTCTTTGGTCTATCTTGGACTGCTGGCATATAAGACAGTTTTTCACATATTCTTGAACTGTCTTATAAAATCCAGGCCAGTAATAATATTTGCTGGCTCCAGCGAAAGTTTTCTCACGTCCTTGATGTCCGGCCGTAGGATTATCGTGACACACTTTAAGAACCGTATCACGACGTTCCTTAGGAACGACGATCTTCCAAGCGTCCTCATCGCACATGATGACTTCGAGGACTTCATCTGGACGAGAACAATATAATTGTCCCCCGATTACTTTCCATTTCGGATAATCCTTGGAACGATCTTGGATGTTCTTGAACCATTGTAGATACCACTCGTCTTGGGTATCTCTTGCCCAGGTTACAGTTGAGCAAGATAGATCGTCTCCCTCGAACATCCTAGAAAGGGCGTCTGGCACGTTGTTCAACGTCCCTTTACGATGCTCTACATCGAAACTTTGCCCTTGCAATCTTAGAGCCTATCGTGCGAGTCTGCTAGTTGGGTTCTGCATCGTACGAATCCACCTCAAACTGCTGGGGTGCGTAACGACACGGAAATGATATCCATCTATATAAGGACGGAACTTATCAATAGCCCATATGTCAACTAAGCACTCTCTCTCGGTTACCGAATAGTTTCTTTCAGCTTGGAAGAGTGCCCTACTCGCGAACTCCAGCACCCGTTCTTGTCCGTCGACTTCCTACGTAAGGACCGCTCCAATACCAGTGTCACTCGCATCTGTTTGCACCGTGAACTGGATATCGAACGACGGTCTATGCAGGACGGGTGCCGAAGCGATCATTGATTTGATCTTGTCGAAAGAGGCTTGTTGTTCCTCGGTCCACTCATAACGACAGTCTTTTCTAGTTAGACGTGAGTGGTTCGGCAATGATAGCGAAATCTTTTAGAAATTTCTTATACCACGATGCCATACCGAGGAAAAGTCTAAGTTGCTTCAGGTTTCTCGATTCCGTGTAGCGCATTACTGGTTCGATCTTTTCGGGATCGGGACGGAATCCCTCACGATTAACGAGAACACCTAAGTATTTGACTTCGGTGTGTCCAAAGACACTCTTTTCTCGGTTTATCGTGAGTCCAGCTTCATGTACTCGAGCAAGAACACGACGTATCCAGTCTAAGTGTTCTTCGAATGTCTCATTAGCGATGATAATATCGTTTAGATATGAAAAGGCATTCGGCTCGAGGTCTGGTCCGATAATTCGGTCTATAAGTCGTCTAAACGACGCTCCAGCGTTAGATAGACCGAAGGGCATCCTGGTAAACTGGAACAATCCCATTCCAGGTACTGTAAATGCTGTTATCGGTTTGGATTCCGGATGAAGTGGTATTTGATGATACGCGCTACTGAGATCTAAGGAAGAAATATATCTGGCTGATTGTAGCTTCCTTAGAATCTGGTTCATGTTAGGTAACGGGCATGCATCAGGTTTCGAAACTGAATTAAATTTTCGAAAGTCGATGCAAAATCTATACTTCCCGTCACTTTTACGTACCATCACCACTGGGCTTGACTATCCACTTGCGGATGGTTCGACTACTCCAGTCTCTAACATTTCTCTGACTTGAGAATGCATCTCTTCTTGTATTTTCATAGAGACTGGATATGCCTTTTGGCGTATAGGGCGAGCATCTCCTACATCTATTATATGTTCTGTCCACGTCGTACGTCCCAGTGGCACTTCTCCCGCCGGCAGGATTTTATTTAAGAGCTTCTTCATACGTTCTTGTTCCTGCCGTGATATATCCGCGAGACCAATGGATGCTAACCTCGAAAACTCCATGGTCAGATCAAAACCAGTATTTTCTTCTGAGTTTATTTCGCCTACTCGAATAATTTCAGAAGATAAGCCGTCAGTCAATCGCAATGGTGCCAGTCGTTGGATTTCATTACATGTGACTGCGGCTACTTCCATCCTGACCCGTTTATTCGCTACTTGGACCCCAGCGAATTATGAATCGGATCATGGATGGTACCGAACGCTCGTGCGAAATTGGCTCCTACGTAGCAATCTACTTCATGGTTTGGGATCATAGCAACTAACACGTTGCGCGTGATCTCTGCCAATTAGAACGGCAGTTCGACGTGAGCCGTGACGTAAAGCGGAGAGTTCCCTGGGCCTCTAGCGCCACCTCCAGACGCTGGGTGGAACTCTCGCTGGCAAGCCGTTGCTAATTGTAACCCGATCTGGCCCATGACAGTACGAGACGCGCCGGTGTCGTACAATGCACGGATCCGATACTTAGCAATTCGTACCGGGATCCACCAGCGCGCTTCTTCCGGCCGTGCTGCAATATGGCCGGGATCTAATTCGCCACTGTCATTTTCCTCAGTCGATGGAATTTCCTCAATTGAATCAGGCCTCTCTTCGATCTGATTAGCCGAGGACGACTGAGAATTCAAGGAACAAGATCCTCGAATATTTTCGTCTGGGGTCACGTTTGGGTTGCAAGTCGACCGACCCCTATTGGCCGCTTTGCTTCCCGTTTCCCGAACATTTCGGGCAGTTATAAATGCGGTAACCCATTTCACCACATTTATAACATTTAACCGAGCCGTTCTTACTCTTCTTCTGATCTGGAGGACGACCCTCCGGAGCTTTGTTAACCTGCTCCGGACTGGTAGTTCTAGTAGACTTCTTCTTAGGGGGTGTTCGATTCCGCCTCCAGGGTTGGCGGTTCGTTTTCTAAGGCCCTCTTTTTTCTTCTTCTGGTTTCAGCCTTCGATCTCCCTGAGAAGTAGACGGTCTACTAGATGGTCCCCCCTGCCCGAATTTTGATTCCAAACGAGTCAGTAGCTTGCGTATTTCCTCCATATCAGGATTGATCCTATTTTCTTGATCGGGATTTTCCTGATGTACAGTTACAGCCACTTTAGTTCTAGCCCGTTTGGAATTCGGCGATTGATATGCGGCTTCGCGTAAAATTGCCTTATCCGGCGAAGGAGGAGTGTGATAGCATTTTTCACACTCCAATGCAAATTCGGCATCTCTGATCAAATTTAGAAATTCCCGCACATTGCTAATGGATTTCCTTGGTATCCTTCGCTGGATTTCGGGGCGTGCATTACGCAGCAGTCTATCCAATTGCTCTGTCTCGGGGAGAGGTGGATTTAGCCGATCGAATATCGAGAGGAGACAAGCGATATAATCATTCGAAGGTTCGTTGGCTCCTTGAGTTCGAGTTTCGGCTTCTCTAAACCATTTTCCTCGATCTTCTGGACCGGCTCCGTACCATTCTTTTGCAGCGGTACGGACTTCACTCCAGGTGGTTATGCTTCTTTTTCTTAAAGCGTCGAACCATAACTCTGCCTTCTCCTTGAATATTTCGGGGAGCGCCTGTGTCAATTCTTCGTCCGATATTTGCGAACTTCTTTGGCGCTCCTCTATCCGCTTGAGGAATAATTCTAGGTCCTGATGGGAATCTTCATAATGGATATCCCATTTACGGACCGCTAAACCTATATCCCTCTTGGATCCCCCAATGAATTCTAGCTTCTCACTGGGCAATCCTCCGGACAGCGTAATCCTCGAAGTTTTTGTTGGCTTCGAGGAGTCCTCCCCCCCCCTTCCAGCCACGTTCACGGACTCGAGGGCTTGAGCGTGGCGTCGAAACACCACTGGCTGGACGTTGTAGGGAGACTGACGATTCTTTCTGCACGGTGGATGCGTGACACACAAATGTGTCTGGTATCTGCACCTTCTTCCGTGCAGGGTCATCGGCCAGTCGTGTACTGCTGAGCGGTGCGGAACGAATTTGAGACATAGCTGACAATTGGTTGGTTATGGCAGCCAACGCTTCTTCTAACCTCTTCGTTCGTTGGTCTTGAACTGCCATAAACCGCCTGCTAAAAAAATGGGTGCTCTCTATAATCTAAAGGAAAAAAATACAATATAAAATATTTCCTACCTAACATAATTTGAGTTCCTCAGTGTTCGTGAGGTGACTCCTCTTTTTGGGGAAAGCTTTAAATTAATTTGTATTGCCTTATATGGCAAGCCTGAGGTGTTATCCTGGGCTTTGACTTTATTGAATTTATTTATTAATGGTAGGAATTGATGTCTCCGTCCATTGAAAGGTATCAATTCCTACTATATTTAAATATTATTAGTTTAATAAAATAAAAAAAAATATAATAAAAAAAAATTAACAAAATAGTTAATAAGTAAATAAAACAAAAACAAATACAATAAATAGAAAATGTATTCTAAGCCAGGAACAGACAACGCTCAACACTTCTGCCTACTCCACTTTTTAAAAGATGGAACTAGGCTCAGGCTTTGGCAAAATACTAACAACAAAATGCTCACGCACAAAAAAAAATTAAAACTATTTTTATTCCCCTAGTTTCTATAAGGAGTCACGTCACGCACACTTTACACTGTTTATCCTGTGTGACAGATATTTTAAAACGCTAACGCAAATATTTACTTTACAGCCTACGGGTGCGACACCTAGTCGATAAGGAGGATAGACCCTGTATATAGCCTGATATTATAAAAGATACACACAAAAAAAAATGTTGTATCTTTTAATCACGTCTTTTTTTTTAAAGTAGTGTGAGGAACGAGGGAAAAAAACTAAATTTTCTTTCTTATTAACAATAAGAAAAGAAAAATTTATTTAAAAATACAAAAGAAAATTTTTCCCTCGTGGGTTCAAAATTGGCGTATTTTAATTCGCAAAGTGCTTTGAAAAATTACTGTATGAGTGAGAGAAAAGATATTATTAAAAAAAAATAATTTCCTCTCAAATGTCTAAAGCACGTTGGGCGCCATTTCTGTAACGGGGTACTTAATAGTTAAACACCCGGTAGATGCACCCGTTAACAGAGGTGCAAAGAACCCCGAAGAGATTAATTTGTTTAAAACAATCTTTTTGGACCGTAGGTTCTTTGCTGTTATTTATTCCTCAGACTTACCTTTACTTACCCTGGAAATTATATAAATAATAATATATTTGGATAAATTATCAGTAATCCAGGGAAAGACGGATTAATGATCAGGTACAGGGAGGAGAATGTGTATAATATTTTCTAATATACAAGAAAAATAAAATCAAAAGTGAATCTATTTTATTAGTCAATAAAACAATTTACATTTTTATTTAATTTAATAAAATTATAACAATTGTTATTCTAACCCTACCTAATAAGCACCCGCAATTAACTAACGCGCGTATTCGTTCACACAGGGTGTGAGTGAGGTGAAGTTATAAGTCTCACGGAGAGACAGAGCAACAAGAGCGCCACCTGAAGAAGAACAAGGTGTACTATCAAATAAAGTTGAATGCGCGCTTGCTACTCTTTCTATCCTAGTCTATGGTTATATCTCTCCGTCTCCCTCACACTACTACAATTAATTCGTTATGTCTAATAATTTTAATCGGGAAGAAAATAAATAAAAAGAAGTAAAAGTATATAATATTGTACCGAAAACTAAGAGTACAATAAATATATAAAAAGAAAAATGCACCAACCTTAATCCACCAACGCTGAAAAAATACAACCCAACGACGAAATTAACGTGAGTTACTGGATGCTATAAAACCGGCCGGTTTGAATGCCTTTTCTCGGCAATAATCTTTTTATAAACAAGAAACTATCTTTTGCACAATTTATATCAGTGAACGAAATTTCACTATCACGATTGAATCTTAATAATGATTTTCAATATTCGACAATGGCTAAGATAATAAAAGAGCAAAATTTTTACTAACAACTTGTCAGGTAAAATAAACTAACTATATTATATTAATAATTTTTCTATATTATTTTCCTCTTTATTCTCTCTCTCTCTCTTTTTCCCTTTTTCCCTCCCTTTTTTCCTATTTGTTAATAATATTAACATGTACAGGTCGTACTAACCTATACATGTTACAATAAATAAAATCTTGTAAAAAATTAAATTTTAAATATTCTAAATTTATATAATTCGAAGGAAAATCTCAAAATATAATATATTTCAATTTAAATATTAAAATAAATATAAATACTATAATTATTAATAATTTAATAAAAAAATTAGTTAAAAAAATAAACTTTAAAGAAGAGATAGAATCTATACTAAATCTTGTATAATATAAAAATAAAATTATCAGTCCTCCTACTAGAATTAAAAAAATAATATAAGATAAAAATCTTGAAAAATAAAATAACCTTACATTAATTGAAGTTGTAGTAATATAAAATATTAATATAGTTCTTAAAATTAAAGGATGAACATTTTTATTATTTATTGGTATCAAATTAATTAATAAAACATTTATAGAAAAAATAATTAATAAAATTAAAAATCTTTTTTTCATATTTAAAAATAGTTTAATAAATAAGTTAAAATATTAATTTTGGAGATTAATGATATATTATATATTTTTTTAGCTATAAGATTACTTATTTTTAATTTACACAATTAATATTTTAATTAAATTAATAGCTAAATTTTTATAACTTTTTATTTTAATATTTTTATATTTATTATATCAATATTTTTATTATCTTATTATTATAGACAAATTTTGTTACTATTGTTAAGATTAGACTTTTTAATATTAAGAACATTTAGATTAATTACTTATATATTATTTTTTTTTAATAATTTATTTTTAATATTTTATTATTTAATTTTTGAAGTTTGTCAAAGAGTTATAGGCCTTACTTTATTATTATAATTAATTCGATCTAAAGGATCAAATATATATATACTATATATACTATATACTATATATACCCCATCCCCACTATCAAATTTAGTAAATTAAATCTCAATTCCCCCTCTACACAAATTGTTCAAAACCAATCAATTTAATAAGGAATGATAAACATTGTCCAATTTACTAAACTCTAACATTAAATTCGAATTATTCCGATTCCTGGAAATGTGAATACTTTCAAGACTCTCCCTTTTATACTTATTATTAATACCATGTTCCAAAATATCCACATTCACAAAATCAAAAGAATGCAAAAACTTTGAACAATGCTCTTTTAAACTGCAAAATAAGTGTGAGCTACGTAAACTATAGTTATGTTCATAAATTCTCTGTTTTAAATATCTACCTGTTTGTCCAATATAGTATTTATTACAATCCATACAATGAATTTTGTAAAGAACTCCTGATTTTAAACATAAATCATCCTTAACTTTGCAATTATTAAACAACCTACTCAAATTATTGCTATTTTTAAAGAAAATTTGAATGTTATATTCCCGAAAATTTCTTTTAATTCTTTCAGATAATCCTCTAACATATGGTAAGACAATAATTTTGCCTTTGTTAACATCAACTCGTGCATTATGTCTATTTTCGATATTATAAATGTCAAACAATCTCTCAGCAATTAATCGATTAATAAATTCAAATGGATAACCATTATTAATGAAAGTTTCTCTTACTATCTGTAAATTATTTTGTCTAAAATCTTTATATGATAATTTTATTGTTCTATCAATGACCTTTTAATACTCCAATTTTGTTTCTATATTGGTGGTGTGAATTAGAATCTGAAAATCTACCTGACCAATTAGGCTTTCTGTACCAATTAAGTTTCACCTTATTATTACTACATCTAATGACATAAATGTTCAAAAAACTTAACTGATTATTAACCTCAACCACCCTTGTAAATTTAGTTCTGTCATGTTCAGAATTAAAAATTAAATTTTCGGAAATATAACATACAAATTTTCTTTAATAATGGCAATAATTTGAGTAGGTTGTTTAATAATTGCAAAGATAAGAATAATTTATGTTTAAAATCAGGAGTTGTGTGGATTGTAATAAATACTATATTGCACAAACAGGTAGATATTTAAAAAAGAGAATTTATGAATATAAATATATAGTTTTCGTAGCTCACATATTACTTCCGGTTTAAAAGAGCATTGTTTAAAGCTTTTACATTCTTTTGATTTTGTGAATGTGGATATTTTGGAACATGGTATTAATAATAAGTATAAACGGGAGAGTCTTGAAAGTATTCACATTTCCAGGAATCGGAATAATTCGAATTTAATGTTAGAGTCTAGTAAATTGGACAATGTTTATCATTCCTTATTAAATTTGTAGAGGGGGAATTGAGATTTAATTTACTAAATTTGATAGTGGGGATGGGGTATATATAGATTAGAATAAAAGGTTTAGTTTAGTCCCTGATGAGGAGCCGTAGCGAGTTCGAAACTTTGGATTGGATCTTCAATTAGGTAAGGGTATTGGGGTTACATTGGGGTTACAGTCAGACTGCACTTTACTACCAAAAATTGTTTCAGCTAATATTTTATTTTCAAATTAGTCTACGGGGGTGATTGTAAATAAGGACAGTCTGACTGTCATTATAATTTTTTATTTAATTTTTAATTTTTATTTTTGTTTTTATTATTTTTGTGTATTGATGTATTAATGTTAATGTAGATGTGTATTGATGTTGTTACGTATTGTTTTCGATTGATTTGATTGGACTGTAAGACCAATGAAAAAATATTTATTAATAATTTTTTTCATTGATTGAAAATTCGAAATTTCAATTCAGAAATAAATAGAGTAACAACCGCGCCATGCCTGCGGTTCTAATACTCGCCTTCATAGTGCTACCGCGCAATTTGATAGTAAATATAATATACGAACAGAGAGTGTGTCCATTAGCCGTGTTATTTATATGGTGCACAATCTATTAATAAATATTTTTATCAGTCTTACAGTTTTTATACAGTAATATTCAATATTAATACAGTGACGGTCATACTGTCCTTGTTTATAGTCAGTCCTGGAAGACGACTCATAGGCGTTCGAAATATCAGACAATAAAGGAAAAATGAAATTGAAGGTGGTGGGAGCAGTCGGTATCCTTTGCTAATTTGGAATATAACTTTTTTTTATTGTTATGATTTTTATTATTTTTTATGTTTAATCTAATTTAATTTTATTTTTAGTAGTAATTTCTATTTTACATTTTTCAGGAGTGACCATAAACAAGGACATTCTGACTATCATTATTGTGGTCGAATATATTATAGTATAACGACTGTAAGACCGCCAAAAATATTAATTAATATAATTCAAAACAGTCTACATAGGTGCAATTTATAATTTTTAATAATATATTAAGATGAGAAGTGAATATATAGTAAACCTTTGTAATATAAATAAGTAGTTAAATATTATTTAAGATCAATATACATGGAAATAAACAAATAATTAGAAATAGAATTTTCAGCTTCTAACTGGAGAGTGAAAGTTACAAGGAAAGTTGCAAATAAATTTTCTTGTAAATTCATAGATATTTGAACAATAATTAATAATTATAACAAGATTGCTGTAATTTAAAAAAATTAGGAACTGGGATTTTTTTATACGTAATAAGGATATATTGAAATTTTAGAAGGATATATTGAAAAAGAATTTATATGTATAAGTACGCGTTCACTGTATATATTTTGTGTATCTTATTGTTCATAATAATCAACTAAGAATAAATAGCTAATTCAAAACAACTAATATAAGTGGATAAGAGATTTCTGTGGTTTAAAACAAATTTACATCCAGATCAATTTTATTTTAGAGAATTACGAAATATCGAAATCGAAATAATCTGCAAATCAAAAATGGCATACTCTCAGCCAGTAAGCACTATTTGAGAAGCAGAGAAAAGACTTTACAGCCTTATTGCAGCAATGCAAACAAATACGTTAATCATGGAAGCATAGCAATTGTACTTCCTCGTAAACGAAGATTTGATTATTCTACGAAACGGACTAGGGAGGTTCAAACTGCGACGCCTATTCGTAAAAGATGCAACCTTTCCTAAAAGCTGGGACGTTGAAAGAGATGAAGCCTCTAACAGTGGATCATGCGGTTCTTATAGAAACGCTTAAGGTTCTCAGTTCAAAATAGCTCAAACACAGAATCACAGAACGGCCCAAACACCAAGAAATCCAAACTAAAGAAGCAGGCAAGGCGGAAAATAACACACCACTACCAGGATACTTTTTTGGTCTACCTTCCAGGAACATGTTCCCATTTCTGGGGTATCCCCTAGGGCTATGGCCATGACCACACGTGCATAGCACAAATATCACTGATAATAACTGTCTGTAACAATATTTTCTTAGACTTATCTTGGTATGTACAATATATTAACAACATACGGAAAGAAAAGAGTTCCAGAAACCACAGCCACAAACATATTCCCGGATTTATATATCAGGTATGTGAATAAGTCTTTCCCGTTTTTTTTCAAATTTTGAGCCTTTATTGTGAAAAAATGGTTACAAATGAATTATTGAAAGTATTGGCCATCGCTAGCTACAACTTTTTCCCATCTTTCTGGCAACATACGAATCCCGTTGCGAAAAAATTCGACCGGTTTGGCCTCTATCCAGTCATCCACCCATTTTTTGGCTTCCTCGTAGGAATGGAAGTGCTGGTCAGCCAGGCCATGCGTCATCGATCTGAAGAGATGGTAATCAGACGGAGCAACGTCTGGACTATACGGCGGGTGGGGTAGGACTTCCCATTTGAGCGTTTCTAAGTATGTTTTCACCGGCGGTGCAACATGTGGGCGAGCATTGTCATGTTGCAAAATAACTTTGTCGTGCCTGTCGGAGTATTGTGGCCGTTTTTCTCGCAGTGCGCGGCTCAAACGCATCAATTGTCGTCGATAGACCTCGCCTGTGATCCTTTCATTCGATTTCAGAAGCTCATAGTAAACCACACCTAGCTGGTCCCACCATATACAGAGCATGAGCTTGGCGCCATGAATATTTGGCTTGGCCGTCGATGATGATGCATGGCCGGGTAGTCCCCATGATTTACTTCGCTTCGGATTATCGTAACGTATCCACTTTTCATCGCCAGTCACGATACGATGCAGAAAACCCTTTCTTTTATGTCGCTGAAGCAGCTGTTCGCAAGTGAAAAAACGCTGTTCGACGTCTCTCAGCTTCAGTTCGTACGGCACCCAATTTCCTTGATTTTGGATCATTCCCATGGCTTTCAAACGCTTGGAAATGGTTGTTCGGTCAACTCCCAATGCTTCAGCAAGTTGCGGCCGCCCGGAACGCTCCTTGTCTTCCACGTCGAAATCACCGCTTTTGAAGCGTCGAAACCATCCGCGAACACTTGAATCATCGACACAACCTTCTCCATAAGCCTCCTGAAGCAATCGATGCGTCTCGGCAGCAGATTTCTTCAAATTGAACCAATAAAGTGAAACTTCCCGCAAATGACGTCGACTCGGCTCAAATTTCGACATTTTCACGATATCAAAAATTTATGATGCGAAAAAATTTTAACTAATGTGTTAGTATGGAATTGTTGACATATGAATAAGCTTTGATTATGACATATGTAACCATTGAATACTCGCACAGTATTGCTGGCGCCATCTCTTACAAAAAACGGGAAAGACTTATTCACACTCCTAATAGTTTATTCTTATAGCATCTACTCAAAGAAAAAGGGGGGTGTGAAGTCAGTTGCTGTGACAGTGAAAAGTATAGTTTTCAAGAGCCCCACAGGAAGATGTGGAGGGGTTTATAGAGAGATTAATATAAAGAGACAACATAGAGTTTAAGTATTCCCGCAGAAGAAATCGTAAAACTCACTTCTGGAATATTCTTCGGCGCAGCACGATTATGGGCAAGGATGATTTATAAGACATGGCGTACGCTTGAAGATTTAAAACCCCACTAAAAGAATAGTTTCGATCATTTGACTATGCAGTCCATTGCCTCATACCTGAGAGAGATAAGAGTGTTTTTCGTCAATAGGTCTCCACAACTTCCTCTCAAAATACAATTGGAAAGAGTATATCGAAACTTATATCGAATTAAAATAGAAATTAAGACGCCCCTACGATAAGTCACGCCAGCCATGATTGCCTGAAGGCCAACGATGTAACAAACGCTCACCCCACAAGACAGTCAACACGATGCGAATTGATTCTCTCTCAAGATCGAGATAATCGGTAAAAATTAAAATCGGGCATCTGCATGTATTTCCTATACTTAAATGCCCGACGGAAAGCTCTGTCTCAACGATGGAGAAATATAAACAATAGAGAAATAGAATTAACAATGTGGCATATAGCGTGAAACATAACCAGGCGCCTTGTAACCCAGCAGAATGAACAGCAAGATTTGAACACTGCTATAGCAGTATTTAACGGAGTCGCCAGGTGAAATACGTCAAAGAGACAGAAGCGTGAGTGGATATTAAACCAACAGACGCGAGCGCATGATATAGATGTACAAGAACATCGTTCTATTACAAACGTTTGAACGAAGGAATTATAGAGCATTCGGAGAGTACGTGGAACAGCTGCCCGGTAATAGTTCCAAAAAGACATAACCTATCAAACGAACCATGTGTTCTAGCGGATACCGACAAATTTTTTACTAAATTAGGACCCAAATTTATTGCCGCATGCCGCAATTTCTCGGAATATTTCTCCTTTAATTTTTGAATTAGAGGATATGAACGACGGGATAAAGACAAATATATACAAATCCGACCTATAAAAAGTACTACGCTTCGAATTTTCCACAAAATTCTTCCACAATTCTCAGGTCAACCATCATCATAATGGAAACAAGAGTAGGAAAAGCCACGTAGACTCGAAGAAGTTTATACCTCCCTCAGTATAATTTTCGACCACGGAAAAGTATGTCTTAAATCTAAAAAATTAGTCTTAATAGACGGGATAGCACAAGCTGTACCAGAGATGAGCAGAGATTTCCAGAGACATAGGCAATGTTGGTTTTGTGAAAGCGCCAGATTTTTGGCAGAACAAGGTCCGTCTGCAATCTCGAATATCGATAAATGTAGCGCACTACTAAAAAATGTTCGAATAGCTAATCCGATATTTTATATATAATAATTAACGCATCAAAGCAAAGAAGAAAGAAAAGCGGGCGCGTGTACAGCGTGTACTGCTCTTAAGGGAAAGGGTAAGGTGGCAGGCAGGCACGATAGCGAAGAGCGGAAGTAGGGGGAAGTAAACGACCGAGTGAAAGAGAAAAGAACTGCGCGTGTATAAGTCTATATATATATATATATATATATATATATATATACACATATATATAAGATCAGAAATGCGCGAATAATTCTTTTCTCTATTTTGGCTAGTTCGGACCAACTTCAACCACGACCAAAATCCATTCTCTCTCTCTTCTGACACACACACGCGTGCGCAAAATTATATATATATATATATATATATATATATATAATTTATACGTCAAATTAAGATTAAAATTTGAACATCAAAGTTTTAAGTTAAAGAACACTGCACGCATATATATATATATATATATATATATATATATATATATTCTCTCTATCTCTCTCTCTCTCTGCACGCACGCATGTGTGTGTGAATATACTTATTTTTCGATTTTTCGCAATAGCCTGATTTGTACATCCAATTTTTTAAAAATCGATCGAATTTCGTTTACATTAATATTATATTATTAATATGTATTTAAGGAGATTATTATGTTCTCTTATATTTCTCATAAATATATAAAATAAACATATTATGAATAATAAATAATTTTATTAGTTTAAAACATAAACTAATATAATGTTATATATGTATTGAAATTTTACGTTATAAAACATTATCAAGAAATTTACACAGATAAAGAGATGATTATAACAAAATATAGTAATTAAACATTAATTGTTATAATCAACAATATAAAAAAATTCTTGTTTGATTATCTGAATGTTGTGGTGAATCCCTGATAGATAGATACTTGTTTTGGCCAATTATATGCTTTGAATGCTTATATATTAATTAATTTTTTTCGATTGATATACATTATTTATTAATTATATAAATATACATACATAATAATTCGTATATATTTTACATATAATGTAATTTAAATGTTAAAAATGTTAAATATTAATTATTATTACATTTCTTTATTTAATTTTAAGGAAATATTATACTTTTAAAACATTTCAGAAGATTATTACATTCTCTTATCTTTCTCATAAATATATCTCATAAATATATATTTATGAGATATAAAATAAATAACAGTAGATTAAAATAAGTGTTACATGTTCAATAAGACTTTATAAAAGAGGTTAAGAAATGTTATAATCATTTTTCAAGCCTAGAGCATAGAGAAGGAAACAGTTTTCAGCCTCCATATAAATGTATATACAGAGAGAGAGAGAGAGAGAGAGAGAGAGAGAGAGAGAGAGAGACAGAGACAGAGACAGAAAACTGATTCCTTTTCTCTGCTCTTGACTTGAAAAATTATTATAACATTTCTTAACCTTTCTTATAAAGTGTTATTGAACATGTAACATTTTTTTAATCTACTGTATTCATTTTATATCTCATAAATATAAATTTATTTTATATATTTATGAGAAAAATAAGAGAACGTAATAATCTCCTGAAAGATTTTATAAGTATATTTCCTTAAAATTAAATAAAGAAACGTAATAATAATTAATATTTAACAGTTTTAACATTTAAATTACATTATGTTTAAAATATATACGAATGATTAGGTATATTTCGCAATTAAAACAGTCAGCTGAGATTACATACATTTGGCAGTGGCCCATAGTAGATAGGCTATAGGCATTGTAGCACATAGGCATTCTGGCACACCTCCCCCCATTAAAACGTGTGCTATGCCCCCATCTGGGTCACGGGGGACATAGCATACTTTACACGCGAGTATACTTTGGGTTCTCAACTAGAGGAGAGGGGGGTATGTCATACTTGACAGGTGGGTAGACTTTAGGTGTAGTAGAATACCTTTATGTGCCGTGATGTCTGTAGCAAAGTCAACTACTTTATTTATTTATTTTTTTATTTTTTTTTCATTTTTCTTCTTCTTTGAATTAAGTAATATTTAAATAACCTTTTTTACATCTCCACTGATGGGGTTATACTGAACTATGCGATCGTGCAAGATCAAGCAATAAGCTGTAGTATTGGCTGGAAAGTTCTCTTTAGCCTCAAATTCTAAACGTACATCTACAGGAGCGCTCTTTAGAGATTTATTTTGTCGTGAGCAATCAATCACTATGAGAGTTTCATTATCGAGAAACTATTTCTTTGAAAGCAGTGGTTGAGGATCCCTTATACAGTATGTTTTTTGGAAATTTGCATACATATCATACAGTATTGCATATTGATTATTAGGTATGTCAAGGTTTAAATTATTGTATGGATAATATTGAGAATTCAAAAAAAGTCTCACGTTAGTAATATTGCAATGATTAAAACGACTGGAGTTTGCGGACGCTTCATATTTTTTCTTTGTCTGTAAGCCGAGAATCATATAGCGTGGTTTCTCCAATTGATTGTAAGTTTTCACTGTCCACACATGATTATTGGCGCTTGGCAGAACAGGATATTCAAATAGTTCCCATGAACGATTACACATTGGGATGGGATTATCTTTGTCAGTGAAATTTAAAAGTTGGATTTTTTGTTTATCAGAAGTAATAACATAAGGCATTAACCATCCTATCTTTGTTATTTTTATGTTATATGCTTCATATGTAGTATTATTACCAACTATACTAACTTCCTGGATTATGGCATTCAGGTCAGATCTTGATCTTACCAGAATGAGTTCATGTTTCGTATTAATTACAATTTTTCTGTAATCTTCTGCGAAGCCCAAAATCATACTTAGAGGAATAGAAACGTCAAAGTTTCCATGCCTATCTATCAATGTTCTCGTTGTTTCTTCATTACCAATCCAGCCTGCATTTTCAAGCATGAGCGTCTCGTTGTTATTGAAAGAAGCCCATCCTTTCATGACACTACTCAATCCAACGTTTTTAATTTTGTCTATCTCAACGCCATTAATTTCGTAGCGAATTTCATCAAAAAGATAAAAAATACCATTGTTGATGAATCTAGATTTAGTTGATGCATTTCCAGGAGTGTTTTGTAATTTTCCATAGATATGGATAGAACTACGTGATGGTAGAAGACACAGATCTTGGTGTTGGATGGAAATGCGAATTTCATTATTATGATCAAAGTTTAGTGTGTATGGTTGATGTGCGTGAATTTCATAATGAGCAATTGACTCATCGAATGCGAAACCTGATTGAATTTTTAGTATTTCGTCCATTTTTCAGAAAGCAGCAGAAAATTATACAGCTAATTTTTTTCCACAAACTTTTAGACCAAGACTTTGTAGGAAATGAATGTTCTTCAGTGTTAACGGTTTCAAACTCTTCAATCGACTGATTGTCGATTGCCATGATGGAGTACTTATATGTGTGCTAGAATTATAAACAATCCCCATTATATAGATTTGATATGAAGTCTAACAGTGATTTCCTCTTCTCGAAAATTAACTGGATTGCCGTCCTGATCGACAATTCGAACTTGTATATTATCGATGCACTTAACACTAAGTGGTAGATATATAACATGTGATGGAATTTCTATGATTTATATCCTGGAGGAACACTGGGAAAGAATTCATGAATTGTGTGAACTTTTTGGTTGTTAATGAAATCTCCTGCAGTAATGTGATACTCGACTCTGAGTGCGTTAATTTTCAATATTTTCACTGGTAAATCAGAACGGTGTTCTATATTTTCTTTGAGAGTACAAGGAGTAAAACCCAGCACTCGATTGATTGATTTTTGAGGTTTAAGCTCTAATGAAACACTGCATTTTATTTCACTTTTAAATGTGTTATTGTTAGCTTTCAAGGAAAATTCAATTCCTTTTGATTTCAATGTATTAAATAAAAATTGATTTATATCATCAATCTCGTAACTACCAATGGGGATAGTAATAATTTCTTCTTTTAAATGAATTGGATTATTTGTATTATCAATATTTGGAAGTGAATTAATTGAGTTTAAAGGTTAAAAGTTCGACTACACCTAAAACATAATTTTTATGCTTTGGTAGTTCAATGGATGGAAAGTATTGGGCTTCTAAGACAGAAGATTTTCCTGAAAGAGTCAAAGTGAAACTATCTTCCATGACTGATTGAGGGAAAATGATCCAATTTTATCTGTCAAATCCTTTTTATAGACTTTCAGTTAAGAAACGATGACAAAAATGACCGCCAATGAATGAGTCGAAATTCTGATATCTTATATAGTTGTAGTTCACTTCATTCACATTGAGACATTTCATAAGATCTATGAGAGGTTTGAGGTCACCAAAGCTATCAAAGTAGGTAACGTCAGATCCTCTCTTTCGATATCTGACCTAATAGGTACCTTTATTTTGCGAATCATCGAGATTAACAATAGCAGATTCGTTATGCCATGGTCCATTACGAGGAAGGCTATTTCTCATGAAAACACCTCCAAAATGTGGAATTTGTAATATATGTGCATATTTTATAAGATAATAGTTTGTTAGTGGACGATTTGGCAAAATTAATTGAAGTTTTTTTTCTTTTAATTAGACCGTGTCCGATATGCGGTTTGAGAAATAATCCCACCCCACGTTTATATGGCTTCAGATAGAGACCTTTACCTAAAGTAATAGCCTCCATTATCTTATTATGACGCTTACTTTCTTGATAACCTTTTGCACAGCTTTAGCATCATTTACTGCTTTACCTATTCCAGCAGCACCTCTGGCTAAAGCACCAGTTCTACTTATTCCTGTGAACATTGGAATAAGGAAAGGAAGAACTCCGCCAATTTTAGACGGTAGAGGTATCACACGTGGAATGAGAACTTCCTTCTTACAACTACTATTCTTAAGAGCTTGACGAGCACCTTTTAAGGCGGACTGTATGACTTTGCATGAATTTTTACCCGATTTCAATGATTTTTTTGCTGCTGGCACCAATTTGTTGAATTTCAGCCCTATTCCAGTTTTTGACTTTAATTTCATAGCACTGGCAACCGCTAGAGCTGACGTTTTCTCAATAAGACTAGAGTCCATAGCTTTAATCCTTTGCTAAGCTTTATTAGCCAGCTTTATGCAAGCCAGTTTACGATTACTGTTTTTATTAGAGTACTCAATGTCATGTTCTTTACATGCCTTACCTAGTTCATTTATTCCGGGAGCACCTCCTTTTTAATCGCTTTGTTAATTTAGTTCCGGGAGCACAGTATTGATAACCAGGAAGATGCATTTCGATAGGTAAATTGTTGATTACTCTATCGAGCAATCCACTTCCTTCCTGTTTTGAGTGCTTCCGAGTTTTATGCTCAATCATCTTTAGCAGTCAAATTATAACTGATGATCGAAAATATAAAATCAACATTTATATATTTGCTTCAGTTAATGATAACCAAGACTTTGCCATATCAACATGAATTTCACTGAGCAGAACGTGAAACTGTCCGTCGCTAACTTTGATTTTGAAAAGGAAAAAAGAAGGAAGCGACACGTAGAGTTACTACCAAATAGTATACGATCAGTATTCTGCTGTCCATCAAACTGCGGAAAAACGAATAGCTTTAATCACTCATCCCAATGGTCTTAGATTCGAGAATGTGTATGTTTATTCAAAATCGTTAAATCAACCAAAGTATCAATTTCTCAAGAAAGTCATAGGACCAATCGAAGGCATCTCATATTTCCCGTTTGGTGAACATGAATCTGTAATATCACCAGATGAAGCATTGCCCAATTCAATTATGATTTTTGATGATGTAGCTTTTGAGAAGCAAGATAAGGTCAAAGCATTTTTCTGTATGGGGAGACATAAAAGTGTAGACTGCTTCTACCTATGTCAGTCATATGCTCATATACCAAAACATCTTATTAGAGATAATATTAATATGTTAGTAATTTATTGACAAGATGATTTGAATTTAAAACATATTTGTGATGACCATGTCAATTCTGATCTGTCTTTCAACGAGTTTCGTAATCTTTGTTCTGAATGCCGGAAAAATGATAAATATGGATTTGCTGTTATTAATAAAGATAGAACGATGGATGCTGGTAGATACAGAAAAGGTTTTGACTGTTTTGCAATAAAAAGAAATTAAAAAAATCTTAATCACTCAGTTCAATTTTACACAGCAACAAGTCACCATGTCGGACTTTGAGAAAGAAAAGAGTATCCTTAGCGAGCTGTTGCAAGCTCGTAAAACTATTAACAGAAAATCTGTACTCGGAAAAGTGTAGGAGATACATTAAAACCTGTCATTACACCACTTGAAAAGCTTGTCGAATCAAAAAGTTTACAGTCTTCTCATCTCATTTCAAATGATAACAGCATTATAAAACCAACTAGATCCCGAAAAAAGTTGAGTTTTATGATAGATAATAATATTCGCTCAGCTTCTATGAAAGATTATGATTCCGATGATGATTTTGCCTCATTAGATAACTCAATGATGAATTCGACATTCAAATCTATGCATGAAGACAATGTTAAAACTAATATTTTAGATCAAAGCCGCAGTATATTTGATAACATATATGGAGGAAGAAATATTGGAGGTATACACATGCTTGGCGATTCTGAAATTATATTTGATGATAATAAAATAAAAGTGAAAGATTTAACTTATCTTAAAAGTAATGGACTAATGGCGTTACTTATTAAAAAAGAACCAGACGACACGTTAATAAGTGCAGCAGATCGCGAAAATTATCCCAGTATTCTAGAAGCAGCAAGTGCTCACCGGAAAACGCATAGTAAAGATGCATCTATACGCTCATCGAAGAGTAGAAAATATTTCAACATCATTGCACCAATGTTTCACACCAGTACTAGTCATACAAAAAAAAGAGTGGGAGAAGGAGGTCACCTACCTAAATATAAAATAGCAAAGAAAGATTCTTCAATAGAGTTAGTGTACTGGGATGATCCGAATGAGCTGGTTGAGAGACTATGATTGCTAATTGCCGAACAACCAGCTGGAAATAACAATCATATCAAGAAATCCATTCAATTATTGAGGAACTGCGTGAAATAGGATATATATATATATATATATATATATATATATATATATTAATACACATTCGTCTATTCTTCAATCAGTATCATTATGAGTCTCGACTTGTTTGGAAGAAATTTGAGAGACTCGAAGAGTAGTTGACGTCCTCTAGGCGTTGGATACAATTTTACAATAGATGGCAATTGTGATATACGAAATAAACGACTTTGTAATGTTGGTGAAGCTATTGAAAATACGGATGCAGATTGTGTAATAACGTTATATTCAATCTTGGAGAAGGAACTAAATACTGTATTTTCAAAAATTAATGAAATTTTAAAAGGAAACGAGAAACATCAGGAACAAAATGGTATGATAACTGAAGAGAAATTCAAAGATCTTTATCAAAATCAATTGAAATTGGAAGAAAGAATAAATAATTTGGATAAAAATCTTATGAAAACCAATCAGGATAAATCAGAACTGGAATCGAAATTGAAAAATCTTAGTGACTCACATACTCGTTTAAAAGATAATATGACACAATCTATTTCGAATTTGAATGGTATTATAATAGATATTAATAGGAAAACAAATGCATCGACAAAATCAGCGAAGGCAAAGTCAGTAGGAAGTAAAACAAAAAGTGGTTGAAGAGCTACACAATCCTGCTCGTCGCCGATATAAGCGATGAAAATATGATCTACGTGGTATAGATGAAACTTAGCAAGATCTTGTAAAAATGATACCCTACTCTAAGGAGAATAAAGGGTTTCCTTACTTACTCACTGTTATAGATTTATTTTCGAAGTATGCTTGGGCTAAACCAATAAAGTCAAAGAATGGTAACGATGTTACTCTCGCTATGAATACGATATTGAAACATGGAAGAGTACCATCAATTCTGCACACCGATCAAGGAAAAAAATTTAACAATTCATTTCGCCGAAACCTCAGAAAAAGTATGAAATAAATCTATACTCTTCACACAGTAATCTTCATGCAAGTATTTGTGAACGATTTAATAGAACCTAAAAAAATGCAATATGGATACAATTCAGCAAACAAGGAAACTACAAATGGATAAGCATCCTACCAGATATACTGAAAGCTTTAAAGTAAAGAAAACATCGAACAATACGAATTGAGCCTGAACATGTAAGCCAATAAAACGAAAGGGAGGTGGAGAAGCGTTTTTCAATTGAGATGATTGCAAGGAAAAACCGAAATACAATGTCAGAGATAATGTACGAATAAGTAAAATAAAACATATTTTTGAAAAAGGCTATACACCTAATTGGTCTACTGAAAATTTTACAATATCAAGAATTGTAAAAGCTGATGCAGTAACTTATCACGTTAATCACGGTTTTTATGAAACTGAAATACAAAACACTAAGTATCCTGAAATTTATCTAGTAGAAAAAGTGCTGAAACGGAATGGTAATCGTGTATTTGTTAAATGGTTAAGCTTCAATAGTGAGCATAATAGTTGGATAAATAAAAAAGAAATGAATTGAATACACAATATAATATAAGTATCATATATGGATAGGTGTATGGACACTAACTTCAAAGTAAATAAGAAAGACATTGTATTATGATTATAATATTTATTTATGTAGTGAAGTTATACATGTTTTTTGTTTTTGACAAAGAAATAATAAAAAGAAATGAAACTATGTGTTTTATTAATACTTAAGAAGTAGAAGTATTAAATTTAAAACAAGTACCACCCTGATACTCTATAAATAAAGAAAGCTTATTTGCTTTGTTAACCATATTAATGAAAAAGTCTTCATCTTTTAATATTGCTGACGATATCTTCTGAGGTAAGAATATCTGAAAGTTGTCGTCCAGCTCAACAACGACTTTGGTACCATATTTGGTGGAGACTTGCTTAAGAGCAGTCACCATGTATTGATGATTTTTCTCCAATTCCGTACATTTCTTCCTCGGCAAAAACTCGCTCTCAGAAATTTTATTTAGAGTTGCTAAATCCATTCTATAGGAAAAAAATATTTTCTTAATTCTACCATAGCAAAAAAATTAATTTTTTTAGAGAAAATTAACTATGAATCTTACATTATTAGATTAGTCTTGTTTTCTTTGGAGAATTTCTGTATGCACTATATATAATTTTGAACGAATGTTACACTGCTCTCGCTGTATAATCACGAGATCTTCGATAATCTTCAAACGTGATTGATGTTTTTACAACGTTCGATTTTATTTCTTTAGCTTTTTTCACTATCCCTCCTCCATCTACTAAAATACTGTACATTTTACTCGGTAAACCGATAAATTCCATCATGATCTTTCCATTACGTTCATCTTTCATGAACCCAGGAACTTTTTTATTTTGACGTGGAATACCATACTGATTATTTTCATCATAATCAGAAGTATCAAGTCTATGAATATCTTTTTTCATTATTAGATACATATCAATATCCTCTACTTCGTATATCAAGCTATTAGCATCAGTATACAAGAGCTTACACTTTTCGCCCACTCGACGTTTCATGTAAGAGTAGTGAAAATCATACACTAATGTCTTTGATAGATCGAGGATGCAAAGCCCAACGTATATCGGCGTTTTGATTGTTACACTTGTCTTTTTAAGCTGAATGACAACTAAATTTTCATCGAAACTTGCACAGCTATGATAATTAGATAAGGCTATGCGTGCCTCTACTCCATATCGACCAGTGAATTTATTTACTAAACATACATCAACGTGAGATCGTTTTCGCTCAATGCATTTTCCACATACAGCATTAATTAACAATTTATAAAAAAGTTTTTCAAACTCATTCTTTGCATGCTTTCGCTTTTCAGTATTTAGTTCGACATATGGTTTCAGCCAGGGTTTCTGTTTAACATTCAAAAGTCTACGTACTTTTTTCAATCGAAGACCATTGTCAAGCGCTCGATTAAGAGCACGTTAATGAATTATATATCTTTTTTTATCGTTCAATGTAGTTAGCAGTTTCTTCTGTTCTGAACTAGGTGGTGTACGATGCTCAACACAGAAAGATAAATCACGATGCTTGTCAAGTATTTCCTCAGGATACTCCAAATCTACTTCAGCAATATAACCTATATCAGAATCTAATGGTGTACTGAAAAAGTTACGAGTTGATTCATAATCAACCCACTGAAATTTTCCAATTGGTAAATGCTGTACCATTGCCCAATCATGTAGATTGTTAATATCGTAATATAAAAGTGTCTTTATTTTATTTTTTTCATCGTATCTCGATCCTATATATGGATTATTTGCCTTTGAATATCGATTGCAGCACTTACTTTTTCCACCCCGAATGCCTGATTCAATAAATAATAACATGTCAATATCAGTCAGAAGCTCTAATTCTACCTTTGTCATTTTTAGAGCTGCTGAAAATGTTAATCCTAGAATAGTGTAAAAGTGTACAGGACATAAGCCGTAGGTTTTAATAGATGTATTTCGAAACCTTTCGAAGACATCTGCTAAGAGGAGAACATCCGTTTTTAAGTATAAGTCCGAACTCTGTCCTAATGTGCTTATTTTAAAACTTTCCCATACTTGAACAGCTTGCTTGTAATCTTCAGAAATATCTGAATCTGTTAATTTATTATAAAATTCATTTTTCGACGGTAGTGATGTAGTTAATAATTTATCCAGTCCATCTACAAAATCTTAGGGAAATATGCTTTTACGTCTAAAAGATTAATATTTTCATTGGAGAATCTATAAATCTAAAATTTACATCACAGTCATCCATATACTTTGTAAATGAAATATATTTTTCCTTGCTATGTGGTATTCGAGTAATCCGTCCATTCATTAGTGTAGAAGTTCCAGGTTCTTTTAAAATGAAATGTGTGTCATAATTGAGGTTATGAAAAATTACGGGAATAAGTTTTGAGTCTTTATAGTTCAAATTGCATGAATTATGAGCAGCACCTCTGAACCTAAAGAAAAAATTAATTTAAAAAAAAAAGAAATAATTTTTATACATTTAAAAGAAATACTTACCTTCCTGTAAGATGACAATGTCTGCGACATATGAAATATGTCGACTATTGAAAAGTTAATTCTTCAAGATCTGTGAATCTCATTGGTTTTGAATTTTTATAAAGATAATCAATCTGCTCACCAATTGATTTCAGTTCACGAACAAATCATTGTGCATGTGTCTCGTCATCTGGATTTTTCTGTCTATATGCTTTGTAAGCGGATAATTTGTCGTCAAAGCTACATTTTAAATAGAAACCTATACTGTACGCTTCATGTAGTTGAAAATTATTCTCATTTTCTGTAGGTTTTAATAAACATTCAAAATCTGCATAAATTACAAAAGGTACTTTTTCACTTTTATTATAATCTTCAAATTTCAAAATGTTATTCGATGCGTTTGGTAAATTGATTCTATAATCGTTAATATTTTTACAAAGATTTTCATAATTTTGTAGCCGTTCCTCACTATAAAAATGTTGTAAGCATCTTTAACAATGGTATAATTTTATATGATCTTTACTCACTTGCGATCCTAAAAGTCTGGATATACTTTTAATAGAAATATAATGGAATTTAGGCACACTTCCATTATCGTCCGGAATATTGTTTTCTTCGTACTCGTCTATATAGAAATCTTGAATCAGGAGAAGATTTGCATGTTTCTCTTTCTTATTTAATGAAATATGACAAGGTCATACTTCATATTTTGATCCGTACTTCCTAAGCATATAAACATTTACTGAAATATTATTCAATTTTTCAAATTTATAAACATCTTTGAGTTTTACAGGAAATTCTATATCACCAAAGTTCAACTAGTTTGCAAATTTATCATAATTATGAACTCTTTGAGGATTCTTTACATTTGGATGTAATGCTGAAAGAATAGCATATTTAAAGCATTGATTATCAAGGTTATGAACATTGATACATGCTCTTTTTGATGCTATGAACTTTGGGAGAGGAATATATGATCTTCCCTTGTGAGGTGAAAATTTTTTCATATTTATACACAAACTGATATTGCTTTTTAAAGTCCATCCAGAATCTTTTTCCTGAAATTCTTCTAGATGTGTAAGAAGAAGCTTTTAATATGTTCCACATACCATTTTTCTAAGTTAGTAGACATGTATATTGTAGCACTCACAGTTGTGAAATATTTAATATCTGTTGTTTCTTCTCCATTTTTCAGCATGGAAAACTCTGACATAAAATCAGAATTTACTTTTATTGCAGTATATTCTTGTAAGCATGCTTAAACTATCCTCAAAGAGCTTTTGTGCGTCGACCAAGAAACTTAGAATGTCCAGATGTTTTAAATTAACAACAACACCTGTTCTTATACGATTTTTAAAGACAGATTGAATACCTTGCCATTCTACTTTAGCTGACTCGTTAGAGATTGGACTACCTCCAACTGGTGCTGCACTATCAAGATGATACCGGAATCCTGCTTGTAAATATGAAAGATGAATCAGACATGTTAAACATTTTTGATTTTCTGCTCGAGAGAGACCTTGTTTTTTTCCAAATTCCCTCAGCTTTATTATAGCCTGTTCAGTTATTATTAAATAATTTTCGAGATCGATTATGCTTAATTCACTAACACGCTCGTAAATATCACAAAGTTGTTGCACTTGCAATTCAATAGACGAAAGAATAGCCATCTTACTTTACGTTAACTAATAAAATATATTCAGACTTTGGTTAGTATCGCGTCTTTACTGTCTGCTAAAGGTAAGACACAAAAAAATAAATACAGCACAGTCATATTGATCAGAGAATAGAAAAAATGCGAAAGATGAAACTGAACTTATTTGACTGTGGTATGGAAACTATGTTCCTCCGAGATATTGTCTCGCTTTTAAAAGAAATGAAAAAATATGGAGAAGTGGCAGGAGAATAAAGAATTTAGTGGAAAGAGAAGAAAGTATTTATTGTCTGAATAGAACCAATCAAAATATTATGCTTTTAATATTTCATCTCCTTTCTACTTGAAATACATTTTTTATATATTATTATTTTAAATATTAATTATAATACGTTTTTTTTTTTTAAATAAATTATACATTTCAATTTTTTAGATTTTTTTTTTACAAATTGTGGAAAATGTTGATCTCCTCAATACTTGAGGAATTTCTGTGGCCAATGCTTTGAGCAGATGGGCTGCGGCGCTCGATTACTGGACTGGGTCGACTCTTCTCCTTCTTGTCGGACCTCATCCTTGGTCTCGATCGGTCGTGGTAAGGATGTCGTCGTCGTTGCTGCTTCTTCACCGCTGTAAAATTAGAAAATAATTATTAATAAATCATTCATAGATGTAGATATAATTACATTCTATTCTCTTAATTGAATTAATAGAATAAAATATAAATAAATAAATATTTTAATTTACATGTCGACTTACCTATATCTACAGACTCAAATATTTCTGCAAACTTTGCTGCTTGCAGTATGGTGTCTGCCATCTGTTGCATTCTTATGTGCAAGGCCCTCCAATCGGCGGTAGTAGGTTTTCTTCCCTCCTGTGGCGACAGAGATCGCGATTCTCTCTCCACAGACAGAGATACCGCCCTGGTGAGAGAGGCTGCGGCGATCCCCAGTGGGGTGGTGGACCTCATCCTCGCAACATCCTCCTCCTCCTCCTCCTCCTTGCCGAACAAATCTATGGATTTCTGAAACTTCCCTTTGCAGGGACGGCTTCGAGGAGCCTTCTCGACGGTGGGTAACCGCTTGCCACTTGGCAAACTGTTGCTGATGCTATTCGAGATTTTGCTGCGCACAGCTACCTTCATTTTTCAAAATTTAAAATGTTTCAAAATTGAAATCCGAAGGTAGACTGTGATACATAAACTCACTGCGGTTACACTTTTATACCGTTTTCTAATGCTGGATTTCCCTCTAGCTTGTACTAAAAACTTTCCTATTGGTAAAAAAAGAACCGCCTACAGATTTTAAACTTCGTTTAGAATGAGCGGCTAAGTCCATTCTTTCTATTTTTTTAACACAAGAAGCTTTTCCTCATCGGTGAAGGTGCACTCCATTTTGTCCTCCCTCCTTTGAATATCAAACGTCTATATGCTGGCTTTCCACAGTTACTTCCTTTTCCATACGTATCGATATTATATACGTTACCGAAATTAAGATGATGTAAGATGTGAGATCCGTGAAGAAAAATAACTCGCTTTTATTAGACAGTAAAGGGGGTCACGTCTTTTCTATATCGACAGTCATTCATAGCCATATACTGTAAGCGGATTATACTAATTGATTTCTGCCCAGCTCAGCTGTACAAGCCTCTACCTCTACTCGGACCCTCTTCTACTCTTTTCGAGAAGTGAACCTCCTTCAAAATAGAAAACTTATACCTTGATTTTCCATAGTCATTCTCTTTCCCATACGCATTGATATTGTATACGTTAACGAAATTAAGAGGATGCAATGCGTAAGAACTACAAAGAAAAATAAATCGCCTTACGTATACAGTATAGCGGCATACGATTGCTACAACAATAGACATTCATAACCATTAACGGTGTTTCCATTTTCTCACACGCATATCAAATTTTCATCGTGACAATACATCACTCTGTTTCAATATAATGAAAGGAAACGATGAAAAGAATCATTCCCCATCTCGCTCTTTCTTCATCTATTATAATATAGCAGGAGTGGCACCAGCTTCGGGAGGAGGGGGCTTTCTCTATATATGCTTATAGGCATTCTACTGCACCTAAAGTGTACACACGTGTAAAGTGTGCCATATCCCCAGCATGACCTAGTTGGGGGCTCAGCACACTTTTTAAGAGGGGGAAGTGTGCTAGAATGCCTATGTGCTAGAATGCCTATAGCCTATCTACTGCCCATATTTGTTCAGTATATACCTGTGTAGAAATTCATTCTCGAATCTAACTATTATCGGGTTAGTTTTCCTTATTAAATGTTCGGATCCAGAATGGAAATCTAGTCTGATCTTAGTTCCCATTTGTCTCACTTTTATTGACATTTTATATAGGGAACGAGCTTAGATTTTGGTAGGTATACCAAGTTAGAATCTAGACAGAATCTAGTCAGAAAATCTAAAAATTAGAGACGATTTATATATTGTTTCAATTTTGTTTCCTCGATCAAGTGAATAATTTTTTGACTCTTTTAATTATTATTTATTTAAAATAAAAAATATATTTACTTATTTAGGTAACGCATATCATTTATTTAGAATTTATAAATTATTTTCTATATGCATTATTACGTATTATGATTTACAATTAATAATTAATAATTATTAATATATTTTTTATACACTTATTATTGTAAATTTTAATGTTAGGCACCTCTATTAAACATATAAATATTTTATTTCGATGAAAAAATTTCCGGTCTCCGCTGAGTATCGAACCGATGATCCTACGATTCGCAAGATAACGTATGATGCACTATGCTAAAACGCAATATGCGATTACGATACTATACTTTGCATATAACCGTACAGCACTTAATATCATATAATAATTTTACAAGTACAATATAAAACATATATAGTAAATCAATTTTTTAAATTCAATCCCATGTTGGAAACATCTGCGGATTTGTATGTATTAAATCTATATATGTCTACAAATGAATTTACACACGCACGCACACATGTATATAAAAAATGTGTGTGTGCGCGCGTATGTGTGAGAATAATATCTAATTTTCGTACTCGTAATGTCTCGACTAGAAAAGACTTCTTTCCAAATTAGAAAAAGTTCAGGAAATCTAAATAGAATCAAAACAGAAAGCCTAACCTTTTTCTTAATTCTCCTACTTGGCAGATTCCGCCTAGAAAAATGCCATACTTTTCAAAATAGGGAGAAGTTAAGAAAATCTAACTAAAACGAAGATAGAAATTCTAATCATTTCCTTAGTTTTTCTACTTATAAAATTTTGACTATAGAAAACACGTATTTTTTCTAACATCAATAAAAGATAAGAAAATCCGAATAAAGTCGAGAAAGTAATAATTAAGATAAGACGATTATTAGATGATCGTAGGGAAATCTAACTCGGACCTGGCGAGTATTACCTACATGAGGAAATTATCAGTAATACTGACTACGATCTATCATCAATATAAACATTAAGTATTTTTCTTAGTGTTTTCTCATTTTCTAAAATGCCCAACATTTATATAGGAAGAAGAATATATATATATATATATATATATATATATATACATTAACATACAAATTTTTATATATGTAAAGAACATATATATATAAATATTATTAATATTTATTAGTTCATAAATATTTAATCAGTAGATGTATATATAGATATATAAAAGAGAATGTATATGTGTATGTATGTTCTTTATAGACGCTGAAACTACTGCACCGATCACAGATCTAGATCTATTAAATTTGTAAAAACAAAAAATTAAGTTAATTTTATCAAAGCAATTTTGTTGCATTATAATTGTTTTTGTTAAACAGAAAAAAAATTACAAATTAAATATAATACATGAAATATTTTAAGTATGAAAGAAGACAAACCAAAGTCAGCGGTTCAAAATATATAAATCATAGCAATATAATTATAGCAATTACACCTTCAAATATATATTTTTTTAGTTCTAAATATTTGCAAGATAGAAGATATTTAATTAAACACTTCAGACAAAGAACGCGTTCATTTAATTCTGTTTCTGTTAAAGTGTACATTAATGAAAAGTGCAGGATTTTTAGGACATATTCTTAAAGATAATAAGCATTATTTATTTAAATTTAAGTATTTCAAATACTGAAATATTTATTTAAATACAGTAAAAATTTTTTGATGTATGAAAAATAAAATTTTGTTTTCTGATATTCGATTCTTAATTTGAAAAAAATTTATTTGCTTTAAAGAAATATTAAAAAAAAAATTTTTATTTTTGTATAATTGAAACAAAATATAAAATTTAACTTAGTATCTTAACTTATAAGACCGTGATTTTCGTAATCTACAACTATTTAAACGTATGATATATATTATATTGAATTAAGAATAATTATATTTACATTTTTTTTTATGTATTATATAATATATATATATATATATATATATATATATATATATATATATATATATATATACAATATTATATTAGTATTGTAGGCAGCGCAACGCAACTTAATTTGAAACGCAAAATCTCTGCCGTTTAAACTTTACATATATAATTATAAAGGTTGAGAATCTCTTTATGAAGGTAGTAAACGTGTAGTCATACATTAATATGCGAATTGCGATGAAAATCCTGGATACACCTGGCGAAACCATTTTGGAAACATTTTTATTTTTAACTAACCAGATATGAAAATTAATGATATGCTTATGAAATGAAATTTAATGCTTTTAAGAAAACGAAATTGATTTATGCAATTTAAATAAATTCTTTTTAGACAATTCATAATATTTTTTTTAAATTAAAAAATATCGTTTCAACTCAATCAGTTAATACATTTAAATATGCATTTTTCATAATGAAAAACATTTATTTAAAATTTTAAATCAAATTTTGTTTTACTGTACTTAAATTTACAAAAAGTATTTCAAATAATAGTTGTACATCTTATCAAAATACATTTTTTGTAATATACGTGAATTTCTACAACCAGCATTTCTGAAGAAAAATGTTTTCAAATGTATCTATATTTCGTATAAACGTAGAATTGTTCCCGAGATCCTGAAACGAAACTTTTGATTTTTTTCTCCGAAAATATAAAATTTGTATTGAAAAATCATATAGAACAAAAAAATATGTATTTTAATGAACTCTATGATTTTGGTTTTAAATATCTTTGCAAATTTTTTTCATTTTCTAAGATAGATTCAGCAAACCATGATTTTTATGGAGTTTTTATGGATTTTGGAATACAGATTTCATTTCGATCTAACGTTATTATGATGTTAATAATCCACGCTCCAAAAAGTATAATTATGCAAAATTTAAAAAAAAATAGTGACAGGACTTATGCAATATAGTCACACCACTGCCGATGCTTCAGAGGGACCCCAAGATTAAATTTTTGGTTATTTTTCGAGAAATATTTTCAAAGGATGAAATTATCTATAAGATTATAGATTTATAGATAGAGAATTGTTTACATAGATATTATTAAAGTGTTTAATAAATTATATTATTAGGAGTGTGAATAAGTCTTTCCCGTTTTTTGTAAGAGATGGCGCCACAAATACTGTGCGAGTATTCAATGGTTACATATATCATAATCAAAGCTTATTCATATGTCAACAATTCCATACTAACACATTAGTTAAAATTTTTTCGCATCATAAATTTTTGATATCGTGAAAATGTCGAAATTTGAGCCGAGTCGACGTCATTTGCGGGAAGTTTCACTTTATTGGTTCAATTTGAAGAAATCTGCTGTCGAGACGCATCGATTGCTTCAGGAGGCTTATGGAGAAGGTTGTGTCGATGATTCAAGTGTTCGCGGATGGTTTCGACGCTTCAAAAGCGGTGATTTCGACGTGGAAGACAAGGAGCGTTCCGGGCGGCCGCAAATCTTTGAAGATCGAGAATTGGCGAGTTTGCTTGATGAAGATTCTTGTCAAACGCAAGAAGAACTTGCTGAAGCATTGGGAGTTGACCGAACAACCATTTCCAAGCGTTTGAAAGCCATGGGAATGATCCAAAAGCAAGGAAATTGGGTGCCGTACGAACTGAAGCTGAGAGACGTCGAACGGCGTTTTTTCACTTGCGAACAGCTGCTTCAGCGACATAAAAGAAAGGGTTTTCTGCATCGTATCGTGACTGGCGATGAAAAGTGGATACGTTACGATAATCCGAAGCGAAGAAAATCATGGGGACTACCCGGCCATGCATCATCATCGACGGCCAAGCCAAATATTCATGGCGCCAAGCTCATGCTCTGTATATGGTGGGACCAGCTAGATGTGGTTTACTATGAGCTTCTGAAACCGAATGAAAGGATCACAGGCGAGGTCTATCGACGACAATTGATGCGTTTGAGCCGCGCACTGCGAGAAAAACGGCCACAATACTCCGACAGGCACGACAAAGTTATTTTGCAACATGACAATGCTCGTCCACATGTTGCACCGCCGGTGAAAACATACTTAGAAACGCTCAAATGGGAAGTCCTACCCTACCCGCCGTATAGTCCAGACGTTGCTCCGTCTGATGACCATCTCTTCAGATCGATGACGCATGGCCTGGCTGACCAGCACTTCCATTCCTACGAGGAAGCCAAAAAATGGGTGGATGACTGGATAGAGGCCAAACCGGTCGAATTTTTTCGCAACGGGATTCGTATGTTGCCAGAAAGATGGGAAAAAGTTGTAGCTAGCGATGGCCAATACTTTCAATAATTCATTTGTAACCATTTTTTCACAATAAAGGCTCAAAATTTGAAAAAAAACGGGAAAGACTTATTCACATACCTGATACTATTTGGTTACATTACTATTTGGAGTAAAGCCGAGACGGCGGGTGCTTATATATATATATATATTAAAAGTTATAAAAGTATAATAGATTTCGACGATTTCACGATGAATTTGGAAAAGAAATTTTTTTTAATAGAGCATCCTTGCAGTATGATCGCTGTGATGTAAATTTTGCAAAGGTTTTTTGATAATACAGCCTTGCTCCAAGGCTGTTGTGATTATGCGGCAATCTAAATGCGTGCTCGTAGTAAGCTTGCTCCAAGAATATTGCTATGTGAGTCTATAACAGAGATCGTGGATGAACTTTTGAGAAACGAAGATAAACGAATTGTTGATTTTTTGAATGCTGATTAAAATTATCATATTGGCGTTTGATGAAAATATAATTCTCAATTTAAAATGTATAAACGCAGAGTCTTTTTGACATATCTCGGGAAATATTAAAATTTACAAACATATATTTTAAAAAATCGTTGTACATCTCATTAAAATATATATTTTTTATTCTATATAATTCATCTGTACAAGCAGTATTTCTCGAAAAAAATGTATACGAAGATACCTGTATTGAGTATATGCTGGGAACCGTTCACAGGACTTTGAAACGGAATAGTTGAGCTTTGTCGAGAAATATTATTTGCACCGAAAACTGTATAAAATAAAACATATGTATTTTAATAAGCTCTATTATTTTGGTTTAAATTTTTTGCAACTGTTTTTATTTTTTAAGATAAATTGAACAAACCATGACCTTTGGTCATGACTTGAATGAAACCATGATCAAGACATTGTATGCATTAAGGAATAAATATTTGATTTCCGTCTAAAGCTGTTACGATATTCGTAATTAGTTCTCCAAAAATCATAAATATTCATAAAAATTAGTGAGGGGCGTTTTTGAGAGCAAATTAGTTCTTGGAACTAAACTGAATACAGCCAAACCGCTGACATTGTTGCGGCGAGTCCTGAAGCTTCATTATTTTTTTCTGCAGATATTTAATATATGATAATATTATCATAAGTAAAATTATCCAAGCAATATATTTTTATACGGTTATGCTACTATCTCGGTATGCTACTATCTCGGGCGAAGCCGAGGCGGAAATGCTAGTGTATATATAAATATATATATATATATATATATATATATATATATATATATATATATATATACTAGCATCCCCTTCTCGTTTTCGCCCGAGATAATTATTTAACCGATTTCATAAACAATTCAATAATATCTAAGTAAAAATTACTCTTATATAGACAAATATATATTTCTATAAATAATTGACCGTAATTTAGCCGTAGTCGCTTCTGTATAAAAAGCTGCTTCAATGTAGCGACCACTTCAAGAAGTTAATATTTTGCAGACTGTTTTATACAATCACACACACATGCATATTACATACGACTTTTATGGGAAAAATTGTACTTTCGAGTTCAAGCGGTAGAACAAGATGTCCAAATCTCTCGAGACGACGTTTTTGGAGAGTATAATGTTCGGACTATAGGAAATTTCTCGGGACACCTGCTATATAGAGTTTTGTGTTGGACAGGTAGAATACAATGTTCAGGTATCCCGGGACGACTCTTACTGGGAGTGTGTGTGTTCGAATGATAGAATACGAATCTCTTCATAGAAATCGTACTGGCATACCTAAACATCGTTTCCTACCAACTAAACACGATAATCCCAGTAGAATTCGGCTCGAGAAAGCTAGCATCGCTTCTTAACAACTAAAAACAATACTCCTCGTAGAAGTCGTTTGGAAAGATATCGTATTTTACCGTCCGAACACGAATCTTCCCATAGAAGTTCATTTCCTCATATCTGGATCTCGTTTTCCATCAACTAAATACAATATCTGTAGAAATCGCCCAGAGACACCTGGGCATCGCATTCTATGATCCGAACATAAAACTGCGTATAGAACTCGTCTTGAGGCAACAGAATACCGTAATCAATCGCCCGTACACGCCAATGCAATATTACTCAGTAGAAGCCGTATTTAAAATATGTATATATAACATGTATAATATAATATACATACAATACATATATATATATATATATATATATATAGTTTTTATATTTCTGTTTTTTTAATTAAATTCCGTGAAGTTAAGTTTAGTAGTGATGTTAACTTAAATTCAAGGAAAATGTTGTTATGCGCATAGCATATTTTTTAAATAGGCGGTGGATATTGTCTTTTTATGCAGAAATGACGATACATTTTATTAATATATACATAGTTTCGAGGTTGTTTGTAAAGAACCCTAGTTTGCCATTATTTCTTTTGTTCGAACTAAAAAAACGTAGTCTCTTGTCACAATTCTGAAGTTAATAGAATGTATAAAAATAAAAATATAATTTTCGTCACAAACTATATTCAGTATAATTTGGCATACAAAACCATTTTATAAGAGAAGGAGAGAGAGAGGAAGAGATTTTCTTACGTAAGAGAAAATAAAATTTACAAAAATCAAAAGATATCCATAAGGTGTGAGAGTAGTGTCATATTAACCTGAAGAACAAAAAAGGTAATACCGACTAACGTCACACCTCCTTTATGATACGAATCCCAGAGTTGGATATGAATATTCGTTTGAGCTGGCCTGGTATTAATACTTTAAACGGACTATTTTGAATTTATGTTTGTGATTCAAGACGCCACCCGGTGGCCGCTGGTGAAACTGATTGTTAAAACGATTAACTTAATTTATTGATGAAAGTAAAATGATTTTTAATATAAAACATAGCCTATGCCCTTCTCGAGATAATATAGAATTTATATGTCAAATTTCAGAGCAATCGTTTATCGTGTACAAACAAAATCACGCTTTGTCTTTAGAAATTAGTATATATATATATATATATATATATATATATATATATATATATGATATGATATGATATGATATGATATGATATGATAAATTTTACTATAACAATTTAATATGATTGTAAGAAAATCTACGTTCGGCTTCAATTAAATTCACCTAGTTGTACAGTTTGCCAAATCCATCAGAATTGAAAAATCTTGAAATTGTAATCTTGAAATCCGTTTTTGAATAGTAGAAAAACTTATTGGAGTCACCAGTTTAATACAATTGAAAACAACATTTAAAAACAAAATGTCATTTTTTGACACGTAGCATTTTTTTAAAATAAAATTTTCAATTACACCCTGTGCTGCCAAAACCCATCGGATAATTTTAAAAAACCAAAGAAATAAGTTTCTTTTAAATTCGAAAAAAAAGAACTATAACAGTGATCATACTAATGTAGTAGAAAATTTAATTTATATAAAGAAAAGTATAAATTCATATAGAAGTAGTAGAATGGCTGATGAAATTAATGGCCAAAATAAATATATCAATTTTTATAATTATAAATTAACATTTAAATTTGAATTTGAAATTTCGAAATTTTGTCATGATTTAAATAGGTTAAATAAATAATGGTTTTAAGACGGTTGTACTTGTTGACGTATCAAAGTGGGGCGCCAATAGAAATTAACTTCAATTTGTTTGCTTAAATCATTTATAATTCACAAGTGTATATTAGTAAGAAAAACAACACAATTTATGTTGGATACCACTTCTAACAATTTCTATTGAAATTTACATTTTTGGCTATATGAAATAGTATATATAGATATGTTAATTTAAATAATTTAAATAGTATATATATTATATGTTAATTTAAATAATGTTAATTATTTTTTAAAATTAATTTTTTTAAATAAAAATCGATAAGACCACAACTCTACATATATACTGAAAATTCTGTATAATATTAAAATAATTTGATTCATGTTTGACAATTCAATAAGCAACGGAAAAATTTGAAAATTGTAGACTAAACCCTTTTCAAAACTTATTTGGTTATTTTGATGCTTTTATTTGAACATTCTGTATAATTCATGTTTCAAAATAATTATACAATTTTCTTCTTGCATAGAAAATATAAAATTATAAAAAAATATCAAATTATTCTTATAATTTGTTTTCACAAATTATTTTTAGTATAATTTGGCATACAACCATCAGATACAACCATCAGACATCACCAGATTAACCTGAAGAACAACAAAGGTAATACCGTCTAACGTCAAACCTTCTTTAGGATACGAATCCCAAAGTTGGATATGAACATTCACTTGAGCAGGCCTGGTATTAATACTTTAAGTCGATTACATTGAGTTGATGTTCGTGATTCAAGACGCCATCTAGTGACCACTGGTGAAACTGACCATTAAAACTGTTAACTTAATTTATTGTTAAAAGTAAAATGATTTTCAAGAAAAAAAATAGCCTATGTCCTTCCCAATATAATACAGAATCTATATGTCAAATTTCAGAACAATCGGTACAGTAATTTTTTCGGTTATCGCGTACAAACAAAAATACGCTTTGTCTTTATAAATTAGTATGATATGATATGATATGATATGATATATATATATATATATACACACGTTAGCATTCACATTTTTATGTATTCATGTAAAAAACATATATAAATATTATTAAAATAATATTAATGCAAATGAGATTCGGTATTTTTAACTACAAATTAGATTTAAAATCCGGCTGCTGCGAAAAATCGAAAAAAAGTATATACACATACGTATAGACACGCACACACGTACGCACACGCGCGTGCACACATACACACACACAGGGGGGGGATGGATTTTGGGTGCCGAAATAATGAAAATAAACACAACACGCATTTCTTCACGTATTCATATATATATTGTGACGTCCAACAGCGTTGGTGCCACACAGACGTAACGACGGCGATTTAATGCCGTTGCCTTCCGCTATTTGCCCCCTAGTTTTTGGCCACGCTTTAGCGATGAAGCCAGGGATACGCGGGGCGGATCGCGAGGTCGATCGTTCGCGTAATTTCGCCGTTCGTGAGGGCCTCACTCGAGGCAGGTCCAAAACGACCGGTTCAATATCAGAGCGGCGACGAGTCTAATATTCTCTAGGAGGTAGTAGGGGCGCGAGCTTCCTCGGCCTCCAGTCCACCTCGCTAGCTATCTGCGCTAAACTTTAGCGGAGACTGCAAAGTCCAACGGCAATTTTCTTGCCTGCAACGACTAGCATCCCCTGACATAAAGTTGAGCGCGTGCTTCGTGGAGTTTTTTGAAATTTTACTTAACTTACTTTTTTATTCTATTAGAATCAGTTTTAATTAGAATTAGTACAATATAGCAAAGCAAGCAGAACCGTACAGAATGAACGCGACCGGCAATCTGCTTTCCGCAGTTTCAGGGCCCGTATTTATAGTCCGAGCCCTGCGCCGCCGAAATTTTCTCCGCAGGAAATTACATCGTAGTGGGGGAGATAAAGGGACGTTTTTTCTTCATAGAGAAAGCCGTCCGTTCATCTCTTAAAATTATGATGATTATTTCTATATTTCCGAACTGCGTATAACTAAGTTATATATTAAACCATATACCTGTTTATTTATAAAATAAACACACTCGTCGTTAATTTATTAATGATAGTGTTAAGATAAGGTTAAACACAATTATAAGGTTAATCTTAGCTTATTTTACATTGTGCTTAAATAAAAAAAAACATCCTACTCGCGGTAACAATATCAATAGTTAATAATACATTAGTATGACTTAATAGTAATATTAATAATTTTTTTTTTTTTTTTTTTTTTGGGAGGAGGAGAAAAATCCTTTATGGATCCCGGAGACCGGTCCCCGGGTATGTAGGACTCACCTGTGACTGGCATACCCACTAAAAAACTACCTACTCAGTGCATTCCCTTCGACTGCTTCCCACAGCTCTGAAAAGAGCTACGAGTCGGGGTCGATAGGCGTGCATCGAGGAGACCTCCTCACGATGGCGTAAGTGCAGCCCAGGAACCGTCTATGAGGACATTACTTCTGACTTAATGCCCCTGTACGCTGTACTGCCGCCATTCTTTTTCTATATTTTTGGGCCATCAGTGCATCGGCCCATACCTCCGCGCCGTATAGCATGATGGATTCAGCTGTCCTTATGAGCAGACGCCGCTTGCAGGGTGCTGGACCACCGACATTGGCCATCAACCTGCTAAGTTGTGCTGTCACTCGGGCAGCTCTATCCGCCACATTTTTTATTTGGTCCCAGAAGGTCAGCTTGGAATCAAGCGTCACCCCCAGGTACCTTACAGCTGCTTTGGTACTCACCGTTGTGTCTCCAACCTGCATAAGGCATATCTTTGGGATACGTTTCTTAGTTAGGAGCACGATCTCCGTTTACGCCGCCGCCAGTTCTAACCCATTGTTCTCCATCCATCTCTACACTCGACGCATCACCTGGTTGAGTCGCATCTGTTCAGCGTCATAATCCCTAGCGATGATAACAGCTGCTACATCATCTGCGTATCCAACCAGAAAGGTGTCCTCAGGCATCTGCATCCGGAGTATTCCGTCATATGAAACGTTCCACATGTCGGCTCCGAGTACAGACCCCTGAGCCACCCCGGAACTAAGTTTTTTCCTTCTCCGACCGTCCGTTGTCTCGTAAACCAAGTATCTTTAAGGTAGTCATCCAATATACGAAGTATATAAGGTGGCATCCGAAAGTCTCGCTCCATGGCCCTCAAAACATTTGCCCATCTAACAGAGTTGAAGGCATTCCGAACGTCAAGGGTAGCCAGGAGGCAAACAGGTCGAGAGTAGTGATTACCCCTCTCTGTGCGCCTCGCCGCATCAACAACCTGGTTGATTGCGTCCACCGTCGCCCTGCCTCCCCGGAATCCGTACTGTCTGTTAGCCAAGCCGCCGGCAGCAGCAACAGCTCCAAGGAGTCGTGACTTCAGTAGACGCTCCATCAGCTTTCTAGCTGTATCTAACATACATAGAGGTCGATACGACGAGGGCGCCTCCGGCGGACCCTTGCCCTTGTCGATAAGCACAAGTTTCGCCACCTTCCAGCTAGAATAGAATAAACCAGCTGTCAAGCACGAATTGTACATCGACTGAAGGAGTTCTGGATGCTCCTCAACTACTATTTTCAGCATCTCTCCTGGAATTCCGTCAAGTCCTGGAGCCCTCTTATTCCGCATGGTTGTCACGGCTCTACCGAGCTCCTCCTTGCTGAAAAGAGCTACATCCAGTTCTCGTTTCGGTGGAGCTGGATCAGACCTATCAGGGTGGGTGGGGAACAGGGTATCTACGATGTTCCGCATTGTGTCGGAGTCCAAGATGCCCATGTTTCCATGAGCTCCCAGTTTTCCAGCAACTACCCTGTATCCCAGTCCCCATGGATCCCCATCTATGTCTTCACACAGCGCCTTCCAGCATCGGCGTTTGCAGGCTTCGATCGCTCGTCGAAGGGCTTTCTTAGATAGCTTGTATTCAGCCCTCCTCAAAGTGATGTCATCTCCATGTTTACGAATTCTCTGTGATATTCGTCGTAGATGTGGACACCTACGCCTCATATCAGCTATCTCAGCCGTCCACCAGTAAACAGGACGTCTTTTTCCACCAACCACTTTGCACTTAGAATGCGCATTGTGGTGCTAGTCAACTCCCTGGCGTGCTGAATTGTCGATGAGCCATTTGGAATCCTAACAAGGCTTTGCTGACCGCGTTCAATGGCCTGTGAGAATTTCTCTCTATTTATCCCTGCAACGTTCCATCTAGGGGGCCCTCGCGAATTGTGTCCAGTGAAACCTGGCATTCTATCGCATACGCGGAATGTGATGTACTGGTGATCGCTGGCTGTGTAGTCCTCGATCACCTGCCAGTCCTGGATTCGAGAGGCCAGATGTTCTGTCGCAAAGGTCACATCAGGTATAGTTTCGGCATAGCCCGGTCTCTTGAAGGGCGAAGTATTGCCAGTATTTAGAACTATTAGACCAAGTCTGGACGCTAGTTCCATGACTCTTCAACCTCTGGAGTCGGGCTCCACCATGCCCCATTCTAGAGCCCTTGCATTAAAGTCACCTGCCATTACCAGCTCACCTTTCATTTCTCTGACGGTGTCTTCCAGGTCATCTAATATGACCTGGTAGTCACCTATGGCTTGGTTTGGTGTAAGATAGCAACTCACATACGTGATGTGATTGCATCTTACCCAAACATAGCCATTTCCAGATCCATGATCCTCTACTTTTGTTTTTCGTGGGTCAGGAACCCAAATGGCTGCCGTTCCATAGTTATCGGTGAACCAACCTACTCCTTCTCTGTTCCGATACTGTTCGCTGATAATTAATATATCAGCATCAGTATCGTGGCAAAGCTGAAGAAGGAGGTGATCAGCTGTCCTGCTGCGATTAATATTCCCTTGCAGAATTACGACCATTTAGCCTTTTTTGAGAGAGCCTCGCGAAAAGTCGGACAGGCGCCGGAACCGGCAACGTGCCGGCGTCCCTCCGATTTCGCTTCACCTTTACAGAGAAAGCATTCGGGTTCTGCGGTGCAAGACGCAACCTTGTGTACTCTCTGTCCGCAACGATAACAACAGGCGCTACGATCAGGGCCTTTACAGCTGTGGCTCCGGTGGCCATATCCTAGGCACCTGTAGCACCTCGTCATTATTTCGCGGCGGCGTACACGACAATTCACCAGGCCCACTCGCAAAAACCCGATCTTCAGCAGACGCACGGCAGCAACCTCTTCCAACACTATGATAGCAGCACGCTGTTCCGCAGTGTTGGTTTTGGTCACTCTAACCTGCAGCTCGCCACAATAATCTGGCAGTTTGCTTTTGAGGGCCTCACACACCTCATCCTCCGTCATGCAGCAGACCAGGTCTCTAACCTCTAGACTTCCTCTAGGGGTCAGCTCCCTGACACAGCCACTCTGGCCAGTTGCTTCCTTGAGCACTTCAGCGACTGCCTTCCGACCTTCGGGTTTGGTATGTCTGAGTTCAATCAGCACCTCACCCGATTTGGTTTTCCGGACGGTCCTCACATCCGCGCCCAAGTCCTCCGGTTTGACCGCTCTGATGGATCTCATTACCTCAGCGTAGGATTTCCCCTGCGCTGGTTTGATGGCGATCGCATCGAGCTTTGGCCTTTTTTTTTTAATTTCTGTGCTTATTGCTTTCTTTTTTGGATGCTGAGGTTGTTCCTCAGTATTCTGCACACTTTGCTTCTTCTTACTGATCTTTTTTTTTGTTTTTACTTCTTGCCACCCTTCTTTTTTGTCCTCCTGTTCTCCCCCTTTTTTTTCTCCTTAGTAAGGGAGATATCCGGGGGACTTGATGCCGGTCTCTTCGGGGTTATCTCTTCTCTCTTCTGTCTAGTTGTTGGAAGGAGGCTCCCCGGTACCTTCTTCCCTTGTATTTTGTGCTGAAGAGCATCTACGAGCTCTTCAGCTTTTGGAAGGCCATCCTTGATATCTTTTTTAATGTTTGGTTGGCTCTTCATTGCTTTGATCATGTCCTTGAGCAGCCGAGCAAGTTGGAGAATAATCTCTAGTTCACTCGTCCGCTCAACAGACTTAATCCCGGCCTCAGCCGGCTGTCCCTCCCCCACTCCAAGGTAACTCTTTTGTTGCTTTTGGCAATCCATGGGTCAATTTTTTTTATTTCATTCCTGCAGATGGTCGGCCTCCTGGACCCTTCAACGTTGAGCTCGATAAGGCAGCCCCCCAACACATGCCTGTAAGGGCTGACTCATCTCGGACCATTGTGCAGGAGTATAGCGCGCTCTGGTGCACTATTCCACCTCCGCCCTCTCGAGCTTCGCACCCCAACAACAAGGTGTTTCACTCTCTGGAGAAACATCGGAGGAAATCACACACCGAACGCGCTCGCCAAGGCCGTTTGACTAGATCTGGCTAGGATCTAGCCTCCCGTCTTGCCGTCAGCGGGAGCCAAAGATGTTTCGGGTGACCCAGCACGCAACCGGGCGTAAGCCTCGACACCCAGGATCTCCTTTTGGCAGCTCACGGGTCGCACCGCACGGCAAACACGGCGGTCTGTCATTTGTTCAAGACTACCTCATTCTAACCTTCATTCATGTAGATTCATACATTTGCCCTCAAATATTCTAGTGAAACTCCAATGTTTCAAGTTCACTCATGCATCTATAATTACTCTGCTAGGATCCCTTTTACAGGAACGTTCGCTTACGCTCCGCATGTGTTTTCACTCCTCAAGAGATACCCGTTTATAGAGTCTCTGAGCGAGTGTGCCTTCCTTAATCTCTGTATTACTGACGAAGGTCTGTTTATAGGACCTGCAGCTTCGATCATGGTCGGCATGGAAGTCCCTATTCAGTTGCCCTTTCGGGTCTTCCAGCATATCATTGCTCCGTGCGTTAACTCATTTACTCTGGGATATACTCCAGGGATATCCGCTCACTCATAAAATGGCAGCTATCATACTATCTTTTCGCCCTTCCATTCATTGGTAGGAGGAGGTACTCTTTTAAGCCCATCACCCGATCGGCTGAGAGATGGTGAAATAGCCGATCTTCGTCAAGGTACAGACAACGGATGGGAGAAAAGTAATATTAAACATAGTAATAATCATAATAATAATAATAGCGAGATTAACAATAATGATAGCGCCACATAATGATGGTTTAAACTAGTAGTAACAATTAGTAATCCTTATAATATTAATAATAATATTGAAGATATTAATTGGAATAGTAATAATAACAAGAACAATATTAATAATAGCATTATTATAAATTAGAACAGTAAGAATAGCATTATTAATGCTAATAATAATAATAATAATAATAAGAATAATAATAATAATAATAATAATAATAATAGTAATAATATAAATTTAATAATTTATTAATATTAGAAAATAAGAGTAATATTAATAACAACAATATGTATAACTTAGATGTTAGCAATAATAATATCAATCGCGCTTATTAATACGAATATTTGTAGATTTTCATTATATTAACAGTTTAGAAAGTCAAAATTCACGTTCAGAAATAATATTATTTCTGTACATCGTTTGCTTCGAGAAATTTTATTTTCTACTCAAAACCAAAATTTCGGAAGTATCTTAGTTGCTTCAGCCTGTTGGAATATTGGTATATTAGGTTGTTACTCGGGTTTCGCATTTCGTATACAAAAAAAAGGAGGAAGGGTCGTCAACTGCGCATTAGCGCACCTCCGCTTTGTTCCGAATTTTCCAGAGGGGCGGGAAAGTACAATCGGTGCGGGAAGAGAAAGGATACTTCGGCCTGCGCCGAGCGCGGCGGGCCTACGGCTGGGCTGCATTACTACGGCCGCATCTGGTCTGACTTTTTATTACTAGAAGGCGTGCGCCGCGTAGGTATTTGGCATTGTGGTTCGTCATTAGGCGAGACGCAGAATTTATATATACAAATATATATAAACGTATTTATTTTCACTACTCTGAGAATATCTACGAATCTTACCTTCCTATATATATATATATATATATATATATATATATATATATGTGCGTGCAGTGTTCTTTACTTAAAACTCTGATGCTCAAATTTTGACGTTCCTCATTTTGACGTATTGTAAATGAGTGAGGATAAGCGCGCGCGTGTGTGTATGTTTGTAAAGAGCATATCAATAAATAGTATTAATATTTAATCTGTAGATATTCATATATATAAGATTATATGCTCGTGTATATATATATATATATATATATATATATATATATATATATATACATATATATAGAAAGAGAGAAAGAGAGTACGTGTGTGCGTGTGAGAGTGAGAGAATGAATGAACTTTGGTCGCGGTTGTAATCGGACCGAACTTGCCGAAATATAGAAAAGAATTAGTGCACGTATTTCTTATATACATACATATATATACGTATATTTGTGCAGTTCATTTCTCTTTCGCTCTGTCCTTCACTTCCCTTATTTCCTCTCTTCGGCATCGTGTCTGCCTGCCAGCTTGCCCCTCCCCTTAGTAACAGTCTGTACTCGCGCCCGCCGTTTCTCCTTCATTGCTTTAGATGTGCTATTTATAATATTTTCTATTCAGACATTTTTCAGCAGTACATTGAATTTACCCATAATCGACATCGTAGACGGACCTTGTTCGGCTTCTTTCAACAGTAGGCTGTGGCGCTAATATAGAACCATTGATTTACATGGACGCTGGCAATCTCGGTTCATCTATGGTTGTACAAGCACGCCAGGGCAATGCCAAGGATCTGACGCAAGTTCTCCATATGGGCTAAGGAATACAAGTTCTCTATCAATTAGATGAAGAAGAGGCGTAATCAAATGTAATTGAGTGCAGTTTAGACTTTACGCAAGAAATCATCAAGAAAGAGGAAAATCCGATTATCATCCTTACTATTCTAGCACTATATTATTGCTACATTCCCGTGATCCCCTTCCGTGAGAGTCACCATTTTCGAAAACCTTCAGCAGATGTGTCACGAATGGGAAATAGTACACCATTCGCAGATCACAGATATAATTCGCAACGCAAACTTGAAGTCACAATACCGTATAATACACAATGCTCGAATCTACGCCCAACCTCTGTAGCGCAAATATTGCGATATTGTAGCGCCGGCGAGCGAGGACAACCACCGAAAAACTCCGTTGAGATGAGCAAACATTGGTTCTTTAGAACTAGTTAATAAATATTTTTTCATTGGTCTTACAATCCAATCAAATCAATCTAAAATACGCAATATTATCAACACATATCCACATCAACATCAATACATCAATACACAAAAATAATAAAAAATAAAAAATAAAAATAAAAATAAAAATAAAAATTAAATTAAAAATTATAATAACTGTTGTTTTGTTAAACGAAAGAATGAAACTACTAATAGATTAATAATAATAAGTGTTATATATGCTTAATTATAATAAGGAGAATGAGATAATGGTAAGACAAATAAGAATAAAACACATACAATTATTAAAACAAATATAATTACTTTATTCTAAAATAAAGGCATAAAAAACCTCCACTGTATAAGTGGAGGAAAAAGCCGACCTTTAATAAACAATATTAAAATTGAATGATCATTCAAGACTTAATCTAAGGCTTACCCTACAGACATTTATTGCGCACAGTTTTGCCGGAATTCGATGCGCCGAGACTTCAAACCTCGTCAGGCTGAAAGTTCGTACTCTGATGTGCAATCTCCCACATGGAGATCGAAGTATCTCTCGAGGCGACAGGGGCCTATAATCGAGAGACACAATGTGTCTCAGGACGACAGGGGCCAATTCGAGACAATGAGCCGCTAGGGGCGAAAATAGGCGACGAGGCCTTTCACAATGGAATTTGCCGCTCAGGGCAACACTTCACTTCAGAGCAGAAAGACACTCGTCGCGACGCTCGAATTAATTTAGCAATAACGACGATAATACAATGGACACGCAATATAATCACCAAATATAAGAAAACGCGCTTAAAATGCTATATATGGATTGAAACAATGGAAGTGCACTTCGCTCGACTAACGCTCGCGACCATCTGACCACTCGCCCACCGTACGATTTCAAGAGGGCCCTCCGCGCTCGGCTGCAAATATAAACAAAGTCCCCCTTTTTCTTAATACGTATCAAATATATACATACACCTATGCCTATAGGCATATACATATTCATACACACATACTACGTTTATACACAGACACAAATATACATATAATACATATACTATTTGTAATAAGAAATAAATTACGATTAGCGCGAACATTCCGCCCGCCTTCGTCCGAACAAATTAAATCGGACGAACAAATATTGTCTTTCATTTAATTCACTATCCCCGTTTACTCAGCAGCTTCTTCGTTCTTCTTTTCTCCTTCCAAGGATAATGGAGACAGTCGTGCAATATGCCGTCGAAGGATGGTTGTCGACGTTTTCAATGTCACGACTCTCACAAGACCATCAGGACCAGGGTGTACCTCGAGGATCCTACCTAAAGGCCATTTTGATGGCGGATAACGATCGTCTCTGATAAGGACGAGCTCACCTACCGCAAAATTCTTCGTTGGATCCTTCCATTTCCCTCGTTCTTGAAGTTTCTGCGGCACCATTGGCAATTCTTCATCTGGCACAACACGTAAAGATTCTCCAATGAGGAAATGCGCTGGTGTAAGAGCGTTGATGTCGTCTATATCGGAGCTCATTGGACAAATTGGTCTAGAATTAAGGCAAGCCTCTATCTCTGCCAGTACTGTGGAAAGTTCTTCAAATGTCAAAGTATGTTCGCGAAGAACTCTTTTCAAATGGTGTTTTACTGACTTTATACCAGCTTCCCAGAGGCCGCCATAGTGCGGTGTGTTAGGTGGAATAAATGTCCATTGAGTGCCGTCATTTGCCAGTTCACTAGCTATCTCTTTATAAAATTTAGATGCCGCATTAAACATAGATTTCAGCTCCTTATCAGCTCCGTGAAATGTCGTAGCATTATCGCTACATAACGTTCGGCAAATTCCTCCTCTGCTTGTAAAACGTTGATACCCTGCAATAAAACTGGCTGTTGTAAGACCGCTTACAATCTCTAAATGTATTGCACGACTTGCAAAACAGATAAAAAGTGCTATATAGCCCTTATAGGTACGTAGTCCACGGCCCTTTGTCGTACGTAATGCAATCGGCCCTGCGTAATCCAGTCCTGTACAAGTAAAAGGACGTGATGGAGTTACACGAGAGGCCGGAAGATCGCCCATAAGTTGGTTCGCTAGACGTGGCTTTACGCGCTGGCACGTCACGCACTTACGAATTATAGTTTTTACTAAACGAGCTCTACCTAATATCCATACATTTTGTAATAATATACTATTAGTCAATCTAGGTCCACCATGTAATGCTAATAAGTATGCATATCGCACAAATAGTCGACTTAAAGCACATTGATGCGGCAAAATAGGAGGATGCTTGGAATTATACGTAAAATCAGAATTCGAAAGACGTCCTCCAACGCGTAGAATTCCATTTTTTTCATCGATAAATGGGTTTAATTTGCGTAAAGGACTACTTTTAGGTAATAATTTACCTTCTTTTAATATATCAAATTCGGAGGCAAACGCATTTAATTGAGACAGTTTTATAATTTTTAAACGTGCTTGGGACAATTCAAAGGATGTAAGAAACGATGGCAATTTATCCGAATCACTGTTATTAGAGCGTATTTTATATAAGGGGCGCAAGCAATAAGCTACAACACGGATTAATCGAGTTAATGATGAAAACCTCGAAAATATTTCGACCGTATTTTGAGTCTGAATGTGCAAAACTTTTGCAAATATAAACAAAGCCCCCCTTTTTCTTAATACGTATCAAATATATATATACACCTATGTCTATAGGCATATACATATTCACACACACACATACTACATTTATACACAGACACAAATATACATATAATACATATACTATTTGTAATAAGAAATAAATTACGATTAGCGCGAACAATAACAGTCAGACTATCCTTGTTTACATTCACCCCCGTAGACTAATCTGAGAATAAAATATTAGATGAAAAAATTGTTTGTTAGTAAAGTGCAGTCTGACTGTCCCCAACACCCTTACCTAATTGAAGATCCTGTCCAACGTTTCCAGCTCGCTACGGCTCCTCATCAGGGACTAAATTTAATCTTATATTCTAATCTATATATATTTCTACCTTATCCCCACTACCATATTTAGTAAATTAAATCTAAATTCCCTTTCTACACAAATTGTTCAAAACCAATCAATTTAATAAGGAATGATAAACACTGTCCAATTTACTAGACTCTAACATTAAATTCACATTATTTCGATTCCTGGAAATGTGAATACTTTCAAGACTCTCTCTTTTATACTTATTATCCATACCATGTTCAAAAATATCCATATTCACAAAATCAAAAGAATGCAAAAACTTTAAACAATGCTCTTGTAAACTGGAAGTAATATGTGAGCTATGCAAACTATATTTATGTTCATCAATTCTCTTTTTTAAATATCTACCTGTTTGTCCAATATAGTATTTATTAAAATCCATGCAATTAATCTTGTAAATAACACCTGATTTTAAACATAAATTATTCTTATCTTTGCAATATATTTTTAAAGAAACTTTGAATGTTATATTTCCGAAAATTTCTTTTAATTCTTTCAGATAATCCTGTAACATATGGTAAGAAAATAATTTTGCCTCTGTTAACATCAACTCCTGCTTTATATCTATTTTCGGTATTATAAATGTCAAACAATCTCTCAGCAATTAATCTATTAATAAATTTAATTGGACAACCATTATTAATGAAAGTTTTTCTTACTATCTGTAAATGTGAATTCAAAGTCTGACCAAGTAGACTTTCTGTATCAATTAAGTTTCACCTTATTATTACTATATCTAATGACATTAATGTCTAGAAAACTTAACTGATTATTAACCTCAACCTTCCTTGTAAATTTAATTCTGTCATGTACAGAATTAAATTATATGTATGATATATATTATATATATTATGTTATATTTTCGGAAATATAACATTCAAATTTTCTTTAAAAATATGTATTCTATGTAAAATATGTATTCTAAAGATAAGGATGATTTATCTTTAAAATCAGGAGTTGTTTACAAGATTAATTGAATGGATTGTAATGAATACTATATTGGACAAACAGGTAGATATTTATAAAAGACAATTTAGGAACATAGATATAGTTTGCGTAGCTCACATATTACTTCCGGTTTAAAGGAGCATCGTTTCAAGTTTTTACATTCTTTTGATTTTGTGAATTTGGATATTTTTGAACATGGTTTTAATAATAAGTATAAAAGGGAGAGTCTTGAAAGTATTCACATTTCCAGGAATCGAAATAATGTTAATTTAATGTTAGAGTCTAGTAAATTGGACAGTGTTTATTATTCCTTATTAAATTGATTGGTTTTGAACAATTTGTGTAGAAGGGGAATTTAGATTTAATTTACTAAATTTGGTAGTGGGTATAAGGTATATATAGATTAGAATATACGATTTACTTTAGTCCCTGATGAGGAGCCGTAGCGAGCTCGAAATGTTGGACAGGATCTTCAATTAGGTAATGTTGTTGGGGACGGTCAGACTGCACTTTACTAATGCGCAAGGATTTTCAAAAGGTTGTGAGTAGTCATATAATTGTAGTGAGAATGAGAAGTGAGAGCCTATGGCATATATATATGTTGTAAATCTAAAATTTGCATCGTATTTGTTGAGCGCGTTTGATTGCTGTTGGTCTTATAATTTTTCTGATACTGATTGTTTCTGTTCTGTTTCTTGTAGCAATCCTCAATATGGTGGCACCATATTGTGCAATAAGTGTACACGTCAGTGGTTCTAATTTCAGAATTGCGATTCGTAATATTTGTAATGGATAAAATTATCCATTAACAGTTTTTAATCCCATATTTTGTTCATCACTTATGTTCCCAATTGCGCTTTGCACTAAATCTGAGACTTTCTATGTACTTTTTACTCATAATTCTATTGGATTAAAACCTCGTTTGAAGTATGTTACGATGCATCTTTTATTGTCATGCGAAATTTCGGTGATAATAACTGTTTTGATTTCGGCGCATTTTGCTTCCAAGATTTGTGTCCCTTTTGTTTCATTCAACTTGCATATAAGATGACACTCTCGTCATCATCTTGACATTTGTTGGTCAATTCAGCTTGTAATTGATATACGATAACTCGTATAACCGTCGATGACGTATAGAGAGCCTTTAAATAATCTTTTAATTCTTGTACAATTTAAAAACTTGTCTCTTTTTTGCATATTGCTATCTCTACGATTTCCGTGCGTAATATTTTACAAAGATACTGTTGTATTTTAGCTTTTATTTTTATTATTTTTAATTGAATTGAATTTAATGCTTATTTTAGTTTTTTAATAATAATTTCCATTTCAGATTCTACGGGGGTGATTGTAAACAAGAACAGTATAACTGTTATTATATTAATTAGTAGATTATTGCATATAGTATAAGACTATAAAACCTATAAAAATATTAATTAATTTAGTTTACAATACTCAACATAAATACAATATAATATTTAAATTTTAACAGTGCAAACAAAGCATAAGAAATTAGTGTTTGTTAACCTAAAATTTACTTGGGATTGAAGAGGTGTCTTTTGATTTCATACTTAAATCTAACAAGAGAATACAGCTTACATATAATATTTATCGATCACAGATAAATAATATTAAAAGAATATGTCCAGAATAATAACATTATTTCTTTTAAAATTTATAACAATAATTTTACTCACTGTCAATGTCTAAAATATACTTTTATTTTTTAGGTATAAAGTACACTTCTTTAGATATTATTATAAATTTATGTTATAAGTATGCCACCTTCTACTGGAATGGCAGCTCCCGTTGTCATTGTACTGTGATTACTTAGAAGGAAGAGGATAGTATCAATTACTTCATCTACCTCTAAAACAAGCATATAATATTCGATTGCAAAGGAATTTTATATTAGATAGATTAACTAATATTAGAATTTTTATTGAAATTCTAACTTTTATTCTTGCATACCTGCAAATCGTCCAAGTGGAATTTTTCTGAGCATATCTTTCGCTTTCATAGGATCACTCCAACCGGATCTCCCCATTTCAGTCATAACGACAGTTGGATTAACAGTATTGACACGAATATTGTAAGGTCCAAGTTCTAGCGCCATAGTCCTGAAACTCAGTGAACTTGTTATATTTGTAATCAGTATGTTCATAATAAAATAATATGTTCATAAAGTAATATATTATTACTACATATAAAGTACAGATAAAGTTTTTACATTAAAAAATTATATTTATGAAAAATTATTTATTAATTAGGGATTCAACTATATTTATCAATATGAGAATATTGCCAATTCTTGCAAATCAAACTAAGAATTCAAGAACTGATTACTATATGCATACTTAAGTGAAGTAGCGTGTTAGATATATTAGATCATGAAGCTCTGAAGCATGTATATTTCATGGGGTGTCAATTACACGTTCCGACATAAGATCTATTTGATCTCATCAATCAAGCAAGCTGTCTACAGAATGGATAGTATTCTTTTCTTGAAGGTGTAAAATAATAGGTATATGAAATTTATTTGAAAAATACTTAAATGGAATGAACTGCTGCTATTCCTCTTTAAGTAGGCACTTAGCTTTAAAATACGTATAATATGTGTTCTTCATTTAGATAAAAGGCATTTCTCTTGGAAAATCGAATAGTTATGTATTTTTTTTTGTAAACGTATCTACGACTAAAATTTTTCCGTCACTTGAGATAAAAGTTTTTCCAGATTTTAAAGTTTCTATGATGAACTACTCTACGTCAAATTTGTAACAATAAGTGCTCGGGTATTCGTTATTTCATGGTGTCGGATCAATGCTTCGGCCCCAGGTTAGTCAGTACACCACCAGCTTCTTTTCGCATAACACCTAAGTACAGCGGTTTATTTATGTTTGTATTCTATCAGCGTAATTCCGGCTCAGCACGCCTCAGCCTCAGCACGCCTGCAAGTTTCGCCACTTTGCACTATTTTGCTTTATAATTTAGATTTAATAAATAAAAAAAATACATTCTTAATTTTCTCGCTCAACTTGCCATAATTATAAAAATCAAAATGGTTTGCAATTCAAGAACTTGTACATTGATTTTTGTGTTCATACAAGTGTTTTTTTTTAAATTTCTACAAATCTGTCAAACATATATCATTATGCATACTGAATAACATATAGTTACTTTCCAAAATGTGTAAGTATTGGAACAGAAAGAAGCTTAGTACTGGGATGGTTGAGAGGTATACTATCGAAGCTGAGATATGGAATATTTCATATCACCGAATCGTCCGAATGCAGATGCCTAAAAATATTTTTCGAGTTATATATAAAGACGATCTAGCAGCTGTGATCATCGCTAGAGATTATGATGCTGCACAGGTGTGAATCAATAAAATGATGCATCACGATACGAAATGACTGAATAACAATTGGTTAGAACGCAAGGATCAAGTTTCTGATTAAAAAGCACATTTCAACAGTGCATCCTATACAGGTAAAGCCAGAGCGACCAGTATTAAATCGGCCATTAGATACCTAAGGCTTATACTTGATTCCAGACCCACATATATATTGTAAGGTTGTACAGAGTAAGGTTACCTGTACGCGTTATTCCGAAACTAGTATTCCGGAAATGGAAAAGAGAGATAGCAGATGAGGTATAGGATAATATAATATTTTGTTATAGTATAGTATCAGTAGCTAAAAGGGGAATACGAGCCAGAGAATTTCATCCCTTAAGAAGAGAAAGACCCGCGTCGTGTTTTCCTTAATTACGAGTCAGCCAGAAAATCCATCATTTATAGGATAGTAGTTGAAGGTGATCCTTCCTGGCTGAATGAAGAGGTCCACCGGAATTTAGAAGTCTCTTGATTTTATTTGAGGCTGGTTCTACCCAGCCAGACTGGTATGGCTGAGCAGAAGACAGCAGGGAGCCTACTCCCCTCAGAAGATCAATTGGTGTATACGAAACCATCGCCATTCACCTGGCAGTCTACCTCCATATACAATAAAGAATACTGTGGAGTATATGGTAGAGCAAGACCTCCCAACGAAGAGATTAGAGGAGGCAATTGCTGCCATGCCGGCATAATTGTCTGCTCTGTCGCAGGCTGATTTCGCACCGGTGAGCAGTACCAGGCTGGCGGACGATATTGCACGGAAGAAGTTGCAAATACAAGACACGTTCTGTGCAGGTATCAGGGAAATCGACTATTCTTTATTCAACAACAAGCCTCATTCAAGAAGATCAGATCAATAAACGCTTCAGCACGCGTCTTGCATAAGCTGCTATTGAAAAGATTGAAGGAGCTTCAAGAGATTATTAAGACACGATCGCAAGGCCAACAACATGGTCAGATTGAATATTATAATGCCAGATGACGTCTCTCTCTGTATCAAGTAAGTGACAAGGTATGGTAAAAAACTATGTGTTATCCTCTTAGCTCAAGGGGTAACAGCGAAATAAGTTAGAATACAAGCGATACAATACGTAGAAGGTATAAGGTTGTGATCGGCGGATTGAGCAATTAATTCATGCTGAACATCTCAAGCCATGCGATCAACCGGAGGAAGGCGATGTCTTATATGCGATGTCTTCATCACTCGATACACCAGTTTCGAGTAATGAAGACCGAGAGAACGAAGTCATGCCACAACCGCCGATGGACAATAACCTGGCATTGTAACACCGCCCATCGTGCGTGAAAGTTCACCAGCGGGTGAAGTCCCCGATTCAAGGTCCTCTGTGTAGGACGCATCCACTGCTACTAGCGATACTCGATTCACGTTACTCGAGTCCGTTCCGGATAGGCATCGAGGTCGTCCACGTAAAAATAAGACGACGGGACAATGCTCTTGAACTCGAGATATAGTGTCCTCTAATAATAAGTACTTTCCACAGCGAAGACCGCGCGGGAGAAGAGTTACATATGCAGAACATAATGGACGAAGCGTTTCTCGCCCAATTAAAGGAACTACTTGGAGAGGTGTGGAGGCTAGGATCAGCCCTGACGTTGGTGTTATTCCTCCGAACTGGTTCCTTCCGGATCCTTCCTCGAAGTTCATAGAAGAAATGGACGAGCAATGTCCGCAATCGGACGAGGGAAATTATGTTCCTCTAAGACATCCCAGTCGGCGTCAGTTGAAGGAAAACGAAAGCAGAAAGAACTCTACTTCACTTCCTTTTCGAGTTCCACGAGCACAGACCCCCTCTCCCGAAGGTCCAGCTTTGGAACAAGAGGAGGTGCGTCCTGATCGGATCGAGATGCACGATCCCTCAGCAGGAGCTGCGGGCTTTCGTTCAGATCTAGTGTTGTCCTTTACTCCTCTTGGAGCTGGAGTTCTTGGGCAAGAGAAGTTGAAGGCGGGGAGGTAATCCAGCTCTACAGCTCGAGTTGTGGGGCGAGAAGAGGCTTCCACAACTGTATTCACAACTCCTAAGGTTCAAAAGCCAGGAGCCCAGGAGATACCATAGCCCAACATATGGAGTGACGTCTCTTGGAAGTCTTGACTGATTATAGAGCCAAGGTTGATGTCACGAAGGACGCATCAACTAGAGTAATTGATCTCTTGCCGGAGCTACGGCAACAACCAAGCGGTAGGAAGCAGGTTGGTCCTATTATCGCCTAAGAGGTCAATGACCTAGAAGAGTCGAGCAGGAGGCGTTCCTGAGCTTACGTCGGCAGCTCCGGGAAAAGAAAAGGATGGCGGAGTGTACAGCAGCAATCGCTCACCAAAAGCGCGAGACGAGTATAGGCTAAACTCCTCCGTACCCGTGAAGAAGTGCACCGGATGGGGAAGGGGATATCCTCCTCCGTTCGGGATACCACGGAGTTAGCCGTGGATAAGCAGCTGTGGGCAAAAGCAGCTTCGCAATGTAGATGAAGTCGTGGTAGAGGGACACCAAGTTGTACCACCGATGACCCTGCTCGTCGAGAGAGGGGAACTCCGTCAAGCAATCAGAATAAGAATGACGGTCGACCGGGTGTGTCTAAAACATCTAAAAATAAAAAGATGCCAACGTCACCCTCGGTACGGGTCTCCCGGTTGTTTTATGTTCATGGTCCTAGTGGCCGATACGACCGAGACTACCGTTACTATTTCTGAGGATATCCCGGCGTCACGAAAGAGGTCACATGTCCAAATCGTTACGTCCATAGGATATTAAGGAAAATATCTTGGTTCCTTAAAGGTGGCTAGTGAAACGGTCCTGAGAGTTCTCGCTCGAACGTGCGACACTGAACAATGGAGGAGAAAGAAGAAAGTTTTTTTTGTTATTGTTCTCGCATAACTGTTAATAATTTTAGACCTAATATTTTTTTATTACAGATAAATTTGGTTATTTATATACCTAAAACTATTTCCCTCTTCCTCTCTATATTTTGTTTAAATTCATAAATATTTCTATTGGTTTTACAGTCAATGAAGTAAAACTAATACATAATAATATCAATATATTTTTATATCAATACCAATACATATCAATATATAATTAATTGAAAATTATAATGACAGTCAGACTGTCCTTGTTTAAAATCACCTCCATAGATTATAAAAAAATATATTATCTGAAAAAAATTTTTTATTAGTAAAATGCAATCTGACTGTCCCCACCACCTTTACCCAATTGAAGATTATAAATGCACCTATAGAATTGTTAAATGATATTATACAAGAAAAATGGTATGAATTTAATTTACATGCAAAATTAACAATGAATGTGTTTATTCAGGTAATTAATTTAGTTTTTAATAACACAATTTTATCGTTTGATAATAATTTTTATGAACAAAAATACGGATGTCCAATGGGGTCACCTCCGTCATCGGTTATAGCCAATTTAGTTATGGAAAAGTTAAAAATTATTGCTTTGTCAAATGAACCAATTATATTTAAGAGATATGTTAATGATATCTTTACAATAGTTCCGGAAGTTTTAATGGATGAAATGGTGGATGTTTTTAATTCTGTATATGAGAGAATTAAATTTACAAAGGAAATCGAAGTCAATAATCAGTTGAGTTTTTTGGACATCAATGTCATTAGATATAATAATAATAAAGGTGAAGTTTAATTGGTATAGAAAATCTACTTGGTCAGATAAGATTGTTAGATTTTAATTCACACCACCAATTCGGAAATAAAATTGAGACACTGAAAGGTGTCATTGACAGAGCAGTAAAATTGTTACATATGGATTTTAATAAACTCTTGCACTACTACTGACTCCGAAGATCTATAAGCATCGTATAGGCAGCATATAGGCAGCACAACTATAGTTCCTACGAATATTTAAACAACCTACTTGCTATTAGGAAATACAATCAGGAATATCATTTTCTTCATTTTCAGATTCATTACTATAGATATTACTCTCTGAAAAAGTTGCTTCGGAACCTGTAGCATTTATTTAGATCGTTGTACTCGTATATTTTACTCTTTGTTTGAGTTTAAAATTCTCTCCGACCGTATTTTTGGAATTAACGCTCATTTTCTAGTAGGATGTAAGTTTCTTCTTCTTCAAGCAGTTTTTAATAGTTGTTCTTGGTTTATTGGTGAATCATTCCAGCGTCACATTATCCTTTGGAGCCTTACATTAATTTCAATGTCCTCTATAGGTACGAGGTTCAGCGATAAAGTATTAGCAAGTACGTTATGTTTTTCAGATTTGTGTAAAATATCGAAATTGTACTACAGGAGTTTAAATCTTTACTTTCAAACTCTGGCATTTAAAGCGTAATATTTAAAAAATAATAAACTTTTGTGATTAGTAACAATAATCGGGAGCATTTAATAATCTTAATATATATACTACAGACCTATCTTGACCGAATCTTCCTTGGGATAAAATTTCTTCAAATAGCTTATCTAGAGGCATTAAGAGTAATAATAACAGGCTTGTTAGTATCAAGGAATTTCAACGTATGCGCAGTACGTAGAACCCTTTTTAAAGTTTTAAATGATGTTTCTATTTCTTCTGTCCAATAAAAAACTTTGTTGTTTTGCAATAATTTAGTTAGTCGCTTAGCATTCTTAGCAAAAGTCGGAATAAATAGCCCGTAATACGTGACTAAACCTATCAATTGTCGAATGTTTCTAAATTGCATATGTCTGGAAAAATTTCCTATACCTTCTAATTTTTTGGAGTGTGGTTTTAAACCTTTCTCTGATAATACTTATCCAAGATAAGTTACTTTTCGCTGTAATATTTTGCATTTTGTTGGTTCTAACATTCAGTTTGTTTGTCGTAGTCTATTATTATGAGGTTAAAAAGTTTCTTATATTCTTCTAGGTTATATGCAGGTATAACTATGTCGTCCACATACAAAAAGACACCATTTCCGATTAATGCCTCTAACGTCAAATTCGTTGATTTTTGGTTTTCTACACTTGTAATTATGAGCCCAGAAGGCATTCTTATGAATTCGTAACGCCCTGTAAATGTCGAAAATACCATTTTATTTGGTGAAATCCGAATACATAATCCATTATGGTAGAAGAGTGTGCTGATCGAACAGTGTCTAATATCAATTGAACAGAATAATCTTGATTGCAATTCTTCGTTTGTTAGGTTTCGTTTCAAGAGGGAGGAACGTATCGAGACTGGTAGTTGGCATTGGAAATGAATAACTTTTAACTTGTTTTGACCCTTTTAACCCATTAACAATTCATATATTCTTTATAAAAATAATTGTTTTTATATAAAAACAAATAAAATAAAAAATAAAACTATTTGTTGATTAGGATCTCCTTATAGATTTCCTGTAACATATAATAAAAATAAAAAACATAAATTATTATTTTGTACGTTTTTTGTATGTCTATGTATAAATATATTTATAAGGCGTTACGAGATAATCGGATTATTTCGACTTCGAGGATTTTGCATGGCCTACACCTATATTCTTTCTATCTACACGATATTGTCTATTTACACGATACCGAGTGATTTTACAATCACTCTAAGGTGTGTTTTATTTAGTGATATAAACTGATCGAAATTTTCATAAGAATAAATCTTATTCTTATCAAAATTCTCGCTTCCAAGTATAAATTAGTCTATATAAATTAAATAAATTATTTGGTCGATTAGTCAGTCCTCTATTGACGTGACTTGCAATTTTGACGGTCTGTCTGGTAAAGAGTTTGCCTGAGTATTATAATATTTTAATTCGAAGAAGGAGCGTATATTCTTCGAATAAATTATATTCGGTATAGAATTTAATCACATTTATTCCGTTGATTTTTCCTAATAGTTTTGTAGGTTAAATAAAATTACCTTTTCAAAAGTCGGGTATGCCCGTTCTTTTAAGCTAGTAATTTTATGACTCTTTCTTATAAGTAATAGTCTCTTCCTTTTGCCTCGAAAAAACTTTTTCACTTGAAAAAGAAAAGGATTGGTCGGCCGGAAGAGTATCGATTTATTTTTTTACTCGAGAAGTATTCTTCCTCAACGAGTGTCGAAAGTAAATTGTTCCTAAAAAGGATAGATCGTTCGGTAAATTTATTATTCGTTCTTTTACTCGAAAGGTAATTTTTCTCGACGAGTTCCGAAAATGAACCGCACTCCTGTCAAAAAGTAACGCAGTCTTATACATAGTAAAAGTACGTTAACAATTTTTGCATTGGCTGGATTTAATTTAAATTCATATTACCCCTACTACACATTTAATTTATTATATTAAATATTACATACTTAATTTATTCTATGCTTGTGTTTGTTAACTAACGCTTGTGTATTTATTATATTTATGTTTATATTATACGTTTATATTATTTATTATATTTACGTTTGTTTCAAAACCCAGGGTATGGTCCAAAAGTATGAAAATTGGGTTCTTAACGAACTAAAGCTTAACAGACTCGAGCATCGTTTATTCACTTGCGAACAATTCCTCAAAACGCAAAATCGCAAAGGATACCGGGCATGCCTTTACTTCGATGACCAAACCAAACATTCATGGCAAGAAGGTAATGCTGTGCATTTGGTGGGATCAGCTTCGAGTAATCTATTACGAACTACTCTTGCACAATCAAACCGTTACCGGGGAACGTAATCAACAACAGCTAATGCAATTGAGCCGAGCATTGATGATAAAACATGCACAAGATGCCAAAAGACACTATAAAATCATTTTTTTGCATGACAACACTCGGCCACATGTTGCAAAAATCGTAAAGGAAACGTTAGAAGCCCTGAAATTGAATGTCCTACCCACCTGCCGTATTCACCAGACATTGCTCCTTTCGACTACCACGTATATAGGTCGATGACTATGGTTCGGCTTAGCAGCACTTCACTTTTTATGAAGAATTGAAGAAATGAGTCGATTCGTAGATCACCTCAAAATACAAGCAATTTTTTAGACTGGGTATCCACTTGCTGCTCGAATGAAGGTCAAAAGTAGTAGAAAGTGATGGGCAATATTTTGAATGACATTATTTGTACCTGTCTTTACAATAAATTCTTATTTCTTTATACAAAGGCGACGGCAATTTATTTATATATCCAATATGTTAGTAATGTATCAGCAAGCTGATTAGACCATCTCAATACTGATCTGACTTTGAAGGTGCAATCTTTGTTCTGTATACTAGAAAAATGATAAATTTCGATTTATTATTATTGACAAAGATAGAGTTACGACTGATGGTAGCTACAGAAAAGATTTTAATTGTTTTACAATAAAATGAAATTCAAAATCTTGATCTCTCATTTCAATTTTAATTTTCAACAAGACAGCATCTCAAACGTTAAGAAAAAAAAGAATATTATTTGCGAAATCATACAAGCTGGAAAAGCTATTAAAAGCAAATCTGTTATATTGAAATAAGAGAAAGATAATTTCGAAAAAGTTGTGTTTTATGTTAGATAATAATATTTGCTCAGCTTCCATGAAAGATGATTCCGATAATGATTTTGCTTCATTAGATAATTCGATGATAAATTCGATATTCAATTCCCTGCGCGAAGACAGTGATAAAACTAATATTTTAGATCAAGGCTGCAATAAATTCGAGAACATATGGAGCAAGAAATATTGAAGGTGTGCACATGGCGAGTCTGAAATTATTTTTCATAATGATAAGATCAATGTGAGTGATTTAACTTTTCCTAAAATTATTGAACTAAGAGAGCTACTCAAAAAAGAAGTTAACAATTTAATAAGTTCACTAAATCGTTAAGATTATTGTAGTATTCTGTACGTAACAAGTACTGATCGGAAAAAACATAGTAAAGATAGGTCAATAACCTCATCAAGGTGTAGAAAATATTTCAACATTGTAACGAACATATTATGCTGCGTATATATATATATTAGATCATACGGACTGATTGACGTCGGGTCATGGTTGGCAAGAGACTATTTGTTTTGATTTCTTATAGATGAAACAATTTGTGTAAGCGCAAGAAGCACGAAAGCAGACAAAAGGAAGCGAGATGCCGAGACGTCTTTCTTCGTTAACCGTTTGGCCGGTCGGAAGAAATTCATAATGCACTACACCACGATAATCGAAGAAAACAGTGAGCAAAACCTTGATTTTCGGTCTCCTCTTTTCTTTAACACGATATTCGCTCGATTGATCGATTGTTTCTAGATCGTAAGCGTAGATTTAAGTCTCATCTCCAATTTTTATGCGTTTCATCTTGTCCTGATAGTCCGAAAGTATTATTTAATAGACCTCCATGCGACGCTGTTTTTTCAAAAAATTAAGCCTTTTGGCGCCAATCGAGATCTCACTCTTTTCAGGCACAAAATATCTTTTCAAATGGTGTTGACTGGCCCATTTGAAATTCAAGCAATATCAGCAAGCTCTCTAGTAGTTAATCGATGATTTTGCATAACCAATTCATTGATTTTGTCGATGTGTATTCCATCAGTAGATGTTCTTGGTCATCTTTGATGTGGTTCATTTTCAACGTCTTCTCGATCTTCTTTGAACAATTTGTGCTAATCAAAAGCACATGTTCTTGACAATAACTTCTCATCAACGGCCTTCTGCAAGATTTCGAACGTTTCCGTGATATTTATAATAAATATTTCTATCGGTCTTACAGTCCTATTGAATTATAAATAATATACTTTATTATATATACAATATTAGGATATCAAATATCTGCCTTCTGCTTTTTTACTCTTCACTAAATGTTTTATAAAAAGTGTTACACTGGTCGGATTTACTTCAAATATGCGCCGTTTTGTTCGATAATCTGCTTCCATCTAAACGGCAACTTCATAATACCCCTCTCGTAGAAACCCTTCTTTTGAGTCCAACTTTACATCACCAAGGGCGTTCGACATGGACAGGAACAGGTGGTAATCACTTGACACTATGTCCGGGTTATATGGTAGATGCGATAAAACCTCCTATCTAAACTCCCGTAGCTTCTGACGAGTTATCAACGAAGTGTGTGGTTTGGCGTTGTCCTACACCCTTCCTGTTTCAAGCGGTTCAGTTGTTCACAGTAGATGGTAGAATTAAGTGTCTGGCTATATGGGAGCAGCTCTTAGTGGTTGATTTCCTGTTATTGAAATACTACGCGAAATAACAATATATAGCTATACTCAGATATTTTGATTAGTAGGAAGATGAGTCTTGACGTACTTACAAGAAATTTAGAGGACTCGAAAGGGAGTCCAGGTCCTTCAAGCATTCGTTTCAATATTACATTGGATGGAAAATACAAAAGGAAAAACAAATGACTTTGCAATATTTGGGTAGCGGCTTAAGAAAACAATGCAATTAACATGAAAACGTGGAATGTAATATGAATGAACCAAGCAGAGTAAGTTCAATCTGTTTGGTTTATTAAAGTAAGAGAGTTAAAACATGAAACTAGTTGCTTATCAATAAAAGTGAAAATGGTAGATCTTATCAACAAATATAATTTCTTTATTCAATTTCGAGTTTCAATAATATATAGTATAAGTATTCTTGGTATTAATAAGAAAAGAACAATTGTGACATTCCCTAACTTCCCCTCGGAATATTTATCGTGGTAGCGCCATGATTAATTTGAGATGATAAGGAATTTATACGGAAAATGTCGGAAAAACATAATCAAACTCAGTTTTGTTTATAGCAAAATAAAAAAAATTCTAATAAATTATACAGTAATGGGCATTAGGATTTTGTTTGACTTTTGTTTCCGCAATAAACAAGATAATTTCTATGTTTATTATACGATACATATAAAATTACGGTTCGCATGCTTTACTTTAAGTATTTTGAGTTATATTATTCACGCCTTTATTACAATATAATCGCGCACTATCTATAAATTACTTGAACTATAGAAAGTTTTAATGCTCATCTTTCACGAAACACCATAAAACCAGATTCGCAACTTCGTTACGGTTCCGGAGTGAAACTGCTGGGTTTTAACGAAGCTCTGTGCACTCACCATTAAGTGCTTGTCTTTAATAGAGCATTTACTAGACATCTGGCATCAGCGCAGCTCTAGTGACCTCCTTTCGGCCGTATCGTAGGCAGAATCCATTTTATTACGAAAAACTTGCCCTTCTATACATGAAAAATGAGTCGATCGGATGTTTACGACGCGATTCGACTAACTTCATATTGAGCTGCCGAAAAATAATACTAAATTATAATAATAATAATCGCATTAAATTATTATAATTATAATTTGTCCTTGAGTATACTCTTATTTGTGCGTTTAACAATCAATATTTATTTATAATAAACAATAATAATTATAATAAATTATAATAATAATAATAAATAATACAAATTATTATAAAAATAATTAATCTAGTATTTTGTCCTTGCAGATGCTCGCATATGCGTGGTTATTCATTTGAGCACTACTTATGTACTCGTACACTTTATGCATGTATAATTTGTTTCGTGCAATAACAATTTGAAAAAGTACCCCTTTTTAATATTTTATTTAAGTTTATACATATAAATGTCTTCGGCTTCATATATACAACTGTCGGTGTCATTATATACAAGTTTCTACTTTTCTACTACTCGCTTTTTCATATTAGATAAGTAAAAATCATAAACTAGTATTTTTGATTAGTCCAAGTTTTAAGTCCAATGAAAGTAGACTTTTTAGTTTTGACACTGTCTTTTTAAATTGACCAGCAACCAAATTTTCATCGAAAATTTCACAGCTATAAAAATTTAGTGTAAGAGGAGAGTTTAGAGTAGGTAAAGACATGAGTGGTTCTGTCCCATATCGACCTGTAAACTTATTCACTAATCGGATATATACGTGAGATCATTCTTGCTGGATGCACTTTTCATAAACCGTTGTAACTAAAAATTTTTAAAAGGGTGTTTCAAACTTATTTTTTACCGACTTTCGCCTCACGTATTAAACTCTATATATGATTTAAGCAAAGCTTTCAGCTGAAAACACAAAAATCTATATATCTTTTTTATCCAAAAACCATTATCATTATTACAGTGTAAGGTAAATCATGATATTGTCATGAATTTCTTCAGCAAATTCTAAATCCACCCCAGTAATGAAGCCTGTATCTGATTTTGCTGTAGCATTGAAATATTCTCGATTAGATTCTTAGTCAATTCATGTAATTTTTCTAGTTAGCAGATGTTTTGCATTCACCCATCCATATAGATTATTATTATAATATAAAAGGGTTTTTTCCTTCTTTTTATCATATGGCGAACCCATTTATGGATTGCTTGCCTTTGCAGATCTATTAAAGCACTGATTATTCTTACTCGAATGCGTCATTCGGTGAATAATAACATATCAATATCTGTTAGAACTTGCAATTGAAGTTTAGAGAGACTTGTATAACAGTTAGCAGGACATAAGTCATAGGTTTCAACAGACGACTCTCGCAAAATTTGAAAGACATTGGCGAACAGTAGAACATTTGTTTTTAAGTATAGGTTATAATAATCCCTATTGCTTTCATATTGAACGTATTTCATACTTGAACAGCCTGCTTGTAGTTTTCATCAATAATCTATGAATTAGTTTATTTACTATAAAATTCATTATTTTCTGGTAGTTCTGTGCAATTTTTTCAACCCCTTTACAAAATCGTATAAAAATATATTTTTCATCTAAGAAGATGAATATTTTCATTTGAAAACCTAACTGTTGAAAATTCCTTTACTGCTAATGGTTCATTTTGTAGATATGATGCCCGTTTTTCTAAACATTATGCTACAAATCATCATAAATATATATAAATCTAAAGCTCACATCGCAGTTATTCATGAACTTTTGAAATATGTTTTCTTTGAATAAGAAATTAGACAAACTCGACCATTCAACAAGAAAAAGTACTGATTATAACTATTTTAAAGACTAAAAGACGACTGTTTGGATACTATGAACTTTGGAAGAGGTATGTATAATCTTCTCTTATATGGAGCTAATTTTCTTACGCCTAGAAATAAACTTAAAATACTTTTTTACGTCCAGCCTGAATTCTTTTCTTGCCACTGTTCCAAATGTGCAAAAAGAGAGCCTATATTACTCTATGTCATAAAATATTTCATATCTGTCAAGTCCTCAAGATTTTTCTATAAGGGAAACTGAGATATGAAATCAGAATTTACTTTTATTCCATTATACTTGTAAGCATACTTTGCTTATATTTTCAAAGATCTTTCCTACGCTACTTAAGAAGCTAAAAATATCTACATGATTCAAATGTACTACCAGACTTTTGTTTTCCTCCACTAGAGAGCTTCTATTCTTACATTTATTACCCTTATTACCTTCATACAGACATCAGTGATAGTTAATGAAAACGAATATCGTCTTTGCTCAACACGTGCATACTTTGTAACATTTCACGATAAAGATGTAAATGAAGTTGAATAGATTCAATTGAAGCCATTTTTAGTTTCTGACGTTGCCCGATTAATTTGTACGAAAAGGATAAATAAAGTGGCCATCTAAATAAACTTTTTTAATGAAATATAAACTTAAAAAAGCAAAAATAATAAAAGAGCATGATTCACAAGGCTAAATAAAAATAAATCTTAAACTAAACTTATTTTTCTGTGGCATAGCATGAGTATTCCTCCAAGTAAAATGTCTCTCTTTTAATGGAAAGCAAAGTGCTTTAATAATAGAAGAAGGAATATATTGTTTTTCTTACAGCCAATCCAATATCTGCCTTTTAATTCATTATCACGAACCATCCCCTTTCTTTTTTCATCACGCAATTGTAAAAGCGACTTTTCTGTGAATATGAATAGAAAATAAGAGTGTAAGCACGAAACTTTATATTTCTAGCAATCCTTCCAGCTTCTAAAATAAGTATATAGAAGTGCAAGATGTCAAGAATAGGGCAATATGAGGTAGTTTTTAGAAAAAATATCTTGCAGTATCCAGAATATAAGGTATCTTTCTAAGATAAATGAAAAATGGTTTCATAAGCTTCATTGACAAAGAATTTAGTTTGCTGAATGTATTTCTCTAAGCCAACATTTTCGTAAAACAATTTATTTCGGGTGAAAAAAACGATTTACTGGTTGCAACGCGAATACAATAGAATTGAATGAGATTCTCGCGACACTCCTTATCACAGACTCAAAAGGATATTAGAGATTTGTTACATTGGAATGCATATACATGAAGGCATGAAAAATGAAAGAATATCCAAGTAATTTTCAAACTTTTTCAATCATTTTTATATTTTTCTTATACGTAAAAATAATTGCAACCAATATAAAGTGAAGGTCAACACGTGATGTTTGACAATCCTTAATTATGCAGAAGACAATTATCAATGTGTACGATCTGGAATGTGTTAATAATACGCAACAGGCTTCAAAATTATTTGAGTGAAAACTGTGGACGAGACTAAAGTGAATAAGGCCAACAATATAATATTAATTTGTATTTTACTATAAGAAAATATATTAATAAAGTATATTCATAAAAAAATCATAGCAAATTTAATTATATTTTCTATTCTTATGTGACGTCCCGCCTATTATTAATCCCATTTCCGCCCCGATGTTAAGTAATATATATAAAATTTAATTTCTGAACAAGTTAGCATGATTATTTGGAAATAACAGGGTGGCTTTTAGGAAAGGATTGTGTAGGTGCACAATCCTTCCGCGTAGTTTTCTCTATTATTTGTAAGATGTGAAGAAAGCAATATTAATTGAAGAATAAATATTTTTATTACGACTTACTCTTATTTTTGTTTCGGCAGTACAGCACAGTCGCCAACGATCTTAACACAAATCTTATTGTTATTTGCGAGAAGAAGAAAAAATATTACTAACTATAATTAGCCTAAAATCTAACATAACCTAGACCTAAAGTCGAGAGACAAACGGGAGTAATAAAAAAATCTAAGTCCGGAGAAATATCCAAGGCGAGGAACCAGGTAAAAAAATTAAAAAAGTAAGTTTAATTTATTAAATTAAGTCCGAAAAAAGTTAAAAATTTTTTAAAAAAAAAAGTTCGGAAAATGTAAAGAATTTTCTAAGTCGAAAAAAGGTTAAAGAGTGGCGGAAATACGAACAATTAAAAATCAAAATCGGCAGTGCTCTTTCGTCTTTAGGGTGCACGTATATACTCGATCTTATGATAAATTCCGAGAAAATTAGGCTCTGAGTGGAAGAAAATCAAAGAAGGAGAAATTTATAAACAAATCCTTCGTTCGATTTCTTACAACGTATTTTATATAGAAAATAACATTCGGATTGGATGTTTTAGTTATGTATAATTTCATCTGATTTGTTTAATTAATGTTAACTTACTGATGTTGCTATTAATAATGTAATAGTAATTGGATCTTAAACTAAAATTTCGAAGAAAAAAAAATGTTTTTTTATGAAAGATTTGCGGTATGATATCTTTAAGTTATAACTAATATATATATATGTATATAAATATATGTATTTATATATATATATATATATATATATATATATGTATATAAATATATGTATTTATATATATATATATATATATATGTATATAAATATATGTATTTATATATATATATATATATATATATATATGTGTGTGTGTGTGTGTGTGTGTGTGTGTGTGTGTGTGTGTGTGTGTGTGTGTGTGTGTGTGGAGTAGTAATTTCTTAAAATTAATTGTTAACTTATTATTAACATTTTAGTTAAATTAACTTAATCATAACATACACACACGCGCGCGCGCGTATGTACACGTTTATTAATATATATATATATATATATATATATATATATATATCATGTCATACTTCATATCATATCATATCATACTAGTTTATATAGACAAAGCGTGATTTTGTTTGTACACGATAACCGATTGCTCTGAAATTTGACATATAGATTTTATATTATCTTGCTAAGGATATAGGCTATGTTTTTTATTGAAAATCATTTTACTTTCACCAATAAATTAAGTTAATGGTTTTAACAATCAGTTCCACCAGCGGCCACTAGGCGGCGTCTTGAATCACGAACATCAACTCAAAATAGTCCACTTAAAGTATTAATACGTGGCCAGCTCAAACGAATGTTCATATTCAACTTTAGGATTCGTATCCTAAAGAAGGTGTGGCGTTAATCGATGTAACCTTTTTTATTCTTCAGGTTAATCTGATGCTACTCTCACACCTTATGGATATTTTTTGATTTTTGTAAATTTTATTTTCTCTTATGTGGGAAAATCTCTCTCTCTCTCTCTCTTTCTCTCTCTCTCTCTCCCTCCCTCCTTCCTTCTTTTATAAATAGTTCTGTTTACCAAATCATACTGAATATTGTTTGTGACGACAAATTATGTTTTTATTTTTCTACATTATATTAAGTTCAAAATTGTGACAAGAGACTATGTATTCTACCTCCCCAACACAAAACTCTCTATAGCAGTTGTCCCCAGACATTTCGAATAGTCCGAACATGATACTCTCCGAGAATGTCGTCTCGAGACACTTGGACATCTTTTTCTATCGCTGGAACACGAAAATACAATTTTCTCCATCGAAGCCTTATATATCTATATATTTTATAAAATGGTCGGCAAAATATCAAGGTTTTGAAGTGGACGCTATATTGAAGTAACTTTTTATACAGAAGCGACGATAGGTAAATTACGGTCAATTATTTATAGCAATATAGATTTTTATATATAGAGTACTTTTTATTTAGATATTATTGAATTGATTATGAAATCGGTTAAATTATTATCTCGGGCAAAGCCGAGGCGGGGGGTGCTAGTATATATATATAATCCAAAAAAATAGTTTCAAATTATTTGGGAGAGAGATTTACGTAGAAATTATTAATCGGCATTTTCTCCTCTCGTACTTTTCCACAGTAGTGGAAGTAAGCCATCGCGTTTCATATGCGGCGGGCCGGCGCCTGCGATATTTTGTTTATCATACATGATGAACTTTTTTCGGCTTTTATATTGCATTAAAGTACGTTTAATTTCTTCATCATTGTTTGTGCTCCCTTGTTTCTTTTTCATAAATTAATAATAATTTTAAATATGGCTGGACACAACACTTACAGTAGGACTTGTATTAATATTTCTTGTAGTAAGAAAATCGAAAATTAAATCTGTTTGATCTTGTTATTTTACTATAAATGGCATTAACAAATATTTATAAAAAAGCTATTTCTATCTCATTAGTTTTTAAAATAAATTTAAAACATTTGTTTACTTTTTTTGTTAAGATTGAAAAAATCGCGTTTAGAAAAATCGAAATTGAAAAGAATACTCATGGCTTTCTACAATTGCAAGAGGAATATTCACCAGGAATTCATTTCATCTGCTAAAATGGTGAATGCTGTGTAATCTTGGTGTTCGGAGGAGTTTACTTGCCCATCGTGTTCTGTCAGAATATCGTGAAAGTGGAAGCTCGCGTTTATGACGCGATAATACGCCGTCCCACCGACCGACACTGGTGACTGATTTTTTTATCAAAAACGGGATTCTGACAGTAAATCACTCACTGTATTCATATGATATGACAGCTTATGACTTCCACTTATTCGATAAATTGCATTTGGCGATGAAAGGAAAACGTTACAAAGAGGACATCCGACTGGTAAAAAGTGCTATTTTGAAGATGGTTCCGGTAAACGACATGAAATAGTTATTTGACACATGTTCGAACACGAGAAACTTTGTATTGACTCCGAAGGGGACTATTTTAAACCAAATAAATGAATTTCACTAATATAATTTATTTTTTGTTCTATGAAAAATTTGGAACTTTTGAAACAGAGCCAGTTTTACAGTCTTTATACAATAATATATTATACTAATATAATGACAGTTAAACTATTCTTGTTCAAAAAAACTCCCGAAGAATCGGAACTAAAAATCTACTACTAATAATAAAATCAAATCAAGAAGATCATGTTCTGCATATGGTGGGATCAAAAGGTATACTACTAACTGCTTCTAAGTGATTACACCATCAAAGGACCATTGTATCAAACCCAACTTATTCGTTTGAAGCGAGCATTATATGAAAAACGGACAGAATATCATTTTTCATCATGATAACGCTAGACCACATGTTGCGGCTTCAATCAAAAGCTATTTGGAGACTAGTGGATGGAGAATTCTGTTTCGCCTGCGTTATGGTCCAGTCTTGGCAATATCTGACTACCATTTGTTTCGATACATGCAGCATTCTCTTACGTGAACATGCTTCAGTTCAGTAGAGGAATCAAAAATTGGTTTGATAAATTTTTACGCTCGAAAGATGAGAAAGTATTTTGGTCCGGAACTAAGAAATGACTAGAAACATGGGAAAAAGTGTATAGCTTCCGATGGAATAGACTTTCAATAAAGGATATGTAACCATTTTTTCTAATATAACCTCACATTTTGGACAAAACGCTGGAAATTTACTTGTACATCCATTACTATTTGTATTGTACGGCTAACATGCAACTTATTTACTCATAACTTCATAAACTGATTAAAACAATTCGCAACTCTTCGGCTTCTTATAATAGATAAAATTAAAGCGTTAATAATAAATTTCTATATACCCTACATTTACTCCCTTTTAATATGTTCCTGATAAAAATTTTTATTCTAAAATTTCTTATAAAAATTTTCTGAAAAAATATTTCATTTCTTGCATCAAAAGGGAATAAATTATAATTTCCTAAGATTTATTTTTTAGCATTTATATCATTTTAGTATTGACAATAAAGAACATTCTTTATAATATTTCAAAAGAATCTGTAGAAAATGCAAGAGATACAAAAATATTCATAGAATAATGATTAAGATAATGTTAGATTTGATGAATCAGAATCTACTAAATTTAAAATGTCCATTAAGTTAAGTATAATTTCTAAAGTTTATTCCATAGAAAAATACGAATATTCTATTCAAATTAATAAATATTTTCATTGGTCTTACAGTCCAATTAAATCAATCGAAAATAATACGTATTGATATCAATAAATATTTTTATGAATATTAATAGATCAATGTACAAAAATAATAAAAACAAAAAATAAAAATTAAAAATTATATTGACATTCGGATTGTTCTTGTATAAAAACACCTCCGTAACCTAATCTGAAAATAAAAATATTAGCTGAAAAAAATTTTATGTTATAATGTGCAATCTGACTGTCCCCACCACCCTTACCTAATTAAAGATGTAGTCGAACGTTTAGAGCTCGCTACGGTTCCTCATCAGGGAATAAATTAAACCTTATATTCTAATCTATATATACCTTATCCCCAGTACCAAGTTTAGTAACTTAAATATAAAATCTCCCTCTACTTTAATAAGGAATGATAAATCTTATCTAATTTACTAGACTCTAACATTAAATTCACATTATTTTGATTCTTGGAAATGTGAATACTGTCAAGACTTCTCCTTTTATATTTATAACTAATGCAATGCTCTAAAATATCCACATTCACAAAATCAAAAGAATGTACAAACTTTAAACAATGCTCCTTTACACCGGAAGTAATATGTGAACTACGTAAACTATATTTGTTTATATTTGTTCATCAATTCTCTTTTTGAAATATCTACCTGTTTGTCCAATGTAGTATTTATTACAATCCATACAATTAACTTTGTAAACAACTCCAGATTTTAAACATAAATCATCCTTATCTTTGGAATTATTAAACAACTTACTTAAATTATTGCTATTTTTATAGAAAATTTGAATGTTTTTTTTTAAGATGGATAGCGGGAAGTTCATCTGCCATTGTTCGACGGCCAGTGGCTCTCGCCAACTGTGACTACCGCTGGGACCGGCTCCAGGGTATGCAGGATTCTAACCTACTAAACCCACTTACAATATCAGGGTGCAAATAGATGCTCGGAACACTTAGCTACCGCCATTGTATTCCTTTCCCTGATTAATCTTCCATGGTTTATGTTACATTCAGTTCTCTGCAGCAAGCCCGAAGACTGAGTGCATCCACCTTGGAGAAACTCTCGTAATCGAGGTTATATTCTTCCAACCTCTTTAAACGACATCCCGTTAAATTAGGGCACATGCAAAAGAAATACCTCGAAGTTTCCTCCTCCTTCCCACACCATCTGCAGAGGTTACTGTTTCCTCTGACCTTGTGTGTATAACACCGTAAGTAGCTGTGTCCTGTTGTAAATTCCAGGATTAGCTTTGCTTCACGTTTATTTAGTTTGATGATCCTTTATGCCCATCCGCAGATCTTGCTGCCAAGAAGGTCTTTGGACCATCTGTATCCACGTGAGTTTTCACGTTGTTAATTTTAATTTCTCAAGGCTTCTTTCTATCGCAGTGCATCCCTCTTGGTAGGGTACAGTGGCATCCTTTCCCCGATGGCACTCCACGATGAACATCCTTGTTTTGCCATAATGTCTGCTTTCATGATTCCCTTACGAGCCGATTGTTTCGGTATCCATGTAACACAGACCTTATTAACCCTGGCCAAGATATCTAGAGCAATTTTTGCCTCTTTAACCAGTATTGAGGTAGTGCACGGTTGTTCGAGGGCCTTCAGCGTAGCCATGTTGTTGTGCATATTTTTATGCATCTGCCCTTAATTCTCTTCTGCATTAATCCGCTTGCACAGGGTTCAATAGTAGCCATTTCTGCCTGAAACATTGTGTTATATCTATTCAGCCTGAAGGCTGAATTTAAGCTGCGTTCAGGTCCATATATATCGAATCCAGTACCAACCTCTGTTCTGGATCCTTCTGTAAACCAGATATCACCTCCCAATTTGAGGTCATTGTTCCAATCCTCTCTACTCGGTATCTTGATCTTTTATCGTCGCCCGAAGCAAAGAGTCTTGATTATAAGATCCTGAGAGTATCCAAAAATTGGGCCACCCAGTATTTCTCTGCAAATGGTAGCATGTCCACTTGCAATACTATCCCACTGACCGCTACATATCATTCTATAAGCCGATCTGGCAGCCGTTCTCGTTATTTCCAAGTCCAGCTGTCCAGACCTAGCATCATCCTGACAGCACCAGTAGGGGTACTCCTTTTCAATCCAAATGCTCTCCTTAGCGAGACTGTCTCTGTGTGATCCAGGACCCTCGCAGAGGATTTATTCTCGATCACTTTCCACCACACCAAGGCAGTATGCATTCTCAGGTATTGTCCCCACGATAGTTTCTTATCTAGGTATACACCTAGATATTTAACTCCTTTCATATACGGTATACCTTGCCCGCGGAAGTTGACGCAAGATTTTAATTTGCTTTTGTATTTCCTAGTAAAGGCTACAACCTCGGTCTTGCTTGGATTGATCCCCAGGTATCACTCTTGACACCAGTCACTGACCTTTACTAAAGCCTCCTGAAGAATTTCAGGTAATATCTCCTCATACTTCCCCCTTACCAGTATTGCAAAATCATCTGCGTATACGACTGCGAAGATTCTTTCCTCTTCAAGCATACGCAGTAAACGATCAGCTACAAGATTCCACAGGAGAGGTGAAAGTACCCCTCCTTGTGGACGTCCTTCATTGACTGTACCTCTTACGAGTTTACCCTTACATTCACTATATAGCTCTCTATTACTTAAGGAACTCATTATCCACCTTCTGATAGAGGGTTTTATTCCGTTAGCATATAGAGCATTGTCAATGGCAATCCTAGTGGTGCTATTGAAAGCACCTTCTATATTTACGAAGGCACCTATTACAGTTTCCTTCAAGCTCCAAGCCTTCGCAATGTGTTTGACCACTGAGTGAAGAGCTGTCTCAGTGGACTTGCCCGTCGTGTAGGCATATTGCCTACTTGAGATTGCGTTATTGATCAACACTGTTTGCCTTATATGTCAGTCTACTAACCTCTCTATCGTTTTTAACATGAATGACGTCAGACAAATCGGTCTGAAGTCCTTCACCGATGAGTAACTATCTCTCCCAGGTTTGTGAATGAAAGAAACACGAGATGTCTTCCATGTCTCTGGTATATACCCAGTTGCGATACTGCCTATAAATTCCCGTAATGAGTTTTAAAATACTCTTATACCCGACCTGTAACATCTTAGGGAAAATGCCATCAGGTCCTGGTGTCTTATACGGTTCAAAGGAGTGAATCGCCCATTTTATCTTCTCCGGACTCACAATTTGAACAGCCGTTTTCCAATCCTCACCCACCAACCGTTCCGTCATGGTGTGATGTGTTTGATTTTAGTAGTTCCTGATGAAGTTACCTGCTGCGTCTCGTAAATGTTACAATCGATAGTTATTATCCTTTCTTAGGATTTTAGCCAACTTGGCTACATCAGACAGGTTCTCGGTTCATGTGCAGAAATTCCTCAATGCTTCTCTTTTAGCAATGTACAGTTCTCTTTTGAAATCGCCCATTGTTTTCTTATACATGGACCATCCCTCAGAGTTTTTCGTCTTGGTTGCTCTGTTGAAGGCCTTGTGTGCCTTTTTTCTCAGCGCCTCTAGTTTTCCGTTCCACCAGTATGTGCTGTGAGGTTTTCTAGCAGGCTTCAATGGACAGTTGTTTTCGTAGGCTCTGGTAATTGCTGTCTGAACTTGACATAATGTCCAGTCTAGCTGAAACTCAGTGCCATATTCTCCTTTAAGATGAGCAATGCTTTCACGAAGTTCGTCCTTAAATAGTTCCCAATCTGTATCTGTTGGTTTTCTCCTCGCCATGGCTTTTTGTTTAAGAATTTTATTTTCTGTGCTCCACTCAGGTTCCAGTTCATGCCCGCGCTTTCATATGCACTTGTCTCCCCCTATTCAGTGGCCTGAACAGGTCTCGGTGCCTCCGAGATGGTTTCTGTCGGTATCAACGCCCGACTTTCTTCCATACCGTGGTCTCCCTCTGCTTCCATTTCAGTGTTTCCAGATTTGTTCATTCTGTTCCCACGAGTATTGCGGATATATAAAATCCACCCGGCTAGGGCCGCACTACCGGGTAAGGCCTGTACTGCGACAGGATTCGGCCTGGTTTCCCGAAGGAACCGTTTACAACACAATAATCTTTGTGCCATTCGTTCTTCAGCACGGTATCTAACACTTTGGATTAGTGTCGAATTCGCAGACCGAGAGTCGCCATTTTCTCAGCCACAGGCTGCTTCTTGGTTACCCGAGGAGCCTTACCCTCCTCCCTGACTCACATCCATACACTCTCAGTATCGTCCAACCATTCTCAAGATAGCCCGTTTATAGGGATCCTCCCATCGGGTAGTTTGGAGAGCCCGTTTATAGGGATCTGAATTCCCGATCTAAGTGCTCGTGAGCCAGGGAATGATGCGGAACACTCAGTGTTTTACAAATCCAAAAAAAAAACTGATGTAGTACATCCACCAAGCGCTCCTTCTTGCTCCCCCGGCTTAAGCCTTCTCACCCCGTCACGATCATGCAGCCCCTAGAGAAGGAAATTTGAATCTTATATTTCCGAAAATTTCTTTTAATTCTTTCAAGTGGTAAGTAAGGGTGGTGGGGACGGTCAAATTACACTTTGTTAACATAAAATTTTTTTCAGCTATTAGGAGTGTGAATAAGTCTTTCCCGTTTTTTGTAAGAGATGGCGCCACCAATACTGTGCGAGTATTCAATCGTTACATATGTCATAATCAAAGCTTATTCATATGTCAACAATTCCATACTAACACATTAGTTAAAATTTTTTCGCATCATAAATTTTTGATATCGTGAAAATGTCGAAATTTGAGCCGAGTCGACGTCATTTGCGGGAAGTTTCACTTTATTGGTTCAATTTGAAGAAATCTGCTGCCGAGACGCATCGATTGCTTCAGGAGGCTTATGGAGAAGGTTGTGTCGATGATTCAAGTGTTCGCGGATGGTTTCGACGCTTCAAAAGCGGTGATTTCGACATGGAAGACAAGGAGCGTTCCAGGCGGCCGCAAATCTTTGAAGATCGAGAATTGGCGACTTTGCTTGATGAAGATTCTTGTCAAACGCAAGAAGAACTTGCTGAAGCATTGGGAGTTGACCGAACAACTATTTCCAAGCGTTTGAAAGCCATGGGAATGATCCAAAAGCAAGGAAATTGGGTGCCGTACGAACTGAAGCTGAGAGACGTCGAACGGCGTTTTTTCACTTGCGAACAGCTGCTTCAGCGACATAAAAGAAAGGGTTTTCTGCATCGTATCGTGACTGGCGATGAAAAGTGGATACATTACGATAATCCGAAGCGAAGAAAATCATGGGGACTACCCGGCCATGCATTATCATCGACGGCCAAGCCAAATATTCATGGCGCCAAGCTCATGCTCTGTATATGGTGGGAACAGCTAGGTGTGGTTTACTATGAGCTTCTGAAACCGAATGAAAGGATCACAGGCGAGGTCTATCGACGACAATTGATGCGTTTGAGCCGCGCACTGCGAGAAAAACGGCCACAATACTCCGACAGGCACGACAAAGTTATTTTGCAACATGACAATGCTCGTCCACATGTTGCACCGCCGGTGAAAACATACTTAGAAACGCTCAAATGGGAAGTCCTACCCTACCCGCCGTATAGTCCAGACGTTGCTCCGTCTGATTACCATCTCTTCAGATCGATGACGCATGGCCTGGCTGACCAGCACTTCCATTCCTACGAGGAAGCCAAAAAATGGGTGGATGACTGGATAGAGGCCAAACCGGTCGAATTTTTTCGCAACGGGATTCGTATGTTGCCAGAAAGATGGGAAAAAGTTGTAGCTAGCGATGGCCAATACTTTCAATAATTCATTTGTAACTATTTTTTCACAATAAAGGCTCAAAATTTGAAAAAAAACGGGAAAGACTTATTCACATACCTGATAATATTTTTATTTTCAGATTAGTCTACGCGGTTATTTTCTACAAGGACAATCTGACTGTCTTTATAAATTTGAATTTATATTTTTTATTTTTATTATTTTTGTGTATTGATATTATTACGTATTATTTTCGATTGATATAATTGTACTATAAGACCAACGAAAATATTTATTAATTTGTATATAAGCAGTCGACAAAAGCACAATTAAAATATTTTATTGAACTTTAATTCACATTATTTCATATGAGATTTGTATTAATATATTTGTCTTTTTAATAGTTTACTTTTTATCAAAATATATACCAATTCTAATAGAATAACATTTATAGTCGTTAAAAATAGGCTAATGCGTATTGTGACGAATATCTTATATTTCACTTTTCATGAGCATGATATATGCTATAATTCAAAATACTCACTTGGTTAACATGTCAACAGCACCTTTTGAAGCAGAGTATACAGCATGATCATGAAATGCTACTTGGCTTGCTTGAGATGAAACATTAACAATGCTGCCAGAAACATTTCTTTCTATCATATCTTTAACAATTATTTGTGAAATATTAACTATTGGCTTAAAATTAACTTCAAAAGTAAGATCAAGCTCATCGGGTGTTGCAGAAAGAAAAGGTTTTAAGCACGCCACACCTGCATTGTTCACTAAAAGATCGATCGGTAGAACATTTTTTACTGCTTTACGGGTTTCAATCCAGTCCGTAATGTTTACGCATACAATTTCAATTTGTGGAAATTCTTTTGATAATGTATCCAGATGTTCTTTGGTTTTCGATAATGCAACAACAATTGCCTTTAGTTTTGTCAAACGTATAGCCAGATCTCTACCAATTCCTATAAATATAAAAAATAATATATAATGTTCATTATTTTTGTTCGTTGACAAGTATTTTTATTTATGAAAAACCTTATATAGATGGTATTAATAATTAAATTCTCAAATAGTAAATAATTATTTGAACAAATTTAATTATTTAATATAAATTTAAGTAAAGTGTATTTAGTTATTTTAATTAGATTGCATCAAATTGCAAAAATTCTATACTCTTTTGTAGCACCCTGAAAATATTATTTATTCCATAGATAACTAGCGATTCACGCCCTACTAGTAATCGATCGGAACTAGCACCACTATACATTACTGCCTATGTTTGTAAATCATACATACTATATTTTATTTGTTAAATTGGTCTGTAGGATATACATATTCTTCTTCGTATCTATTTATTATAATTTTTGTATATTCTAATTTATTTTGCAAGAATAGTACATTGTTACTATTGTCTTACACATATATATAATATTCATTAGGCATTTCAAGTATTAAATTTATTTTATTGTTAAATAAACTATTAATTAACTTTATATAACATTCATAAATTATTTACATTTATCTTTCTAATTATGCTTTATTAGACGTATATACTCATGCATATATATAATATAAATGGTTTCATCTTTGTATTTTTTAGCGATGGGGGAAGTAGCCTTGCGAGTCTGAGTTCGGCCTTTTGCTACTTTCAGCGACTCATATTTATGTTTATAAAAACACAAAACTTTACTAGGCGATCGGAATCAACTCCGTAGAAGGGAGTAACTTCAGTTTAATTGCGTATACTTTTACGCTTAAGAATTCTATGTTTTTCTTCATATAATATGTATCGCAGCCCCCACCGGTTGTTGCCAACTTGTCGTATGCCCTATGGACCGGTGCGGCGACTTGTCTGGGAGTTCCGGGCAGCTGACCTGGCAATGGCTGTGGGTGATAGGAGGCTCGGCCTTTGGGCGGAGCATGTTGGTGAAATCGGGCTGATGCAATAAACCGCCTCTCTGGCTACAAAAGTTACCATCCCAGCGGAACCCTCAAAGGGGTCCTGCTTGGACCTCTACCTCAGCTAGTGTTGGGCCTAAGACATAAATGACTCCATCGGATATCTCGTTTCTCTAAATTAACTTGCACCACTGCAAAGACGCCTTTCCCATTATGTAGAGGAGTTTGGTGGGGGTGCGCACTTGCATATCACTAATCTAAGAACCTTGGATAGTGAAGGGCGCGATAAGGGGAATAGAGTCTGGGATCACGTGTATCAGAGACTCAGAGTCGCTAGGGCCTAGAGTGGGTATCCTGACAAAGGGTGTAAGTGTTGTGCCCATGCTCGGCCTCTGTACTGGAGACCTAATATTCTCTTTGGGGATACCCAATGAGGAGGAACTAATCTGGGTCCAGGTTCCTAAGCGCACATATTCGCATGGATACAAGAGGTCCGTCGAGAATAAGCTGAAGAATAGAATATAAGGTGGCATAGAAAACAAGGTTGTCTAAAAGAAAAAGCCAAGAGTCTTCGTAAAACAACCAGGCGGAAAAATGGAGAATCTGCTTGGAACGCGGACAAATCGTCTAGGGACGAATATAGATATGCTGTAAGGACGACCGGAGAGAAAAGTTGGAGGAATTATTGTGAAAGCATCTACGAGGGAAAAGAAGCGGCCATGTTGCACTGGATTCATTCAAAGAATCTTGATGTCATCCTTGGCACGTCAAAACATTCCGACGGCAATTATGCAACATCGCATGAAGAAACGATAAGATACCTCATCCAAGCACACTTTGCTAAATTCTGTGATGCAGAACATAAGGAGAGCACAACAGTACATGAGGAAATCTGGTCTGGGTATGCTATACGCAGTGCTAACCGGGCGCTGGCAAACCAGATTGTTACACCTGATAGAGTCAGATGGGTCATTAGGTCGTTTGGCCCATTTAAAGCACAGGGATTTAGTGGACCGGATAGATTTTATCCCTTTTACAAAGAGCTGAAGATTCCATCGTTGGTCCGATATAAAAATTACTAGGGCAAGTATCACTTTCGGTCATGTCACAGTTAGATGGCTAGGCACAAGAGTGATATTCATACCCCAAGCCGGCACAAGCGGTGATACATCCACCCCTATGGTGCCTCGTGGTGAACGATCTTTTGAATTAACAACATGGGTTGTACGGTTGTTGGTTATGTCGGTGACATCATGGTGATCACCAGAGGACCTTTTCTAGACCCCCTTATGGGGATCATACAAAGTATCCTCAACGTTGTGTACAGATGGTGCAGATAGATATGTCTGACTATTAATCCAAGGAAGACTGCAACCATAGTCTGCACCAGAAAATACAAATGGAATAGAGAATGCAACTTCGCTATAGGAGGACAACCCTTGACCCTCAAGAAACAAGTGAAATACCTAGGTGTTATCATCGATAGTAACATATCGTGGAAAAATCACCTGGAACACACAGCTGACAGGTTGAGGACTTGCCTGTGGAAGATTAGAAGGGCCATAGGCTGGATGTAGGGCCTTTAACCAGATAGGATAATGTGGATATATGAGGCACTTCTAAAACCCCGACTAACATATGTTGATATAGTGTGATGAGAAAGAACGGCATTGTCCACTACTGTTAGCACATTCGAGAGAGTTAGGAGTCTGGTAGTGAGAAGCATCTCAGGCGCGATAAGGTCTACACCTACTGCGGCGCTAGGCATGCTCCTCAAGATAGAACCATTCACATTGACTTTCTCGTATGCGGCTGCAAAAGCCGTCCACAGATTCAAAAGCTTACTCGGAAAGGTTAGCAGGAAGGGGCCACCACAGCTCCCCAAGGGACTGGACAGAAAGGCGATTTTATAAATAAAGGTTCCTCAGAAGCTTCCTCTTCGACAAGAAATATAGAATCAGTGTTCCATCCAAAGAAAAATGGAGATCTGCGTTAACAAGCATCCTAAACATTAAACAACTGTGGTTCACAGACGGCTCTAAAAGTGACAGGCGTGCAGGTGCAGAGATGTACTGCTGAAGTAATGGCAGGGGAACAATCGTCTATTTGGAATGATACCCCACCGTTTTTCCAGCTGAGCTAATGACAATAATGAAAGGGGCTTATTTGCATCTGCTTAGACAGTAAAAGCGCATTACAAGCGCTAAATAACTATACTACAAAATCCAAGCTGGTTAGACTGTTTTCAAGTTCTGAACAGGTTAGCTACTGTGGGTACCAGGTCATCAAATGATCAAGTAACATCGTGGTGCCGGATGCTCATGCCAAAATGGGAACTAGAGCTGCCTATAATGGCCCGGAGCTGGCTGTAGGACTTTGCAACATCCTCATCAAAGGAGGGATAGAGGGATGGGTAGCGGAAGAAAATAGTCGACAATGGGAGGAAAATGGGAAATCTAGGCAGACAAAAGCCTTCATTACCATTAAAAACGCTAAGGACTGAGCCAAGAGTACTCTTGGTCTCAGTAGAAGAAGGTACTTATCGAGATCCTCATGGGTCACAGTAAACATAATGCTCACAAGTGCAGGATGTGTCTCACAAGAGACCCCTCCGGTCGCTTTTGTCACACAGAGGATGAAATCCCTGAACATATTCTGTGTCACTGTCTAAACATATCTGGAAGGAGATGGCAGTATTGAATGGCTATAGCCTTGGATGTGGAGGGCATTGAGGCTAGCATGGCGAATAGAATACTTTTGTTCTGGGGGGTCTGTCGATTATAGCGACTGTTGGCCTTAGGGAGCGACGCGAAGGAATTCACATGCGTCCAGGATCCGGAAGGCCCAACTCCGTAATTATACAAATAATTATAATAATAATGTATCGTAGGCAACGTCGCCAGATACAATGGCTTCTCATTTCTGTTCGGTACTATATATATATAGTGACGAGTGTCAGAAAGCGCCAGCGCCGACTTGTTCAAGAAAACGAAAACGACGCGCGTGCCATCCCATGACGAGAGAAACCTGAAGGCACTCGCGTGCGCGCCGTCGCACCTTGTGCTTGGCACCGCCTAGATTCACGTCCCCTTACTTAACCACTCCATGAGTCACGCGCAGCGGCCTGCGCAGGGGCATTGATGTTATGTGCATAAATGAACCAGATTACAGACTGAGTTAATAATACGTTTACGAAACATACAGTGAATCTAAAATAATTGTAACAAAATAATTATTAAAAATTAGCAAATCTTAAACAATATCAATAAATAATAATAAAAAAATACTGCTAATACAGATAATGAAACTGGAAAAACTAAGTGATTTAGATTATATTATAAATAAAAATACTGACTCTGAAGAAAGAAGGATGTATAATAGTGAAAAAAAATTATAAGTAAATATACTAAATTTGGTGAAGTAACTATTAATAAGTTTGACAACAAGATCAAATAATAAATCTGAAATAATAGCAAGAAAAAATACTGAACCTATTATAACTAAAAAACAATAAATCCAGAAAGAAGCAGTTTGTAAATAAAATAATGAAATTGAAAAAGAAGCTACGAATAGTTTGAAGATATTACAAAGAATAATAATGATTGTCAAGATGAGCAAACATACTGAAAATATTAAATGTATCTGAATGTGCAACTGTGAATAATTTTGCAAATAAGGAGAGGGGTTTCTACAAGAGGGGTATTAGGAAGTTGCCGTCTAAATGGAAACAGATTATCGAACAAAACGGCGCATATTTAAAGTAAATTCGACCACTGTAACACTTTTTTTAAAGCATTGAATGGAGAGTAAAAAAGTGGAAGGGATATATCTGACAACCTAATATTTGTAGGTATATATATATATATATATATATATATATATATATATATATATATATATATATATATATATATATATATATATATATATATATTGGTAGGTATATATATATATATATATATATATATATATATGGGAGTATATGTGCGTGTGTGTATACATATATATGTATATGTATATATACCTACAAAGATTTATGATTAAAATAATAATCATGAAATTCAGCAACAATCAAGTATTATTCATAATTTAATTTTTCACCTGTAATTAATTATGGACTATACTTTCATGAATGCCTTAATTTTTTTCAGATACAAAATAAAACACAGAGAGAGGTGGGTGCATATGTCATTAAATTTTTTTTACTCCGTTTGAATACGCACCAGATATGCCTAATTTCCGGCATTAAATAACTAAAGAAGATCTATTTACGAAGTTGAGTTTAGAAGTTAGGTTAGAGTATTTTATACAATATAATGAAATACCAATGAAGATTGACCTCTATACAAGAATACTTCTTATATGCGCGTCGTCTCATTAGAAAGTGTGCTTTGCCTTAATCCATAAGATTACGCTAAGATTAAAATTTAATGGATTAATATCAGCTGTAAATTAGGTTTTGCCAGCAGTCAGGTACATTACGGGGTGTTGTTATTTATTGGCATAATGAAAGCAAGAATATGTTTTCCTTGTAATCGGCTGTATGAATAATCAGTAATGAAAATATGTTGATTTAATTCTAATATAAAAAATTCTAGAAATGAAGTTGATAAATACAAGATTAATAAAACTAAATATTCTAAATGTATCCATTTAAATTAACGCAAAATCAATTATGAAATTTAATAAGAACGAATCACTATACTTAAAATATGTACATTAAAATATATTACACAGCAAGTATATATAGAAATTTAACGAAAGTTACTCTCAGTATATTTTTAGCTAAATAACATCGTTTTTATTTTAAATTGGATAAGTGATTTTAGTAAGTATATTTTAGATTTATTAATTTTTGTTAAAAAAAAATATATTTACGTTCATATTATACAAGTACCTAAGGGTACCGTATGTACATATATTTTACAGTTTATCCAATGCAATCTAAAAATTTCATTTATTGTAACAAAATATTATTGTTTTTTCTTGAGAAAGTCAGTATAAAATACACATAAAAAATAAGTATACAAAATACATAAAAATTTTTTTCGCAAATATAATATGAATTTTTTAAAATTCGGTAAATTTACTCTAAAATCTCATACAATCTCATGCAATATTTTCAAAATTTCTAAGTTTTGTAGCGCACGGTCAAAACTGTACTTCCTATTCCCGCACTAGTAGACAAATTAACTTTACAAGTGATTGATTTAGTCAATTAAAAAAATTTATAGATATTTAATCTTTAGAGTATCGCCTATCTTCTTCATTAGTTTAAAAAATCTATTTTACAAAAATGCTGTGTCTATGTTAGATCAAAAGTTATGAAATACGTAAGACAAAGCACGCTAAGCATGTGTTAAAATTTCTCAGATGCTTGTAAATATTTTCCAATTTCAATATTTATTATATTAAATACGGCTTGGATATGTTTATTTATTAGTTTTATAGAGTAGAATAATGAGAAGGCTTTTTAAATTCTCAAAATTGCATGAGCCTGTCACTTGGAATCACAGCAAAGTTGATTTTCCTATTACTGGGAGATTGAGACCTATAAACTGTAGCATCTGCCCCGGATCGGCTCGCATCTGCATTAAACTCGAAAATATTTAATAACATTTTATCGAATACATAGACGAGCTTTTTTAAAAATGGTTTCTGTAGATGAAAGACTACAGAACATAATAATATTGATTACAATCGATTTCAGGTTGATGCGGGCATATTACATTTATTTAAAAATTTCATTGTTTATACTTTTAAGTTTATACTTTTAACTATTTACAATTTTTTTAAATTTTATTTTAAAGATTACATAGCAAAGTATGTGAATGAATAAAGTTCGGCATAGGTGTGATTAATATAGTTTGAGACAATCTATTCCAAGCATGAAGGTTTTAAAGTAAATCTACCAATTTTTTCAAAATTAATGTGTGGATATGTTCGAAAAAAAATTTTTTCATCTAAATCCTAAAATAAGCCTTCATTAATTTTATATCGTGAAGCTGTAAAAAATTCAGACGATTTTAAAGTATCGCGGTATTTTCACCAAATTTGTGCAATTATTATAAAAGAATTATCCATATAGAGTTTTCGAAGACGATATTTTAAACGCACATTGTATGTACATTATACAAAATTAACTTCGAATAACAAAAGTTCCTGATATAAATAAATAAATAAATAAATAAATAAGTAAATATATATATATATATATATATATATATTAAACAGTTAAAATATTAAAACCATATATAAAAACTGTTCATGAAAATTTTTCCAATTATTGAAATCTATAGATGAAGAAAACTGTGACAATACAAATAAACGAGTATAAACAAAAATGTACGCGTCCAAAATGTGCGATAAAAAATCGCTTAACAACGTCAAAGCGTAAAATGTTAAACGAAATGTCTTCTATTAAACATTTCATATCGAAATCTGTTATTGATTATATTTTTATTTGGTTGATAGAAAGTATAGTGGCATCATACTACAGTAAATCAAAAAATTCATTTGAATTTTCTATTTTTCACTGCATTTATAACTATATTTCTACTATTTCAGTCGAATGTACATTAGTACAGAAAATGTATTTTGGAAGATTTTAATAACATGTTAGCAAATTCTCTTCGAACGTTCAGAAACTAATTTTAGTTTCACAAAAAAGTTTCAGTTCAGCAAAAACACGTCCGGCACGAATAAACTGAACTTGCCAAATAAAGTGCTGGAAAGAAAAATTTGATCAACGTTACAAATTATCTTGTGTATTACTTTAAAATTACTTTAGATAATAGTAGAAAATACTTCCTAATAATTTAAAAGCTTTTCTCTATAATGTATTATTCTTGCAAAATGAAAAATGTTTCCTAATTATATTTCATAGTCAATTACGCATAAATATAGGATTCTTAAAAAGAAGTGAAATCTCTTTCAAATTGCCTTATACAAAAGTATAAAATAAGACGAATGTTGACCTAATATTTCATTAAAGAAAAAGAAGATATATAGAACATATATCATTCAACATGAATCATTCAATACTTAACTAAGTTTTACCATATTACACACGGATAATACGCATTCTATATATGATTTATGTGCGTCAAAGCTTGTAACCTCGTCAGCTATCAAGCTTATCTATAAACGGAAAGGTTTTTATTTTTTTAATAAATGAATTTCAGAGACAATGGAGTTTGACTGAGAGATCCTTATAATTCTACGTGCCCATCAAAAAGCTCGAAAGACGTGAAAAATAGTGGAAGTTCATTTGCCCCGTTCTTATGATTTCTCAGACTACGTAATGGGCGTAAACAATAAGCCGTTACCCGCATTAAGCAAGATAGTGATGAAAATCGCGAAATTAAATCAGCATTATTTTGTTTTTGAAGGTGCCGGGTTTGCACCGATACTGTTCCCGTGCAGAGCACAATAGGCTGCGAAACCCAGGTTGATTCGCACCACCACAGATTATAATCAATTATTGATGTTGATGTACAACCACTAGTAGCAAGGTCAGCTGGATTATTTTTTGTAGGCACGTATCTCCATGTAGCTGAAGGCAATTCAGTAAATATATATATATATATATATATATATATATATATATATATTCCTATTATATATACGAACTCTAACTAAACATAATATTCGGAATGAACAAACAATAAGATTAAGTGTAACGATAACGGTAAGATACTAAGAAAACTTATTTTGATTTATATTTAACGACATAGAAATTTATGAATAACATACGATATTATTTACATAGACAACAAAGAAAAAACAGTATGTAACTTAATGTAACTTATAATCAAAAAACGGGTAGAATGAAAACACTCATACAATCTAAGTAAAAATATGTAAAAAGCTTAAATGCTATTCATTATACTACTATATTTAAAATTATAAAATCTTATGCATAAATACAATAAACTTAATACAATTTAATAAATTTCTTATTATTAACGATAATTCAATTTGTAATATTTAATAATTTGCAAAAAATGTTGACGTAATATTTAATGAAAAGAAAAAAAGTTATAAAGAAAAGGACATATTTAATTTTCAATAATATTTCGTAGGTAAGGAGAAGTAAGTTTCTAATAACAATTAAAATAAAAGAATAATATAAATATAATATTTTCGTTTATTTAAAACCAGACATAAAAAATCTCCACTGCATGAGTGGAGGAAAAAGCCGAGATTTTAGTGGTTGGAATTATCAATAATTTGAATGATCATTCAATTTTTTTTACGCGATTTATATGCGTCGCAGCTTGAAATATCGTCAGGTTAAGAGTTCCTACTCTAGAATGAGGATCTTTCACATAAAGATTGAAGTATTTCTCGAGGCAGCATGGGCTTATAGTCGAGAAGATACTGAAAGTCTCAATGTAGCAAGGGCCCAGGTAGAGACAAAGCGCCACTATGGGAAAAGCTAGGCGTTCAAGGCGTTTCATAAATTATTTGTCGCTCAGGACAACACGTACTCACATTCCATAGAAAATATTCTCGCCACAATGCAACAATCTATACAATTAAATTAGTACAATAATTACAAAATAATTAATAATATATAAGTATCAACAAGCAATATGTAAGTTCAGGAGGTGCCCCTCGCTCGATCAATGCTCGCGAACGTCGGCTTTTTTTGAGATCTTTACGAGGTTCGAATCTCTCCATGCTCTTTCAAAAACTATAAACAAATGAGCCCTGCCACCGCGATTGTCAATTTCTATCTACATTCTAGTATATAAAAGTACAATACACATATTTTCATGCATATATATATATATATATTCAGTTACATATAATTATATATACACATACACATATATACGCATATATACACATACAAATATACATATAGATACGCATACTCATACACAAACGTAGATGTAACCATACACATTTAAAACGTACTCTTTAGAGCAAATGCGAACATTAGTAAATGAAACTTTATTTATAGCATGTTACAGACTACACATACTGAATTAGTTTATATATAATAAAAAAGAAAAAAGATAAATATACGTTCTTTAGAATTTTGATTCGCGTTATATATATATATATATATATATATATATATATATATATATATATTATTTATATATATATATATATATATTATTTATATATATATATATATATATATATATATATATATATATATGCATTTTTATGATTAAGTTTAAAATGAAATAGTAATGTTAATATTATATTAGTTTACCATAGCATTAGTCGTTTTAATTTAGCATTACATATAATTTTTAGTTATTAGAAATCATTATGTGTAAGATACTTTTAAAATAATTAAAATAGTATAAGAATAATTTAATGCGAATTAAATATATAAATAAGTTGGATATTAATAACATGTTACTAAAATACTGTATTATGAAGCATATTTACATGTGACTGTGAACTCTTGAAATTAGGAAAAAATATATTAGAAGGCGAACTTAGTTTCCCACCTTTTTTAACAGAAAATGGACACTTATGATGAAAATAGATACATGTTTTAAGTAATGGAGCTTGTTTGCCATAACATTCTTGAAGCAATTGATAAGTTTCTACTTTACTTTTTTTCAAATCAAAATAGTGATAAAGGACATATCACTATTTTGATATGATAGAGAGTCCCTGATGAGGAGCCGTAGCGAGCTTGAAACGTTGAACAAGTCTTCAATTAGGTAAGGGTGTTGGGGAAAGTCAGACTGCACTTTACTAACAAAGAATTTTTTCAGCTAATATTTTATTTTCAGATTAGTCTACGAGGGTGAATGTAAACAAGGACAGTCTGACTGTCATTATAATTTTAATTTAATTTTTAATTTAATTTTTATTTTTAATTTTTATTTTATTTTTATTTTTTTATTTCTTTTTATGTTTTATTTTTTATTTTTATTTTTATTTTATTTTTAGATTGAATTGATTAGACTGTAAGACCAATCAAAAAATATTTATTAATTAATAAAGGACATATCTAAGAAAAATTTATCACGATTCATTTTTCACTGATCAAAAAATTATAATGTGTGCACAAATGATGGCGCGTATTAACTGAATTTTATTGATAAATACCAAATCTAATAAATAAGTGCTAGATCAACAGATCTGATTTTTCGCGCTACTTATATCGCCATCTAAACGTGAAGGTCGGAACCTATGTTGGCTCCTAATAATTTATATAAATACAATATATTATAGAGAAAAATCTTTAAATGATTAGAATATCCAAGACATCATACCCGCCTTATTTTACACTTTCGTATAAAGTAATTTTAGAGAAGTATATATATATATACATATATATATATATATATATATTGTAACTGGGTGCCCGCTTTTCTGTGCTGTAAACAAAGCAGAAGTGCGCCGTCGGAGATGCGCATCAACGCGCGAGGCGTGGCCCTCTCCGTTAGCAACGTGCGCGATGTCCGCCCGGTGTAACGCCGCGCGCGTGCACTTCCTCTATTAAGCCAGGCGACACGCACGACACTCACAACAAACACTCTCACGGCGTGTCAAGAGAGAAAAACTTTTTTTCCCGTCTGCACGCACGATGCGTACATCCGAATTCGAGAAAACAAACTCCAGCCCGGCTAGGGTTTATTTACATCTGCGTGGATACATACGGTTGACCGCTGCTTGCACGGTATAGCTCGCCGACCATTACAGCCCTCTCCAGACACTGACCAGTGGGGAGTCCTGGCCAGCTCTGGTATTCGGACGTGCGGACACATAGCAAGGAATGATAAGGAGAACAATAATCATACACCTTTTTCTCGACAGACCCCCCTCTCATACCCCCCTTTGTACAACAGAATTCGCTGTGCGCATTAGATGCCCCATACTGCGCGCATAATCGGCATCTGTTCAGCAACGCACCGGGTACAGGTAGTGTTCTCTCTTGTCCAGGCACTTCTGCGAGTACTTTACCCCCAGACGTCCACACACCCAGCAGCGGACCTGCTTGGGCTGGAGCGGATTCCGTTGCCGCTCTTCCTCGCGCGAGGCTATTATTTCCGCGAAGAGAGCGCGGCTCTTTGCCTTCTCCTCTCTTCAGAGGTGGATGTGCTAGCACTGAACCTCTCGGGTGCGGGCGTCGACTTCTTCAGCCAAGCGGCCACCGTCTTCACCCGTTTCCTCGAGGAACTGATCGACAGTAGTGTACACCGCTCTGTCTCTTCCCTGTATGATGAGGATATTCTCACCGAGTAACATGAAATCTTGCTTGAGGATTCCCCACCGTTGACACGGGTTCTCCCACGCCACGTGGATGGGCGGCTACTCATCGCCCTCATCCTCGTAGTATCTCTTCTCGCTCGCGGGGAGGGATGATGCCTCGCCTGCTCCCCCCGCGTCCTGGGCGGGACGCTCGGCGCGTACCTCGATGGCCTCGAGCTTCGGTCGTCGGAAGGGCAGACGAGGCCGAAACAACGTCTTCGACGCCGCCCCCACTGGCGCCTTGTGCTTCTCCTCCACTTTCTCAACGATGAAGCTGGCAGGGAGGACCGTCGATCTTTCGGAGCCCTTGCTACGCGAACCGGTGCTGGGTTACCTCTGGACGGATGGAATTCAGGCTAGTGTTACTATCTCCTCTAGGGCCCTTTAGAGCGCCCCGAACCACGCTTTGGTCCGGTTACAATGCCCTTTGTTGCGCTTGCTCGCTCCTTAGCCCGGCGCACCAAAGTCGCCACTCTGCGCGGTCACCCGCGTTTGGGCGGGTTCGCCGTGCCTTCGGACGTAAGAATTAAATATGACAGAATTAAATCTACAAGAGAGGTTGAGGTTAATAGTCAGTTAAGTTTTCTGGACATTAATGTCATTAGATGTAGTAATAATAAGGTGAAACTTAATTGGTACAGAAAACCTACTTGGTCAGGTAGGTTTTTAGATATTAATTCACACCACCAATTTGGAAACATGAATTGGAGCATTAAAGGGCGTCATTGACAGAGCAATAAAATTGTCACATAAAGATTTTAGACAAAATAATTTACAGATAGTAAGAGAAACTTTCATTAATAATGGTTATCCAATTCAATTTATTAATAGATTAATTGCTGAGAGATTGTTTGATATTTATAATACCGAAAATAGACATAGTGCAGGAATTGATGTTAACGGAGGCAAAATTATTGTTTTGCCATATGTTAGAGGATTGTCTGAAAGAATTAAAAGAAATTTTCGGAAATATAACATTCAAGTTTTCTTTAAAAATAGCAATAATTTGAGTAGATTGTTTAATAATTGCAAAGATAGGGATGGTTTATGCTTAAAATCAGGAGTTGTTTACAAGATTAATTGCATGGATTGTGATAAATACTATATCGGACAAACAGGTAGATATTTAAAAAAGAGAATTTATGAATGTGACGTCCAACCGAAGTTGGTGCCACACGGTTACCCCTAACGGCGATTTACTGCCGTTAGTTACCGCTGATTGCGCCCTTGTTTTTTGGCCACGCTTTAACGCTGAAGCCAGGGATACGCGGGGCGGATCGCGAGATCAATCGTCGCGGCGCGTTCGCGTAATTTCGCCGGTCGTGAGGGCCACACTCGAGGCAGCTCCAACACGATCGGTTGGATATTAGAGCGGCGACGGATCTAATACCCTCTAGGAGGTAGTAGGGGCGCGAGCTTCCTCGGCCTCCAGTCCACCTCGCTAGCTATCCGCGCTAAACTTTAGCGGAGACTGCAAAGTCTAGCGGCAATTTCCTTGCCTGCAACGACTAGCGTCCCCCGACCCAAAGTTGAGCGCGTGCTTCGCGGAGTTAAAAAGGAGAAAGAAAAAATATAATTCAAAAATGAATTTTCAACGACTTACTTTTTATTTCCGAATAAAGCAAGAACCGAACAGAGTAAACGCGGCCGGCAATCTGCTTTCCGCAGTTTTCAGGGCCCGTATTTATAGTCCGAGCCCTGTGCCGCCGAAATTTTCTCCGCTGGAAATTACATCGTGGTGGGGGAGATAAAGGGACGTTTTTTCTACATAGAGAAAGCCGTCCGTTCATCTCTTACAATTATGATTATTATTTCTGTATTTTAGAACTGCGTATAACTAAGCTATATTTAAAACGTATTCTTATATATATAAAATAATCAATAAGTTAATTAATAATAACAATTAATTAGTTAATTAATAATGTTATTAATGGTAATTTAATGTTAAACACAATTATAAGGTTAATTTTAGCTTATTATACATAGTGTTTAAATATAAAACATCCTACTCGTCGTAAAAATAGCAATAGTTAATGATACATTAGTATGACTTAATAATACTAATAATTAATAACGATAATAGTAATAATAATTGAATCGCTGTATTAACAAAAACAGTAATAGTAAATTTAATGGTAATTAATATCGTTCATAATTATAGTAAAAATAGTAATAGTAATGTTAACGATAGTAAGAGCAAACTATCAGCGAATAGCGCAGAAATATTATTGAGTAAACTAATTAGAAAAGTAATATTAAACATAATCATAATAATAATAATAACAATAGTGAAATTAATAATAACGATTAGTGTATAACACCACATAATTATGGTTTAAACTAGTAGTAACAATTAGTAATCTTTACAATGTTAATAATAATATCGAAGATATTAATTGGAATAATAATAACAATAGCAATATTAATAATCGCATTACTATATATTAGAACGGTAATGTTAGTAAGAATAGGGATATTAGTGCTTGTAATAATAATAATAATAATAGTGTTAATAACAATATGAATAATTTATCAATATTAAAAAAAATAAGAGTAATATTAATCACAACAATAAGTATAATTTCGAAGTTAGTAATAATAATATCAACCGTGCTTATTAATACGAATATTTGTACATTTTTATTATATTAACATTTTGGAAAAATTGAAATGCATGTTCAGAAATAATATTATTTCTGTACGTCGATTGCTTCGAGAAATTTTACTTTCTATTCGAAGCCAAAATTTCAGACGTATTTCAGTTGCTCAAGCCTCTTGGGATATTGGTATATTAGGCTGTTACTCGGGTTTCGCATTTCATATACAAAGAAAAGGGGGAAGGGTCGTAAACTGCGCATTAGCGCGCCTCCGCTTCGTTCCGAATTTTCCAGAGGGGCGGGAAAGTACAAGCGGTGCGGGAATAGAGACAATACTTCGGCCAGCGCTGACCGCGGCAGGGTATGGATAGGCTGCATTACTATGGCCACATCTGGTCCGATCTTTATTACTAGAAAGCGCGCGCTGCGCAGGAATTTGGCACTGAGGTCCGCAGAGTTTATATATACAAATATATAAACGTATTTATTCTCACTACTCCGAGAATATCTACGAACTTTGCCTTACCTTTGTATATATATATATATATATATATATATATATATATATATATATTTTTATATATATTTTGTCGTGAAGGCGATGTTGCCAAACGCTTGTCTCCTTTGCTTTCTTTATTCTTACTCACTTTCCCGGGCCTGAAATTCATCGAGAACTCGACGGGTAGGCATGCCGAGGCAATTCGACCGATCCCTCCTTGTCCCTGAACAGATATATACATATATATACACCTACATACGTATACATATATATATATATATATATATATATATATATATATATATATATATATATATATATATATATATCTATATATATATATACATATACATACATATATCCACATACATATATATACATATTCGGCGTATTCGCTGGACGCAACACCCGCAACCTTAAATGGTTGGTTAGGGATTGAAATGAACCCAATCAACCATCACGCTGAGTTCCTTTGGTAAAAGTATCAACTTCCGTTTCTTCAGGTCGCTTCGGTATTTTCCCCTTTATAGATGTCACTCTTGGTTGATCATCGTTGTTTTCTTGAAGTAATATAGCTGGCTGTGTCAGTCGAATTGATCTCTGGTCTTCTTCCTTTTTAAACTTGAATGTTATGATATATCTTAGGTTTACAAGTACGCAGTTAAGAACTAGGTAAGAACGTCAAAAAAGAAGAAGTACAAAAATAATTACAATGTTCCCTAACATATACATGGTCTTCTTCATAAATGTTTGTATAGCTTAACAATTAATCGCAAGTGGTTTCAATAAGTACGTATCAAATCAAGTTAGCATCGAATATTTAAATCTATCAGACGGATTGTTATATAATATGCTCTTTATTATATAATGTTAAGTAACGCAAAATATTTGACATATTGACGCTCTAGTTTAGTAATCCGTTTTTCTTTGTATTTTGTATGTTTTTCGATTTTTTTTTGTTTGTTTTTTTTGACGAATATGTACAGATATGCCCACATATACCTATATATTTATATATACATATATATACTCATATATCTACATACTCTTTAGTTAGATTGCCAGACTAATTAGATGCGTATACTCGGGGTTATTGCTTAGTTTCAAAGTTTCTCGCGTCGTTATGAATATAGGATATCCGTAGTCTGTTCGCGTGAACAATTTTTCCACCCTTTTTATACTGAATTTTTACGTTATTTTTCCCGATGATTTCTAAAACACGAAACGGACCGGAATACTGGTTCGATAGTTTCGCGGGTTTCAGGCCACTCAGTAAGAAAACATAATCACCTACTCTAAATTTTACTTCTTTCACATGTCGGTCGTATAGTATTTTTGATTTCTCTTTCGACTGGATAAGGTTATCGTATACTAATCTCTTTATCCCAGTTAACCTAACCACTAATTCCTTAACGTAACCCTGGTATGTTGGGATCAGATCCGCTTCACGTAGTGGATCGTTGGAGGGGAGCCTAGCTAATCTGTCGAAGACTACTTCAAACGGCGTATGCTTCGTACTCTCTTGTACACACGTATTATAATTCAGCATCGCTATTTCTACCCATTCGTCCCATTCGGAGTCTTTCTCTGTATATTGTTTCAAAAATTCTCCTAACGCGTGATGGGACCGTTCTAAAGACCCGTTAAATTGAGGGCGGAAAGCCGTTGTCCTGACCTTTTTTATTCTGAATCTCTTTGCAATCCGTTGTATGAGGCTACTTAAAAAATTGCTACCTTGATCCGTAAGTATTACTTTCGGAGCTCCATAGATGCAAATACACCTCTTTATAAATGCATCGGCAATTGTTGATGCTACAGCGTTGGGCAGCGGGACAGCTATACAATACTTGGATGATTGATCCTGCATTGTTAGGATATATTCGTTTCCGCTTCTTGTTTTAGGTAATGGACCCATTATATCGAGGACTATTTTCTCAAATGTAGTACCTGGAGTGTCAGTAATTACCATGGCTTGCCTTGTTTTAACACGTACAAGTTTCTTCAATTGGCAATCTATGCATTGCTGGACGCGCCTTTGTACATCTGCCTTTAAATTATCCCAATAATAATCCTGTCTAATACGGTACATATGATGATTCACTGCCTGATTCGCTAGTGGATTCACTACCTGTCTGCAAGGTATTTGTTACATTATTTTGCTGCGTGTTCACTAATCTGGGAGATTTACTCTTGATAACATCGTTTGGTTTTCTTTGATCGTGAATTTCTGTAACTCGCGGTCGTCCTCGTCGTCTACGAATACGTGTTTGATCATTATTAGTCCCTATCTCTATCTGTTGCAGATTCGGGGCATCTATATTCTCCTGTCTAGAAGTAGGAATCCTTTGTATTTTCTCGTTGCGTTCTTCGGTTTGTTTCCTAGTTTTACGTCGTTGCGGACGAACATTTTTCGTTAAAATCTTATAATTATATATAATATAATATAATATAATTATATATAATATAATATAATATAATTATATATAATATAATATAATATAATTATATATAATATAATATAATATAATTATATATAATATAATATAATATAATATCTTATATAATCCTATTTGATTCTTTGGTAATGCCCTCAACTCCCGACTTAGAAAAATTAGTACGACTTCTCTCGCCTTTGTTTAAACATGGAAAATCTTCTTCCGAAAAATTAGAAATATATGGCATCTTATTCGCGCCATTCTTAGTGCTATCAACTCCCGACTTAGAAAAATTAGCACGACTTCTCTCATCTTTACTTAAACTTGGAAAATCCTTAACTCTTGAAAAATTAGAAACGTTCTGCGTATTATCCTCGCCATTTTCTCTTCGGACGTTAGATCTGGTAACTCGGTGATTTAGGACAGTACTTCTAATCCCTTTTAACTTAGCATTCTTCGTACGTGCCTTCGGAACTTTGGGAGGCTCAGCACAATGAGAATCCGGATTTTTAGGAGCCACCGGTTTATCAAGATTAAGTTGCCTTTTTCTTTGCCCTCGAGTGACTACGTTTACATTCTCAACAGGGTTACGTGACAACGCATCAGCGTGTACATTCGTCTTTCCTGGGTTGTAAACGACTTTATAGTCATATTCTGAAATCTTAAACCTCCACTTTATCACACGCGTGTTCAAATCAGCTGTTTTGAACCACACGAGCGGTTGGTGGTCAGTCACGAGGGTAAACGTACGTCCGAATACGTACGGCCTAAAGGTCTGCACGGAATGAAGCATAGCAAGTGCTTCTTTCTCGTATACCTCATAGCGCAACTCGGGTCCGCGCAGAACTCGCGACGTATAGGCGATCGGTTGATCCCTACCGAGTTTTCCTTGTGATAGGATGCCCCCAATCGCATAACCCGACGCGTCCGTCGTGATAATGAATGGTTGATCCATATCTGGGAATCGCAACACAGGCGCTGTGTATAGAGCGCTTTTTAGGCATGCAAACGTATTTTCCGCGTTTTCTCCCCAGACAAACGGTTCATTGCTTTGCAGAAACTTGGTGAGGGGTTTAGAAATTTTGGCAAAGTCCTTAATAAATCTACGGTAGTATCCGGGTAAACCCAAAAATTGTCGAACATTTTTAACGTGCTTAGGACGCGGGAATCGCTCCACCGCTTCTAGGTTCTTTGGGTCGGGTGTTAACCCGTCTTCGCTAAGAACGTGTCCTAAATATGCTACTTTCCGTTGTAGAATTTTGCACTTTCCGGGTTCGAGTTTCCAGTTCGCTTTACGTAATCTTTCCATTACTTCAATGAACAATTTTTCGTGTTCTTCCAAAGTTTTGGCGTAGATTACTATGTCGTCCATATAGACAAACACGCCCTTGCCAATAAGGCCCTCAAGCGTAAAGTTCATCACGCGCTGATATTCCACGCCTGCATTCTTCAAACCGAATGGCATGCGAACGAATTCAAAATGCCCGTCAGGTGTTGAAAAAGCAGTTTTATGCATGTCTTCCGGACTCATCGGTATTTGATGGAATCCGGAGACGCAATCCATGACAGTGTAGTATTTAGCAGCACCAACGGTGTCGAGTATTTCGACAATATTAGGTAGCGGGTATGCCATTGCTACTGTTTTCTCGTTTAGAGGACGGAAATCTACTACAACTCGCCAACGTGGTTTATTATCAGTTAATTGCTTTTTTGGTACGACCCAAAGCGCTGACGAATAGCTACTTCTAGAGTGTCTGATTACGCCCTTCTGCAGTAACTCATTCACTTGTCGGTTCACCTCGTCTTTCAGAGCATGCGATAATCTGTATTGACGCGTGCTCACCGGAATATCGTCGGTCGTGGGGATCCTATGAGCTACAACATTAGTTGTAGAGATAAAACCGATCCGGGTTATTTTTGAACAATTTCACGGCTTGCTGGTATTCTTCCTTTTGCAGCTTATTAATTTCCGTAAGTCCCATTAACTTGGTTAGTCGGTCCGAAGATACAGGTATATCATCGTACCGTTCAAATGCCAAAAAAAGATTTTTATAATCTCCTTTACTGCAGTCGAACTCTTGGAGATTAGTACTGTCGAATCGCATTAGGGATTTAAGATTCTCGAACTCCCAGTTGTGCATTGTATCTGTTTCTGATTCTTCATTGTTATACATTAGTACTTCTTCGTCGTGTAGAAACTCTAATTCTGTTCTTTTATTTTCGATCGTAATGGTTTTTTCCCCAAAGTCAATAACTGCTTTAGCGCTGTACAAAAAATCAGATCCTAATATCGCATCGTATGGTATGGCGCTGTTATTCGGTATTACTGTTATTGATGATTCTACGCCTAATATATTAAGGGGAGCGGCGCCGAGTGTAGGCATTAGTAATCCATCAATCCCCTTTAAATAAGTCTCGTTTGTTGTGTCGACAGTTTCCAATGATGATAATACTTTTGCTTTAATGACGCTAGCTTCACAACCGGTGTAAATTAAAATCAGTGTTCCTTCGTAGTTTAGAAATAGAAATTCATTGTGGTTCCCGGCAAAGTTAGTGTTAAGTATCCTTGGGTTTAGAACTATTTTTAACACCCTACGGCAGTTCGTGTTCTCCAATGTTCAATATATTTTTTTTTAAATCTGCTATGGATCTTTGCTGCACCAAGAAGCTTATTCCTAGTATTCCATCGTACGGGAGTTTAAAACTTTCCTCTACGATGTGAAATCTTATTAATTCTCCGAACCCTTTTATACAGGCGGTTCCTAGGGATCCTCCTCCATTCTCTCTATTTTGGCTGAGTGCATGGGGGCGAGCGGTGCCGTTGGCTGCGCTCTGGACATGGAGGCACCGTTCGAGTTTTCCGCTCGCATTTTTTCGTTGTATATCTTTTTTCTGCACTCGTTAATGTCATGCCCCGTATTTTTGCAATATGCACAACTTTTCGGAGTAGGGCAAGATGCAGCCATATGTCCTGGTCGGTTGCACTTTCTACAAACCGGACGGTAAGGTGTATTATTGCGTTGTTGAGCCCCGGTTATAATATTCAACGGACACGTCGCTGATCTATGTCCGGGCTCGTTACACCGAAAACATCTTTCAATAGGTTTGCAGTTCTTTGCCGTATAGCCAATCAAATTGCAAAGTTGGCAAATCATGCGGTTGCGACACGTATTTGCTGTATGTCCAGGTTTATCGCATAATTGGCATGTCTCAATGGACGCTTTATTCGCCATTCGTTCTCTGCAATTAAAGGCATTATGTCCGGATCGTCTACACCGTGTGCAGGTTTCAATTTGCTGCTGAGCAGGGGGTTCCTCGAGTTGACATATATATGCTTTTTTGCGGTCTTCTCTTCCCCGAACTGTGAGTTTGCGACTAAGATCTCTTAATAAAATTGGTTCGTCAAGGTCTCTTTCTTCTTGTATCGCTTTATTAACGATAGTATTAAGATCTGTCACCGTTGTTCCGATACTTCTATCAATTTCTTTCCTCAGGCCTTTGCGAAAGCAAGTAATTACTGTCGCTTCAGCTTCGTGGCGCATCGCTTCCGTCACAGCTCCTACATGAGCTCTCTCTGCTTCTAGAAGTCGACGGCCAAGGTCTTTTATTCGATTAGCGAATGAAATAACGTTTTCGTCATCCCGTTGGAACTCCATTCCTAATTCACCGATCAGTTGTTGTATAGTTCGAGGAGGTGCGTATATCGTCTCTAAGTAATCTTTTAAAGCCCTAACGGTTGCAAACGTTTGCCCACGAATCGCCTGTCTCGCTTCCCCGGTTATACGTGACCGTAACATCTTGACGAAGCTTGATTCGCTGGTCGCTTCTATAATTTCCAAGGCTTCGTCGCAGCCTTCGAAAAACTCGCTTAAGGTAATATTGCGCCCATCAAATACGGGCACTACCTTAAGCGCGTCTTTCAACGGAACAGCCTGAGTAGGCATTGTTACGTGGGCTTGCTTGTTGTCTGAAATATATATCGTGAGGTTTTCAGATACCTCTTTTTGCTTGCTATCGGCTGATTTTGCCGTTTGCGCGATCGGTTCTATGAAAGAGTCTTCCAAAACGTCAATCGTTCCTTGTAACACTCGCGGTGGAGGTTTTATTTCTCCATCCCTCGGGATCTCTTTAGTCGGAGAAAGAGGGTCGACGTTGTTGATATCGTCTAGGCAGAATTTATTCTTATCTGCCCGACTTCTAGTGACACGCTGCTCAGACAAGCGTCCTAGTGTCAAATTTTCGCGTTAAAATCGGTATTAAAGTCAATATTATGTATTATGTGGCATAAAGAACAATTAAATTAGTAACTTATTAGTTAAAAATGTTATAAAATTGAACGAGGTAAGTTCCGATGACTCAACCGCTTAACTAACCTACGTGCGTATATATAGATAAAACAAATTGGGAGTGTCTCTTCTCTACTCAATCATCAAGATTTAATTGCCTAACGGCTTCTTCCAACAACTCTATGTCTACCTCGCTAACGGTTTGCTTCCGGTTTAACTCCCTAAATGCGCGCGCGGTTATCGCCCAGGTTTTTTCCAACCAAGCCTTTAGTTCTTGGTCTTCCTTTTCCAACCCCTCTATACGCTCCTCCGCACTTGTTACTTTTTGTAATAGGAAATTTGTATTTCCGTGCGTCTCTGCACAGGCCTCTTGGAGCTCCTCTATATAAGTACGATTATTTCGTGATAACGTTCCGACCGTGCAGAGAGCCCTATGATGAGAGCTTACTCGCTCCTCTATTGTACGAAGTCTTTCTTCGTTCGGTAAGGGATAATCTCTATTCAGTCCTACCATTTGGACCGGGGATTTTCCCGGTTGGGGGAAAAAGAGAAAAAAAGAATTAAAAACAAAAAATAGTTATTAAGGAGACGGCAAAAAAAAAACAGAAAATATTGAAATTGTTAATGGAAAAATTGAAAATAATTAGAAGGAAAATAATCAAAAACAGAAAATATTGAACCTGGAATATTAAAATTTAGTAAAAAAATATATTATAAGTAAAATCGAAAAATAATTATAGAGAAAGGAAAAAAAACAGTAAATATTGAAACTCGAAAATTAAAATTAGTAAAAAATAAAAAAATATTATAAGTAAAATCGAAAAATAATTATAGAGAAAAGAAAAAAAAACAGAAAATATTGAAATAAAAAAAAAAATAATCAAAAACTGGTATATTAAAAAACAGAAAAAATTGAAATTATTAATCAAAAACAGAAAATATTGAAACTGGAAATTTTAAAAATTAGTGGATTAAATGTTAAAAAGGAAATCAAAAAATAATTATAGGGAAAGTAAAAAAACAGAAAATATTGGAATTAATTATAAAAATAAAGAAACGGAAAAATATTGAGATTAAAAATTATTAAATCAGGAAAACAGGATATATTGAAATTAAAAAAAATTAAAAATGATTAAATTAATTAATAAGAAATTCATAAATAAAATTGAAAAAAACGAAAGTAAAAAAAAAGGAATATTGGAAGAGAAATTATTGAAAAGGTCTTAACACTTATTAAATGGATTATTAAGGTAAATTATTAAAATTAAATAAAGATTTATAAATAAAACCGCTAGATAATTATAAAGGAAAAAAACAGGGAATATTGAAATTAAAGTTATTAAATTAACAATTATTAAGTTAATTATGAATATAAAGAAATGGAAAATGTTAAAATTAAAATTATTAAATTAATTAATAAAAATTTATAAATAAAATTGAAGGATCGAAAGTAAAAAAAAGGAAATATAAAAATTGTTTAAGAGGTCTAAATTATTAAAAATTAAGTTAATAATTATCTATAAAACGAAGAGGATTTGTTTTAAACAATAAAAAAGAATAGAATTAGCGGAATAAAAATTTAATAAATAATAAATAAAATAATAATAAACATAATCAAATTGCTAAAGGTCAGGAATGGAGGGTAGGAGGAGAAGTAATCCCAAACCGGCGTTATTATTATTATATATTTTTTATTTTATGCACATATACATATATGTATACATATGATATATATACACTTCTGAATATGAATATATATATCTATATATATATCTATATATATATATATATATATATGCCCGGTACGGGCGCAGCACACCGAAAAGAGGGCGTGCCTACTTCTCTAGGCACAGTGGAGGAGGGGCGGCCTACTTCTCTGGGCACAGCGGAGGAGGGGCGGCCTACTTCTCTGAGCGCAGCGGAGGAGGGGCGGCCTTGCTAGGTGCGGCGCAGTGGAGGGGGCGGCCCTGCTAGGCGCGGCGCAGTGGAGGGGGCGGGTTACTGACCTCGGTCCCCTCGGCCAGTCGTGTGAGCGCGTGGGCGGTTCACTGACCTCCACTGGAGGGCACAATCACTCGGCACGGCGGAGGGAGGGCGGACCTTCGCTCTTTCTCTCTCTGCACGCGCCACTCGGATGAGCGCGCAGGCGGGTGCGTCACGGACAGCGTTGGGAACAGCAGCAGTGCCTTCACTTTCTCCTGCGTCCTGCTCTCCTGGTATCGCCGCATCCGTTTCTCGTCGTTTTTTTGCCACCTTGCGGAGCTCGCGGTCGCTGGGACCCCGGGGTGTCCGCGGGCAACCTGCCGCGTTCAACGGTATCACCGTGCCGAACGGTGATATCGCGGATGGCTCGATAGGAGAGCGGGTGGGGGTTTTTACCCCTTCCTCTATTGTATTAGCGACCGATGGGTTGGGCGGCTCGGCAACTGCGGGTGCCGGCGGCAGCGGAGGCGGTGTGGCGACGGGTGAGGCGGCGGCCTCAGCGGTGGCCGTGGATGGGCGAGTCCCGTGCTCGCCAATTAAATCCGCTAAGGGCGGCAAAGGTGTTTTCGGGCGCTTGATTAAAGCCAGCGGCTTATACGCCCGTGGCTTGTACACCTGCGGCGTATACACCCGCGGCTTAAATACCTGCGGTGTATACACCCGCGGCTTATACACCTGCTCCACGAACTTTAGGGTCTCTAGCTCGGTTATTACCCGCTCGACCGGGCGCTGGGCTCTGAGACCCCGAATATAACGGTCGTGGAGGGGGTGGTATAACCGCCACACGGTCGCCTCGAGGTCGCGATCAGGCAACCGCTCGAGCCCCCTTTCCTCCCGACGGATTTGCTCCGCCTCCAAAATCTGGCCGCGAATTAGCAGCCGTTTTTCCCTCTGAACCCTTTTATGGGCCCTGTTCTTCCTTCGTTTATACGACGAACCTGACCCTTCCACTAAAAAAACAAAAATATGAATTTTTACTTTCTAAAAAGTTGAATTCTAGCTGGATCAAAACAACAACAAAAAAAAAATAAAAATGGGCACCGTAACTTAACAAAACTTTAACCCTAAAAATAAACGCGTGCCGCGTGTAACGATAATTATCGCGAGTTATTCTGTACGATTCCGGACGAGCCCCCAATTTTTTTTGTGACGTCCAACCGAAGTTGGTGCCACACGGCTACCCCTAACGGCGATTTACTGCCGTTAGTTACCGCTGATTGCGCCCTTGTTTTTTGGCCACGCTTTAACGCTGAGGCCAGGGATACGCGGGGCGGATCGCGAGATCAATCGTCGCGGCGCGTTCGCGTAATTTCGCTGGTCGTGAGGGCCACACTCGAGGCAGCTCCAACACGATCGGTTGGATATTAGAGCGGCGACGGATCTAATACCCTCTAGGAGGTAGTAGGGGCGCGAGCTTCCTCGGCCTCCAGTCCACCTCGCTAGCTATCCGCGCTAAACTTTAGCGGAGACTGCAAAGTCTAGCGGCAATTTCCTTGCCTGCAACGACTAGCGTCGCCCGACCCAAAGTTGAGCGCGTGCTTCGCGGAGTTAAAAAGAAGAAAGAAAAAATATAATTCAAAAATGAATTTTCAACGACTTACTTTTTATTTCCGAATAAAGCAAGAACCGAACAGAGTAAACGCGGCCGGCAATCTGCTTTCCGCAGTTTTCAGGGCCCGTATTTATAGTCCGAGCCCTGTGCCGCCGAAATTTTCTCCGCTGGAAATTACATCGTGGTGGAGGAGATAAAGGGACGTTTTTTCTACATAGAGAAAGCCGTCCGTTCATCTCTTACAATTATGATTATTATTTCTGTATTTTAGAACTGCGTATAACTAAGCTATATTTAAAACGTATTCTTATATATATATATAAAATAATCAATAAGTTAATTAATAATAACAATTAATTAGTTAATTAATAATGTTATTAATGGTAATTTAATGTTAAACACAATTATAAGGTTAATTTTAGCTTATTATACATAGTGTTTAAATATAAAACATCCTACTCGTCGTAAAAATAGCAATAGTTAATGATACATTAGTATGACTTAATAATACTAATAATTAATAACGATAATAGTAATAATAATTGAATCGTTGCATTAACAAAAACAGTAATAGTAAATTTAATGGTAATTAATATCGTTTATAATTATAGTAAAAATAGTAATAATAATGTTAACGATAGTAAGAGCAAACTATCAGCGAATAGCGCAGAAATATTATTGAGTAAACTAATTAGAAAAGTAATATTAAATATAATCATAATAATAATAATAACAATAGTGAAATTAATAATAACGATTAGTGTATAACACCACATAATTATGGTTTAAATTAGTAGTAACAATTAGTAATCTTTACAATGTTAATAATAATATCGAAGATATTAATTGGAATAATAATAACAATAGCAATATTAATAATCGCATTACTATATATTAGAACGGTAATGTTAGTAAGAATAGGGATATTAGTGCTTGTAATAATAATAATAATAATAATAGTGTTAATAACAATATGAATAATTTATCAATATTAAAAAAAATAAGAGTAATATTAATCACAACAATAAGTGTAATTTCGAAGTTAGTAATAATAATATCAACCGTGCTTATTAATACGAATATTTGTACATTTTCATTATATTAACATTTTGGAAAACTTGAAATGCATGTTCAGAAATAATATTATTTCTGTACGTCGATTGCTTCGAGAAATTTTACTTTCTATTCGAAGCCAAATTCAGACGTATTTCAGTTGCTCAAGGCCTCTTGCGATATTGGTATATTAGGACGGGGGGA